>OX393550.1:6747500-7347500 GCA_947650365.1 Chamaelirium japonicum | reverse complement strand
GAGGTCCAATGAGCTGCAACAGTGCCAAGACAGGTCTTCTCGGCAATAAGCTCAGCTACAGCAGCATCAAGGCGAGAAAGGGAATCCCTATGGATCAGCTGTCCCACTAGGGAAGAGAACTCAGGTCGAAGAGCCATCAGAAACTGGTAGAGCTGTCGTCGTTCCCGAAAGAACTGCAGCTCGCGCCAGGAGGTACTGACTCTGGACACCTCCAGCAAAGGAGGCTCCAAAGCCTGGAGCTCATGCCAGTAGCCATGCATAAGGCTGTAAAACTGTTGAATCATCTTGTAATACTTCTACACAATATTACCATATTCTACATTGTCCAAATATTGGTTGAAACCGAAAGTTCGAACCTTGGATGGAGTCCACAGAAACGAGGAGGCTAGATTCCTTCCACTCTACGAAAGGGATCCCCTCTTTCTTCTACAAATAAGGTAATAGTCCCTTTTAGTTAGGAAAAGGTGATAATTGGACTAATCAATTAATATTTCTTTTCTACAAAAAACATCCTTTTCACTTGGGTCAGTATCTTTCTAAAAATTAAAATAAGGCCTCTAGTGGACAAAAAAAACTAATAAACAACTCTAAAATAGCCTCAAACTGACAAATTCTATGTGACCTGGCTGAGCTAGGACGAACCAATGATGCTCCTCTATCACAAAAGCACTAGTCACATCCCTTACCTCCCTAGGAATGCTCTTACAGTCTTACTACTATCAAGGTCACTCCTAAAACGAGTAGGACACTCCTTGAGGTGAGTCATATCACAACCCATCTATTTTGTGACAATAGTAGCATATGAACATTTTCCACAATCTCTGATAAAGGGCCCAACAAGTGTATCTAACTGCCACTTAGCGCTCGACCTGTAAATAGGGTGAACAAGCCATGTTGTGAATGGCAAGTGCAGTGTGGTAGAAGGTAAGCTACATTGAAATATTGAGAAACTGCTACTTAAAGAGTTAAAAGGAAAAAAGCTGAATATAATATAAATATAGAAAGAAATAAACATCAGATCCATATGTTCCTAAACAATTAAAATATGGACACTCCATAGGACAACAAAATCTACTAAACAACTCTGAAAGATCCTCCAACTGACAGACTCTAAGTGACTTCGGTGCGCTAGGATGAACCAATGATGCTTCTGTAACACGTAAGCACTAGTTGCAACTCTAACGATACCCTTTCCATTATCAAGTCACTCCTAATACGAGTAAGATACTCCTTGCGGCGAGTCATCTCACGACCCATCTATTTGTGATTATAGGTGCATCTGAACCTTTTACACACCCCTGATAGTGGGCCCAGAGCCCAATTAGTGTCTCTAACTGCCGCTTAGCAATAGGCATGTAATTAGAGTGAACAAGCCATGCTGTGAACTGCAAGTGCAGTGTGTTGGACGATAAGCTACATTGAAATATAAAGAAACTCCTAATTAAATATTTAAAATGAAGAAAGCTTATTAAAATATAAATATAGAAACAAAGAATTATTGAATCACACCTTCAAATTGTCAACATCAGTCATAAGATTTTTTATATGATTTTTATTTCATGAAATTAATATAGGATATTAAAATCCCACTTGACTATATGCTCCTACACTTTTGCGTATATCTACATCACTGTAACAATTATCCATATTTACCTTATATGAATAATTGAATAAACCATATTTCCTTATTTATAACATATTTGTATAACATGAAAAAAAAAACAAATGAAAATGTCTAAGAAAATACCAACAGGTAAAACTTATCGTATGAGCATGTTAAACTAATTAGCATACAAAAATACCTACACCAAAGTATAGTACAAAGAAGCCTGACTGGTTCTTGCTTCTTTTAATAGCCATATACTTTCAGTGCTTTACTCACACATATTAAGAACTAAAATTTTGAATAATTGTACAGAATGTCGAACTTATAAAATTATTGAAATGAAAATTCTGGACATTCGTGCATGCAGCCTTGCATGTATGTTTGTCCATCTATACATACAAATGTCTCTTTCAAAAGTAGAAGTCCAGTGAACTAGCATATAACTCCTTGTCATCGTAGAAACAAGCACATTTTAATGCTGTAAGCAAATGGAAGAAGCCAATAAAAGAATGCTTAAGTATATAAGTGCGGATTAGTGTAGTACAGCAAGCCAATCAAAGAATATATTCAATTTAGTAATTTATCAAGCAGGGGCCAGTGCATCTCTGGAAAAAGCATTTTAGAACTATCTCGAGCATATAACTACTTATGACGACTACAGTTTTCCTTGTAGTTACAAGAAACACAAGTATCAAATCAATGTTATTACACAACCTAAAAGCAATTGTAGGGATGCACTTGGTGATAAAGTGTGTAAAAAACTCCTGAATCACATGTTTTATTTTGTTCTAAAAACATCTCGATACATGGTGCAAGGACTGTTATATGGTAGCGGATTCTCAAAAGTTTAAGTTAACCTAATTTCCCATATATCAGGGAAGACAAAGGAAGATAGAAAAGAAAGGAAGAAACCTTACTTTACAAATATTGTGGGAAGAGTAAATTTGCAGTAGCCGTAAGCAGAAGCTAACCAAAATCGAAGTTTCTTCGGCATTTAGAAAAGCGACTTGTCCATCAACCAAGTCAACCACAAACTTAAGTATCAGGTAGACTACTGCAGACTAAAATGCAAAATAGCATTAGAATTATGGAGGATAATGCTTAGCTATTTATAGGTATCATATAATGTTTTGAAGTTGATATTGGAGACTCTCAACATTACCCTACACATTTGGTTGAGAACCTTGCAAGAATTAAAGAAAAAATTACTAAAAGGTACCTGGTTTTTGTATATTTCCACAAGAGTTAGAAGAGGGTTCATCACAGTGTAAGCCATCTCAAATATAGCCTTCTGAGTTCGAGATTGGGTGGCTCTAGCTGTTCCTCTCAACCGTTCCAATAAACAAGTAACCTGTAGGTATCATCAACGTTAATTTTACAACTGCGCCTTGAAACTAATTGAACACGTGCTGCTAGCTCCTGTCTTACCAAATAGATTGCATCTGCTTGCTGAGAAACAGCTCTGAGATCATTACTAGTAGAGATATCTACAAGGTATTTTGTTGTTGATCCTATGAGATCCCTCACATACCTGCAAGCATTCATAAAAAAGCATTAGGTTATCTTGGCTATACAACACTCATCTAAACAATAAACTAGAAACCAACTGCTTAAAGTGACTCACTGATTGGATGCCTCAGAATCTTTCATGCCAGAAGCTGCACAAACAAGTGCTTCTGAAAGATAACGCTGTGGGAAAATGAGTCCCAAAGCAAGAACAACTGTCATGTCATATTAAGAAATACGAGAACAATAAACTAATAAAAATGAAGTAAAGTCAATCAAAGATCCTACTTGTAGACGAGCGGTCATTGGAAACAAAGTCTTCTCATTTGCAAAAGATTTTGCTAGATCGCACCATGAATTCTGCAGAACATAAATAAATTCCTAAATGAGCACCGACACAGAGCACGCAAGGATGCAGTGAAAGCCATTAGGTTTAATTAATTATGGAACGGAAGAAAATTCACAAGAAAGGGTTCAGCACCATTATGGTGGATTTTACCCAAGTTATGAAAGTTTTCTAGGATAGTTATGTCGTTAGAGTTAAGTGGAATTTCAAGTATGAACTTTCATGAACATAGGTAAGTTGAAGTGGGTGAACTAGATAATTTTTTGTATTTAAATTGACAAGGGATTAAGTCTGAGTACAAAATACATTATGAGGATTTTAAAGCCGCAATGCTGTCAGAATATCCATGTATTGTTACTGTATAGATGGGTCGGGTTCTATGCATGGAACAAAAAATCGATATATTTCGCGAAATATCGCGAAATATATCGGAAAAATGAAACCCCGATACGAAATAGCACCTGCAATCTCGAGTATAATTGAAAATGTCAAAATATCGAGCAATTTCGCGAAATATCGCGATATTTCCACGAAATATTTCCATCTCCACGAAATATCGCGATATTTTATCGAAATTTCGCGAAAATTTCGAAAAATGTCGCGAAATTTATCCGAAATATCGTGACTGACTGGTTATAAAAGGGGACTGGGGGGCCTGGTTCTCAGCAGCTTATTTACATATAATAACATTTAAGTAAATGTCGTTTTACATAATTTTTATTTTCTCCATTTACTTTAAGTTATTATATGTAAATAAGCAAATACCCCCCCATTTGATTTCAATAAAAATATCAAAAAAATCAAAAAATAAAGGAATCAAAAAGTAAACTTTCAATTTTAGTAGGAGAAAACAGTTTTTATGGATTTTTATAAAATCTACATGGTGAGAAAAGTGATTAAATCAACTCCTTTTTAGCTCAAAAAATTCCACAAGATGTAGAAGTACGAGTACATCTAGAAAACCATGGTCCGTCTTAGGAAATTTTGAATGTATAAAAACTTTTCTATATAAAAACTTGTTTTTTCAGACTTAGTAAAAAAACAGTGTTTCACATTTCAGCATAATTTTTGCACAATTTCAAATTTGCATAACTTTCTTGTTTTAAGTCCGCATTCAAAATCGTTTGAAACATTATTTTAACAATCAACTAATCTTTATTTCAAAAATATTTTTATCCAAAAAAAGGATTAAAAAATATTTGAAAAATATATATCAAAACCGAACTAAATAAGATTGCACAACACTCACAGACTTAATACATTGAATACATGTTATGTGAAGCTCTACACCCCTTGATAGGGTACACATATTATGTGAGTGTTCCAAAGTGTGTATCTATACTTGGTTTATGACTATCCGGAGTTTCATTAAAAAATTCCATCAAAAAATCAATATTTCCACCATTTCTACAAAATTGCAATATTTCCACACTGTCGAAATATTTCCACGAAATATTTCCATATCCAGAAGGTCGAAATTTCCACCGAAATGGAGATTTCGAACCTTGGTTCTATGTACAATCAGGTCGGGTTCTATGTTGTATATATATTGAGCTTAGTCCCTCAATAAAGAGCATTCCATTCTCTCCAAACACTAGCCGTCATCTCCTAACATGATATCAGAGCTTTAAGGTTTTTCTTGCAGCGAAGGCGACGACGACGGCATCTCCGCCGGCATCGGCATCTCCGCTGGTTTCCTTCTCCGGTTATCGCACCTCCTCCGGCCTCCCCTCTCCACCATAGTTACCAAATCGGGCGTTTTTTTGAAAAAAAACACGTATAGAACGCGTATCGATCCGAAGACGTAGTAAACAGAAAAAAAAAACTCGTTTTTTTGAAAAAAACTTCCGTACGCGTTTTATACGCGTTTAAAACGGAAAAAACACGTATAAAATACGTATAAAACACATCGGGTTTGGTCCGGGTTTAAATTGGGTTCGGGTTTTATTTTATTCGTGCTTAATAAACGCATATGCTATATGTTTTGAAATTTTGATTACTTAATGTTGGAAAATGACATATATACATATTTGGTATAATTTCTAAGATTTTTTTTGTTTTTTCCGATGTTTTCACGTTTTTTTTCCGTTTTTCCCGTTTTCATCGGATCTTTCCGATTTTTTCCTTTGCCGTTTTTTTCCCGTTTTCCGACTTGGTAACTATGCTCTCCACCCGACCCTCACCCGGTCTCCCTCCTCTCCATCCGAACCCCACCTGGCCCCTCCCCTCTCCGGTCTCCCCCCTCCCCACCCGACCCTCCTCTCCACCCGATCCCCCACCCGGCCCCCCTCCCCACTCGGCACCCTCCCCTCTCCGACCTCCCCCCTCCCCAACCAGCCCTCCTCTCCACCCGGTCTCCACACCCCTCCTCCCAACCCGGCCACCCCCCTCTCTATCCGACCCCCCCCCCCATTCTCCTCCACCTGATCCCACCCCCACCCCCCCGACCTTCTTCCCTCTGATCCTCCGATCCTCACAATCTCCCGGCCCCGATCCGATTGATTCTTTGTCTATATGGCATATACCATTGTGCCTTTAGTCGTCGCGATCTCACCGTCGCTGAAGGTGGTTCCTTTTCAGTTGATCTCAGACAGCGACTGACCTGACTAGTCACTTAGCAGCAAAGTCGTGCTCTCCAGTCGCGATCTCTGGGGTCCCATCACTAGTGAGGACCCACCTCCGGCTTACTCCTCCGGCTCCTCAGTCACCAGTAGCACCGTTGCCAGCAGTGCATCTCTTGTTGCTGCTGCTGCCACAGCTGCCCTTACGTGGTGTCGTCACGACCAGGCCATCCTGGACTATCTCGTGGACTATGTTGCTCGTCCACTCCTTGCACCTATCGGTCGCCTTCCTACGGCGCGCGCGATGTGGGAGTATCTCGGGGACCGGTTTCTTCCACACGGTAGTGCACGCCGACATCAGCTTATCGGTGACTCCCAGTTCGCTCGTCAGGGAAGCGTACGATTCAGGACTTCTTCAGCCTGATGAGTGCCTACTGGTATGAGCTGGATTCTCTGATCCCCGAGCGGTATGCTTGCCCGTGAGGGATTTCCAGTGGCACCTTGACGAGGGCCACCTTTACCAGTTCCTAGCCACGCTTAGGCCGGAGTTCGCTCTCATTACTGATCAGCTCCTTCACCGTGATATAAATTATAGTACTTGATGATGAGTTTTATTGATGTTTGATGGCACATGCTATATGATTATGCGAACTTGTTTCAACTAGTCATTTTTGAATTCTTTTTTTAATTTTTCATAAAAAAAGACCGATACTGGTTTCAGCCGATACCGTGTGCTATCATCGATACGTATCGGTCTAGAGCCAACCAATACCAGCACTGATACCCGTATTTTAAACCTTGAACACCATAATGAAATTACACCACACATATTGTGTAAACCTTGACATTGAACAATATATCCATTGATGCAAGAGCATCTATCCGACTCTTAAAGTAGCCTAACTTGTAAGTATAAAAAGGCAATTAGAAGCCTGTTAGGTATCGTCAGGAGTCATTAATTAGTCCAATTGAATCTTTCTAGACTCTAGATTTTTTTTCATTTTAAAGATATTTGGGGTTATTTCTAGCAATTTAGAATGTGTGGAATTTTTGGTCAAAATTGAGTGTATTTAGGTCCTTAGTAATTGAGAGCTTCCACCTTTGTTGCCAAAATTTATGTGCGCAAACCAATTTCGGTAAGATATGTAAATCATGTGAGTCAAAACAATGCCTTCTCAATCACGAACTATGAAAGATGAAGCGTGACACAAATTCAATTTGAGGACCATAAGACCTAACTCCTCCATCCACTAAGGAATGACGTGTGCATCGTTTGTGAGATGGGTAGGATTTAGTAAATAGGGTTTTGAAATTGCATACGTTCTGAATTTGCATGATTTTATTGCATTTTGATCTTTGAATGATTTTTGGAGTCCGATTCGATTCAAAAATGTTTTCATGCAAAGACCCAGATTTCATATATTTCAATACTTTCACATCTTAGAAAAACTTTATCCAATTTCACAATTGATCCCCCACCATAGATCCCACCCTAGATTTCTCAAGTGTTAGGGAATGCACCATTTAGTGCACACATCTATAGGAGAGATCCTTGTGTAAGTGCCAGAGTGTGGTGCGCACTAGCACTATTATGGTGCACAAACCAGTGTGCGCCAGCTTTGTTGCAGTGTGCATAGTCCTTATGTGTGTGCACCACATTGTATGGGAATACAATGTTTTACATAGATAGTGCACACCCAGGTGTTTACCACCAAAAGCAAAATTGTGCACACCACTTCGAGGCTGGAGCGTACAAGCTATCTCCTCGATGAGATTTTTTTCTTTTTAAACTTAGTTTCCATCAACTATTGAGTTCTAATCCATATCTAGTCTTATGTTAAGTTGACCTACCATATAGGGTTAGTGTCCCACCACAAAACCACTGTTTCGTCGTAATTAAGGTAAGAAGAAAAGAGTTTTGGGGAATTTGGGCCAAGGGAAATGGAGAGCCCATAGTTAAACCTCATCCCATCTTCCTTCTTCCAAGAGATTTCCTGTGTTGATTGCCTTCAGATCTTTTTGTTTAAGATCATATCTTTTCTTGATCTTGGAATCCTTATTTATACCTTTCTTCATTGTATTCAATAGCATTCCATCCAAATATTAGAAATCACATCCTTGGGTCCTATCGTGGAATCAGAAAAGAAAATCTCTCCAGTGTCCTGTAGTGGAATCGGCAGATAATCCCTCTAGGGTCATATCGCAAAATCAAGCGAGTAAATACCTTTGGGTCCTTTCATGGAATCAAACGCGAAAAGTGTGCCTTGTGGAATCAAGTTGTCAGTGGAATCCAAGAAGTGCATCTATGGTCATTCATCGAATCGGATGAGGCCAATCAAAAAAGCTTATCGAGCTGAGGTGACTATACGTGGAATCGATCGAGCAGCTCTATGGAATCGAGGTGGACATCAGAGGTTATTTTTGTACTGTATGAGCAAATTTTGTTTTACTCAAGTACAAATCTCAAAGAGATTCACTTCAAGGGAGCAAGGTACAAAATATATCAAAAGATTGCGAGAATATACGTCTGTGAACAGTGAACCTTTGATACTCAATTTCGAAGTACAAAGGTTACAACAAGTGTAGAAAGATAAAAAAGAAAGTTTTGCAGTGCTTGATCCTTTGGGTGTTGTGCCTGATCAGCTAGGGGCTTTGCTTTACTCTTCTTCTTCTTGTTTTTTCATTTGTTCTTCGACTTACTTTGAACTTGGATACTTTTTTTTTTCTTTAATCATCGATCTTCTTCTTCGATCTCCGATCCTTGTCTTTGATCTTCTTCGATCTTCAACCTTCGATCTTCTTTGGCTTTCTTCGAACTTCGATCTTCTTCAGATTTCTTGAAGCTTTGAAGTATCTTGAACGGAAGCTTTGTAGACTTTTCTTGTATCTCGAAAGTCTAACCTTTGTTTTCATCCCCTCCTTATATAGGGGTTGAAGTACTTATCATAGGCAATAACAACCTCGAGTGGTTAAACCAACCTCCAAGTGGTTTTCATTACTCCCTTGGATGGTTGGAATAACCTCTAAGTGGTTTCCAAAACTCCATTGGATGGTTGGAATAACGACCAGTTGATTTTCATAATCATAACTTCCACCGGTGATTATCCATTTAAATTTCAAACTTCGCCATCCATTTTCATTTTAGGATGGGGGTAGTTATTCAAGTGAACCGGTCTAGCTTTATCGACTTGTGGTTCGGGTGTTGGATCAGAGTCACTCACTGCAACTTGAATCCGACAATGTAGGACTCATGACCCGATCTTTTTCTTTACTTGATGGATCGAGTGAGTCTATTGGGTCTGATGTAAATTCACTCAAAGGAGCTTGCATCTGAGTTGGTCTTCAGCCTTGTATGTCGGCATGTTAAAGAATGTATATCTCTAAGTATGGCTTACTGACTTAGAGATAGCCTTTGGATAATGAAGGTAGGGTACCTTCCTTACCTCTCTATCTTCCAAACTTAGTTAATTTTCAAGCCTGCTGGCTTCATGGCTTAGAATATTTTCAAGTCTATCAAACACACGGTCTTCCAGACTTAGAATATTGTCAAGTCCTATCAAACATATGGTCCCGGGACTTAGAATATTTTCAAGTCTAGTAGAGTCATGGTCTCCTGGACTTAGAAAAATTCTCTTTTTTTTCTTCTTCTCTTCTTTCTTTTCTTTCCTTTGTTTTCTTTTCATTTCTTTATTTCTTTTTCTCTTTATTTTTTTTTCTTTTTTTCTTTCTCTTTTCTTTCTCCCTAGATGGCACAGAAGCTTGGTATGGCCGGCCCTGGAGTCTGGCTTGGCCAGCCCTGGGGCTTGTCTTGGCCGGCCTTGGTGGTACGTCATGCGCAGCTCCCTCTGCCACCCTCTCCTATCTCTAATCTCTACCGCAGGCATGAGGCACCGCAGCCGCAGGATTCAACCGCAGGGAATTATTTAGCCTATCCTGTGTGAACCATTTCATTTGAAATATATAAATTTACGATGCAGAACATAACCTAATCAGACCAATGAACCAAGTGAATTTATTATTCTAAATAGTCATGATGTCGACCATGTTAAATAGGTGGATGACCAAAAATTAAGAAACATAAGGGAATTTTAAGGTTTCAAATAAATTTTCTAACTCAGTTCCTCTAAGGTCATGGAAAGTTGAGATACATAAACAAAACAATTCAAGCTGTTGAGTGCTTGCTTCCTACTCCCAACTACTATATAATTACAAAGGCATCTCCTAGCTGCATGTCTTTGATTAAATTCATCATCAAAACCAAAATCTCATGAACAAATAGGCATCTCTATGAGAATATGCTCACTACAGTCACATAGAATCTGCTGAAAACATGCCAAGGAGCGTAAATCACCAAACAAACTTAAAACACAGTTTCAAAAACGTAAAGCATAATTATGACATGTTGCACACATGCAACGCAAGACAAGCCCCATTTTCAGTTTTAGTTCTGTATGATTAGGATGTGTTAGCAAAATCACATGACAAATTACACAAAGTTGCAGGGAACTGCAGCATATGATCATAGATGCTATTACATTGGCACTTTCTTTCTTACACCTCCATATTCCTTCCTTTCAATAGGTGACCTTGTAGGAAAAAAAAACAGCCAAACAAGCCAAACCATAGACATGAAATGCTGGCACTTAACAAGTATTTCAATTACTAAATTAAGCTTGGCACTCACCGATGCAACAAGGTGAACACAAACATTTCTTCGTCGAACTAGTGCTACAAGAAGCTTTTGACAAGCAAGTGCCTTCCAAAACCAAAGAGAACAACTTATTATTCATAATCAACATAGCCTAGTAACTTAACAATATGAATTAAGATAATATACCGTCAATGTCAATGAAAGCCATAAAGAATCATTGCATAACCTATAAACAGAATTCTAGTTCAGATATGCAAAAATAGTTCAATTAAATGCTCTATACTTATAATAGTAATTTTTTACTGCCAAGCAATCACAATAAGCACTAAACCGTTATTATTAATCTACAGAATATCAAAAAGAATTTAAGCGAACAAATGTTCTGTACTTCTAAGAAAATTTGTACTGCAAAGCAATCACAATAAGCATTACATCTTCATCACTAAATCTACAGATTATGAAAATCGAACCTATGAAGCAGAAAATATATCAAGTCGATGAAAATCGAACCAATGAAGCAGAAGATATAATAATATATCAAGTCAAGCTATGCATTTGTTAAAAACACCAACAATTACTACAGTTCTCACTAAGGTATGCTGTTTATGGTCAATTGAACGTGATAAACCATATGCATATCCTCATATCTGCAAGAACCAAGTCAAACTCCGTAATAGGTCAGTTAGGTAATAATTTATGTCGTGTTCTACAATTAAAGTACTCAAGTCATATATTAATGCAAGAAAAGAGCAAGAGAAGATAAAAAAGAGCTGAAAGGCTAGATGTGAAATGGAGTACACATTTCTGTCCGTCTTAATTGTTTAATCATTTTAAAATTCTGCAAACACAAAACAGAAGCAAGGCAAATCAGATTAGGGTTCAATGAGAACCCTAATCTCTTTTATATTAATATAAAATGCAGAAATTATAATTAAGTCCATAGAATTTATTCTAATTAATATAAAGGACAGAATCTCTAATACTCTCCCTCAAGCTGGAGCAAGGATATCAAACATGCCCAGCTTAGATATAGTAGAAAGAAGACGAGTAGGTCCAACAGCCTTGGTAAAAGCATCAGCAATATGGGCAGTAGATGGAACGAACACCGGAGTGATGGTACCAAACCGAACATGGTCCCGGAGAAAGTGAATATCAACCTCAATATGCTTTGTTCTCTCATGAAGAACAGAGTCGGAAGCAAGCATAATTGCTGACTGGTTATCATAGAAGATCCGCGAACAGCCTAATGTAGGAAACCCAAGCTCTGCTAGAAGAGAGTGTAACCAAATCAACTCAACAGACCCCAGTGCCATAGCACGATACTCAGCCTCAGCAGAAGAACAAGAGACAACATGTTGCTTTTTGCTCTTTCAATAAATGAAATGTGCACCATAAAATGTGCAGACTCCAGAGGTAGAGCGACGGTCTGTGCACAATCTGAGTCAGTATAACACAACTCTGATCCATCCTGAGCCCTATAGAAAAGGCCAAGTCCAGGTGCAACTTTAAGATAACGTAGAATCCTCACAACCACCTCCATATGTGATGTGCAGGGAGTATGCATAAACTGGCTAATCACACTAACCGCAAAGCTAATATCAGGCTGAGTATGTGTCAGGTAGATCAATCGGCCAACAAGACACTGATAGGAACTGCGATCAGGAAGATGATCACCAGACTCTGCATGAAGACGATGATTAGGATCCATCGGTGTACTCACCCAAGAAGACCAGTGTTGCGCAGGAGACCAAGGGCATACTTCCGCTGAGAGATAGAGATACCCTGTCGAGAGCGAGCTATCTCAATCCCTAGAAAGTACCGAAGGGGACCAAGGTCCTTTACTTTGAAGGCTGCCTGGAGAGATACATAAGAACAATAGCACATCGACCCTCTGCAATAGTCTTGATGAAACAGGTCGGATCAGCATGACACCGAGTGAAGCCAATTCAAATAATCACAGTACAAAAACGCTCAAACCAAGCTCGGGGAGACTGCTTCAAGCCATAAAGAGACTTGAGCAAGCGACAAACTTTGCCCGAATACTCCCCCTGAAGACGATTCCCCGAAGGGGGATCCATATAAATCTCCTCAGCCAAATGACCATAAAGAAAAGCGTTCTTAATATCAAGTTGATGAAGAGGCCAAGAGTGGCTAGAAGCAAGAGAGAGTAGTAAACGAACACTGGTCAGCTTGGCAACAGGCGCAAAGGTAGTACCAAACTCATCTGCAGACTGAGTGAAACCTCGAGCAACCAGTTTGGCTTTGTAACGATCAAGAGAGCCAACAGCACGATACTTGATAATGTAGACCCAATTGTAGTCAACAGTACGCTTCCCAGGGAGAAGGGGGGGAAACCAAGGACCAAGTGTCATTCTGACGCAAGACAAACATCTCAGCATCTATAGCTTTGACCCACTCAGGGTCACAAAGAGCCTCAGTAGTAGAACGAGGAATACGAATAGAGTCTGTGGCAGTAAGATACGCATAATATGCATGGAAAAGACCCTGATAAGAAACAACATTTGCCAAAGGGTAATCAGTAACACAAGTACGCTTGGCCTTGCAAAGAGCAATAGACAAGTCAGCAGAAGGAGCATGAGGAATGGTGGTAGAGGAAGGTATACCTTACTCCGAAGGAGGCTCTGGCACAGTGATAGGCCTGTTGGACAGCCGAAGGCTGGTGCGATCGCCAGTGATATGTCTGTGTAATAGGCGGGCAAATAGGCAGCATACTGGGGGTAGAAAAGACAGGCGTGGGCTGAGCAGCAGTAGATGGCACAAAGGCAGACAGGAAAGAAGGTGGAGGCAGATCCCGAAAATAGGACACATCCTCATGAAAGATGACATCCATAGAATGATAAATCCGACGCGAAGTAAGGTCAAGGCAGCGATAGCCTTTGACACCATAAGAGTATCCAAGAAAGACACCGAATAGACTTGTCGTCAAGTTTAGACCGAGAAGGACTATGGTCCTGTACAAAACACACACATCCAAAGACACGCAATGGAATAGAAAAGAGGGGCTGGCTAGGATGAAGAACTTGCAATGGGGGTGTCCTTTTAAGAGAACAAGACGGAGTCCGGTTGATCAAATAAGTGGTAGTAAGAAGAGCAGAGCTCCAGAAAGACTTAGGAGCCGACATCCCAACAATCTGAACACGGACGACCTCAAACTCTGATCAAAGTCCCATCAAAAACTGATACGTTTCCCTCTTCTCTTGGCGGTGCAGAGCAAGGGCGACATCAATAGGATCCTAGAAGGCACTCAAGGGATCTAAGTCAGAAAGCTCAAGAAAACGACTCTGAAGAAAAGAGAAGTACTCCTAAACGGAACGATCGCCTTGAGTAGCGGCAGTGATCTCTTGGTAGACAGCATAGATCCGAGCATCAACCCGAGTGTGTCCATAAATCCGTTGGAGGGCAGACCATAAACCAGAAACAGAATCATACCGCATAAATTGCTTATAGATCTTGGGCTCCATAGAGCATTAAAGCCTGCCAAGAATCTGAAAAAATTTTGTGGTCCACTTTAACACCTCAGTAGCCTCTGTAGGTTTCGGGACGCCAATAAACCATACAAGCTTATACAGACCAGCACGATAGACACGAACAAAATTCGACCAGGAAAGAAAATTCTTGTTATCCAAAAGAACTGTAGTAATTCGTCATGCAAAACCCTCTTGGGAGCCAACAAGCGGAGTTACCTTAGAGTCCATGGGAAGTGAGGTGAAATAGAGGAGAGAAAAAAAATAAAGGAGATTCTTCACAAAATCAGCAAAGAAGAACGCTAAGAAAAAGGGCAAAAACCAATGTGAACGGGATCTCCACGTCCAAAAAAAAAATCAAGAGAATTAGACCATCTCAAGCAAAGGAATTATATGATCACAGGCGACAAGCGCAGCGAAAAGCCAATAGTCGGGCCGAAGGGGTCGCCGGAGTGGAGCTGCGGGGGCCGGTGAGGTGGCCGGCAATGGTGCGAGGGCCGGCGGGGGCCGGTAGCTGGCGGGATGGCTGGTGGTGCTGCGATGGCGCGGAGTGGCGGCGGGGTGGCATGGAGCAGAGAGCCTGCGGGGTAGACCCAGGAGACGGGGGCGCACGAGGTAGCCGGCGGGGCGCGGAGGCCATCGGGATCGGGAAGGGGACGGGGGGCACTAGGGCTAGTGAGATCGGGAAAGGGATTGGGGGCGCGGGGGCTGGCGGAATTGGGAAAGGGACGGGAGGGGCGGGAGATGGCCGGCGGAGCACAGGGGCAGGATCGGGAAAGGGACAGGGGGGGCGCGGGGGCCGGCGGGATCGGGAAGGGACAAGGGGGGCGATCGGTATCGAGAAAGGGACGGAAAGGGGGTGGTGCTTTGATACCAAGAAGCAAGGCAAATCAGATTAGGGTTCAATGAGAAGCCTAATCTTTTTTATATTATTATAAAATACAGAAATTATAATTAAGTCCAAAGAATTTATTCTAATTAATATAAAGGACAGAATCTCCAATAAAAGTCAGTCTTGAAGAAGTCATGTACTAAATCCTCTATTTGAAATTGAGACCAACTGACTATCGAAATCACCTATAGTAGACAGTAAAGCACTAAAATATCAGGATATAAATCACAAATCTTTAAGATTTTCTGCTTTTAAAAGATGTATATTTACTAGAAAGTATCTAAACATGAATGTGACAACACGAATTCTAGATGATTAAGAGACTAACAAATACAAAATGTACTGCTCAAATCAGTAGTGTGCGTAAAGACATGAGCTTCCAAACAGGAACAAAAGGTTAAATTTCCCTCATTAACATATTCAATTTGCGTCTTTCTCTCCTTCATTTGCATTCAATGTATTTTCATATGTTTTCCCTGTTAGTGGATTGAACTTTAGGTTCTCTATCACGAAAGACACAATCGGTCCCTTGGTATCATACATGGCCTCTTCTTTTTGCTTTCCTTTTTCATAGGTGAAAAAGCTTCTTGAATTAAAAATAAGATTCATTGAGTTTTTGTACACGTCCCAATGTTCTTCCTTTTTCACGCAATATGTTTCATTCCGATCCCAGGCTTCCCAGCCGTATTAGTTGCCTCCACAAATGCTACATTGCAAGTTTCACTCATTTTTGGATAAACGGGCTTCCAATGCTCCACTCTTACATGGGAGTGGCATGTTATCTCATCCTCTGATAGTAACAAGCAATAAAAGAAGACTCACAAAATCATTAGGCTTTCTCCAAAAATACCAGACGGCACTATATACCTATGAAAGTGTTGCAACACATTGCCTTCTTCTATAATGCAAAATCTGAAAACACATGTACAAGTACAAGGGAAGGTCGGGACCGGCGCACAATGGCAACCAAACAAAAGTTACCTCCCTCGATCCTCTTGGTGGAAGGCACGAAGCTAAACTCTCAATAAATTAAAATTTAATCATGGCTTATGCTCTCTCCTCACCTCGAAACGATTAAGTAATTTTAGGCAAGGTGATTTAGTGTCGAGTGGTTCTCTCTCTCCCCACTCTCAACAATCACAGATCAGTACATAGTAGCATGCGAGTGCAAAGACGAATCAAGACTCGTATGAATAGTAGGATAAAGAAAACGCTGAACTTTTACGAGGAAACCATTCACGGAAAAAACCTCACCGACTTAGCCAGATGGTAAAGCAATCCACTAGCTCACAAGGTCCAGGTACAAGAATGGAGTAAAGTCTCAACTAGCACCACCAGCAGCTCGCCTCCACACTCCACCGAAACTGACTCAACTCTTCTCAAGCCTCCAGTCGTTGGCCGCCTTTCACCCGATCCAACACAAGTGGCTCTAGATGCTTACCCACGACGCCCTGTGGACTCCCTCTTCACAAGGGAGACACTCCAACGTCAACCTTAGCAAATGTTGAGTGCGCCCAAAGGTGAATCGTAACCAAGGTTCAAAATCTCAAGAAATATCACGAAATATCTCGTTTTTCTCAAACCTCGGCACGAAATCCCGGCTGTTGTTTTGAACGGAATGGAAATCACATAAAAATCGCGAGATTTCGTGCACAGCGAAATATCGTGACTTTTCAGTCAGACAGTTGTCCCCGCATCACGCAGTGCACAGAGCGCGACCGACCGAAACCCGTTTGACCGCGATATTTCTCGATATATCGCGCGAAATTTCAAACACGCAAGAGAAGCGCAAAATATCGCGCAGACAGCTGGGGCCCACCCACGTGGGGCAGCCGAAAGCAACTGGCAATTGTCATTTTCGGGGCGATATTTCTCGAAATTCATCCGATATTTCGTGGTTTATTAGGGATTTTTCGCGAGATTTCGTGTTGCTTGTTGCTTTCGAGACAGCTAGGGCCCACCCACGTGGGGCGGCAAAAAGTGACTGGCCCCTTTCGTTTCACATGCAATATTTCGCGATTCTCTACGATATTTCGAGAAATTCTCGCGATATCTGGGCGAAACCCCTTTCTATAATTTTCTATTTAAGACAGTGGGCTTCGGTTTGCTAAGCAGCCTAAGCTGAGCTCCTCTCTCTTTCATCTCCCTCTCTTCTCACCTCTCTTTTCTATCTTTTTTTTTATATTTCGGATTGTTCTTTTTTTTCTCTTTTTTTTTTCTTTACTCCAATCTCTCTCTCCCCCCCTCTCTTACTATCTATTTGGGTGTGTGCGGGCGAAGGATGGCTGCGATTTCGGAGGCAAAGTAGGCGATCTCGGATGCAAAGTGGGAAAGGTTCCGGTCTTCTGGACATACACCATCACTTAGTCTTAGGTTATTTCGAACCTACATTTTGAATAAGCAAAATCGGCAACATTTTGAACCTATGATTTTGAAATCATATGTATCATATATATGATTTCAAACCTACATTTTGATTAGGCAAAGTAGGCAACGTTTTGATGTATGTTATTGAATTTCCGAATATACATTTGAATATATTTGATGTTTAGCCGTTTAGGTAATGTATGATTTCGGATTTTTCCAATCCTAATTTCGGATTGAAAAAATTTCCGAACATACATTTGATGTTTAAGTAATGTATGTTTAAGTAATCTCTTTTTTTTATAAATTTCGATTTGCTCTCTCCTCTTTCATCTCTCTTTCATCTCCCTCTCTTGCTCACCTCTCTCTCGTCTATCTTTAATTTTTTATTTCGAATTGTTCTTTCCTTTTTTTTTTGCATTTTGAATTGCTTAGGTAATTTCATATTACAACTTGTGAATCACTCTCTCTTTGGTGTGTCTATGTGAATGATTGTTATGATTTTGGATGCAAAAAAGCTGATTTCAGAGTGCAAACATGCCGTGATATTTGCCTAAAAGGTGCTTGTGGTTTTGAATTGTCCTCTCTTCTAGTTTTCTTTCTTCTCTCCTTTCATACTTACTATCTATTTGGGGGGTGTGCATGGATTGTTGGGATTTCAGAGCGCAAAGGAGTTGATTTCAGAGTGCAAGAAGTGCAAACGTGTGGGGATTTCGAAGTGCAAGGAGTGCAAATAAGTGTATGTAATTTTCATTTAATAATGTCATTTTTCTTTGACATTAGCAATTAGCAATTTTGCATATAAATTATTAATATAGCAAATAGTAATATACATTAAGAATTTTGCATATAAATGAATTTTGACATAGTAAGATAGCAATACCTAATTCTAAATTCTAACAATCTCTAAAAGTCTAAATTAACTATAATTTCAAACTTCTGAAATTTGATATCATAAAGATAATGTTGAAAAAAATACTATAAAATCAAAACGTAAAATTGATTCACATAAAAATAAGAATTGTTTAATTGTTCGAAAACATATGGTGTGCTTGACTATTTTGTTTGCGTAGACTTCGCCCTAGGGATTTCGAGCTCAATAGGACGAAGATCACCAAAAGTTGCACCAATTCCACTATTTGATCAAATCGATGTCTAGGCTAGTCCTGTCCCTTAAGAGGGTGACAGTTTCTGTTCTAGAAGAGTGGTTTTTAAGAGGGACCATTGTGACCCATCCACTCACCTGGGGGCTTACATGGTCGAATTGGTTTCATAAGACCGGATTGGAGGCTTAGGTGTACTCTTCAAACAGTTAGGAGCTGACGAGCTGTCAAGTTGAAATAGGCTGAACCAATAAGGTTTTAGATTATTTGTATGCTTAATTATTACCATGGTTGATAAAATCCTATAAATGTTATTCATTTGCAGCGAAATGAGAAAAAAAGATATTGGGTGGGAACATGGTGTCGTTGGTGGTGATGACAAGTCCAAGTCCCAATGTAATTACTGTCAGAAGAATCTTAAGGGTGGAGGATATCAAGATTGAAGCAACATTTAGCAGGAGGATTCCCTAATGTGGAGAAGTATGTTAAGTGTCCTATAGAGGTTAGAGACCTTATGAGGGAGACGCTCAAAGCAATCAAGGAAAAGACACTAGAGAGACGGAGGACTGAGGAGCAGTTTAGGGAGACTCTAGCTGCCCCGATCCATATTGAAGAGGATATCTCTGACAATGATGATCCAGCATTTAACTTAGGAAGGAATATGTCACGTGCTGAGGAGTGGGGCAGGGAGCAAAGAGTGAGGTTAGAGCAGACGAGGCCAAATTTTAGTCAATCTGTACGGGAGACAGGGGATGGTTCCGGAGCTAGCGGTACTACCAAAAGGGGGAAGGGTATTAGCAGCTTGTTTCGCTCAAAGTCTACAAGATCAGGCTCACAGTCAACTTTTAATCCTTATGCTTGTAGAGGGCAAGACACACGCTGCACAAGTTTATTACACAGTTTGTACACTACTAGGGTTGGCACCTAATGCGGTAGCCAATAATCCTTTTTACCAGACGATGATTGATGAGGCTGGTAGGTGTGGACCAGGAGTGAAAGCTCCAAGTGTGTATGAGTTGATGAACCCCCTACTTGACCAAGAGGATGAGGACCTCCGGGAATACATAAACTCTTTGGAAAAAAAATGGCCACAGTACGGTGTTACCATCATGTGTGATGGCTGGACAGGTCCTACACAGATGTCATTGATAAATTTTATGGCATGCAATGATGGTTCTAAAATCAGTTGATACGTCTGCACATGTGAAGGACCATTTATATTTGTATAATTTGATGAAGGAAGTAGTAGATATTGTTGGGAAGGAATATGTTGTACAGATTGTCACAGACAATGGCAGTGCATATATTAAAGCTGGTAAGGCACTCATAGATACAGAAGGCTATAACTTGTTCTGGACCCCCTACGCTACTCATTGTATAGACCTGATATTTAAGGACATTGGGGAGAGAAAAAGCATAGTGGAGTTGATGAAGAAGGCAAGATTAATAATGAATTATATCTACAATCACTCTTTCGTGCTTGCTATGATGAGAGAGAAGTGTGGGGGGATATTATGAGACCGGATCTCATTACATTTGCAAGTAACTACGTTGCACTACAAAGCTTGCTCGATAAGAAAGATCAACTTAACACAATGTTTACTTCTCCTGAGTGGATACAATACCATGGACGATATGCTGCTACAAATATCGAGGACATGGTTGGGAGTTCGATATTTTGGGTTAAAGTCCGTGAAATTGTCGTTGTCTTAGCTCCTATTGTGAAAATATTAAGGATGGTGGATGGGGATAAGAAACCCACCATGAGGTATCTACATCGTGCTATCGATCTGATGAAAGAAACTATAAAGAAAGCAGCTCGTTATCCCGACAAGATATTGGGTATTATAGAGAAAATATGGGCAAAGCAGCTGGCACATCCCTTACAAAAGGCTGGTAAAAATCATTTCCATTTATCAAGCTTTTTATGTTTGATGAATTCACACTATTTTAACTATGCAAATTATTTAATCCCGCAGCGTTCTAGCTAAATCTAATGTATCATTATTCCCAAGATCTTAGAATACGTGATGATCTCATTCAGGGACTTCAAGAAGTGGTAGCCAAGTTGGTATCGAATCCTCAGGAGCAAACAACCTGTCTTAGTGAGGTAAATACCTCTAATTTTCTAAATAAAGATTGAGACAAAAACATGACTGTTAACTTAAATCTTCAAATGCATATGCAGTTGAAGATATTTAGAGATGTGATGGATAGTTTCGCAACACCGGCTGCAATATGCAGGAAACTTCTTTCGCAACCAGGTACAATACTTTTGTAGTGAATATAAATTAGGGTGTGAGCATAATTGTCAATATAAATTCTTATTCATGCAGCCAAGTGGTGGGTGACTTATGGCACTTCGGCCCCTAACCTACGCAAAGTTGTCGTTCGAGTCCTTTCACAGACTGCATCTTCATTAGGATGTGAGCGTAATTGGAGCACATTTGGGTTGATCCATATAGCAAGAGAAGAAACAGGCTAGGGCATGAGAGATTGGAAAAGCTTATACGGGTCCATTACAACTTAAGGCAATGATAAAGAATATAAGAGAAGGAGAGAAAAGAGAAATGGCGCCAATCGATCTCAGCGACATTTCTACTGATAATGAAGAGGAGGATCCGCTATATCAGTGGGTTAAGGAGTTAAGATCTCCAACCACGGATACCCCGTCAGGAAGACCGAGCACATACATCACCTCAGAGATAGGTATTGATATTGATGCTTTATCTACCCATGTGAGGGATGATATAGGCGATAAGGAAACGCAAACTCCTAGCAGCGATGACGATGACGATGACGACAATGATAGTCATGGTGGTAGTGACGATGGTGCTGATATTTCTCATAGTGGTAGTGGTAGTGGGGGCAGTGCTAGTCAGAGAAAGTATGACACACGAGGTGCTTCGACATCATAGAGACTGTTGAGCCCATTTACTGCAGAGACTCATTTCGATCATGCTACTCAGGACAGTGATCATGGTGCACCGCGAGAGAAAAGGCAAAAACAGTACGAGCGTAGACGAGGTGGACTTAGGCAAATTGATAGAGGTAGCTCCACATCTATTCGTTGGAGGCATGAGGTTGACTCTTTATCGTCTCAATTTGTTGCGATGAGCACGAGCAGTGGCAGATACAATTATGGTCAGGGGCAAGCAAGTGACTCATATTATAGTCATGGCCAACCTAGTGACCCATATCATAGTCAGCTAGGGGCAGGTGGGCTTTTCAACTCTTTATATGGATATCCTGACCAAAACGATAATTTTATATCTCTCAACCTTAGAGCTATGGACCATATCCATATAGACCATATGGATATCATCAGCCGACAACTGAAAGTGCAGTTGCATATCCCCATATAGATGGAGGTATCACAATCGCTGTTTATATACAGTATCCAATTATTGGATATTTGGTTGGTGTGTCCGCACCGGAGTATGAGCAGTATGTGAGAGTTTACAGAGTGGCATCATCCGTATATGACATGGCATCATTATTGCACAGAATACTTTGCATCGATCTACCGGAGGCAAGATCCCAGAAATGATTATGAGCCGGGTCGTCGATCATTTTGGCAATAGATTTTATGTTCCTTTATATTTTGATATATTCTTCTTTCTTATGTACTTTTGTTATTTAGTCTGTATTTTCAGTCAAGTATTTGATGTATCATTTGGATTGTTCCCGTATTGATCTAGACTTTCTTTATTCTTATAAATATTAGAAAGATATGTATATGTATATCATGTAAAGAAATATATGCTACTTGTCTACTTAGAATTCCACAATAATACATTGTATAGAGTTGTTATTTAACTTTATCAATATTATTTATTCTCATTTACAGATGGCCTCCCAGCCTCCCCCGCATAGGGATTCCAGTTCAAAAGACATAGGTTGGCAGCATGGGTTCCTATTGAACAAAAAGAAGCAAAAGTCAAAGTGTACATACTATGGCAAACAGATCGGAAGTGGAGGTATTACACGGTTGAAGCAACACCTCGCCGGCTGCTTCCCCAATGTAGCAGAGTGCTTGAAGGCTCCTCTTGAAGTCAGCGTAACCATGCGCACTCTATTGAGGAGTGGAGAATATAAAGGAGTTCAGCTTCGAATCCCTAGAAAACCGAAGAACAAAGGACGGATCGAGGAGTCCATACATACTAGCACTCCATCAACCAGGGGTCGTTCACATGATGATATCGAGTACCCCCAGATATTGAGATAGAAGAGGAAAGAGCGCAATATCGACATGCGGTCTTAGATTTGAGAAGGACCCAGCGGGAGCGTGTGAGAGAGAATGGATCCGATGCAATTTGTTCAGGATGCCAGTGGCAGTGGACCTGGTCCGTCAGTCGAAGGTTACAGTGGTGCATCAGGGGCGGCTGATGATGATGACTTTAGTTGGACGAGAGAAGAAGAGATTACTCTAAAATGCACCGACACTGGTACGGGGACACGGGTACGACACGACACGGATTCGCCGACACGGCTAATCCTAAAAAAAGAGGACACGGGTACGACGGGGACACGGCAAAATAAATTAATATTTTTAAATTTATATTTTATGTGTGTTTGCAATTCATATATATTTCAATAACCGAAAAAACATCATAGAAAACAACTAAAATGAAAATTTAATACATACTCAATCGCTATCGTTAGTTACATCGAGCCCGATCGGTGAATCGCAGACAGCTCTAAATGGTATGGAAAATAATGGTTGTGTTTCAGTTTTGACTTCAACCTATCTGAAACCTCAGAGGATAAGATAAGTTAAAGCCAAACCTGAATCGTAACCGTCCATCATAACCATCCTGACAAGCGAATCACACTTAGGCCCAAATGGTATGCAAAAGAACGGCTGCGATTCAGTTTTGACTTCAACCTATCTGATTCTCTGAGGTTATAATCTCAGAGGATTAGATAAGTTGAAGCCAAAACTGAATCACCATTGCTTGTAACTCGACCCTATATCGAACAATCCGTCAACCCGCAGTGTCCCGAGTGTCCGAGGAGTGTCCGGCGAGTGTCCGAGAAGTGTCCGATCATGTCCGGCTCCCGGAAGCACGTAGGACACGGCACATGCGTGTCCGGTGCGTGTCCGACGAGTGTCGGTGTCCGACACGTGTCCGACACGGGTACGGGAGGCCTGGGGAAGTGTCCATGCTTCCTAGAGATTACTTGACGAGTGAAAAAGAGTGTATTCTTCATGATGTAAATATATGTAAATATATGAAGTTGGTGAAGTTTATGTTTTCCAATTTACTAGTTATCAGCCCAATATGTATAGAATACATGTTATATCAAGCTTTAAGCCCATAGATAGAGTGCAAATATTATCTGAGCGTTCTAAAGTGTGTATCTATACTTGGTTTATGACTATCCAGAGTTTCATTCAAAAATTCCATTAAAAAATCAATATTTCCACCATTTCCATCAAATCACAATATTTCCACAGTGTCGAAATATTTCCACGAAATATTTCCATTTTCCAGAAGGTCGAAATATTGATCGAAATGGAAATTTCGAACCTTGATCGTAACCAATTGTGGATACTATCACCGTATACGGAATTACTTTGTCGATTTACCCAACCAACGAACCTCAAAGGGATTACACCAGTTCGCTCAGAAACATACTAAGATGAATTCAATCTTGATGCTCAATCCACTCAAGCAAGAACAAGATCCTCTCCCGATTCGCTGAGAGAACCCAATACTTGGGATTCAAGGCTAAGGTGTGAAAGATCCAAACCAAATCAACCCAAAACAATCACAAAGGGAAATGGATGAATTCTGAAGGAAATAACAATCATCCAAGAGATACAATCGATGCAAACAAATGAAGGAGCAACCTACAAGCAAGTAGAAATCAAATCCTAAGACATTGCCTGAACGGAGGAAGAACTTACTGGGTGAAATCAAAATAGACTTGGAAAGGACCATCACCAGTGTTTTAAAAAACATGCCCCAAGGTACGTCCGGGGCACGCCCCGGGGCAGGGCGGCCCTAAAACGCCCAGGGCGGCTCAATCTGGGGCTTTTTCCTGTGGGGCTTACGCCCGAACCACTAGGGCGTACGTCCGGGAACACCTTTTACGCCCCAATGGCCTAGGCTTACGCCCAACTGGAGTTTGTCTACATAATTGAAAAAAAATGATTTGATTGCCACCGTGTGATCTTTTATATGTGTCTTACTCTTTTGGATGACGATTATGATATTTTTGGAAACTAAAGTTGTTTTAAATTGGTTCTATATCATGTATGGAATTATAAGAATCTATGGAATATAAATATAGATAGTTTGAATTTTGGTTAGAATCTTAAATGACAAGTTCATTTTTATTATCATTTTTTATATATTTGTGATTTATCAACCATGTTTGTTGGCTTAAATGCTTTGTTTGCTCATAGTATTTTTTATTTTGTTTGTTTTTAATCTATTTTCACTATTTTATATAATATTTTTTATTTATATATTTTAAAAAATTAAAAAATTAAAAATTTGTGGGCTAATGCCCCGCACCACAGCAGGCAAAACGCCCAGTCTTATGCCCCCGCCTCTGAAAACACTGACCATCACTACAAATTTGATAATAATATTGACGAATAAACTTTTAAATCTGAACATTGCCTCAAGACATACACAAACTAATCGCAGCAATAACATTGGGAACATAATGAGAGCTTGAAATAGAAGTCATTTTTTAATACTTCTTGTAGATGAAATATATACCTGCAGCTCGTTCTCCCCTGGATATGAAGTAAGTGTTATCATGGATATTCGAACAATAGTGTCAAGAACAAGCTTTCCTTGATTATGCTCTCCAGCAAAGCTAAGTAAAACCCTTTTGGATAGTTGAAAACCATGCAGCAGCCCAACTTCATGACTATTATTATGTTCTTTGGAAGCATCAAGTGGCATTAAATATGTGTCAACCCATCTCGCAAGGAACCATATTACTGCCTGCAGTGAATCAAAACCCAAATAAGTACATGAAGATTGTTTAGGAAGGATGTGTAGAACATACTCTCCTTCAATCTCCCATGTCATTCAGTACATTGAAAAACAATCACCACTTTAGACTACCACAAGAAAATATACCACTGCCAAGAGCATGGAATCAGGAAAATGACCAAGTTGTTTGGATCACAAGTTCAATCCGAACCTATCGAATAGAGCAATCATTTATTAACACCTAATAAAAACTTCTCTAAAGTTAAAAAGGACACGAACCAAAAATAAGGAAGTATCAAATGGATTATTCAAGCATTGATAAGTATGTCAGAATACGGTAATATTTTACATAGAGAAGTCCACATAATAAAGAAATAAAATGGGCATCAATCACATCTTGCATCAGTTTAGCATGTTACATCTTGAAGCAACTATCTGTCTTAGTATGGTTTGAGGACGAATGAATGGATGGGAAAGATGAATATCAAGGTAATAAGAGAGACTCATAGCCACTCCATGAATATATACACTTGAATTTAAATTCAAAGGAGCAGCGATCCTTCCCTGGTATGATATGAACCATAACCAAGTGATGTCATCAATGACTATGAGATAAAAGAGGCTTAATGGAAATGAAAATGCATGATTTGAGAACAACAGTTATATCCGCAAGAGGATTTGATGGATATGAAAATACAGATGAGAGAAGGTTCATAACAATGGATGAAATCATCACAAGATGCTGGACAGACTAGATTAAAGAGAATTCTAGTCTATTCAATAGACCAAAAGTCACTTATAATTTATTGTTACAGTTCTTCATTGAAGGAAATTTAGAATTCCTTATAGGAATCTATGGGAGATGCACCCTGACGACGAAGGAATGATGTTGATCTTGTTATACTACCATTGGAAGATGATTATATTTATTTAAGTAACTCTTATATTTATATATTTTAGTTAATTCTACTTTATTATATCACCTAATCTGCTATAAATAATTAGTTTGGATCAAACAAAGCATCCGCCACCACGAATTCACGTACATATACTTTATAAAAAATAATTTAAAAATTTGTGAATGTATATATTGTGAAATAGATTGAGAATATATGTATGTGTATTATTATATGTTCATCTATAATACATGCTACAACATGTTCGACTTATTTACAAGAATTCCACTATGATAGGGACATTTTGGACCGTCGGATGAGATAAGCATCTGTAGCCACAAAAAGATGGGTCGTCTTATTGCTTGAACCGTACGAGATTACAGCTGCTCCCGGGTCTCGGGGCGTGAGTCGGGGGCCTCGGGACAGTGAAGATGTATCAGGAAATTATGGGAGAGATTCTCTGTGGTCCTCTGATCCTTGTCTCAACGGATCTTCATTCGAGACTTCGGATAGATTGCTCAAATCAGAGGTCTTACAAGAGTCTTGGGGGTTTTAAGAGATAAAGGAGTTTTGCTTGCTTTGGCCCTTCCACGCTTCAAGCTTCTATCGGCTAGGATAAGTTGCGTTGCTCATCGATCTTCGCGTCTCCTTTGTCTTTTGCTTTTCCTCGGAGTCTTTGATCATCGATCTTTGGCTTTCATCTTGCTTTTGGCTTTTAGCTTTGGCTTTACTCAGGCTTTTTCTTTACTTTGTCTCTTGCACTTGAACGTAGAAGAAGAGAGGCTTGCGGTGCTTCATGCGTTGCTTTACTCGTCATTCTTCATAGTTTGTCAGCTTTGGCACTTGCGTTGTTTTGGCTCCGGCTTTGCTTTTGCTTTGCTTGGTTTTTTGCTTTTGCTTGAGCTTTGGCATGATCTTGGCATTTGACGGCAAAGGACGTGTCTCTAGATCTTCTCTGGGCTGTCTTCTTCGTGGACAGAACGAAGATTTCTTTGATGATGATGGGTGTAGCGGTTTTGGCCTCCTTCTCCGGACTTTCTTCTTCGTGGACGGAGTGGAACCTTTCGATCTTCAAGTGCGTTACTCCACACTGATGTCTTCGAGAGAGAACTAAGCGGTCGTTTCCTTGAGGGATGTGGTTGCCCAAGCCTTGTGAAGCCTTTAGTCTTCGAGCATCGGAGTATCCTTCTTCTTTGTAGTCTCTTAGACTCAGGAGTTTGACCTTCGACGTTGGTTCTAGCTTTGTGAGCCTTCTTTGATCTTCTTGATGATGACGCGTGTAGCGTCAGTGGGATCTTCTTGATTACGACGGGTGTAGCATCGATCGAAGCTTCTTGATGACGACGGGTGTAGCATTAGTCGGATCTTCTTAATGACGACGAATGTAGCGTCAATTGGATCTTCTTGTTGACGAGGGTGTAGCATCAGTCAGATCTTCTTGATGATGATGGGTGTAGCATCGGTTGATTCTTCTTAATGACAACGGGCGTAGCATCGACTTTTTCTTCCTTCTCCGGGCTTTCTTCTTCATGGACGGAGCGAAGCTTTATAGAAGTGCTTGCTTCTTGATGACAAGCGGTGTAGCGTTGACTTTTGCTTCCTTCTCCGGACTTTCTTCTTCGTGGATGGAGCAGAGCTTCATTGAAGTGCTTGTTTTTTGATGACGACGGGTGTAGCATCGTCTTTTGCTTCCTTCTCCAGACTTTCTTCTTCGTGAACGGAGCAAACCTTTATCGATCTTCAAGTGCTTGCTTCATAGCGGAGGTGCTTCTAGACTCAAGTAGGAATTCCCCTGAGTGATATGCTTGGAAGCTTTTGGTACACAAAGTGCTGGAGCCTCTCTTTCTTCTAGGCAGAGCTTTTTCTCTTTTGTAATCTTTGGAATTCGACCTTTTGTTCCTCCCCATTGCCCCTTTTTTGTAGGCAAGGGACGGGGCGGTGGAGGAGATATGGTAGGATCTTTCATTTATTCCCTAAGTATATCCTCTCCAACATCCTTATAACCACCCGGATTTATTTCCTTCTTTATCTCGGGTAGTTATGATCTTGGATTTGGATCTATCCGTTTATGGTTTGACCCCTTCATAACCATCAGGATTTGTTTCCTTCTTTATCCTGAGTAGTTATAGCCTTGGATTTTATTTAGATTCATCCCTTTTCTAATTTGAACCAAGTTCGCACTTAATCAATGATGACCCGGTCTTTTGTTTTGACTGTTGGATCGTTAGGATCGGTGCAGATCCATGTTTGGGCAAACATCCGCACTACCACCTTTTATTCTTTTCTTGTCTTTTTCTTTTCTTTTTCTTTTTCTTTTCTTTTCTTTTTTTTCCTTTTCGCCAGCCTCTCTCGTCATTGGGGGCCGTGGGCCTTTTAGGAGGGCCTGGTAGACACCTTGTAGGTGGGCTCATCCGGCCCTCTTTCCAAGGTCGGTTTGGGCCATGTTCCTGGTCGGGCTATTATGTGGGCTTGGCCTTTTGGGCTTTTATAGATCATGAATTTTCATTGTCTACAGCATCAACGGCCTCCCACTCTTTGTTTTAAAAAAAGATCTGCCACTATGTTCAGAAGTCCGGCTTCACCCCTGACCCCGAGATGATACATCAGCTCGGTGTATCATAGTCGTCTGTTTCACTTAGCAACAACATGATCCTATTCCGAAACACCCATCAGGATCGCCCCAAATCCGCTCGTTTCATTCCGCTCCCCAAATCTCGCTCTGT
Source organism: Chamaelirium japonicum (assembly GCA_947650365.1). Taxonomy (NCBI): domain Eukaryota; kingdom Viridiplantae; phylum Streptophyta; class Magnoliopsida; order Liliales; family Melanthiaceae; genus Chamaelirium; species Chamaelirium japonicum. Next base: position 7,318,408 of record OX393550.1, on the reverse strand, counting down.
TTCATTCATCCCCCACAAATTCCGCATTCCCTCTTCACGCCCCCTTAAATCCCGCACCCCCTCTTCACGATCGCCCCAAATCTACCTCCCCCTCTTCACAGTGGCATCAAATCCCCCCCCCCCTTCATGAGAGAGAGAGAGAGAGAGAGAAATTCCCTCCCCTCCCCATCACCTCCTCTTCCTAAACCCTAGATCTGGCTCCCTCCTCTCCTTCTCAGAGAGAATGTTGAGAAGAGCAGCCCTCTTGAAGCGGAGGATCCCAAAGCCCGATCGGTTCGTCTCTAGCCAGGGGAGTTTGAGCGGAGGTTGATCCTTGAGAATTACAAGTCTCTCACGACCAATGAGGAGCCAGTCTCTTATTGAACCGTAGGCGAGAGGAACAGAATCCTAAAATAGATTGGGGAAAAATATCCTCCACTACAAAATCAATTTTGTTCTTTTTTATCATTTGGCCATTGGATTAGAGATACAAAGGATAAGATGTAATTAAAGAGAGAATATCATGGGAGAAATGCAAGGAGGGAGAAGAGAAACGAAAAAGGGATCAAACCCCGTAGGAGATCCAAGTACATACATAAATATATAGATGTGAAACTCATGTGTAAGGTCTACTATTATGGAAACACGAAATCACTACCCCTTTTTCTTCTCTCTTATTCCACTTGAATTTTTTTAATACAAGGAAGAGGAGAAGGGACCTCGTGCTCCGCCTCTTCCTCTGATCCTACTTCCTCTCCGACTTCATCAGCAAGGTCTACTACCAGCCGAGCACCGAATCTACTGACCTCCGCTCCCTCATAGGTGGTCACCCCCCGCGCCTCGTCTTCTACATGACCGACTTCCTCAACATATTCACCGTCGCCGCCACAGTGGATGGATGTCGCAAGAGTGTTGAAGCCTTGAAGGTACTTGAGTATTTGAGTTTTTTTAAAAATTGATCACAATGAACTCATTGCATCTAACCTACTTTTTAAAATGATAATGCCCCTTGTATATGACCAAATCCAAACTAAGAATATGATATTTACACTGAAACAAACACCCAAGTGGAGGTACTGGAGCACATCGTCTAGAGACAAAAATGGAATGGCAGCCGGTGGTGGAGCTCGCAGCCAGTGGCAGACGCAGCAACACGACAAGGATTGGATGCTCTCCCTTGGGTGAACAATAGCCATTTTGATTCTTGATTCCTCTTTTTTTTCTGTTCTTCCTCTTTATATTGTTTTAGTTGTGTTTGTAGTACAGAGTTGGAGACTTGGAGGTCAATAATGAAGCAGACGATGCCACAATTATGCTCCCTTTGTTCGTGAAATCCAAGACGTCCGAGTCGGCTTTGGCCATTGCCCATTGGGACGTTGCTCATTTCAATTTTTTTAGTGATATGGATTTCTATCATCCCATTTGAAATGTTAGGTGGATGATAAAGTTGGATCTTTATTTTGTTGGTTCTGATTTTGTCTAAATATCATTCTCTATGGGCTAATCTGTTTTTCTTTTGTCTAAATATCTTCCTCTATGGGCTATTGTGAAGAATAATAGTATGTTAGAATCATTGTTCAAGAAAGAGAAAGCTTGGTCATTTTTTTTTCTTTGCTCTAAATTTTCTCTACACAGAATACGTTGAGTAAATCAGTGGGGATTTTCCTTCTATGTTTACTTACCAGAGATGTGTGTTTTCCATTGCAATGACTAATTGTAATTTATTCTCTACATAAAGTCTAGAAAATATTTACAAAAGTGATTTTAATTAGTTAATTATAGTTAATTCCATTGCCAGAGAGAACTAGTTTTAAAGTGAATGCCGAATTACAAAGAGAAAAAGCACGTTGTTCCAAAGAAAAATATTGAATCTGCAACTTTGTTTTTTTAAGAGAAATTTGAATGAGTTTATATATTGAAAAAACCAATTCTAAATTAAATGTTTGTTTTGGGAGGTATTCATCTCTAAAGAAATAATTTTTATTCAAAATCTTTTTCTTTTTTTTTGGTCCACAAATGCCGTATAGGCATATCGCCATCCGTGTTGGTTCAACTTTGAAATCTTTTGCTCAAAAATTTTACTTTTGCAACCTTAATGAGGCAACAATGGTGGGATTTGTTGGGTGCTTCGTTGTTATGGAGCACGAACCGGGCAACATTGTTGAATGTGGGCAACATTGTTTGTGGATGGCTTATGATCATTTTATATATAGATTATAGGGAATATGGGCAACACTGTTGAATGTAGCCGCCCCCATGGAAAATGACCGCCACAGACGAAGGTGGTCGTGCTGCGATGAATACGCCATCACCGAATGATGGGATGCGGATGCTTAAATAAATTCAAGTGCTGAATTTAAAACATTAAAATCAGATTTCAGTATATGATAATCGAATTTCAGCAAAGTACAAGAACCCTATTCATCATTCAATCATTCCCACGTAGATTTATTTCAGCAAAGTAATAAACTGACAAGATAAATATTAATTCCAGATTTTAGTACTCAATTCCAGCAATAAGGATGATCACAATCTCAAATAATAAAGCCAATGTATCAAAGAACAACCAAAGATCTAGCCGATAAACCCTAATGGATGAGATTCTCAGAAAACCAAATATTTAGGAAACCCTAATGGAAATTCAGCAATAAGGCCAGTTGGAAAAAGAATGTTTTATCACACGAAAATATTGAGGGACGATTTCAAACCGTGCGTTGGTCAATGCTTCAGGAACTCCGTTGTTGCAGATGAAGGGGCGGAAGAGGGGGCGTGGTCCGGAAGAAAAGATGAAGAAGCTGAGACGAGTTGATCTTTGAAGATGAAGGATCTCCGCGTCGATCTTCCGCGAAGTCGTAGACGAAAAGGCGTGGCGACGAGGTAGAAGCTTGCAAAGGAAGAAAAGACTGGAAGCAAGGATGATTCTTCGGAAGATACAAGCGAACAAGCGTACACGCTTCTCCGTTCCAGGGTTTCAATTTCAATTCATCATCCCCTTTGCAATTAGGGTTTGATGGCTTTATAGGCGATGAGACACAAAAAAAAAACACAAAAGGAAAGAAAGAGAGAGAGAGTCCGCGCGGAAGGAGAGAGAGAGGGACGCGGGCACGCTTCCCAAGGCGTGCCCGCGCGGGTATTGCCGCGGGAAAGAGGAGCCGGGCGGGTGGGGGTGTTTGGTTAGGGCTTTTGGCTTCCTGTTGAATCTCATCCATTGAGATTTAACTGATCTAAGATCCTACGGCTTAAAACCTAACATAGAAACGAGTCAGTTCGGCATCTGTGGCTCGAACCGGATGCGAACATGGCTCGCACCTACCCAAACCAGAAAATAAAACAGAAATAACTAAAGATCCGTTAGTCGGATCGACAGAAAATAAAAATCAAAGTCCTAGATCCTCGAATGAGCTTTCCACTGATGCAGACGGATTGACGATCGGCTTCCTGGATCTCCGGAGGGGATGAAAATACACGATCAGCTGTGAAAATCTGCATGTAGTAGGGCTCGTCTGCATCACCGAATGTGGTTGCCGCGATGAATTATGGGGCCCTTGTTAAAAGGGTTTTGCTGCCGAAGGTGGCCGCTGCAGCTAATAGGCACGACCACATTGAAAGTGTCTTGTTGTCGAAGGCGGACGACTATGTTTTGCTGCCGAAGGTGGCTGCGACATTGCTAGCAACTGTGCCGAAGGCCTCCGCTGTGTGCCAATAGGCTCGGGCTTCCACTAGTATAGGCAAGTGTTTATGCATTTATTTATGTACGCATTTATCTGTGTTGCATCTTGCATGCTTGTGCAGCTGAGCAATGGGCATATTTATGTTTTTTCCATTTTTTGTGTGTATGTATCTACAAATGCATAGACCCTATGTAATGTGAATTTTCATAGTCGACTCCAACTTGATCGGATAAAGCGTGGATGATGATGATGATACAGAAGATATTTGATTGTCTATCAATAATTTTGGTACAACTTTGTTTGCATGTGATTTGAAGAGAATTTCTTAATTATGCCATATAATCTGAATAGCACTTGAATCAATACATGTGTCCCTCAAAATAGAAGTCCAATGACAATTAAAAAGTCATGAACTACGCAAAATCAATTAACTAAATCAAATGCCCGACATACAATGTCCTAACAAATATGTCAAAGTGCTAAACTAGACTACATCAAACATGTAAATGAGGCATAAACAGAACGCCTTGAGAATCCTAAAATAAGAATATATCATGTATAACCACATAGTGTTACACACATCAATGCAGGAAATTTATGACATAAAGAGGGAAACACCAAGTCTCAAGACATTTTCATATCATGATTCAATAGATTAATATAATATGTCAAAACGAAACCAAATTTACGTGCAAGACAATTGAATAATAATATTTTACCACAAAAAAAATGTCGGTGGAATATTCTCAACCTAACGCAAGGAATACACATAAATTTCAGTTTATTGGATGTAGGGCAACAAAAGGTTATCATTTTAAGTAATGGACCACAATATGATTATACGAGAGATCATGAAGCACAATTGACTACATATCAGGCAAAAGGAATGCCACTATAAATTAATTTATTTGAAATACCTCCATTAGTCGAGGACTAAAATATGTTCTCATATCTTGGTCTAAACTTCGCCTAGCAAAATTTATAATTGACCTACATTAACAAGAGCAGACAAATTCAGATGGATATAATAAAAAAGACTAGTAAGACGATAAAAAGTAAGTGAAACGCAAGCAAGAAAGCATGAGTGATACATGCACCAGATCCTAGACCTAATTTTCTGGATCAAGCTGTCTAATATTGGAATTAACCATTGTCATGTTTTAGATATGAAAACTATCATCCACCCCTAATTCATTCATACTACTTTTTCAAGAACAGTCACTGCCTTTTGGGGATAGAGTATCTCTATAAAAAACAAAAGCCTGCTACAAAAAACAAATTAATCCTTAATTGAGAAATAAGGAAACAGAGGCATTTACCATACAACGGTCCTTGCATGCATTTATTTAAAAACTAGAAGCAAAATTCCTTCAGTAGTTTCCACAGTCAAATAAAATCATAAAACCATAAGATATGTGTAACAACTATTACAAGTTACAACCACCAAATTGTATATTGATACAGATGGCCTTTTTATTTACTCCAAGGTCACATAATTAGACCTTTCAATTGAATATATCTTATGTTAGTCCCAAACAACCTGACACTACAGAATGGATTGAAGTTTGGGTATGCACTATGCATCACACCTTATCGTACGATATGCATTATGTCACTAGCTGCCTGGCATGATAAAGGGGTCTGCATATATGCATATCACCTTGTACTGGCCTGTATCGATATGTGCCGGTTAGACTGTCCTCGATAAAGGTGATAAGGGGAGATCATGTTTGGATGTGACCTAAGGCACTAAAAGTATTATCTGTAAAACATTGGAGTAAAAATCAGTAAAAATTTTAACATTTCGTTTATCTCTATTAACTTCAAGTTTTATGAACAATACTCTCACGATGTTTAGAATGGGTTTTTAGTCCGGAATGACAAACGATGAATATTTTTTAAATGGGGGGTCTCTACATTAAACATTTAGTAATCAAAGTTTCAGCACACCATATCTTTTGACATTTGCAATTGTTGAGACTACAAATAGCTTATATGGTGATTAATCTAATGCAAAAATACATGTTGCGGTATGGGAAGGAAATCAACGATTAGTCCCCTTTAAAGCCCACACGAAGTGTTGGATGTAGTCTTCATTTAGTCTCATATGGTCTATGCTACTGTAATGGTTTGGGTTCTTTCCTATATAAGGAGAGGTAGTGCTAGTGGAATATCATCATTTAGAGAGTTAATAACTCTCTCTCTCTCTCTCTCTCTCTCTCTCTCTCTCTCTCTCTCTCTCTCTCTCTCTCTTAACATGGCATCAAAGTAGGTCTGCTCGGCCTAGGGTTTCAATGTTCTCATCGGCCTCGACCTTCGGCGGCCTCGAGGAGGCCGGGAAATAGTAAAATATTGTCCTCATCGTCTCACTCAAAACTAAGTCCTACATATAGCATGCCTCTTTCAGATCCCACTTGGTACAAGTAGATTGTGGGTCAACTCGTCTACCTCTGCATCACTCGGCTCGATATTGCACATATTGTCAATATCGTCAGCCAGTTCCTTCGGATCATCTGCTACCTTAGAGGGATGGTTACTCGCTCTCCGTTCCCGTCGTCTTCTTCCTCTCTCAATCTTCGGGCCTACTCAGATGCAGATTGGGCTGGAGATTCAACTACGCGTCGCTCCACCTCTAGCTATTGTTTAGTGTTTATTTATGGGTGACACTGATATCCTGGCGCAGCATGAAGCAAAAGTGATCTCTTTCCAGCACTGAGGCTGAGTACAGGGCCATGACTTCCACGACCAAGGAGAGAGTTCACCTTCAGCGTCGTCCAGTGATCTTGGTGTTGATCTCTCTAGACCAATTCCACTTCATTGTGATAACCGAAGCACCATTTAGATAGACAGTAACCCGGTTTTCCACGAGATGAGAAAGCACATAGACATTGACTGTCACTTCGTCAGATAGGAGTATGAGGACATAATCATTTCGCTCCCCTTCATTTCCTCAGCAGGGAAGATAGTGGATTTCTTCACGAAGTCACTTCCTACATCACGTTTTTGGTATTTGATTGGCAAACTCTTGGTTCATGGTCCACCTTGAGTTTGAGGGGGGGTGTTAAGATATATTGTATATTTAGGTGCATATACACATACGAGGCCTATAGAGGCTTCACATGTACTGCCTATATATGTTTGGCCTGGCCCTAATGGAGATTCATTCTATTATCACCCCAAACCCTAGCCATCTCTCTCTCTCTCTCTCCCCACCTTGAGTTTGAGGGGGGGTGTTAAGATATATTGTATATTCAGGTGCATATACACATACGCAGCCTATAGAGGCTTCACATGTACTGCCTATATATGTTTGGCCTATTGGCCCTAATGGAGATTCATTCTATTATCACCCCAAACCCTAGCTGTCTCTCTCTCTCTCTCTCTCTCTCTCTCTCTCTCTCTCTCTCTCTCTCTCTCTCTCTCTCTCTCTCTCTCTCTCTCTCTCTCTAGGGTTCGTTACAATATCAATAACTTTCATGGAAAGGAACACAAATGACATCATTTTATATGAAACTACATCAACAACTTTTGAGAGCAGAAGTACACAAAAAAAATATTTTTTATTTATATTGTTGGATAGAATGTTTAGTTAAAGAATTCAAAAATATGAGTAATGAAGTAAAGAGAATGTATTGTCCATTTCATTACATGTTTCAACACATAAAAACAACATTCAATGTTCATAGCAATAACATAAATGCAGAATAATTGCTTAATGCATGAATTGAAATGGTTTTAATGGCTGAGAAACAAACTATACCAGGAAAGTACAACTACTGGATGCTGCGCTTCTAATGAATTTGAAAACTTGACCTGTAATGCTTCTGGAACCTAAACATCAAATAGTCCTCAATTAATTGCTAAAGAACAAATGGATGCCACCAAAATCATTTCATGAATAAAGGTAGTAAAGGAAATGAGCATCAGCATTTAGGAGAGGCAGCAAATAGAAGGGAATATTTCATCAAGTCATAGAACTTTATTGAAAGTTGGGAAGTTGGAAACATTATTATAACATTATTGAAAGTTGGGAATATGTCTCAGCTCTTCCAAGTTAGCCTGCTCGATTAACGGTGCCTCTGGTGGACATTTCCGTATACGCAAAGGATTGAAACAAGGATGCCCGCTCTCCCCGTTCCTTTTCATCCTGGCGGTTGATGCTTTTGACGCTATTCTTCGCAGGGCGAACTCCCAGAACCTTTTCCGCGGGATCAGAGGTACCTCTTGGTGTGTCCCTAACTTGCATTTTGCTGATGATACTATCCTCTTCTGTGAAGCAGATCTAGCGCAGGTAGCAGTGCTGAAGATTATCCTTTATGCTCTGGAGTTCTGCTCTGGTCTGCGGATCAATTTCTCCAAGAGTTCCATGTTTTACTTAGGGCCTCATCCAGAGACGGGAGTTTCGGCGTCGGCTCTCCTCAACTGCAAGTTAGACTCCCTCCCTTTGACGTATCTGGGGCTCCCAATTAGCAACAAGCTTCTGGGTAGAGCGGATTAGCGGAAGGTCGTCGAGAAGGTGGATAAGCGACTGTCGACTTGGGCAGGGAGGTTTCTATCTATAGGGGGTCGTCTCACCCTAGTTAACTCGATGTTGTCTGTCATCCCTTCCTACTACTTGGCATTCTATTTTATCCCCACTTGGGTCATCAGGAAAATTGACGGGATCCGAAGCTTTTTTCTTTGGAAGGGGGCAGATGGCAAGTGCGGGTCTTATCATCTGGCTAGTTGGGGTATGGCTTGCAAGACTCGTGATCAAGGGGGTTTGGGAGTCATGAATCTCAGGGACTTTAATCGTGCTTTGTTGGGGAAATGGTGGTGGAGATTACAGAATGATCAAGGGGATACCTGGTCTTCCATCATCAGGGATCGATATTTTAAACGCTTCTCTCCCCTCCAGACTAGAAGTAGAGCGTCAGGGAAGTTATCGCAGTTCTGGAAAGGCATTCGGAGAACAGGAGCTCCCTTTCGATCCTGTATCCGTCTGATCCCAGGGAATGGTAAGCACATTAAATTCTGGATAGATCACTGGATAGATGATATCAGCCTAGCCTCCCTGTTTGGTGATCTTTTTGAGTTGGCCTGGGATACCCAAGCGTCTGTTCAATCTCAGTCGGCGGATTCCTCGGAGGGTCGGGTTTGGTCGGTTAAGTTCAGGAGGACAATTCCAGAAGCTTTGCAAGGGCAACTGTCTGATCTTTACAATATTCTTCAGAATTTCTCTCTGGGGGGTGGTCGTGACGCTTCTAGGTGGAAACTGGAGCCGTCAGGGGTTTTCTCGGTGAGATCCTTCTACCGTTTCTTGAACAATGGAGGTTTGATCTGCCCTATTGCTTCACACCTTTGGAAGACGTCGGCGCCTTTGAAGACTAGGATCTTTATGTGGTTGGCTATCAAGGATAAGATTTTGACTCGGTGGAATCTTCGTAAACGGAATAACCCCAACGTTACAGATACCTCCTGTCCCATGTGTCACGCTCACAGAGAGGACGTGGACCACCTTTTTCTTAGGTGCCGCTTTGCCAGAGAACTGTGGTCCATGCTGAAGAGTCGCCTAGGTTTCAGAGGTCATCCGGGGTCCGTGCGTTCTCTATGGACGCTTTGGAGGCGGAAGAGGGTGAAGAAAGATCTTTTCCAAGCTTGGGATCTCTTGGTGATTGGCCTCTGTTGGAGCATCTGGAGGGAGTGGAATGCCAGAGTCTTCTCCCGGAAGGAGCTGAAGCCTACGTCGGTTTGGATTAACTTTGTGTCCTTGGTTTCTAGCTGGTCTCCTGGGTTCTCTGGGAAGAACTCGGGAAAGATCTCCCCTTATCTTGATCTCTTGTAACCTCCTTTTGCTATTTTAATAAAGCTTGGGGTATGCTCAACCCCATCCTCTCCATCTCGGGGAGGAATTCTCAAAAAAAAAATTAAAAAAAAAAAAAAAAACCATAACCATAATCATCTAGCCATATCCCACCCTTGAATATTTCTTACCAAAATCGGATTAGGTGGTTGTGTGTCACTTACAGAAGATGCTAGCTCCTTTCCCATATTTCACCACAACCTGGTTGTATAACGGGTGATGTCCCAAGCATTGACGAATATCGAATTAGGATTCATTTCATATTTTATTGGTTTTAATCATTGTTCAAAAACTCAAACTCGGACTCGACTCGAAAGTCAGCCCAGTCGAGTAAACTCGGTTCGACTCGGCCGAGTTTTATCCAAACTCGCTCCGACTCGGACAAATAACTCGACTCGAAATCTGTCTGAGTCTAGTCGACTCGGTCTGACTCGGTTGAGTTTTTCCGAGTTTAAAAACAGTGGTTTTAATTTAAGACTGGCTTTCAACCCAAAATCAACCCTCAACCTTTCTCATACGGGCTTGGGACCACATTGGAAGTTTTTAATTAGTCATTAATTTACATATAATATTGGGGGAAATAAGAGGGAAAAAATGGCAAAACAATGTATTTGAAACTAGATAGGCTTTGAAGCCACAACCCAACAAAACTTTTAAATTGCATAATTGAATTGTAAGAAAATACAGTAGAAGTGTAAATTCAGGGAAAGGAACAAAAGCATTTACAAGTACTGTCTCTCCCTCTCCTGAATCAGTGAGTATGTGACCACTGATCAATAAGAGCCAGTAAAGTTCTTCCAATGTGCAAGTAGGATCACTTCTGTCATTAGTCTGTCAATACCATTTTAGAAAATATTAGCATGAAACAGCAAAAACACTACAGTAAGAAGAAAGTAGTTATGAAAAAATATTTATGGGGTGCACATGCTGAAGCTATATTTCAAATATATGATAGGTACATCCGTGTGTTCTAAAACTGCAGTGGTCTTTAGCTGTGTATGTTAAGAAAGCTATCTTTCAAATATTTATGGGGTGCCCATGCTGAAGCCATCTTTCAAATATATGGCTAGGTTTTATCTGCAAGGCTTGAACAGCTAAATGACACTTCTCTGAGGTTATTTTTACCTGCATATAAACTATTTTACACCTGAGAATATTTCCAAGGTAAATAAATTAGCATGAGGTCATAGATCGCTACATGGGCACTTACACCTTAATGATTGGGAATCTTTTGGGTGAAAATTGAAGGTATTCATATTCAACAAATTGATACATGTACTTATATGTGCCTGTGTGTGTGTGTGCGTGCGTGCGTGTGTGCGTCTGGAAATCTTCAGCCAGATAAACTCATCAATTCCAATAATGAGGTACAACTTTCCCATTGTAAAAACAATGCATGCCTTTGGACACATACTACATTAGGAACTTAGTGTTTAGTGATATCCTCATGAACAACTATTGACTTTCAATTATTCTATAAGTTCTTCCAACAACTGAAAGGTACTTTAATATCAAATGATGCACAAGAAAGACAGAAATTGGAGTAAAAATAGAGAAACAAATAATATGGTTAAAGAAACAGAGCTCATTCGTCTAGTCAAAGAAGCATGAAGCCTATGCTCGCATATCAGTCCAAAGGTCATAGATGAATTAATGACAACTGTGATCTAACAACAACCTTCGAAAAATAAAAGTCTATCCTAATATGATCAAATTTATATCTAGTATGGACCAAATTTTAAGAAGGGAATTAAAGTTGAAACAGATAAAATAGCTAAATACCATAAATTGATCAATATATCACATTAATTAGTAGATAATATAACACCTCATCATGTGCAGAACCCAAAATACAACTTCAACAATACATGAATAAAATGCAAGAGATTTTCAAACACGTTGATCCGAAAATATCTTGCCTAATTTTCACAGGTAACAAAAAACAATAGAATACTGACGACGATAATGATGGTGAAGAAGAAAAGGAGAAAAAAAAAAGAAGAGAAGTAGAAGAAAGTGATGATGACGATAACAACAATGTGATTAAAGGTCAGTTTCTGGCCAACTGAAAATTTACATAGCTTCTTTAAACCCCTTTTGAAAGCACCAAAATATTTAAAAATGACTAAAGCTAGCCAACAAATGTTAATTTTAAGTAAAACATTCAATATCCACCTAGCCTCTTGGAGTGTAAATTAAACTATCATGGAGTATGCAAATACAAGAATTTAGCGTGACATCTTGGATTTGCAACAAATTTGGATTATGTGCCCAAAGATATGCTTGTGAATGATACATCAAAGCCTCCACCACTAGTTGAGCCATCCTCGAGTTCAATCATACGAGAACCAATGGTCTACAAGCAACAGATCGTACAAAGGTGATACTCTCATATCCACAATCTTTTCTTATTTAACCTTTGGCATCCGTCCATGCCACAACTGCTACCACCAAGACCGTAGAATTTGTAATGTTAGCCGAATAATCGTGTTTTGATACCAATTAGACTGGAAAAAAAATGATATCAAATAACCTTCTAGAAAACCTGTATGCTCAAAAATGACAAGAAATTTGTCTATGGAACCACCTAGTGATAGGGAACAGGATCAAGCGTGCACATGTTTTCGAAGCAGGTTAGGCATTGCATGACTTTCAAGGTCCATGCTCGGACCAAATGTAATAGGCCCAACTGTTGGGCACCAGTTACATTTGTTTTTACTATTTGTTAGAAAATTTTCAGAGTTATTTTATGAGTAAATTTCAGTCTATTTAGTTGGTTATAGTCCCATATTGGCTGGGGATATTGGGTAGTTACATGGTGGGTTCCTTAAAGGCCCCCATGCCATTATTTATTTTCAATGCTACGATTAAATAAATATTTGTGTTTTCCAAGTGTCTTCTTGAAAAAGGATGCACCTCTCTGCTTAGTGGTGAGGGGGCCTTGCAACCCCAGGTGGAGAATCTAGGGTTCTCTCTCTCTCTCTCTCTCTCTCTCTCTCTCTCTCTCTCTCTCTCTCTCTCTCTCTCTCTATATATATATATATATATATATATATATATATATATATATATATATATATATATAGAATGGTGATACATTGCGTCCGCTTATCGAGCGGCCACCGTCCTCGGGGGTTTTTGTTTTTTTGAGTTTGATCACCTACCCCTTGATAGCACACACAAAAAATTTCAGCTCATTCCAAGACCTATAGGCCATTCAAATGTGCTCAACTTTTATTGATCGTTCATTTTTACCGTCAATTTGATGAACACATTTGAATAGCCTATAGGTCTTGGAATGAGCTGAAATTTTTTGTGTGCGCTTTCAAAGGGGAGGTGATCAATCTCCAAAACAAAATTCAAAAAAAAAATCCTAAGGGGGTGCCGCACGTTAAGCCTCATGTTAAGCGGCCGCACAGTATCAGCACCATATATATATATATATATATATATATATATATATATATATATATATATATATATATATATATATATATATATATATATATATATATATATATATATATATATATATATATATAGAATACGGGGTATGAGCTGACAGGCCATTTGCTCAAATGGGCTGTCAGTCGGTAGCCGTCCAATTGGATCGATCAAACCATCCAATTTTAAAAAAAAAAAAACAACTGTAAAACAGCTGTATTTATTTTTATTTTTTTTACATTATCTCTCTCTCTCTCTCTCTCTCTCTCTCTCTCTCTCTCTCTCTCTCACGCGCTAGCAGGCCACCTCCCCGACCTCCACTCCCGGCGCCGGCAGCCACCTTCTCCTCCCCCTCTGGCGTCTCACTCCTCCCCGACCAGGCTCCACTCCGGCAACCCCTTCCTCCTCCCCCTCCGGCATCGCGCTCCTCCCCGACCAGGCTCCACTCCGGCAGCCCCTTCCTCTCACGACCACCGGCGAGGTCCGGCGGCGCCGATCCAGCCCCAACCTCCCCCTTCCTCCTCTGATCTCGCCAGAGGGGGACGAGGTCGTGCCGGAGGAGGGGGACGAGGTCCGTCGGAGGGGGAGGGGGACGGGGTCGCCGGAGGGGGACGAGGTCGCGCCGGAGGGGTACGGGGTCGCGCCGGAGGGGGACGGGGTCAGTGGTTCGGGCTGGGCAGAGAGAGAGAGAGAGGGAGAGGGGACGTACGGGTAACACAGTTGTTTTTTTTTTTTTTTATGGGACGGTCCGATCATTGGGATAGGACGACTGTCGGTGACAGCTCAAATGAACATTTAGGCTAGCAGCTCACCTCCCATTATATATATATATATATATATATATATATATATATATATATATATATATATATATATATATATATATATATAGGGGGATGCTTAGGTGCGGTCTGCAGTCGTCCGATGCACCACTCCGTGCATCGGATGCACATATATATATAGGGGGATGCTTAGGTGCGGTCTAACAGCTGTCCGATGCAGCACTCCGTGCATCGGATGCACGCGGCCAATGCATCGGACAGCTGCGGACCGCAGACCGCACCTAAGCATTCCCCTATATATATATATATATATATATATATATATATATATATATATATATATATATATATATATATATATATATATATATATATATATATATATATGGGAAATGAGTTCCTATGACATGTCATAGGGAGTACCCTATGACATATGGTGAGTAACCCTAGAATATTTAGAATGTTCCGAATTTTTATGAGGATGATAACCCTATCTTAGATAGGACCCCCACAAAAAATCGGCTCATTCTAAAACTTCGAGAGGCATCAAATATGATTTTCAATTTAACGGTTAAAATGGATGACCGATAAAGCTTCTAGCATTTGATGCCCCAACAAGTTTTAGAATGCTTTGATTTTTTGTGGACATTCTATCTAAGGTAAGGTGATCACCCTCAAAAAAATTCAGCACATTTTAAATATTCTAGTATTACTAATTCACCATATGTCATAGGGTACTCCCTATGACATGTCATAGGAACCCAGCCCTTTATATATATATATATATATATATATATATATATATATATCGAGAGAGAGAGAGAGAGTAGTGCTCACCTGCGGGACGTCCCACACAGATGGTTTGCAAGACGCGTTGAATGGGATTCGGATCAACTAATGAGATTCGGATCAACGGATGAGATTTGAACCAACGGAATGGGATTCACAAGATATTTGGATCAACAGATGGGATTCAAGATCCTACACCTAATAGGACAAAAAAACCACATCCGTTGATCCGAATCCCGTTCAACGCGTCCCGCAAACCATCTGTGCGAGACGTCCCGCAAACCATCTGTGCGGGACGTCCCGCAGGTGAGCACTACTATATATATATATATATAGTATCAGGATCAACAACCAACACTTTTGGTGCCAACACCGGTGCCAACACATCAATAGAGGATCTTAGAGGTTTTCATATTTGTTGAAATTTGGTGAGGATGATCACCTACCAATAGATAGCAAGTCCACAAAAAATTTGAATATTCTAAAATTTCTAGGTGTGTCAAATGTGAAGAGCTTTATTGACCGTCCATGCCAACCGTTAATTTGAAGATGATCATTTGACGCACCTAGAAGTTTTAGAATGTTCTAATTTTTTGTGGGTATGCTATCTATAGTAAGGTGATCAACCTCACCAAATTTTAGCAAATTTCAAAACATCTACGAACCTCTATGAATGTGTTGGCACCATAACAGTTGGCTGCGGAACCCACCCATATATATATATATATATATATATATATATATATATATATATATATATATATATATATATATATAGAGAGAGAGAGAGAGAGGGCTGTTACAGTGAGCAGTGAGCTGCCACCCGAGAAAGTGAGCTGCGGGTATTTTGACCCCCAAGAAGTTATGGAATTTGATGAAATTTAGTGAGGTTGTTGCCAAGGATAAGATGATCATCCTCACCAATTTTCATCAAATTCCAAAACTTCTAGGGGGGTCAAATGGTCGAAGCAATTTCTGCCGTCCGCAGTCACCATTAAAATCTGTAGAAATTGCTTCGACCATTTGACCCCCCTAGAAGTTTTGGAATTTGATGAAAATTGGTGAGGATGATCATCTTATCCTAGGCAACAACCTCACCAAATTTCATCAAATTCCATAACTTTTTGGGGGGTCAAAATACCCGCAGCTCACTTTCCCCCCTGGCAGCTCACAGCTCACTGTGACAGCCCTCTCTCTCTCTCTCTCTCTCTCTCTCTCTCTCTCTCTCTCTCTCTCTCTCTCTCTCGCTCTTTATATATATATATATATATATATATATATATATATATATATATATATATATATATATATATATATATATATATATATATATATATATATATATATATATATATATATACGATCTAGTGAGATAACTCTTCTATGAGATACTTGTGAGAAACCTAGAGGTTTTAGAATTTGATGAAAATTGGTGGGCATGCTCTTTATGGCAAGTTGATCATCCTCACAAAAAATCATCAAATTCTAAAACCTCTAGAGGCATTAAATACATAATTCAAATTATTGGTTTTAATGGACGGTCGATAAATCTTCTAACATTTGATGCCCTTAGAGGTTTTAGAATTTGATGAATTTTTGTGAGGATGATCAACTTGCCATAGAGAGCATGTCCACCAATTTTCATCAAATTCTAAAACCTCTAGATAGGTTCTCACAAGGTATCTCATATATCTCATTATCTCACTGGATCGCTACCTTATATATATATATATATATATATATATATATATATATATATATATATATATATATATATATATATATATATATATATAGGGGCATGCTATAATGCGGCTGCGGTAAGTGCGGCACCACACCGCAGTCGTCTGATGCACCCGCTGTGTGCATCGCATACACACAGTGGTGCATCAGACGGTTGTAGTGCGGTGCCGCACTTACTGCATGCAGCATTATAGCATGCCCCTATATGTGTGTGTGTGTGTGTGTGTGTATATATATATATATATATATATATATATATATATATATATATATATATAGGGGGCGGGGAACCTGCACCCAAGGTGTAGCATCGTTGCTGCACCTCTCGCTTGTTTACCCCCCTACAAGTCACCAAACTTGATAAAATTTGGTGAGGGTGTTGTGTAGGGTAAGATGATCATCCTCACCAATTTTCATCAAATTCCAAAACTTCTAGGGGGGTCAAATGGTCAAAGCAAAATCTGCAGATTTTAACGGTGACTGCGGACGGCTGATTTTGCTTTGACCATTTGAACCCCCTAGAAGTTTTGAAATTTGATGAAAATTGGTGAGGATGATCATCTTACCCTAGACAACACCCTCACCAAATTTCATCAAATTCCAAAACTTCTAGGATGGTCAAACAATGCCTGAGGTGCAGCAATGATGTTGCACCTCAGGTCCAGCATCCCTTTTCCCATATATATATATATATATATATATATATATATATATATATATATATATATATATATATATATATATATATATTGAAAATGAGCTGCGGGAATTTTGATCTGATAATTCTTGCCCATGTACTCCATGATCTCCGTTCATATCTCATACTCATAGATTATTTTAGGTCATGTTATTGCATTGGCCCAGGCAGTATAGGCTAAGCATTGCTTATGTCGAGCAATACAACCACTGTTCACATAGCTGCATAACTCCAGCACTATAAGATTCTTTTTCGTATCATACTTATATTGGCCATACTTCCACCGGGGGTCACTAGACTTCAGCTTTAGAGTAGATGAACTTGCATAAGACATGATGTAAGTGTGTTAGTGTGTTGTGAAAAGTAGAAGAGAGTGAAGGGAGAAGATTCCTCTCTGTGGTGGGGATGACATCTTGTCTTCAACTCTTAGCATCCACTAGAACTTGGAGCCTTGAAGGTGAGAAATGGATAAGAAGCAAAGGGAGAGAGAGCTTTGATAGTGAAAAAAAATCGAGAGCTTTGATCCTTTGAGACAATGCTTGGAGAGAGACTAAAAGAGTAAGAGATGAAAGGTTTGGGGGGTATATATACCATAGAAGGCGTGGATTAAATAATTATTTTTAAAACTAGCAGTTTCAGCTGCACAAGTAATTGTGTGGCCTCAAAATACACTATTCGACAGCACAACAACAACAACTATAAAACTAGTCGTTATTCAATGTGAGGTCTTATATTGTTTCTACATCTACACATAAGAAGCACAGCACAGTCTCATATAATCATGTGTGGTGTTCACACAACCCAAATACTCTTCTGCATTTGCATATACAACCACATAATCGCATTCACGGTAGCACTTGACAACAACGCTCATTATCATCACTATTACTATTAAACCTTAATTCCATAAATTCCGCTTTATTTCTAGTAATTTTTTAATTCCTTATTCCAAAGCCTTTCTCCATAATTCCAATTTATTATTATTCAACATTTTAGTCAAATATATTATACTAAAACATAAATTTATAGACGATAAATATAAACCAAGGTCAAAAGATGGGTGAAGCACCTGATTAAGCAGAGCAAAGCGTTCGGAGAATAGTCTTATGAGAAAAGGAATAGTGATGTCAGGTGCTGCCCGCGCAATAAGAGCATATGATCCTAACCTTTCATCTCTTTCTACAAATAAATAGACATAAATAAATAATATTCATACAATAATGATAATTTCTGAAAGATAAAATATTCACCATACTACTTCTAGAAGCAGTGATTCTAGTGAAGAGTTGCGGCATCTAATACGAATTTTGATTTCACAAAAAACATACTTGAAACGGAGGCATGAAAGTAGCTAGAGTCATCATCATCATCAAAAGCTGATTCAGCAGCAGCTATAACAAAAAATGATTGAGGTTGTCAGTTGAAGGTTTAGTCTTTGATAGTATGTAGGAGCAAGTGAAAGCTATTAGCTATTAGAAGTGGGATGTTGAACATGAATATATTAGTTGCTCATCAACTGGCTAAAAATGGTATGTATCCCAAATACCCTTTAGATGAGACTCCACAATAATGTTGAATAAATTGGCAGCCGCAGTTATCCCTTCAGTTGAGATTGAATTCATATCAGTATTTGCACGCTGCAGACATAATGAAAAAGTCACTGAATGCAATGATATGACAAGAAACAAGCTAATTTTCTAGTACACATAAAAAATGCAAGCACAGATCATGAGAACGAAGCATCTAAAAATTCTGGTGAAATTTCCATTGAAAACACCACAGCGTAACCAGAATAAATTCTGAAAGAAAAAGCAAACAAAATACCATTATACAAATGCTACATTCACTAACAGCTTACTTCCATCTCAGAGATAAAACCAACAACGAAACAAGTACATATACATGTAAAGAGAGAAACATGCAAATGCACAAGTCTGCTATATGCATACAAAAGTAGCCATAGCGCATAAGATAGAAGAAATACCCCAAGAAGGACACTCCATGTCTCCAATAAAATATCAAGGGCCTCTGGAGTCCATGTTTCCTCTTCATCTTTGTTAACTGCATGGGCTTTTACTACTTCACATGTCAAGGAGGATAGTAGGTGAAGTGTGCCAACAGGTCTGAAAAATGGAAATTCCAAAAAGAATATCAGAAATAGTAAGTCCACTTAACATGCAACTACATAAACTATATATATATATATATATATATATATATATATATATATATATATATATATATATATATATATATATATATATATATATATATATATATATATATATATATATATATATCTGATGGGTGAACTTGGATTAAACCCAATAACTAAATAGAAATTACATAGAGAATCAACCCAACAATAAGCAACGAAACATAAAAACTGCAATACAACATTAATCACTGACCTTAGAGACCTTAAGAGGTTATCAAAAAGCACTGTACTAGTCAGAGTTGCCAAAGAAAGAAATGTGTGGCAAGCGTCAATGATCTCACTGAATGAAATGACAAGACATCTTAAGAAACATGAATTATAAGCATCTTTAATTCACGTTGAGTTCAGATGAGGACCTTCCACTTCGTGCATATGTGAAAGTTGCAGATATAGCATCTAGGGGTTCAATCCACTGTATAATAGCCGATAGTATTTGTAGTAGGTGCTTAATTTGCATTTCTCCATTATCTAGAATATAAATTCACTATGTTAATGTCTTCTGATGGAGCTACTCAAGTGTAATAGAAAAGAAATGTTCATAAAATGCTTAAACTATAGGAAATAATAACAATAATCTATTCAAGGCTAAATTTGCAAATTAGGAGTTTCGTACCTCATGCATCTAAGAAATGTGGAACACAACACAAGTCAATAATAATCAAGAGAAAAACACGAGTTCATCAAACTTCAGTGTTTGCAATGGTTCAAATACTCTCATACAGTAAACTAGGAATCATAATAATGATAATATGATAAATATTTTTTCTAGTTGGTCATCTTTTTTGGATCACTTAAACATCTGCAAAGATGAAACGGGGAAGTCGAAGGATAAGAAGAAAGATAAAATTGAGGAAATTAACTGAAATGCATATTCATTGCATGGAATAAGTGTAATAGTTACAATCAATAATCAATCTTGTATAACAATACACAGGGACCCATGTGTGTCCTAAAGCACCAAATATCCACCCATGATTGCCATTTGGTTGCATTAGTTTTAGGCTTTTATCTAGTAATAGTCTAGCACTTAGTGGAACTTTCTTTATTTAACACATATAGGAATTCCTTTAATTTTAGAAACTTTGGGAATTAATTGAAACTTATAGGGATCTATATGTAAAAAGGGTGCCAAATTAGTACATCCCACTGTTATTTAAGTTTTGGAGTCACCATAAGCTAAGAGGATCAAATCGGACTCTTTTACCATTATGGAGAAAAATCTGTTCAACTTTCTAAGCATCGGACCCACCAACACCATGAGGGGAGCGATATTTGATGTGGGACAAACGTAAGAACAAAGCATTTACAAGAAAATTTAATAATTCAGATTTAATTTCAGCAAGGATGATGAATGGTCGTTGAAGATTGCTTCAAAACTAGCGCAAGTGATAACATTAGGGGCCATGATCCTAGAATCTCCGCATTAATTTTTTATTTCTTCATTTCCTTGGCTGATCTTACCTTTACATGGTTTGATCTCACCTTTTGTGAAGTTGTTCCACCTTGTCTTTGAGTTCGTGTAGTGAATCACATTTTCACCCACACAATATATATACAGAACACGATTTGAAGCAACTTTTGGTACAACAGGTACCTAATCTAGACTATATCAAAGTACAATTGGCAAAGACAAGCCCCATTACGGAGAAAGACTCCTGATCTGATTAGAGTTTGACAACTATGTTTATCTCATCTATGTAGCAAAAGTGGTAGCACTTATCCCACCTTATATTTAAAGAGCTACCGGACACCCCAATATAAAAAGTTAACTCAGAAAACTCCTGTATACTGCCCTTGTCACTCACCCTTCATCATCGATAGTTGATTTATCATATAAATCGCATCAGTACATCCTCAATTTCTTAAGGTTTAATGTTGGATCGTAGGCGTTCGGATGAAAAGGTTGAAATATTTAGATTTGTTGCGATGCTCTGAGAAAACTAAAAGTTGGTGTCGTGTTCCAAACCCAACTAAATTGCAACTCAAGGATGATC
Organism: Chamaelirium japonicum; assembly: GCA_947650365.1. NCBI lineage: Eukaryota > Viridiplantae > Streptophyta > Magnoliopsida > Liliales > Melanthiaceae > Chamaelirium > Chamaelirium japonicum. The sequence continues at coordinate 7,297,249 of OX393550.1, read as the reverse complement.
AGAAGTCTCCATGTGGGACAATAACGTGCCAACTTAAAAGGCTAACAAGCGTTTTCAGTGGTAGTCTAGATAAGTATGCCTTTCAAATCTGCTATCATATTGCAAAATATTTATAAAAATTACAAGTTCCAAAGCATGAACTGTGCTATTAGCTAGAAGCAGTCTTGAAGGTTTACTAACATTTTGTACATGCTAAACCTAATGATAATCAAGGAACCCATGTTCGACCAACAAATACCAAGTGTCACGATATGTTACAACTTTATGAGACCTGCTTTATGCTTGTTCCACCAAAGGCCCAACAATACTAGCACTGAAATAAGCTATTAAATTAGCACTTCAAAATTAAAACTGCAAATTTTTTTGTACTATAATTATTACCAGAAGGAAATATAGTCCCTGTCAAGGAGCATAGTTGTATTATCAGTTGTCGAGCAGAAACTGCAAGAGGAGAATCAATCCATATCACATCAAATGAATGCTTCTGACGCAGTGTCGCATACAAATTTAAAAGCCAAACAGTATGTCCACTTGATATCAAAGCATCATGCCATGAAGACCCTGGCTACATGTAGCAAGACAGGAGGAGACTAAATAGTTAGACAATGATACAAACCCCAGATATTAAATTTGATAGGCTATTTAAGAGGTCTACCTGTACCAATGAACGGTCAAACTTTTTCAGTAATAAGGTATCTTGCGTAATCCCAGATGAAGATGTATTTCTATTATTATTTGAACGATCAAGAGCTTCAGCAACGTGTTTGAAATTCCAGTTCAAAATCTGAAACATAAGCCGCAACGCTGCAGAACAAACTTTATCTTCTGATACAGTTGCACCATATCCTACAATCTTATCAGTTACACTTAATGCAGCATCTTGAGCCCAGCAATAGAACTCCTGCCAGAAGGAAAATAGATGCTATATAGTTCTATATCCATGAGAATAAGGGCTTTCTGACAGAAATACAGATATATAATGGAACAAAGTTCGACGATAGAAATGCATAAAACAATAAAAAACAATATACTCTCTTCATCCAGATTCCAAAGCAGTTAAGAGGAAACCTTCAAATAGTTCAACTCCAGTGATGATTGACACTGTTCGTGAAACTCTGTGGGAAGGCCCATGGCTGTTGAGGTTGATGGTGAAAATTCTGACACCTGCGAAAAGCTTGTATTCAGAAAGCTGTTTGAGCAACAAAAGCTTGTGGATATGCAGCATGAAGGAACAATGGACAATGACAATACCAGGGATTCCAAGAAATTGATCCCTACAAACTGTGCATCAACACCATGACTCCCCAGAATAGCCTGCTTAACCTGACAGTGCAAATATCACATATTAGCAGAAATAGCAGTAAAATGACTGTATACGCCTTTATTTATGTTATGTACAAACCCTTCCAATGATAAGAAGAGATCCAAATACCTAAACAAAGAGGATGTGAAGATAGCCAGAACAACTTTGCGATCAAACAAAAATTGTATTACCTAGTTTTCAATGAATGTTTACAGTTCCAAAAGAATACGACTGAATGTTCCGTTAGAGAAAGCCCTTGTAAGCATGCTAGATCCACTAAAGCATGCTAATTAGATAAAAATGTGGACAAAGGGTTCTGTTAAGGAACCCAACTTCTTTATTAAAGTACTTCCAGGTAAATCTGAGGATAAGATCGTATGTTAGGCAATCTAACATTGGTGAACTACCTTATTTTCAATTGCTACTCAAGTTCTAAAATAAGTATTCTTCTCTTAACACCATCCATTATATCCGTTTCTTCAGAAAAATATCTTATTACACAGTCCTACAACCATTTTGAAACAGGTTAGTTCTATCATACCAATGACCTTGCTGTGACAGAAATTTCAACCTAGGACAACATAAACTTTAATTAACAGAATTGGCTATTAGCCTATTACTCTTGGGTAAACTCCACACGAATGTGTTTCAATGTCTGTTCAGCTTCAGGAATGAACAGGCTATCTATAAAACCTTGCCTTCTCTCTTTGTGTACACAAGTTCAAATCATGTAGGGAACCTTGGAGGATTATTCCTGGTCTCATAACCTAAGGAAACCAATAAGGCAGGTTTCCTAACCGCCAACTGGCCTTCTAGGTTTCCTTACGTAAACTTGGCCAAGAATATAGCAATAATTTCCACGGGGCTAACGCAAATTCAAGTTTCAGTGGATCATAAGGCAGTCCATATAGATGACCCCCTATGAAATTGGCCATTCATTTCTATGAATCTTGTTCTCCAAGATTATAAAATTAAACTCTTTAGATGTCTTTACTCATTAAGTTCAAGTAATTGGAGTTCTAAAGAGATAAGCTCTTTCCTCAGTATTTTGTAACCTTTTGTCCTTTATTTTAATAATATAGCTTGGGGTATGGCTTAACCCCATCCTCCCCTTCTCAGAGAGGAGTTTGCTTTTAAAAAAAAGTAATTAGGTCATGAAAATAGCATTAGTACATGCAAAGTCCACAGATTAGACTCAAAATCCTCATAGACCTGCATAATAACATCATTGAGGCTCTTTATGAACTCCGGAATAAAACAGCTGACCTCATACCACAACTATCTCTTTTTGAACATTGCTTCTCTATTTTCACCAACATCATACCTCATTTGGGAATGCTTCACTCTGGTTGTTTAGTTTATAACTTCTGTCATTAAGACAAAAGCAGTTCCCTCTATCAAAACACGCCTTCTGCCCCCTTTATCTAAACTCTTTTCTAGTCCTAGGGGAATCTTGGAAGATTGCTCTCTGGTTACATAAGCTAAAATTGAGTGAGCAAAAAGGTGGGTCTCCCTACTCACTAATTGGTCTTCCAAATCTCTTGGCAGGCCCCTCTCTTGCTAAGTTGCCTTGATCAAGTTTCAACACCAACCTTAGAGGGTTGATGTCAGGATGGCAGCCAGTAAGAAAATCTTGTCGAGCATTTTTTTTAGCCTTCTTAATCAGAGTTGTGTTGTATAGTCTACCCTATCTTAGTGGGATATTACTGTTTCAAACACTTAAAACACATAGCCATTAACCTATGATCTTCACTCTTCTTTTAAGAATACAGGTTCGATAAAGGATAATTCAAGTAACCTTTCAAACATTATCCTTTACCAATCATTTAGTTTATCTACTAAACTTCCCATATAAAATCCCTTTATTTAGCACTCTAAGAAAGAACTATTACTATTCCCTTCAATTACCAATATATATGATTTAACATTCTTTTAAAAAAGAAATAGCCTACAAATGACAAAATTGTTTCTCCAATTGATATGTTTGAATCAAATCTGTTAAAGCAATCATTAAACAAAAGTATCATGATGAGCATAGCAATTATGAGGAAGTTGAGGTGGATATGCCTTAAAAGTACGAAGGATAGGATGAGGAATGAGTGTAGCAAAGAAAGGGTAGTATAGAATAAGATGGTGAGGGCAATGTACAAAGGAGAGCAAAGGCATGTAAGGGGAAGAGAGAGGAGAGAGTTTGGACCCCCACTCCCTACAGGACGCACCCTTAGGTGAGAGTAGTATGTTCTCTTCCGCAAAAGAATACACACCATATAGTTTCTACTGTGCATTAATTAAATACAGTAAAAGGGACAATTGGGGCATGCTAACCCTAAAAGGGAAGAGAGAGAGAGAGAGAGAGAGAGAGAGAGAGATTGGGAATGAATTGATATTAGACACAATGGGCAATGGCCCTATATATGATGTACATGAGATGGGTCACCCAAGATGAACAAACCCCAAGAAAGGCCTAACCTATACAATATGGCTAAGTATATACACTCCAACAACCTCTCTCTCTCTCTCTCTCTCTCTCTCTCTCTCTCTCTCTCTCTCTCTCTCTCTCTCTCTCTCTCTCTCTCTCTCTCTCTCTCTCTCTCTCTCTCTCTCTCTCTCTCTCTCTCTCTCTCTCTCTCTCTCTCTCTCTCTCTCAAACTCAAGGTGCATACACCAAGAGTTTGCTAAGGAGTTAACGAAAACGTTGAATGTCGTGTCTTTGTAAAGAAATATGCTAGTTGCTCTGTAGAAAACACATACAGAAGCGAGAGTGTTTAATCTCCTAGCTCTTCCAGATCGAGTCACCTATGAAAATGCAGAAGCCAGTGATGGAACGTCAATCAGTGGGATCTCTTACCCAGTCCGCATCTAAAAAAGAGCACAGCTCCAAAGTTGTTTATGGTGAAAATTCTGGCACCTGTCAAAAACTTGTATCCAAAAAGCTGCTTGAGCAACAAAATCTTGTGGATATTCAGCATGAAGGAACAATGGACAGTGACAATACCAGGGATACCAAGAAATTGATCCCTTGTGCATCAACACCATGGAGAATGACAAAACACTTTAGCACTCAGTTCGTGCTAAAGTATGATATTCGGTCTCAGTGCTGGAGAGCGAAATGATATTCAGCTTCTTTCTCTTCCAGGAGATGAGCGAGTCACCTAAGAAAATGCAGAAGCCAGTGATGGATCGTCGATCAGTAGGATCTCCTGCCCATGGAATCAAATTTCGACAAATGTCGATCGAAATCACCGACATATGTCACTATTTAGAGGCTCTAACATAAAAAAAAAAAAGTCTGAATTGTCGATATTACAATTTGTCGGTCGACATTGTCGGTGGATGTTGACAAATGCCGGTGTTGTCGGCGAAAAGAACCTGTGATTGTACGATTATTTCATTTGTCGGGCTCTTGTCGGTGACATCACCAACATTTGTCAGTTTGTCAGTGGATTTCAATGGAAAAGCTGGGACTCCCAGCTGTTGCTCTTCCTTTGTGAATAAAATATAGATTTTTGGGTTGGTAGCATTGTATAAATTGTATGCTTGTTTGTATTAATAGTTTGCAGTTGCATGCTTGTATTTTGTATGGGACTTGAGCAATCTAGCACTATGTTTATACTTTGTACTTCGTAGTTTGTACTACTATTCTACAATTATTGTCTATTCTATGGTTATGGATTCTTCTTTCAGTTTCAAACTTTGAGTGGCTTTGAGATTTTGTATGGCATTCTACTTTGTAATTCATTAAGTGGTTTAAAATTCTAAATATGAATCTAAAGTCCTAAATAAGTAGATATGCATATTTATATCACAGAAAGGTTATCCTGAAGTTTTGCTGAAATATTTCATCTTTTTCATATCTGTTAATGTACATATAATGGGTCGGGTTTACTGTATAGTCGGGTCATTATATGTACATTAACAATATCAAACGAACAAAATCGAAATCTGACCGAAAAACGACAAATTTCCACCGAAAAACATCAAAATTTGACCGAAAAATGAAATATTTCCACCGAAATTTGTCTTTCCATTTTATACTCTTTTCGCCGACAAATTACCGAAAAATGAAGAAACTTCCTTTTTTTGGCCGACCGACATCGACACCGAAAACGACATTTAAAACATTGCTTCTGCCCAGTCCGCATCTGAAAAAAGGCACAGCTCCAAAGAGGAAGAGGACAACAGTAGTAAAGAGCTAGTCCGCATGCCCCGAAGATAGCGAAGAATCCTCAGTAGTGGGGCATAGTGAACTGAGTGACGAGCACTGATAAAGTGACTAACAACTCGGAAGGCATATGCAATATCCACGTGAGTGATTGTCAGGTAGACAAGAGCACCAACAAGGTGCTTGTAGCGAGTGGGTCCGAAAGCGGCTGGCCATTAGTGGGACGAAACCTCTTTTCCGCTTTGGTGGAGTGTGGAAGCTCAGGGAAAAGAAGAGAAGGCTCTTGCTTGGAGAAGATGATCTTTGGGATTCATCTCAGATGAAGATGTATTTCTATTGATATTTAAACGATCAAGAGCTCGAGCAGCGTGTTTGAAATTCCAGTTCAAAATCTGAAACATAAGCTGCAATGCTGCAGAACAAATTTATCTTCTAATACAGTTACACCATATCCTACAATCTTATCAGTTACTCTTAATGCAGCATCTTGAGCCCAGCAATAAAACTCCTGCCAGAAGGAAAATAAATGCAATATAGTTCTATATCCATGAGAATAAGGGCTTTCTAGCCGTAATACAGATATATAATTGAACAAAGTACGACGATAGAAATGCATAAAACAATATATCATGCTACATGACTGAGTATTAGATAGAAAAAATGACAATCAAAGTATGATGATAGAAAAAATGGAACGTCATATAATAGAGGAGATTAGATTGGCAACTTGGTTTCTTCCCGAACTAATGGGCCCCACTAGGCTTCGTAAAGAGAAAACTCGACTTAGCAGAATAATCATGCTACATATCTGAGAACGGCATCCCATGGACTTCGAATCTCTCAGCCGGAAAATGGAAATAACACCATCCACATCAAGAGGGCCACAATTTGTGAAAGCCTAGAACTGATATACCATCAAACAGCTAGGATTTGTTCTCCCTGTCTGCCTTTTGAGGTGGATAAGTTTCTATCAAATTAGAAATGGGAATTGATATTCATGCAAGTTATGCAACCCACTAAATGACATTGACCATTGAGATTATAACAATAGTTTCACATTTGATATGGTACATCATCCAATCTGTTCAAGTGTGTCACTACTCACTAGTAGGAAGCTAAAATTAATGGTAGAAATGTGAAGAGTTGTGGAGGGATGTAGAGGATATTTTATTTTTAAGTCTTTGTTTTGTTGAGCCAGAATTAATGGATTGTTTTTCAAACCAAATGAGATGTGATTTGTAACATTCTTCCATTCTAATTTCTAAGTTTAAATATCTAATCTAGTTTCAAAAACCATCCCTATATTATGAGATAACTAGCAATCTACAAGCAGTACAAAAAATCAAATACTGAGAAACATGTAAGTGAGCAGCTAATCCTAGAAGATTCATGCTCCAAACAGTACAACTCCAAGATTAACTCATTTAGAAATAGCCATCTTTAGTCATGTGGCAGGTCCATCATGTAAATACATGAGATTATGGACAGAAGGGAGCCATGATGATTCGACTTCAAAAAACCTCGTGTTAATCAAGATTCAACTGTAAAAATCATAAAATCATGAAGTAATTATTTTTATATTCTATATTTTCAGATCTATTTTGAAGATATTAGCAGAAAAGTTTAGAAAGGAAGTATATGGGAGAAAAGGTTCATACCTCAGAAAAAATAGCTAGCTTCCCAACATCAGCAAAATCTTGCCTGCATTCAAGACATAGGCATCACAATATAAGAAGATGCTAACTTGCAATCTCAAACGTGTATGCATTAAAACTCGATTGAAATGAAGGCCTTTGAGTGAGAAACATGCTTGAATGAGCAAAGCATAACATCACCACATTAAGTCAACTAATCATAGAACAATTTTTCATTAAAAGGGCAATCGTGGAAAGCATCTTTTATATAATCTACATATTTGTGAGAAATAAAATGATATGGATCGTTCTATATCAACAGTCGGTCTTGAAACTTGGATTATACTCAGATCAGCCTTACACTGGTCATTCAATGAATTTGACCTGATATCTTGTGTGTGTTTTATCTTTTAGAAACTTTTCAAGAATAACATTGAGTTTTAACTAGTTGATTATAACTATATCCACAAGAGTCACTTTTTACTTCAAACAGTTGGGGCCAATATAATGAGAAGCTTCATTGTGCATAGAAAAGTGTCAAGTCTGTCACATGCAGCATGCAAGTGACAATCGGTCAAACCTCTTCCACTTGGAACTCTTACGTAATTAAAACTTCAATGAATATGATGCAGACGAGCCTACTACGTGCAGATTTGCTACAGCTAAGGGCGTATTTTCATCCGCGCCGGAGATCCAGGAAGCTGATCGTCGATCCGTCTGCACCAATGGAAAGCCCATTCAGAGATCTACAACTTTGGTCTTTATTTTATTTCGATCCGACCAACGGATCTTTAGTTACTTACATTTTTATTTCTGGTTTGGGTAGGTGCGAGCCATGTTCGCATCCGGTTCGAGCCACAGATGCCGAACTGACTCGTTTCTGTGTTTACTTTTTAGCCGTAGGATCTTAAGTTAGGATAGATCTCAATGGATGAGATTTGAAGGAAATCAAAGAAACCCAAAACCCTAACCTAAATCCCAACCGGCCGGCCCCCTCTCTCTCTCTCCCGCGGACACACCCGGCTCCCCCTCTCTCACCCGCGCGTCCCTCTCTCTCTCTCTACCCGACCGGCCCCTCTCTCCCTTTCTTTCCTTTCTTGTTTCCCTTGTTTGTTTTCCCTATAAGTTCTAAAACCCTAATTGAGAAAAGGGAGAAGAATATGAATTGAAACCCTAGAACGGAGAAGCGTTGCGCTTGTTCGGTGTATCCCTTCCGAAGAATTCCTCTTTGCTTCCAGTCTTTTCTTCCTTCCGCAAGCTTCTACCCTGTCGCCTCGCCATTCGTCTACGGCTTCGCGGGAGATCGACGCGGAGTTTCTTCGTCTCCAAAGATCCATCGTCTCGGCTTCTTCACCACTTCTTCTGGACCACGCCTCCCCTTCCGCGCCTTTCATCTGCATCAACGGAGTTCCCGTCAGCCGCCGGCATTGACCTACGCACGGTTTGGATTATCCTCTGATAATTTTCATGTGATATTTTATTTCCCGCAACCGGCCTTATTGCAGATTTCATATTAGGGTTCCTAATATTTGTTTTCCCGAGAATCTCATCCATTAGGGTTTATCGGTAGATCTTTGGGTGTTCTTGAAACATTGGCTTATTACTTTGAGATTGTTATTGCTATCATTGTTGGAATTCAGTTATTATAATCTGAAATTAATATTCATCTTGTCAATTTTATTATTTCGTTGAGTTAAATCTGATTGGGCTAATGAATGGATGATGAACTATGGTCATAGGCTTTGCTGAAATTTGTTTATACATGCTGAAATCTGATTTTTAATGCCTTAAATTCTGCACTTGGATTTATTTAAGCACCCGCATCCCATCAAGTTGGTATCAGAGCGCACTAGTCGTCGCGTCGTTACGCAACGGCCGGTCCTCTCGCATCATTCGCATCATCGCGTGTTTGCTGAAATTTTTTTTTATTTTCCTTCCTTTCATTTTAGTTAGTGTCTGTAGACATTGAAATATTGCCTAAAGCCGGAAAATCAAAAATTTGGCTAAGTCTGGAAGACTTTATTTCCCTGATGACCAGGGAAATTTTGCTTCCTTATACTTTATTTCCCTGATGACCAGGGAAATTTTTCTCTACACTCAGAAATTTGGCTAAGTCTGGAAGACTTTATTTCCCTGATGACCAGGGAAATTTTTCTCTACACTCAGAAATTTGGCTAAGTCTGGAAGACTTTATTTCCCTGATGACCAGGGAAATTTTGCTTCCTTATACTTCATTTCCCTGATGACCAGGGAAATTTTTCTCTAGACTCGGAAATTTGGCTAAGTCTGGAAGACTTTATTTCCCTGATGACCAGGGAAATTTTGCTTCCTTATACTTTATTTCCCTGATGACCAGGGAAATTTTTCTCTACACTCAGAAATTTGGCTAAGTCTGGAAGACTTTATTTCCCTGATGACCAGGGAAATTTTGCTTCCTTATACTTTATTTCCCTGATGACCAGGGAAATTTTTCTCTACACTCAGAAATTTGGCTAAGTCTGGAAGACTTTATTTCCCTGATGACCAGGGAAATTTTTCTCTACACTCAGAAATTTGGTTAAGTCTTGAAGACTTTATTTCCCTGATGACCAGGGAAATTTTGCTTCCTTATACTTTATTTCCCTGATGACCAGGGAAATTTTTCTCTACACTCAGAAATTTGGCTAAGTCTGGAAGACTTTATTTCCCTGATGACCAGGGAATTTTTGCCTACACTCAGAAATTGACCAAGTCTGGAAGACTTTATTTCCCTGATGACCAGGGAAAGTTTTCTTGCTGCCTTACGCTCTGAAATTTGACCAAGTCTGAGAGTAAGGAAAGTACTATATCCCTATCGTCCAAAGGCTATATCTAAGTCAATAGATTGATACTTAGAGATGAGCATCCTTCGACAAGCCGATATACAAGGCCGAAGAATAATCAAGCTTAAGCCCCTACAAATAAGTTTACGCTAGATTCGACAAACTCGTTGAATCCACCAAGTCAGAAATGACCGGATCAAGAGTTAACTTTGTTAAAATATGAGTTGCAGTAAGTCGACTCGGATTTTAAGACCCGAACCATAAGTCGTTTTAATCAGACCGGTTCACTCAAACTCAAAAGGATTAAACTACCAGTGGAAGTTACAAAACCACTTGAATATGATCCTAATCATCAAGGAGTTATATAAACCACCTGGATGTTTCTCTAACCATCCAAGGGAAGTTATAGAAACCATCAGGAGGTTACTTCAACCACCCGAAGTAGTTATTCTCTACAATAACTACTTCGACCCTTATAAAAGGAGGGACAAGAAGAGAAGAAGGGATTTTTGGCCATAGAAGAAGAACCCACAAAGCTTCCGACTGAAGATACTTCAAAGCTCCAAGGAATCCCGGAGAAGAAGGATCGAAGATCGAAGCAAACCAAAGAAAATCGAAGACCGAAGATCGAAGAAGATGGAAAATTGAAGATTCAAGTCCAAAGCAAGTCGAAGAACGAGCGAAGAACAAGTAAAGATTTAGGAGAAGAAGAGTAAAGCAAAGCCCCTAGCCGATCACGCGCAAAGCCCAGAAGGATCAAGCATCGCAACGCTCTCCTCTTTTCATTTTCTCACTTGTAATCTTTGTACTTCGAAATCGAGTATCAAAGGATCAAAGACGGATTTCCCCGCAATCTCCTGATATATTTTGTACTCCACTCCCTCGAAGCGAGTCCTTTGAAATTTGTACTTGAGTAAAAATCAAATATTTGCTCATACAGTGTCTTGCATTCATTAGAAAACTAGCATCGCGTGAGCGCATCAATATTAGGTTCACCCCTTCTCTCTGAGTGACTCGATAGCATCTTCTAGAGAATCTAGAATGGCTGGATCTTCTCCACCCCGTACTTGGCAAGATGCCTTCATGAGGCAACAAGAGCACATGGATAGGCTTCAGACCCAAATAGAAACCTTGACCTTAGCCTTCACTAATTCCCAAAATCAACCCCGACCCCATCGCGAACCCAGGACTAGAGCGTCGCCAGGGCATAGTGAAATAGATCTAGAGTCCGGAGGTGACAGCGTCAGTTCCTCTGATGGATCTGATAGGCGAAGTAGGAGAACTCATAGGAGATCGAAATCCCATTGGGGCTGGGATCAGGGCATCAAGATAGAAATTCCTGAGTTTGAGGGTAGGATGGACCCCGAAGAGTTTCTAGAGTGGGCCGAGCGAATCGACCAATACTTTGAGTGGAAGGAAATCCCCCGCGACAAACAAGTCAAGTTTGTCAGCCTTAAACTGAAAGGTCATGCACTGATCTGGTGGAAACAGTTGCAGACCACTAGGGGTAGAAAGGGAAAAGAGAAAATTTCCACGTGGACACACATGCGAGGGAAAATGCAACAGAAGTTCCTCCCTTCTGATTTCAAGCAGAATGTGTTCCATAAATTTCAAAACCTGCGACAAGAGCACAAATCAGTAGATGACTACACCAATGAATTCTACAAGCTCCAAGCTCGCAATGATCTGCATGAAGATGAAGAGCAGAGCGTCGCCAGGTATGTTAATGGTCTTAAGCCTTCAATTCAAGAGGTGGTGTCCCTTCACGACTTGTATCAGGTCAGTGATGCACACCGTCGGGCTAAGAAAGTCGAGTCTCACCACTCCCGATCTGCGTCCCGGCGATATGACAACACTAGGGCACCATCCAGATCTATTAGTAGACCACTCCCCGGACTTCCACCTATAGCTGGTACAATTCTTGCACCCACTGAGAAGGGTAAAGGAGTTTTAGGACCCAACCCGAGCCAGATTAAGTGCTTCAAATGCAACCAGCCGGGTCACAAGTCAGCCGATTGTCCTCGCCGTCAATTCCATCCACAGACAAATCTTGCGGATAATGACGAGGATAGTCATGAGTCTGAAGGGGAACACTTCAATGACCTTGTCTTGGAGGGAGATGATGTGACTGCACCACTGTTGGTTATTCACCAGTCGACATCACCCCAGGCACCTAAAGCGTTGTTACCCCACGAGCTCTGTGGAGGACCCCCTAAGCCACACTGCAAGGACCAAAGGTTCGAGTTGTTCCGAGCAGTCTGCAATGTCAATGACATGGACCTTTGCGTCTTGATCGATGGAGGTTGCACCACCAATCTGATCAATGAAAGGGTAGTTAGGAGCAAGAAATGGAAAGTTAAACCATTGGTTCACCCTTACAAAACATCCTGGCTAGACAACACCACGAGCAAGCTGGTAACTCATTGTTGTTTGGCAAAATTGTCCATTGGGCTGCAATATCACGACGAGATTTGGTGTGATGTCCTTCCTTTAGAGGTTGCTGATGTTATCTTAGGGCGTCCATGGCAGTTCGACCGAGATGTACAACATCACGGACGAGCCAACACCTATACCTTCCTTAAGGATGGCATCAATGTCACCCTATGGCCTACATGTTTTAGGAGACATCGATCCCACGCACCTCAAAGTCTTCTGAGTCAGAGTCAGCCCATACCCCCAATCGCTGATAATCTAGTAAGGTGTTCATCTGATTCACTGAAAATTGATAAGGGATTAGACAACATTTTGCATTCCATTGGATGCACATCGCATTTAGAGTCTGTAGGCATTCATGACACTCGCATTCATCATTTGCCTGACATCCATACAATCATAGACCAATAGTATGTGCATCCATGTCATCCAAGTGTTGAGTTTAACCTTAAAGACGATTTTGGCATGTTTGATCATTTTTCGATGCAGAATACTTATGAATCATGCTTTCAACTTTCAGCCAACCCATCATCTTTAACTTTTCGAAATCATAACAAGTGGCATGATGAGTTCTTTAATTTCTTATTTTATTCACTGTATCCCGACAATGATTGCATCACATATCTTCGTCGTCTTCTAGAATCCACTTGTTTTGCACCGTGCGCAGGCCAATTTGGACAACACCTAATGCACCCGCAACCCAGGGCCTTTCAAATACACCATTGCCTATCGCGCAAGCCGATGACCCGCACCACATTATGCTCCCGCGGCCTTTCTTTTTACATGTCATTTGAATTTCATGTCAACCCAAAGTCCTATTATCACATGAAATATCTGAGTATTTTGACGATCTTATCGTGCCGCGGAGGATGTTGGTTTTGGCTTTCAGGTCTTCGCTTGGTGTTGACGGGCAGGGGATACGAGATGGAGTTGCTGCGTACTTGAGGCGGATTACTTGGCCACCGGACCCGAGAGAGCAGTCAGAGCAGATTCAGCGGTTGCCGTTACTAGCAAGAGAGCCCCCGCCGGATCCAGGACCTTGCTCGACAGAAGTCGAGTTCTTTTGAGTCCGGGGGACTTGATGCAGACGAGCCTACTACGTGCAGATTTGCTACAGCTGAGGGCGTATTTTCATCCGCGCCGGAGATCCAGGAAGCCGATCGTCGATCCGTCTGCACCGATGGAAAGCCCATTCGGAGATCTACAACTTTGGTCTTTATTTTATTTCGATCCGACCAACGGATCTTTAGTTATTTACATTTTTATTTCTGGTTTGGGTAGGTGCGAGCCATGTTCGCATCCGGTTCGAGCCACAGATGCCGAACTGACTCGTTTCTGTGTTTACTTTTTAGCCGTAGGATCTTAAGTTAGGATAGATCTTGTGGACGCGGAAAAAAGCGCGGGTCGTCTTTATTGCGAATCACACGAGATTACAATTGTGGCCGGGACCCGGGTTGCTCGGGTGTAGCGAGTCCGGGTTGCGGCGAGTTTTGATCAGGGGATTGTGGGAAAGATCTTCTGGGGGATCCCTTTGATCCGCGTCTCCACGTGGTGTTCGTGCGAGAGCGCTGAAGGGGCTGCCCAGGACAGGGGTTTTACAGGGAGAGGGTTTTGGAGAGGCTAAGGAATGTCCACCGTTGCTTTGTCCCTTCCGTGCTTCGCGCTTTCTCGGCTAGGGGGTTTTCGGCTTCGTTCCTCGGTCTTCGCGTCTTCCTCGTTCCTTGCTTGACCTCGGTGTCCTTGATCGTCGGTTCTCGGCGTCGATCTAGCTTTTGGCGTTGGCTTCGGCTTTGGCTTTTTGGCTTTGGCTTTGCTCCGGCGTGGCTCTGGCTTTTGCTTTGCTTCGGCGCTTGCACTTGGACGTAGCTGGGAGAGACTTGCGATGCTTTCGTTCTTCCGGACTTCGCGTCGTATCGGCTAGAACGTGCGGTGCTTTTGCTCGTGGCCGGCGTAGTCGCTTGGCTTTGGCACTTGCGTTGCTTTGGCGCGGGCTTTACTGGGGCTTTGCTTTGGCTTCTTGCGTTGGCTTTAGCTTTGGCGTCAACTCGATCTTCTTCTTCGAACGACGTGGGCTACTTCTCCGGTGCTTCGACGGTTTACGTATCGACTGGACTTCTCTTCTTCTCCGGGCTTCTTTAGCGTGATCGGAGTCGAAGAATGCTTTCGAAGATGGTGGGGGTAGCACCGATCTCCGTGCGACGGTTGTGGCGTCGGCTTTTGTTGATGAAGACGACGAGGGTAGCGACGGTCTCCGTGCGACGGTTGTAGCGTCGGCTTTTGTTGATGAAGACGACGAGGGTAGTGACGGTCTCCGTGCGACGGTTGTAGCGTCGACTTTTGTTGATGAAGACAACGGGGGTAGCGACGCTTCAGACGATCTGCTCCAGGCTTTCTTCTTCGTGGATGGGGCAGGCGTTAGTCGAAGACGACGGGGTGATGACGCTTCGCTTCTCTCCTCCGGGCTTTGGGGCTTGATCGGGATCGAGGATTTGTTGGAGCCGACGGGGTAGTGCCGCTCCTCTTCTTCTCCAGGCTTTTGAGCTTGATCGGAGTCGAAGCTTGTTGGAGACGACGGGGTAGTGCCGCTCCTCTTCTTCTCCGGGCTTTTGGGCTTGATCGGAGTCGAAGCTTGTTGGAGACGACGGGGTAGTGCCGCTCCTCTTCTTCTCCGGGCTTTTGGGCTTGATCGGAGTCGAAGCTTGTTGGAGACGACGGGGTAGTGCCGCTCCTCTTCTTCTCCGGGCTTTTGGGCTTGATCGGAGTCGAAGGCTTGTTGGAGACGACGGGGTAGTGCCGCTCCTCTTCTTCTCCGGGCTTTTGAGCTTGATCGGAGTCGAAGCTTGTTGGAGACGACGGGGTAGTGCCGCTCCTCTTCTTCTCCGGGCTTTTGGGCTTGATCGGAGTCGAAGCTTGTTGGAGACGACGGGGTAGTGCCGCTCCTCTTCTTCTCCGGGCTTTTGTGCTTGATCGGAGTCGAAGCTTGTTGGAGACGACGGGGTAGTGCCGCTCCTCTTCTTCTCCGGGCTTTTGTGCTTGATCGGAGTCGAAGCTTGTTGGAGACGACGAGGTAGTGCCGCTCCTCTTCTTCTCCGGGCTTTTGGGCTTGATCGGAGTCAAAGCTTGTTGGAGACGACGGGGTAGTGCCGCTCCTCTTCTTCTCCGGCCTTTGCTTCTGGCGTCTTCGGAGTCGAAGGGTTCTTCTTCTCCGAGCTTTCTTCTTCGTGCACGGAGTCGAAGGGATGATCTTCGTGTGCAAGGGCCTTCACATTGATGAGGACTTTCAGTAAGCCGATCCCTCGGGACAGGCTTGACTGTGCCTCGTGAAGCCTTGGGTCGATGAAGAAGCGTCTCCTCTTCTGTAGAGCTCTGGCGTTTCGTCTTCAATTTCCCGACCATTTTTTCCTTCCCCCACCCCCTCTATTTATAGGCAAAGAGGTGGGGAGAGAGATATGGGAACTTTTTAATTTTAAATCCCTTTTGTATCTCTCTCATAATTACCCGGATTTTATTCATCCATTGATGAAGGGAATAACATTTAGTTGTTTTCCTTTTCTGGCGGGTGCAATTATGGCTGGATTTTGCGCACGAAATCGATGGCGATCGGGCGCTTCGTCTTGTGCGTCGGATCGAGGGATCGGCGCAGATCCGCGTGTGTGCAGACGTCATACGCTACCTCCCCCCGCGCATGGCGGTATTTTTTTCCTTTTCTTTCTTTTCTTTCCTTTTCTTTTCTTTCCTTTTTCTTTTCTTTCCTTTCTTTTCTTTCCTTTTTCTTTTCTTTCTTTTTTCTTTTCTTTCTTTTTTGCTTCCCTTTCCTTGCAGGGCCGGCCGGCCTCTCCATGGGGTTCGGTCCCCACTAGGGCCGGCCCTATAGGGTTCGGACCCTAGTAGGGGCCGGCCCCTCTTGAGGCGGGGTCCGAGTCCGTGTCGGCGCGCGCGAGTCGGGTCCGCGTGTCGGGTTTGCATCCACGTCTGTGCGCGCGAGTTGGGTCCGCGTGTCGGGTCTGCATCCGCGTCGGCACACGTAAGTCGGGTTCGGGTCCGACGAAATTCGTGTGTCTACAGATCTCAATGGATGAGATTTGAAGGAAATCAAAGAAACCCAAAACCCTAACCTAAATCCCAACCGGCCGGCCCCCTCTCTCTCTCCCGCGGACACACCCGGCTCCTCCTCTCTCACCCGCGCGTCCCTCTCTCTCTCTCTACCCGACCGGCCCCTCTCTCTCTCTCTACCCGACCGGCCCCTCTCTCCCTTTCTTTCCTTTCTTGTTTCCCTTGTTTGTTTCCCCTATAAGTTCTAAAACCCTAATTGAGAAAAGGGAGAAGAATATGAATTGAAACCCTAGAACGGAGAAGCGTTGCGCTTGTTCGGTGTATCCCTTCCGAAGAATTCCTCTTTGCTTCCAGTCTTTTCTTCCTTCCGCAAGCTTCTACCATGTCGCCTCGCCATTCGTCTACGGCTTCGCGGGAGATCGACGCGGAGTTTCTTCGTCTCCAAAGATCCATCGTCTCGGCTTCTTCACCACTTCTTCTGGACCACGCCTCCCCTTCCGCGCCTTTCATCTGCATCAACGGAGTTCCCGTCAGCCGCCGGCATTGACCTACGCACGGTTTGGATTATCCTCTGATAATTTTCATGTGATATTTTATTTCCCGCAACCGGCCTTATTGCAGATTTCATATTAGGGTTCCTAATATTTGTTTTCCCGAGAATCTCATCCATTAGGGTTTATCGGTAGATCTTTGGGTGTTCTTGAAACATTGGCTTATTACTTTGAGATTGTTATTGCTATCATTGCTGGAATTCAGTTATTATAATCTGAAATTAATGTTCATCTTGTCAATTTTATTATTTCGTTGAGTTAAATCTGATTGGGCTAATGAATGGATGATGAACTATGGTCATAGGCTTTGCTGAAATTTGTTTATACATGCTGAAATCTGATTTTTAATGCCTTAAATTCTGCACTTGGATTTATTTAAGCACCCGCATCCCATCAGAATACCTTCAGTTGAACATTGACTTAGTCCCCCCCCCCCCCCAACACACACACACACACACACACACAAAACAAAAAAAAAACAAATCAACATACAGAGTAAAGTCAAGTTACTTAACAAAAAAAATCGCCCAGGCCCAAAGTCAACCAAAAAGAAAGAAAAAGGAAATAAGGAAAAGCAAGAAAGAAAAGAAGAGTGAAAGAAAAAACCTTTCCCAACCCATACTTCAAAAACATTGGAAGCCGGGGCACCTCAAGTTACTTAACACATACAGAGTAAATCAAGTTGCAACCTTCAACAAGCATATAAAGTCAAGTGAGGATCAAGTGCAAACTTCAACAACAAGAATTTAAACTCATTCCAGCAAATTGACATGATCCAACAAGTCAGCTAAAGAAGATCGGATCATAAACTATCACGTATGAATTTCAGCAAGCAGATTCAAACTCGACTTAGTCCAAGAGCATCCTGAACCGCAAGTCGCAAATGAACAGTTAAGATTCTGTTCACCTAGAAAATTACCAAAAGACCCCCAAAAGTTACAAAAACTCTCTGGAAGTTATAAAAAGGCTACATGGGAAATTTTAAAGCATCTCTCACTTATTTGATAAGTGGAAGAGCTTACGAAACTTCCATGGGAGTTAGATAACCACCCAGGGGAGTTAAAATAACTTTCATCCCCTCTCCTTCCATAAATAAGAGGGCAGGATGAAGAAACGAGGGACCGAGGAAAACGAGCGGAGATTGGAAAAAGATTTGAAGGGATCATCAGGAAAAGAGACGAAGAGATCGCCCAAATTCTGCATACAAATACAACTGGAAAACTGCACACTTGACCTTCGAAGCACTTGGACACTCAGACATCTCTTGCTTCACAACGTAGAAAGGGAGAATTCAGAAGGAAGACACTCAAACAAACTGGAGAAGACTAAGGAACAAAATCACCACTAGTCCTAGCAGATCAAGCACGAAGCCCGGAGGGATCAAGTACCGCAATCTCCACGCCTTCAAAAGTCTCGCCTACGACGAAGAATCGTGAATGAGATAAAGTATCAAAGGGACAAAAATAATGACCCCACTTCTCTTGACACTCGTAAAGTTGGCCATTAGAGCAACCCCCTTAGTAATTTGAAGTTGAATTTCATTTGCTAAGTGTTCGTGCCAATTTGTTCGCTACACATGGGGTACAACAGGGCCCATGGTTTTTACACCATTGACGTAAGAGAGGCTTGTACATCTAAAAAAATTCTATGTCACTTCCTTCTCTTTTGCATCCCCCCCCTCCTTCTCTCTACTCAGTGTGGCCGAACCCTAAAAAAACGTTCATGTTATAGAGTATACCAAGACTAGCTGGGTGATAAGTTAAATGATGCTTAAATACTTAAATGATGCCACATGTATGTCTAGTCCAGTAGAAGAGAGCATGTTGCCTCCGCGACTTAAAACCTGAAACCCATGGTCCGGTTTAAGATCTGGCTCCGCTAACCTATGCATCGTGTAATTGCAAATGTGAGAGAAACAAAAAAATGTCATTCTCATAATCTCATATACAATTAATTAAACAATTAGTCATGTTAAAAAGTGGTTCAATCAAAACTCAAACATAGTTGCACACAAGTCAAGTCACGAATTTTTACGATTATCACCACATATGCGCATATGCGGTCGCACATGACAACGTTGACAAGCTTTGGGGATGCTATGGGATTGATGCATTCCTTCAAGATTTAAGAAAGATTTTACAAAAACATCAATAAGTCTTGTACAATTGTATACTTATGATTGTTGGTCCATAAAGAGGGCTCAATCAAACAAGATGACGAGGATGTTGTGTTGGATTCGCAGCAAAACTAAAAGGGATAGGGTGAGGAATAAGTATATTGCATTAAGTGTAGGAGTTGCACCAATTGAGGACAAAATGTTGGAGAACAAATTAAGATCGTATGGGTATGTACAAGGAAAGGAGAGGCAGGCTCGAATTATTGTTAAGAGGTCAAGAAAGAGGAGTGGAAAACCTAAAATAAATGGAGGCTATTAAAAATATATAGAAAATCTTACCTTGACAACAGAGCATTTGACACAAATGACTCGAAGAAGGATTCATAAAGCCAACAGAGTACAATTATCTGTACTAAAGAAATTTTATGAAATCCAAAATGTAACCAACTATAACTTATTATGGTCAAATACATAGTCCTAATTCACATGAAATGCTAATTGCAAGTAAACAAAACATACATCATTTACAAGCGTCTATTATTGCCAACCATTTATTAGTATTAGTCTACTATCACTAAGTGGTTTTGAGCAATACCCGACTCTAAAGTTAATAAGCTGCAGAAGATGAGCATTAAAGCTGAAACCTCGTACCCTAATATTATTGAAGATCTATCTACTTCAAAGGATACAACCCATGTCAAACTTAAATAACAAATAAAAAACAATCTGAATACATAAGAATCGGATGGGCATATAAAGTGTCACTTAAAATTCATGAATAAACAAAAACTAATGCAATCTGCCAATCACCCCTACAAAAAGCCGCAACTATAAGACAACAATGCAAATGCATTTGTACCAACTTACCAGCCTCTTTTGACCAACTGAGCTGCAACAGCAGAAACTTTTGATTGTACATAGGCATCAGCTGCACTTGCACGTGTCATAACATAGCATAGGCAGAATCTGCAGCGGAAAAGGGAATTCAGTCAATTAATACAAGATACATCGAGCAGTTTCCAGAGGAATAGATCTCTGTACACAGATAAATGCATTCTCCTACAGTAAGCATACAGTATCAAGCCTCTTTTATTCTCATATGTAAGAATTCCCCATTCCCTTATTGCCGCATCTCTAATTGCTGCAGCAGCTTGGAACCTTGCAATCGGTAACTTGGAATTTTCTGTACAGACAAGAGCACTATTAGTTTTACATATAGACCAACAAAAAATGTATTGGTAGTTTGTAATTGAAGCAACATGATCAGCACCATCAGATCATCGCCACATCTTCAGTTCGATGCCAGAGACTTTTTATTTCAGTCGTTTTTATTTTATGCATGGAAGGCATTATGCTATGGGACTTATAGTTGTTATTTCAGTTTTTGGTATATTTTCCATGTTTTTGGCCTATTTTCTGCACTTATTATTAGTCGTGTTTTTGCCCAATTCATAGGGGATGTCCATGATCTCATCCGAGAGCTTTCCAGATTGAATCCAGGCCACTTCGGGTGAGTTTTCTGCATTATATTAATAAAATCTGGGTGTGTGTTTGCGGGGTACCGACGGACGAGATTAAATCTCGAAACCGACGGTTAGATAGCAAATAACTTAAAATTTTGATAACGTGGCATATTGGGCTTTAGTTAGAGACTAATTGGGCTTATCTTAAGCCCAATAGGGCTTCACCTCAAAGATATTGCTCCCCTCTCTCTCACCGGCACGCGACCCCCCCTTCCGCCCCTTGTCCGCGAGGAACCCGAGCCACCTGACCCCCTTGTTGCCGTCCCCTCTTTTCTCTCTCTCTCTCTCTCTATCTCCCTTATTTCTCTCTCTTTTCCTTTCCTTTCTTGGCCAAACGCAACCCCACCATTCCTTTCTTGTTTTTCCTTTGATCCGAACCATCCATTGAAAACCCTAGCTTTAGAAAAAGGGAAAAGAAAGAAGAAATTTCAGATCTTTGCTATTGCTGAAATTGTGTCTCCTTGTGAGAGCTTCCGAGAGAGACGCGTGTTCCCAACCTCCGCAGCTTCCTTGACTCCGCTTCGAGACGATCCGCAAACTTCGCCTCGCGTAGGCATTGGCTTGTTCTTCCGAAGGATCCAACTTCGCTCGACGTCCGGCCTTACTCCGTGAGCGGGATCATCCACATCCTCGCATCGACCCACGGCGGAAGCCCCAGGCATTATTTATCCTTTATTTCATCTTTTCTCCACTCAAGCATCCTTTTCCATCCATTTTCATCGCCTCCACTCCGCATCGCAGCAGTATCCATCCTCGTTTCATCTCTAGTTGACGCCCAATATATGTCTATTTATCATAGTTTTCATCTTTAGTCTATCGGTAACCCTAGCAAGCATCCATAGCCAGATTATCTATTAAAATCTGATGCATGCCCCTCTTTTAAATTAGTTATCTATTGCTGCGAATAATATTATTATATGCTGAATTTTTGTTTTTCGTGATAATATTGCATCTTAACTTGTTAGATCTTAATCATTGCTTTATTTTGAGCGCATAAGCTGTTAGAACTACGTGAAATAACCTACGCTTGCTATATTTTCAGTTATACAGCATCATATTGATAATTAAACCTTAGTTTATTGACCAAGGAGAAACTCTAAGGGCTTAAGATTGTAGTGCGCCTTATCGGAGCCTACATCAAGTTGGTATCAGAGCTCGAAAGAACTTGTTCGGGTTTCTTTTGAGTGCTGAAAATCAGCAAACCGTGATCTTCTTCTTTGCTGATTTTGCATATCTCAGTCTTGTGTGTCTGAAACTGCATCTAGCATTATGATTGCATCGTGTGAAACATCTGCATTTGCATAATCTTATTTTGCATATCTCATATTCAATGGCCGATCGTACCCATCTGCACCGGGATGTCCGGAACCGAGGACGTTACCCTCGAGGCCCACAACCTCGTAGTGTGTGGCAAGTAGTAACCCAAAATACATTGGATCAACATACAATCTTGTTGCAAGAGATCATGGATCGACTAGGACTGCTTCCAGGACAGAGATATCAACCCTCAAATCCAACAGGTCAAAGAGGACCCAGGAAGGGCAGAAGTCAATCAAAATACCGAGGTTCCTAGGGTAGAAGAGCCGAATCAAAACCAGGACCAGAATCGAAATCCAGCACAAGCCCCACCTCAGAACCAGAACCAAGCCCTACCTC
The DNA here is from genome assembly GCA_947650365.1 of Chamaelirium japonicum. NCBI lineage: Eukaryota > Viridiplantae > Streptophyta > Magnoliopsida > Liliales > Melanthiaceae > Chamaelirium > Chamaelirium japonicum. The sequence continues at coordinate 7,275,017 of OX393550.1, read as the reverse complement.
AGAATCAAAACCGATACCAACCCCTAGAGCGAAATCGGGCTGAATATTTCGATTCACCCCCTGACTTTGAAGTTGAGTTGGACGAATCCGACATAAACTTCGAACGATAATACGTTCAGTTCGGTCGTCCCATAAACCCTAGAGAGTGACATGCGCGTGAGCAACACGGCATGGAAGAGCGCCTCGTGCGAGCCCTCGAGAGATCTCAAGGATATAGAGTCCGAGTTGACATCGATGACTTTAGGGGAAGCCATGATGCTGACGCATTCCTCGACTGGATAGAAAGCATCGAGCACTTCTTTGAGTGGAAAAATCTCCCTGATGATCGAAAAATCAAACTCGTGGCAACCAAACTGAAAGGAGCCGCCATGGTATGGTGGCGAGAGTTGCAAGCAAGTCGCCTCAGAAAAGGGAAACAGAAGGTCACAGCATGGGATAAAATGTGTGACAAAATGCGACTGAAGTACCTTCCTTCTGACTACCGTACTTCACTAAACCAGAGATTGCTTAGTCTGAAACAAGGCAATAGAACCGTACAGGAGTATACGGAAGAGTTTGACATTCTGACTATTCGGAATGCCATTCCTGAAGATGATGAACAAAAGGTTGCACGATACATCACGGGATTGCGCTATCAAATCCAAGGTGCGCTAGCAATGCAAACCATCCTCACAGTGATGGAAGCATCTAGGCAAGCTCTCAAGGCCGAGCAAATTCAGTAATGGGCCTTTAGGAGAGAAGTTGCCCCTAGAGTACCCCAGGTGCCCCTTCAGCTGAAAAAGGAGCAACCCCTAACAGAGTCACCCCTCATGTTCCCACGTCGACTACAACTCCGGCAAGAACCAATCAGCCCCCAGGATGAGTTGAACAGTCAAGTCGTGAGCGAGGTGCGACAGGGAGTTGACCACCCGGAGCGACTTACAAATGCTTCGAGTGTGGAGAGGCAGGACATCTCATAATGCTTGTAGACACACGAATTTTGTCGGACCCGGACCCGACTTACATGTGCCGACGTGGATGCAAACCCGACGCGCTCGGACCCGGACCCGACTCGAAGGCCCCTACGTGGATGCAAACCCCACACGCGGACCCAACTCGCTCGCGCCGACGTGGATGCAAACCCGACACGCGGACCCGACTCGCGCGCGCCGACACGGACTCGGACCCCGCCCCAAGAGGGGCCGGCCCCTACTAGGGTCCGAACCCTATAGGGCCGGCCCTAGTGGGGACCGAACCCCATGGAGGGGCCGGCCGGCCCTGCAAGGAAAGGGAAGAAAAAAGAAAGAAAAGAAAAAAGAAAGAAAAGAAAAAGGAAAGAAAAGAAAGGAAAGAAAAGAAAAAGGAAAGAAAAGAAAAGGAAAGAAAAGAAAGAAAAGGAAAAAAATACCGCCATGCGCGGGGGGAGGTAGCGTATGACGTCTGCACACACGCGGATCTGCGTCGATCCCTCGATCCGACGCACAAGACGAAGCGCCCGATCGCCATCGATTTCGTGCGCAAAATCCAGCCATAATTGCACCCGCCAGAAAAGGAAAACAACTAAATGTTATTCCCCTCATCAATGGATGAATAAAATCCGGGTAATTATGAGAGAGATACAAAAGGGATTTAAAATTAAAAAGTTCCCATATCTCTCTCCCCACCTCTTTGCCTATAAATAGAGGGGGTGGGGGAAGGAAAAAATGGTCGAGAAATTGAAGACGAAGCGCCAGAGCTCTGCAGAAGAAAGCACGCTTCTTCATCGACCCAAGGCTTCACGAGGCACAGTCAAGCCTGTCCCGAGGGATCGGCTTACTGAAAGTCCTCATCAACGTGAAGGCCCTTGCGCACGAAGATCACCCCTTCGACTCCGTTCACGAAGAAGAAAGCTCGGAGAAGAAGAACCCTTCGACTCCGAGGACGCCAGAAGCAAAGGCCGGAGAAGAAGAGGAGCGGCACTACCCCGTCGTCTCCAACAAGCTTCGACTCCGATCAAGCCCAAAAGCCCGGAGAAGAAGAGGAGCGGCACTACCCCGTCGTCTCCAACAAGCTTCGACTCCGATCAAGCCCAAAAGCCCGGAGAAGAAGAGGAGCGGCACTACCCCGTCGTCTCCAACAAGCTTCGACTCCGATCAAGCCCAAAAGCCCGGAGAAGAAGAGGAGCGGCACTACCCCGTCGTCTCCAACAAGTCCTCGATCCCGATCAAGCCCCAAAGCCCGGAGGAGAGAAGCGAAGCGTCATCACCCCGTCGTCTTCGACAAACATCTGCACCATCCACGAAGAAGAAAGGCTGGAACAGATCATCTGAAGCGTCACTACCCCGTCGTCTTCATCAACAAAAGCCGACGCTACAACCGTCGCACGGAGATCGGTGCTACCCCTACCATCTTCAAAAGCATTCTTCGACCCCGATCACGCCAAAGAAGCCCGGAGAAGAAGAGAAGTCCAGTCGACACGCAAACCGTCGAAGCACCGGAGGAGTAGCCCACGTCGTTCGAAGAAGAAGATCGAGTAGACGCCAAAGCTAAAGCCAACGCAAGAAGCCAAAGTAAAGCCCCAGTAAAGCCCGCGCCAAAGCAAAGCAAGTGCCAAAGCCAAGCGACTACGCCGGCCACGAGCAAAAGCACCGCACGTTCTAGCCGATACGACGCGAAGTCCGGAAGAACGAAAGCATCGCAAGTCTCTCCCAGCTACGTCCAAGTGCAAGCGCCGAAGCAAAGCAAAAGCCAGAGCCACGCCGGAGCCAAGCCAAAGCCAAAAAGCCAAAGCCAAAGCCGACGCCAAAATCTCGATCGACGCCGCGAACCGACGATCAAGGACACCGAGGTCAAGCAAGGAACGAGGAAGACACGAAGACCGAGGAACGAAGCCGAAAACCCCCTAGCCGAGAAAGCGCGAAGCACGGAAGGGACAAAGCAACGGTGGACATTCCTTAGCCTCTCCAAAACCCTCTCCCTGTAAAACCCCTGTCCTGGGCAGCCCCTTCAGAGCTCTCGCACGAACACCACGTGGAGACGCGGATCAAAGGGATCCCCCAGAAGATCTTTCCCACAATCCCCTGATCAAAACTCGCCGCAACCCGGACTCGCTACACCCGAGCAACCCGGGTCCCGGCCACAATTGTAATCTCGTGTGATTCGCAATAAAGACGACCCGCGCTTTTTTCCGCGTCCACAATGCTCTAAGAGAAGGCCTCATACTCATCTAACAGAAAGTGAAGAGCCAATTGAGGAAACCCGAAACAACGTGGCTGAAGAAGAGCATGATGATGATCCCAGAGACGATGGTGATTGTCAGGAGTATGGCGAAACACGAAAGATCATCACTGAAGCTGACGAAGCAACTCATGCACTAGTCATGCACCGTGTTTTGTCAACAACTAAAGCCCCTAAATCAGATCGGTGGCTTAGAAAGAACATCTTCCACACCACTTGTACATCAAGAGGGAGATATTGTGTCCTCATCATAGACAGTGGTAGCACCGAGAACTTAGTCACTCAGATCATGGTTGATAAATTAGGACTCAAGACGAAGAAGCTGATCAAGCCATACAATTTTTCTTGGTTTAAGAAATGATCAGATGTCTCCATTAAAGAGTGATGCCTAGTTGAGTACACCATTGGCAAAATGTATAAGGAAGTCGTTTGGTGTGACATGGCGCCCTTAGGCATTTCATTTTGTTTGGCTGCCCGTGGCAGTACGACAGAAAAACGAAGCATGATGGGGAAAAGAACAACTACTCCTTCTGCAAGGATGACTACAACATCACCCTAGTATCTCAGAGGGAGCCAATAAAGCCACTTGCTAGTGATCCGACACCCCTACATATTACCCCGAAGGTTCAAAAAGAGCAACCAAAGGCCCTACCAGTGTTGCTGACACAAGCCTGCTTCGAGAACAAGCTCGGAGAATCTCACTTCATCGTATTCCTTGTAGCAAAGAAGACAACAGAGGGCCATAGCATTCCTTATGAGATTCGAGTCCTACATGAAGACTTCAGTGATCTCATTCCAGAGGAACTACCTGAAGGACTTCCACCTCTTAGGGGCATCCAACATTGCATTGATTTGGTCTCAGGAGCGATGCTACCTCACCTCCCTCACTATCGAATGAGTCCATCGGAATATGAGGAGTTGCATCGACAGGTTACTGAGTTACTGCAAATGGGACTAATCCAAGAAAGCATGAGTACATGTGCAATACCAGCACTTCTGACTCCCAAGAAGGATGGGACATGGAGAATATGCATAGATTGTCGTGCCATCAATCGAATAACGGTCAAGTATAAACCCAAAGAGGCTAATAAACCTATACAAAGGATAAAAATATATGTACAAACTCTATCAGCAATTATAAAAGTAAAAAAGATCTAGCTAGACGATAAGAATAGCGGGTTGAAAGGTTTGTTAAGGATAAAATTCACAAGAACTTTGTGGAAAGATGCATTTAAACAATGTTTGAGCTCTTGGATCGCATTATTCTGAAAAGCTTTCACTTATGCACACGCCTAGCCAGCCTAGGCCTGTGTGAGCCCTCGAGCACCCCACTTAGGGATTGGACCGCCATCAAAGGCACCAAAGGTGTTTGAAGCATATTAGGGGGAACGCTCTGGCAGAAACAAGAGGTGGTGATAATTTCACTTCCTGTTCTCACTTATTCTCATTCGTCTTCCTCCAATTTCATTGTTTTCATTCAATTCCTCTTTTGTGTTAGATATTAGCAGCAGTTGCAGTAGCACCAATGGTATGAGAGAAGAAGGAAGGAAATGACAGGAAGCGAAGGAGAAGGAACAGAAAAAGAAGGAAAAAAATTATTGGACTTTTCAACGAGACCAGGATATTCCTAATGGTCTATGTTAGTACGCCTTTTATAAATCACAGTTCTGTCCACAACCTTCAGAATTTGAAATGCCCTTTCCTTCACAACTCCCGACAGATTTGAGGATTTATCTTTTATTTTTAAAGTCGCCCACCTCAACCTACATTTGGGAGCCTCACTTAGTCGCCCGCCTAGGTCAAACGCTATTTTAGAGCATTGAAACTGTAATTAAGTTTTAATTAAACATCTTGCAATTGCTGCTATGCAACCATGTGCACACTGCACTCTAAACATATTCTGCAACACTCTTTAGTTTTACCATTCATTCCAAAACAATGATTTTATTACTTATATAATCTAGTTAAGTTCTAGATTGATCCCTCTATTAGTAAGTAAAGGAAATTTCAGAAGTCATTTAGTAAAAGTTCGTTCAAAAGATAAGCATCAAAACATAGGGGTTCATGTATTTAAAATATTCGGAAGATCTTGAATATCAATCTTAACTCTTAAGTTAGAAGGTAATGGTTTTCAGAAGGTAAAAGATAAGTCCAGAAAATCTCATTTCCGTAGGTAAAAGATAAGTCCAGAAAAATATCAGTTTAGCATCTCCATGTCAGATATAGTTGCCAGCAACACAAAGAACGTTCGACTACAAATTTCAATGAGATAACATATTTCAACTCAAAGTCTTTGGGTCTCATCTCAGATGGCTAGCAAAGTATTCAGAGGTAATGAGTTCAAGATCGACTTACTCTTCAAAGTATTTAGAAGAAACAAGGTACAAATATGCCTTCGTATTATTGACTGAAGTGAAGTTCCAGATATATGCTTCCTCTACTAAAAATGGTAGGTTTGAAAGTCATCATAAGAACATGCTCAATTGTCGACATGAAAAAAGTCACTATACATATCATAAAGGAATAATTGACTAGCATGTAATATAAAAAGGAACTTGGATATCAAACTTAGGTTAGCGCATAATTAGGCTTGAAAGACAAATAAGATAGGTCAAGAGAATTCATCTTAAGTTTAGTATCTACAAATATCAATAACACAATACAATTTGAACACAAGGGGTTGGACTAATGCTAAGATGGTTGACAAGGTTATCAAACTATCAAAGGTTAAGGGCTCAAACCCGAATCAACCTTGAAAATATAAGAAAAAGGATGCAAGCATGACTCGTATACATTTTTTCTTTGACTTTTTAATATAAATACCACCATCAAGCTCCAAAAATGACCAGTAAATTTAAAATAACACCAGAAATAAACCATAGGTAGCACCTATGGCATGCCCTGATGCCCCATTGCCCGAAATGATGGCAGTAAAGAATACAGAGCGTTTTTAGTAACATATCCAATAGGCCAATAATTATGAGTGTAAGTTAAATAGTAGTACCAAGAATATACCGGCATGACTGATATGGCATAAGTGATTGGCGCAATGATACAATAATATTCTCTGCTTCAACAGGATTCATATGCATCTGCATAAACAAAAATAAATTACGATACTAGAAACAATAAACATATGTCAGCATGCTGATTGAAAACCATTTTGAATGTACACATAAGTATTAATTATAAAACAAAGAAAACAAACTACAGTTGTAGATAAAAATGAGAAGCAATTATTGAATTGTGCATTCACAATGATTTACTAGTGTCGATAAGACAAGGTTTAAGAATTCGGATTTTTGTTCGGCCGGTTCAGCAAAAATTATTTTAAACCTAGAAAAATTAAGTAAGTCAAGTCTAACTCAGTTGATTTTTGTCTAACAGGCCAATGCAGGCTTGATTCAAGCAATCCGGAACCGACTTGGCCGAACTTAACCCGATTCCACCTACCAGATCTGAATAAGGGTTTATTTCAGTTCCAAGGAGTGTTTCAGTCCGAACTGGCAAAATTTTGAACCAATTCGGTGGATCCGTTTCGGGTTTGGGCGAACACTCAGACCATAGTTAAGATAAGGTATCACTTCTACCTATTTAAGGACTAAATCTAAAGGTTGCCATAGTTAAGTGTATAAGGCAATACACTCTCAGAATAGCTTATTTACTTATAGATGAGTTTTGAATCTCATTCTGCATTCCAGAAATAGATGAGTTTTGGTAATTAAACTTTATGAAAAGCATCCTTTGACAATGAAATATTATGTAAATTACAAATAATTTAGTCTTTTTATCTTTCTACATATTAGGATTAAAAGTAAAAGGAAATATTGTATGTAAATTGTTTGAGAGATTCGACTAGCAATTACTGCAATATCCAAACTGCCAAGAATAAACACGTGCATTTACGTGGAAAAACCCTCCACGCGACAGGGTTTGCGAATCTATTATAATCTCAAAATCGGATACATTTACATTAATATGTTCTCTTACCTCTCAAGCGTAAAGTACAAGGGGGTTCAGTGTGTACCCAATTGTGACAATCGAAGCAGACTGGTCGGCCATCAAAGGGAAGCTCCATGATGACCGGCCTCCACGCTCGTCCAGGGCCTCCTGCCTGCGAGAGGTCCAGCAGAACTGACAAACCCCTAGGGCTCGAAGGCCGACCCTCCGATTTGGCACACAGGCTGACCAGAATCGGCGTGCAGACCGGCTACACACACTACGCTCACACATCCATCCATTCACACACAAACATCAACATGCTCGTCGGGGGGGCGGAGCCGCACCCTCCCCTCTATGTGCCCACCAGCCAAGGAAAGAAGGGGGGAGGGGACCGAAGACACGCCCTCGCCTCTGTGTGCTCGTTGGTCAGAGGTGGTGAGGGGGCTGGAGCAGCACCCTCCCCCTGGTGCTGCCCGTCGGCCGAAGAAGATGGAGGGGGGAGGGGGCAAGGCCGCACCCTCCCCTGGTCGTTGCCTGCTGGCCGTCGAAGAAGGGGGGAGGAGCCGAAGCCACGTCTTACCCTAGTGATTGCTCGTCGGTCGAACAAGGGGGGACGGGGCCGGAGCCACACCTACGCTGGTGGTGCCCGTCAGCCATCAAAGAAGGGGGGACAGGGACGGAGCCACGCCCTCTCCTGTCTGGGTGCCCGTTGGCTGTCGAAGAAGGGGGGAGAGAGTCAAAGTCGAGCCCTCCCCTGTAGTAGAAGAAGGGGGGAGGGGGCTGGAGCCACCCCCTCCCCTAGTGGTTGCCCGTCAGTAGAAGAAATAAGATGCCCCCTTTTCTGTGCAACTGTTGTCGTCCTAAAAGAGGCCACCACTTTCCTTTTATAACCCCAAACTTAGGGTTTGGGGGCACTACTCTTATTGAATGGCTGAGTTGCTTCGCCCCCTGATCGACAACCGCAGGCCCATCAAAGAAGCGATCGAGACCCACAAGCATGGAATCAAATTGATGCAGGCTCCGATAAGGGGCGCTACAATCTTAAGCTCTTTAGGGTTTCTCTTTGGTCAATAACTAAGATTTAATTATCAATATAGCGTCGTATGAATAAAAAGGATAGCAAACATAAACTATCTCACGTAGTACTAAGATTCTATACAGTCAACATAAAGCAAGTTTAAGATTTAACAATAAAAGATGCAATATTATCACTAAGACGAATTTCAGCATACAATAATAATAATCGCAGCAATAGATATTGAATTTCAGAGATACGTTTGCTTCAGATTTTATATAAAAAAAGGCTAAATATGCTTGCAAGGGTGACCGACAGACTAAAGATAGCAAATCTAATGAGTAGGCATATGTTAGGGCTTCAACTAGCGATGAAACGGGACGGTTACAGCTGCGATGCGGAGCGGAGGCAATGAAAACAAAGGAAAAACGATGCGGATGCGAAGGGAAAATAAAATAAAGGATAGATACTGTCTGGAATTTTCCGTCGTGGGTCAATGCGAGGATGCGCCGATAATCCCGCACACGGAGCAAGGCCGGACGTCGAGAGAAGCCGGATCCTTCGGAAGAACAAACCAAGGCCTTCGCGAGGCGAAGTCGCGGATGCGGCGAGGGTCGGGGACACGCGTCTCTCCCGGAAGCTCTCACGAAGAGGCACAAATTTCAGCAAGCATCAAAATCTGAAATCTTCTTCTTTCTTCCCCTTTTTGTAGAGCTAGGGTTTTCTTTTGGATGGCCAAGATCAAAGGGAAAATAAGGGGGAATGGTGGGGATGCAATGGCCAAGAAAGGAAGGGAAAGAGAGAGAAACAAGGGGGAGAAGAGAAAGAGAAGAGAGGGGACGGAATAGGGGGCCGGGTGGCTTGGTTTCCGCACGGACAAGGGGGGCGGGCGGATGATTCACGTGAAAAAGGAGAGAGAGGGGAGCGGCACTCATGTGAAGCCTTATTGGTCTTAAGATAAGCCCATTTAACCCTAATTGAAGCCCATTTGCAGCCATGTCATCAAATTTAAGTGATTTTGCTATCTAACCTTCGGTTTCGAGACCTAATCTCGTCCGTCGGTACCTCGCAAAGACACACACCCAGATTTTATTAATAACATGCAGAAAACTCACCTGAAAAGACCCGGATTCAATCCGAAAAGCCCTCGGATGAGATCATGGACATCCCCCATGAATTGGGCAAGAACACAACTAATACTGAGTGCAGAAATTAGGCCAAAAACATAGAAAATGGGCCAAAAACTGAAATAAACGACTACAAGTCCTCATATGGATAATGTCTTCCATTCATAAAATAAAACGACTGAAATTAAACTCTCTGGCGACGAACTGAAGATGCGGCGATGATCTGATGGTGCTGATCAGGCCTGCATCACAAATGTCGACAAATTTTCTACGAAATCACCAAAATATGTCTTTTTTTCAAGAATCCAACATAGAATTTACCGAATTTTTAACAGTACCAAATTTTCTTCCGACAAAACGAAATGTCGACCAAAATGACCGACATGTAGACGGAGCGGCAAGAGGGAAGGGGTGACCGACCCTCCTCGGGCTGCAAAGGATCGGGCGATGACAGCGAGGCCGGGAGGTGCGGGCTAGAGGTCCAGGGGCAGCCGACGGCGCGGTCGGGTCCGACGGGAGGGGATCGGGGCCGGGTTAGCTGGTAACGCGGGTCGGGGCTCGCGGGAGGGGGGTCTGGCAGCGATTGGCTGCCAATGCAGCAAGGGGAGAAGAGAGGGAGGTCGGGCGGTGGGAGACTGGGATCCGAATCACAGAGGGGAAGAGAGGTAGGGAAGGAAAGGGTTGCACCGTGGGGTGAGATGCGACTCGGGCTCAAGCAGGCAGTTGGTGCCGCAGGAGAAAAGAAGGGGGGGATTTGCAGCCTCGCGCTGAGGGTTGTCGCGGCCTCACGCCAAGGGATCTCGCACCTCTCAGGTCCCTCTCATAGGAACAAGCAGCATCAATTTGCTTTTCAATATTCATTACCTTCAAAACCAGTTCTAGGAGGTATAAATAACCTCTTAGAAGAAGAAACGTAAACCGATTGTATCTGACCCTTACCATAACTAGGAATAGGACTCATGTTCCTTTACAATCCCTTGCTAAATTTCAGCTAAACTTATTGCACGAATTAAATAATAGGTTGAAAACAACTAAAACAAGTACTTGGGCTTCCAAACGTGGGCCTCCAACATGAGCCTCAATATGTAGTGGCAGTAGTGCATCAGCCAAGCCACATTGCGAGCGTCGGAGCTCCGCTCCTCTTCTGGCGGCGCGTATAAACTTGTGGGAAGGACGGCGAAACTCCGATGTCCTCACCACTGGGGTTGATCCGTCTCTCTCTGACTTCGACGGAGGCCTTCACTATCTCTAAGGAGAAGACCGTCGCGGGTTTGATGGAAGCACTAGCCAACATGTACGAGAAGCCCTTTGCCTCCAACAAAGTCTTCTTGATGAAGAGATTGCTCAACATGAAGATAGCGGATGGAGGAAGCGTAACAGAGCATGTCAACAGCTTTAACGGGATTACAAACCAACTTGAATCCATAGGAATTAATTTAACGATGAGATTAGGGCTCTTCTGATCTCGTCAGGTTTACCTGGCAGTTCAGATGGCCTTGTAATGGTGATTAGCAACTCTTCCGGTTCGAAGAAGTTGAAGGTTGATGATGTTGTGAGTACTCTATTAGGCGAGGAAGCACATAGAAAAAGATCAGCTTCTACGGAGGGATCTAGCCATGGACTTCATGTTAGAGAGGGAAGGGAGGAGCAGGGTGGAAGGATAACCAAGAAGAAGGTGGAGTGTTGGAAGTGCGGCAAACTCGGGCACTTGAAAAGTGAGCGCAGGAAGAAAGGTGGAGCCGTTTCCGGAAAGGGCTCCAAGTCAGCCAATGGCAATGGAGATGTTGAGGCTAAAGAAAGCTCTAATCATGTGTCATCATCGGGGTTTTCGGATTATGAGTTTGTCTTGGCGGCTACTAATGGGAAGAAATCAGGTCAGGATTGGATTCTTTAAAGTGGGGTCACACATCACGTTTGCTCGCACAGGGGTGTGAGGATGGCAGAATGACGACCGGCGATGGTTCTAGGATGCTGACCAAGGAAACTGTAAAAATTCGTTTGATAATGTCGGACAGTAAAGTTCGAACACTCGTGGACGTTCGTCATGTTTCGGGGATGAGAAGAAATGTAATCTCTCTTTCTAGGTTAGATGCTCTCGGGTACAAGATCATCGGTCAAGGTGGAGTCCTGGAGATATATGATGGCACTTCTTCAATATTGAAGAGAGCATCCAGTGGAGGCTTGTACAAGGTCGCGGCAAGGGTAGTTCCAGTGGAAGGTTATGTAAAAAGATATGCAAGTGGAGTAAGCCGAGGCACGAAAAAGACAGTGAAAAGGTGGATTCCAGTCAAATCCAAAACCAAATTGGACAAGGTCGATCATTGGTCTAGATGATCGGGGGCACCCAGTGTAGGGTGACCAAGGAGGCGACAAGGAAGGTAATGAATTATCACGGGTTCTCTCTGGTAGTGGCGGCAATTGCGATGGCAGAGGACTTCGGGGTATTAAATTTGGAAAGGCCAAGGTGGAGACTGTTAATATCCAAGTAGCCTATCAAAAGCCAGACCCAAAACAGTACAGAGTAGAATTTCACCCAGGCAAACCTGGTTTGCCCAAGCGAATCCAGCAAGGGCAAAAGAGACATAACTAAGAAAAAATTCGCCCAAGCAAAATTTTGTATCGCGTCAATTTCGTTCGGGAGAAATTGGCCTGGACCGTGTGGGTAGGTTGTGGGATGAGCGATTTATAAACTATTTTTGTGAACTATTGCCATACGTTTGCTTCCCCTATAAAAAGTGAAGCATGAGGCCTTAGGGGTAGTGATTTTAGAGAGAGAGAGAGAGAGAGAAGCACGAGGAGAGAGGGAGCCCGGTCTAAGGTTTTCCGCAAAGAGAAAGGAGAGAGGAAAAGAGACAGAATAAGAAGAAGAGATGAAGTGGGAAGAAGTAAGAAAAAGGGAGAAGGCAAGAGAGGGCAGAGGTTTGTCTTCGAGTCCTTTAAGTTCATCCAAGGCTTCATCAAGGTTCTTCGGTGCGTCTTCCAGGGCTTTGACTTCGGCGGGCGCTCTCATCTCTTGGTGGATCCTCCGGTAAATCTCAGGATCTCTCAGACATGGGTGTTCTCTACTTCGTGGGTGTCTTTCGGTGAGGAGAGCAAGAAGAGGGGTTACGGAGCCGCAAACGGTGACCACCGCATGGTGTATCTCTTATTAGTGATAATTCAATTCCTTGATTGCCTGTGAATCCATATTGTTTGTTTCATTGTATTAGTGAATCGAATTCTCTGTGGTGTGCGATCTCTGTAGGGCTCTGATACTCGAATCTTTGAGCACCACCCCGAGGGCTTGTAGGGTTCTGCAGCATAAGGGATCGATGTCGTGAGCCAATTCCCCAACAACCCCCACGGTCAATTCTTGTCAATATTTTATAGGATAAGACTTGGATGAACAAATGGGAAAAGTATTCATTCTTTCTATATTTTTGTACATTAGGATCGGAAACAGTAAAGTACAGTTTGTGGATAAGAATAGAGGAGAAGAAAGATAATGTGGAAAGATATGTGAGAGGGAGGACGCTAGGTGTCTTCCAAACCTCGCCATGGGATGCTCAAGCGGTTATGAGGAGAAGCTCTTGTGCTCACCAATCCATCACCAAGTTGATAAGAAAGATACGGAGGAGACAGTGAATAGAAAGGTGGCTAGACTCTATAGGGGTAAAGTGGAAGAGGAAGAGAGATAGAGAGAGAGAGAGAGAAGAAGAAGAAAAGACGAGGTGATCGGACTCTAGAGATAAAAGCACACGAAGATCCAAATACAACAAAATTATTAGCTAGAGATAATGAAATGAGGAAAAGGCCAAGTTATATGTTAAGATGCTCCTAGTGTCCGAATTCCTTGTTATCTCCTATGGTCCACTAACTTACTCCTAATCACAATCTCCATCAATATAAGAGACTAAGACCAAACTAAGTGGGTAAGCCTCTAACGCAAAAGAAAATCGACTACATGACTATCGTGCACCAAATGTACAGCAAGACTCCATAATGTTCCTAGCATGTTTAATTCCTTCCTCCCATGGCTAATGTAATGCAATCTTCTAAATGAATGATGTCAATGGATAATCGAGAATCCAATCGTGTAGTGTTTCCTCACAATCCTAAATGGTTAATATTCAATACTTATTCAATGGTTTTGAAGGTAAAATGCTTTTATTCTCCAATTACGAATCTATAAAAGAGGGCTGGCGGATCAATTTAAACGCAAATGTATAAAAAGAGGAGTCCATGGATACATCACCGACCGGATACCAAGAGATCTCTCGAATTGGATAAAGAGAAAAAACTGAAAATTTCAACAACATGCAATCAAGATCGCGGAGATTAACTGGGTGGTGAAGAAGCGAGACCTGGATGGAAGAGCAAGCTTGCTCGAGAGCTTGCATGGTGGACTGGAGCTGAGACAAATCTGGCGCAGCTCCTGGATATCCCTGCATCTTGCCACTCCCTTAGCGTTCAAGAACTAGGGTTTTCGCAACGAAGGCATGAAAGCGAGTGTGAGTGAGAGAGACAGAAAGCGAGGGAGAAGGAAAGAGAAAGAGGAGTTTATGTAGGCACCGATCTGAGCACCTGGATGAAGAGGAGCCGCGGTTGAAAAGACGATTATGCCCTCGTAATCTAAGATTTACATGGGAAAATCTATTTCAACCCAGCTAACCTAGCTTGGCACCCCCATTAAAGCCAAAAAAAAAAAAACCATATCAACCCTGCCCTAAGGTTTTCAGCTTGGCACACAGCTCCATCTTCTTTTTCCTCCTTCCTGCCCAATGAACATGCGGTTTTGTTGTCGGAGGCTGCCCGTCGACAATGCCGTCGAGGTAACCATCACCGATGATGGTGTGGTGATGTCATTGACTACCCCCGCCGATAGTGTTCAACGGATAGCTACCGAAAATTTTTTTTGTGTTGGCTTGGGATTTCGGAGGGCAAGACGGAAGAGGAAGGTAGATGAGGTGAGAAGAGCAAAGAGGAGGAGGAGGCGGTGGCGGTGACCTACTGGGGAGGAAGGAGGGAGTCGAAGGGGATTGGGCATAGGCGAAGGGGGCTAGGAGGAGGACAGACAGTAGGTATAAAGTCAGGTTTCCAAAATTATGGTGGCTTTAGGCGGGTCCCAAGCCAGAACCGATGAGTGCATATAGAATTTAAGGGAACTTGATTCAATATTTCTATGGCACTTCTTCTTAATTTAAAGGTTTTTATTAGCTTGTGGTTGCATATGTGAAAGATATGTACTATAGTTCTTTTGCCCTTAATAGAATTTGGCACTAGCTCTTACTTTGTTGAGAGGTCAGATGTTCGAACCCAATCTCCCATGATATAGTAGGAAAAAAAATTATGGCTGCGTGGCAAGCAAAATGCAACAACAATGAATATTCTCAAATAAGCAATATAACGAATATTTCGTATTTCTAAGAAATCTGAAATTGCTTTCCCAAGGAATGGTAGCAGACCAGAGCCCAGCGGGATACGTTGTCTCCAAATACTAAGTACTATAACTTGTAAAAATAATCAAATGCTATAAAGTTCAGAATAGGATCTGTAAAATCCACCCCAAAATACACAAGATAATATCCACTTTGCTCGCGCCCTCAAGAGGACTTTTGATGCACTTGGAGTTCGTTAAAGAATGCAAGTGCTGAATTTAAACGATTAAAAATAAATTTTGCACGTACTTATTCAAATTTCAGCAAGGATAAAGAGTATTAATCATCATCCAATCATGCCCAAACAAGTTTACTTTAGCGAAGTGATAAAACTAGCATGTGAACAACTAATTTCAGATTTAATAATAAAATTCCAGCAATACGTAGAATGACAATATCTCAAACATAATGCCAAAGTTTCAATAAACACATAGATCCAAGCAAAATACAACCCTATGGATGAGATTCTTTAGAAATCAAATAAATTGAAAAGATCAAATAAAATCAGTAATATGCCGGTTTACGACGAGGTTTATCACTTGAAAATATCGAAAGACGATTCAAATTGTGCTTTGGTCAATGCCGACCGCGATCAAGGACTCTATTGTAGTAGATGAATGGGCAAAAGATGAGGTGTGGTTCGAAAGATAGGAATAAAGAAGCCGGGATTAATTGATCTTGAAGAAGAGATGATATTTGCATCAATCTTTCGCGAAGTCATAGACAAGAGCGTGGCGATGAGGAAGAATCTTGCGGAGAGAAGAAGAAGACTAAAAGCAACATGATCCTTCGTATGAGGCTCCGAACAAATGAACCCGCTTCTTTGTTCTAAGGTTTTAATTCATCATCAATCTCCTTCCATTAGGGTTTTGGGGAGTCTTTTATAGAAAGGAAATAAGAAAAAGGAAAGAAAAGAAAAAGGAGGGAAGCCGTGGGGTGAGAGGGAGAGAGAGAGGGATTGTGGGCATGCATCCCAAGGGGGTCACATGCGTATTATCGCAGAAGAAGAGAGAGATCGAGAAGAGAGGGGTGGCTTGGGGGTTTTAGGATTTCTTTGGCTCTTTGAATCTCATTCATTGAGATTTTATCTCACTTAAGATCCTACAACTATTAAACAAACATTGAAATGAGTTAGTTCGGCAGTGGCTCGAACCGGATGCGAACATGGCTCACACCTATCCAAATCAGAAATAAAAATATAAATAACTCAAGATCCACAAGTCGGATCGACAGAAAGTAACAGAACAAAGTCATAGGTAATCAAAATAGCTTTCCAATGATGCAGACGGATTAGTGATCGGCCTTCTGGATCTCCGTAGGGAATCAAAATACGCTATCAGCTATAGAAATCTGCATGTCGGAGTTCGTCTGTATCAACTTCCTAGGAGGTCAGTCATCTAAGTACTACTCTCGCCCGTGCATACTTAACTACAGAGTTTTTACAGGATCCATAGCAACACACAGTTTTAAAACACGTCTTCTATGTTTGGGAGAAAAAATTATATACGTATCTCAAGATCTCCTTCTCTCCAGACGATATGGGTCCAACTCGTAGCCTTGGACACCTCACCTTACCCCATCCATATTGGCATCACAACCTCAAGAATCTTGCATATTAGCTATTGGATCTTGATCGTCACAATCCACTCCCCTTAAGGGCTACACATCCACATATAGGATTAGACCCTCTCATCGCGAGGAGGAGGAGGCGTCGGTGACCTACTGGAAAGGAAAAAGGGAATCGGAGGGGATTAGGCATAGACGAAGGGGGCTAGAAGGAGGATGGATAGTAGGTGTTAAGTCAGGTTTCCAAATTATGGTGGCTTTTAGGCGGGCGCCAAACCAGAACCAATGAGTGCATATAGAATTTAAGGGAACTTGATTCAATATTTCTATGGCACTTCTTCTTAATTTGAAGGTTTTTATTAACTTGTAGTTGCATATGTGAAAGATATGTACTATAGTTCTTTTGCCCTTAATAGAATTTGTGCACTAGTTTTCACTTTGTTGAGAGGTCAGATGTTCGAACCCAGTCTCCCATGATATAGTAGGAAAAAAAAATTATGACTGCGTGGCAAGCAAAACCGCTTTGGTGGGGGGTGTGATTCAATCCCTGGCATAGGTGGTTTGTACCTACACTCAGTACCATTAATGCAAATTTTATAACAATAAAGAAAGAAAATTAGATTTGCGTGCCAAATTTAGGGAGGGCTTATGCAAGTAAATTAGGGTTTTCCTAAAAAAAGTCTCATAGAGAGGTCGGATGGATCATCGCACACTCACAAGGCAAAGCATAATAACAACAATATCAAATAAGTAATTTAACATATATTTTGTGTTTCTAAGAAATCTGATTTTGCTTTCCTACATAATGGTAGCAGACCAAAGTCCGACGGGATACGTTGTTTCCAAATGCTAAGTACGACAACTTGTAAAAATAATCAAATGTTATAAAGTTCGGAATAAGATATGTAACATCCGCCCAAAATACATAAGATATTGTCCGCTTTGCACGTGCCCGCAAGAGGACTTCCTAGGAGGCCACCCATCCTAGTACTACTCTTGCCCGAGCAGGCTACGGAGTTCTTATGGGATCCGTAGCGACGGACGGTTTTAAAACACATCTTCTATATTTGAGAGGGAAAATTATATAAGTATCTAAAGATCTTCTTCCCTCCAGACGATCGATGTGGGTCTAACTCGTGGCCTTGGACACCTTATCTCAACTCATCCATCTTGGCATCACAGTCTTAGAAGTCTTGGCTATTGGCTATTGTATCTTGGTCGTCACAATCTACCCCCTTAAGAGCTACACGTCCACGTGTAGGGTTAAACCCCCTCATTGAGAGGATAACCGGCTTTGATACCATTTTGTAACATCTGCCTCAAACACAAAAAGATATTGTTCGCCTTGTCCGTGCCCGCAAAGAGGACTTTCCATGAGGTCACCCATCCTAGTACTACGCTCGCCAGAGCATGCTTAACTACGGAGTTCTTACAGGATTAGTAGCGATTAAAACTCGTCTTCTATGTTTGGAAGGGAAAATTATATAAATATCTCAAGATCTCATTCTCTCCAGACGATGTGGGTTAACTCGTGGCCTTGGACACATCACCCCACCTCATCCATCTTAGCATCACAGTCTCAAGAGTCTTGCCTATTGGCTATTGAATCTTGGTCGTCACAGGTGTGGGTGCAAATTTTGGCAGAAGTTTACCAACTACCACGGGACCCACCGGCCCTGCCTGGTGGGCCCACGAAGACTACCATGGGACCCACCGGCCCTGCCTGGTGGGCCCACGAAGACTACCACGGGATCCACCGGCCCTGCCTGGTGGGTCCACGAGGACCACCGCGGGACCCATCGGCCCTGTCCGATAGGTCTACGAGTCTGTGGAATCCCCCAGAAGACGGTAGTGGGGCCCGCCAGCTTTACCTGAAGAATCCCCAAATACGACAGCAGAAACCGCCATTTACCCCGGAATTCCTCCCAGAGAAGCCTATAAATAGCAGAGCCTTCGAATGTAAAAGGATCGAATTTGAGATCGAACTCTCAGTTCTAAAAAACCAGAGCTCTGGGATTTCCAACTTCCCATCTTCCACCTCTCTTTGATCTTCTTTTTCTCTCGAAGAAATTTTTCAGTGATACTCGGCCTGTCGAGATCACTTCAACATAAGTGTTAGTGAATTCGGGTTGCTCCCTATAGCACGGAGACGTAGGCTTCGGCTGAACTCCGAGATCACATCTCTTGTGTCAAACTCTCTCTCTGATTGCCTCTCTGTTTACATATCGAAAGAGGTAACTTCAACTCCAATTGACAGATCGATCAACGATCTTAAACTCGAACCTTCAATTGACTGGTGCTGCGAGAGTCTTCGGGTCGGCACGAAGATTTTCCCCCACAGTTTGGCGCCGTCTGTGGGATCCGATCAAAAAGTCCAACTCTCCGTTACTACTTGATCGGTTGAACCTACAACTGATCTTGATAGTCAAACTTCCTCGCCCTCTCGGTTGATCAGACAACTGAACGGCACTCTCGTTGCACCTTTCGCTCTCTGAATGGTGAGGACGAAACATCAAGGTCAACCAGAAGGAAGTAACACTCAACAACAAGCTCGTCCTGAGACTCGTTCAATGAGTCAAAGGCTCAACTTCGGACAGCCCCTTGCTGTTCCTGAGATGGGGGTTCGTTCAGGGAGTGGCAAGTCTGTCGATCGACCTATCGCCCACCCCGCGCGACAGTCGATTGGGCAAACAACACCCACTCCTGCTGAAGACCCTCCGTCGACCTACCAAATTTCTGCAGTCGACTTCCAATTGCTCCAATTGGCGAAGCAGAACGCCACCCTCACTGCTGAGAGGGATGCTCTGAAGAAAGCAGCTTCCGAGGCTGGGATCGCTCTACCTATTCCCCCTGCAAGCGAGAGGGTCGATCTTCCACGACATTCAATCCACTCCGAACAACGGAGGTCAATGGGTACTACTGCTCTCGAGAGGATTCGACATGATCCAACCCCCTCTGCTGCCCCCTGGAAGCAGAGTGTTTGGGATCGCCTCGAAGATGAGTCATCCCAATCTTCTTCTGGCCGCAACTGCGACAAAAGAATACCTTCGAAGCTCAACATACCAAGGAGGCATCAGATGAAAGGCGCTCCTTCAAAGAGTCGAGTTTCCCCTTCCATCCCACTTCAGCGTGGGTTTGGATCGGACCTCCGACATCGACTTCAACCGGCAAATACTTCTATGCCTGAGCAAGACCTTGCGATCTTGCCTCTTGACCCACCTCTAGGTCGAGGACATGGTCGCAGGGATGGCTATTCTTCTGCCGGACCTCTACATCGAAGTCTCTTTGAGACAACATTTCCAAGAGGATGGAGAACTCCTGTCCTCCCCAAATTCAACTGCGTTCGAGGAGATCCTACTCTCCATATTCTCGCATTCAAGCAAGCTTTAACACCGCGCGAAGAAGAAAACAATGTGCTCTGCCGCACCTTCACAGGAAGTCTCGATGAGCCGTCGCTCGACTGGTATCACAATCTCCGAGCTGGGTCTATTACCCAGTTCGATGTTTTAGCTAAACTCTTTGCGCAGCATTATCAGCTTAATCTGAAGCCCGAGAAGAAGCTGGACTCTCTCTATCGGCTGAGGATGGGTGCTGACGAGACTCTCCGAAGTTTCACTAGGAGATTTCGCAACGAGCACGCTGCCCTCTCTGGAAGACATCTGGATAATGAAGCCATCATGTTGGCTTTCCAGAACGCTCTCCGATTCGATCTACACATTTACAACGACTTCATCCGCAATCCCCCTCCTTCTCTGGGTGCAATGTTTGATCGAATCCAGAGAGAGATCGAGGTGGAAGACGATCAAATCGCTCGGAAAGGGCGAGAAACGAAGAGAAGGCCTGCTGAAAGAGAAACTCCAAAGTATGCTGCAAAAGCCCACAATGCTGAGGCAGCAGCCCCTCCAGCCAATAAGCGGTCAAGAAATGATGGACGTCGATCTCCTCCAAACAAGACCACTTTCACCGAGTGGGATTTACCAATCGAGCAAATCCTCGATCGCATTCAGCACGAAGAGTTCCTCCGATGGCCTAATCCACTGCAGCCCGACACCAAGTTCACTGCAGATAAAACAGTCTACTGTGATTTCCAACGCAGTCATGGGCATTCTACCGATCAATGCCACCGGCTAAAGTATCATTTGGAAGATCTGCTACGTATAGGACATCTCCAAGAATTTGTCAAAGGCGGGCAAGATCATTCCGTCAAGCATCGACAGTGAAGATCTCCCTTGAGATTGAAAGATCTGGGGGTTAGAGATGATCAACTTTCAAGCAACTATTCGTATTGCCAGAAAACACAGCAGCAGGAAACTAGCTCCCAACTGGGAAAGTCCAGACATGATCGAAATCAGGAGAAAGCAAAGGATCCTATCAATTACCACGAACTTGGAAAGCTAGACATTTCAAAATGCTCTATTCTCGATGTAAATTCCAAGCTGGATAAAGATTGCTTTCAAATGTTCATCTTATCGATTCAAATTCTGGAGCAGTTTCAAGCTATCTACATTCAAGCTCAAAGTTATCAGCATTCAAATTACCAGGTCGTTTAACAAGTTTGGGTGATTGAGTTGCGACTCAACCCCTTACACGCAAATGTTAAACGGTTTCGGGTTGTGCTACAACACAACCTTCAAGTCACTGGTCATTTAACGAGTTTGGGAGTTCGTGTTGCGACACTACCCCTTACGTGCAAACGTTAAATGACTTTCAATTTCAAATATCGTCTAACAAGTTTGGGTGCTTGAGTTGCGACTCAACCCCTCACATACAATGTTAACGATTTCAAGTTGTGCTACAACACAACCTTCAATTTCAAATATCGTCTAACAAGTTTGGGTGCTTGAGTTGCGACTCAACCCCTCACATACAAATGTTAACGATTTCAAGTTGTGCTACAACACAACCTTCAATTTCAATATCGTCTAACAAGTTTGGGTGCTGGAGTTTCGACTCAACCCCTCACGAACAAATGTTAACGATTTCAAGTCGTGCTCCAACAAAGTTCAATTTTCAAGTTATTCAACAGTTTGGGTGATCGAGTTGCGACTCATCCCTTTGCATTCAAGTGTGTATATGTATTCAAATATTTCAATGCTATCCAGAACAGGACATTCAATGACATTCAACTCAAGACATTCAATTTCAAGCACCAGAAAGATATCTTCTATTATCAAAAATTGGTCAAGTACAATGTCGAGCTACTACATATCAAAAGTTTACAAGTGTAAACAACAAAGAAAAAGGCAAAAACACATCAGGGCTTGGCTACGCTTGGAGCGCGCGACTTCTCCCCTTCAGATTCGCCACGAGCCTTGCTCGCAACCGAAGCTTTCGAGGATCGGATACTGCTGACATGTGCCCTGAGTGCCTCTGTCGCTTTCTCGGCCGTTTCTTTGTAACTCTTGCATTCAGACAATGCATGCTCCAGTGCCTTCTTGGAAGTCTCTTCCCTGGCAGTAAAAGTAGCATGTTGAGTAGCAAGTCGTTCTTTCAGCTCCTTGATCTCGCTGGTGCGACCGCATGACACGTCCTCAACCTTGGAGAGTCGATTCTTCAAGGATTCAAGCTCGTGACTCTGCGCCTCACAACGATCCTGCAGCCCCTTGATCTCCAGCTTCCCCTTGCGAAGATCCTCAATCTTGGCCTTGAGAGAGGTTTTCTTCGAAGACAGGATTTCCCTCAGCCTATCTCTCTCCTCGCTCACAGCCTTCAGTTCGGTCGTCAAACGGGTTACCTCGGACGCGGCCTCCCGTTCTCCTGCCTTCCTGGAAAGCTTGCTTGCGATTCTCAAACAGGCTGAGTTCTGCAAATGGACAAAGAGTTAGAATTATTCTGAAGATACAACTCAAATGATCGGTCAAGCATATGCACATACCACTATTTCAAGCCGATCGAAGGCTTCTTCAAAAGTAGCATCCGGAAGATTGCAAAGCTTCCGGATCGTGTTAGTGGGATGATTGATGTCAACATCACCCAAACTCCTTATCTTCTTCTTAGCCGGGCCAGCAGGTGTACCTACAATCCATGCAGCAATTCTAAGTGTTAGTATATTTTCGAGCTTCAAAGACAAAGAAGTCAATCAAAACAGGTTAGTACAGATACCTGAAGCCTCGACTTGGGGAGCCTTTCCTTTCCCACTGTCGGAGCTCTTACCCTTGGGGGTCGATTTCTCCTTGCTGGGGGTTGGCTCTGGCAAAGGATGAGGAGTAGCATCACCCACCCGGCTTCCTCTCTCCAACTGAGCAGGAGAGGGAACATCTCGAGGAGGTGATGCTCCCTCTTCGTCTTCTTGCCCACTCGAGGAAGTGAGCCCTGCCACCATAGCAGCAGCTTCCTCCGCGAGAGATCGCGAAGGGGGTGGGGGTTGTTCAACCTCCACACCCCCACTTGTTGTCGCCCCTTCGAGACGGGGAACCTCGGGAGGTATTTGATCGAGAGGTGCAGGGTTGCTTCCAACCCCACCGCTCCCCGATATCCTGATCTTGAAACGCAGCGGGTTCTTTTTCAGCTCCCCGAAGTCGTAAGTCGGAATCACCTTAGGGCCATCGCCCGTTGCATCCATGACCGCTTCCATCTTGCGAGCTTTAACTTGGTCAATAAGGATCGGCTGCGAATCCTCATCGGCCTTACCAATGGGGGTGGAAGGAATTTCTTCCTCACCACCCCCATGTCCTTCGGTACCACCAGTGGGGGTGGGAGGAATTTCTTCCTCGCCACCCCCATGTCCTTCGCCCTCACCATCGTCTCCATTTCCTTCACCACTGTCACTGCTGTCGTCGGAATCATCATCATCACCATCGTCTTCACCTTCCTCTTCTTCCCCCTCTTCTTCTTTTTTCTTCTCCTCCTCAACTAGCACTTTCCTTTTCTTCTTCGCTGGCCCCTTCGGAGTTACCAGTTTCTCCTCCGAGGGAAGTGCACGCCTGGCTCCATAAACCTTCTTCTCGAACCGAAGCCTCCTAACAATTTTTCCAGACTGAGGGTCCTCCTCGTAATCCGAGTAGATGACCTCATTGTCTTCATAGCGGGCCTTTGATCGGTGGAGAAGGTTGGCCTTGCCGTGTCGAACTGGGCAGTTCGAGAACTGCTTCCAAGATCGGGTCCCGCAGGTTAATTCCAGGAAGAGATTATCAACAGCTCCCACCTGCTCTGGAGACCACGCAAGAGCTCCTCCTGCACAGAACATGTCTGTCTCTTCTTGCACATTGTATCGCGGGACCTCAGGAACAGACATCGGGGTCCAAGCACCAGACACCGACAGCGGCCAGTCAGTGTAAAGCTTATCAGAACCAATAGTGTCCTCGATCGGCCGAAGAGCAGACACACCCGTCAGATAGAAGAATGGACTGTCTTTCCTCCAGGCCCATCGGTAGTGATAGAAAAAATATCCAAACTCTATCCGGGCTTCTTCACCTTCGGGGAGGCTGGAATAGCATTCCCTCAGCTCCTTCTGGAAGTCCGATTCTACACGACAGAAAGCGTAGATGATCCTCCAGGAGTTTCCAGTCACCTGCCCGGGACAGAGACCAGAGAGGTTCAGTAGCCTCGCAGCAAAGGGAGGCAGTGGAAGGCGCAGTCCACAGTTGAGCTGGCCGATCGTGACGATAGTCCCCATCACCTGCTCTTTGCTCGCATACGAGACAAAGATTGTCCGTCTGTCAATGCCAAAAGCTGACATAACTCCCGGAAGCGCTGGCTGGGCCTTCCCCTCAGTGAAACATGCTAACAGCTTCTGCAGTTTCTCCCTCTTCACGTCAGTAAGTTTGCCGCCAATGTTATACCCAAATTCCGGTTCCACCGACAGAGGTAACTGCGGGCAGAGGACAAACTTTGCCTTGGGAATCTGCTCTGGCCTTGACGGTGCAGAAGCGAATCCCACTCCTTGGTGCCTCTTACCCAGTTGGCCAAGCTCTATCAACTCAGCCTTGCCTTTGCCACGGCCCTTCGGGACAGATGTTTCTTCAGCGATTTCCTTCCCCTTCCTCTTGGATGGAACCGAGATCTTCTTCGAACTACCGGAGGAGGCCATTCGATCGATCGAAAGGGAACAGAGAAAGGGAGATCGGAAGTAAAGGCTCTGGACTTCGAAAAATTTTGGAAGCGTGAGGCAAAAATGACAGCCAGTGAAACTTATGTACCCAGGGTAAAACAGGTACGCAAATCGAGAAGACACGTGTCATCACTGTATCAAATCGCGTGTTTTTGCAGGAACACGTGGCATCCATCCACAGCAAGCGCAAAATCAGGCGAACCGTCGGACCAGACGAAACGTCGGACCCCCGGTCCACGTAGACCAAACGGTCCAAGCGAGCCACCGGTCTGAGTAAACCAGACCGCCGGTCAAAAGCCTCATTCAAGCCAACCAAAGACTCAAAACAGGAAGGATCAAGCTCCATCGATGTTCAAAACTCTGCCAGAAGATCAGAACAGAATAGCTGTAAAACCCTCTCTGAGGGCAGGTTCAAAACTTTCAACTAATCTGTCGAATTTCTACAGGATCTGGCAAAAAACCAAGGTTTTTTGCCGATCACTCGAACCTTGATCGGATATTTTTTAACCGATCGGTCAAACTTGACCGATCGGCTAAAATCATTCGATCGGTCAAATTTCTACATGATCTGGCAAAAAACCAAGGTTTTTTGCCGATCACTCGAACCTTAACCGGATATTTTTGAACCGATCGGTCAAACTTGACCGATCGGCTAAAATCATTCGATCGGTCAAATTTCTACAGGATCTGGCAAAAAACCAAGGTTTTTTGCCGATTACTCGAACCTTGACCGGATATTTTTTAACCGATCGGTCAAACTTGACCGATCGGCTAAAATCATTCGATCGGTCAAATTTCTACTGGATCTGGCAAAAAACCAAGGTTTTTTGCCGATCACTCGAACCTTGACCGGATATTTTTTAACCGATCGGTCAAACTTGACCGATCGGCTAAAATCATTCGATCGGTCAAATTTCTACTGGATCTGGCAAAAAACTAAGGTTTTTTGCCGATCACTCGAACCTTGACCGGATATTTTTTAACCGATCGGTCAAAATTGATCGATCGGCTAAAATCATTCGATCGGTCAAATTTCTACTGGATCTGGCAAAAAACCAAGGTTTTTTGCTGATCACTCGAACCTTGATCGGATAATTTTTACCGATCGGACAAACTTGTCCGATCGGCAAAAATCATTCGATCGGTCAAAATTCCTACTGGATCGGTTAAAAAACCATGTTTTTTGATCGATCACCCTATTCTTGACCGGTTGAATTTTGACCGATCGGTCAAAATTTGACCGATCGGTCAAATATGACCGATCGGTCAAAAATTAACCGATCAGTCAAATTTCAACCGATCGGTCAAATTTCCTACTAGATCGGTCAAAAAACCCTGTTTTTTGACCGATCACCCGATTCTTGACCGGTTGAATTTTGACCGATCGGTCAAAATTTGACCGATCGGTCAAAATTGACCGATCAGCCTTTTTTATACTAACATTTCGACAAGCCTCTTTGTACCTTTTTTAGACAGGGGGTTGCTGTTTTTTGCACCAAATCCAAGCCAACCAGATGATCTCTAGCTAACTTGGAGGGGGTAACTGTGGGTGCAAATTTTGGCAGAAGTTTACCAACTACCACGGGACCCACCGGCCCTGCCTGGTGGGCCCACGAAGACTACCATGGGACCCACCGGCCCTGCCTGGTGGGCCCACGAAGACTACCACGGGACCCACCGGCCCTGCCTGGTGGGTCCACGAGGACCACCGCGGGACCCATCGGCCCTGTCCGATAGGTCTACGAGTCTGTGGAATCCCCCAGAAGACGGTAGCGGGGCCCGCCAGCTTTACCTGAAGAATCCCCAAATACGACAGCAGAAACCGCCATTTACCCTGGAATTCCTCCCAGAGAAGCCTATAAATAACAGAGCCTTCGAATGTAAAAGGATCGAATCTGAGATCGAACTCTCAGTTCTAAAAAACCAGAGCTCTGTGATTTCCAACTTCCCATCTTCCACCTCTCTTTGATCTTCTTTTTCTCTCGAAGAAATTTTTCAGTGATACTCGGCCTGTCGAGATCACTTCAACATAAGTGTTAGTGAATTCGGGTTGCTCCCTATAGCACGGAGACGTAGGCTTCGGCTGAACTCCGAGATCACATCTCTTGTGTCAAACTCTCTCTCTGATTGCCTCTCTGTTTACATATCGAAAGAGGTAACTTCAACTCCAATTGACAGATCGATCAACGATCTTAAACTCGAACCTTCAATTGACTGGTGCTGCGAGAGTCTTCGGGTCGGCACGAAGATTTTCCCCCACAACAGGATCAATCAAGGGGAATGACTAGAGTCATCAACGAAAGTTTCCTTTGCTCAGATGCAGTATATTTCTCTTCTAATAGTGACCTTGCCTAAACCAACACTTGTATATTTTATGTTCTTCAGAGCATACAAGGTACCTCTCAATGGTTGTTCAATATTAAAAAATAAGGCATTCTGGTAGTTTATGGGACAAAACATAAATGACCTCACTATGATGCAAAGGGAGATGTAAAAGAACACATCGATATTTTTTACGATGGTGAAAGCAATCCACTTAAGGTCCAAGCACAAAGGGCTCTTGTGTTGAGCCCTTTGTCATTGGTCGTTCTTCGTATGATATCCCCTTGAACGGCTATAAATGCTTTATTCATGCAACGTGTGAATCCCCCAATCGTAATCTGAAGGGTACCAAAATAACGCTCTCTTCACAAGACCAAGCGCGTCTAATGGCTTGTTGGACTCCATCGTGACAACTACTGATTAATGGATTTCTTCACATCGTGACTATCTACGAACCCAAGGACTTGCGCCCTAGTTATGCATGGAGGCTATCTACAAAGGGAATTGATTCTTGATGCTCGAAAAACTTCAAGCAAAGTTCAAGCACCTCCCATGACAACACAAGAACCTAAGCTACTATAAGATTTATTGTTTCCGGTAAAGGTAAAATCTACCAAAAAGTATAGAAATATCATCACCTCTAAAGAAGAGTAGGAAAATACAATGCTCAACTCTTAGAGGAGTCCCCAAAAAGATGTGAAGGATGAGATATGAAGCTCTCTTGACATGAGCAGTAATCATGTAGTTCAATCGATCCATCGTCAGACAATGAGGGAAGATCTATAGGAAGAATCAATGAAGAATGTGAAAACATCATAAATCTTAGAACCTGTCTCACTGAAATTGGGATATTTCCAATGGATGCTCAAGAGATACAAACCCTCTTCCTAGATACCTACTTATACCTAGGGCAATTCCCCTAAAGGCCGTCCACATATCTCGTCATTTAACGGTGGAGTAAGGCTAAGAAAAAGGCTTTTAACCTACGACCTAGAGCCGAAAGACGGTTTGTCTGGGTGGTTCGGACGGCTATACGGACCCCAAGCTAAGGAAATTCATGAGTAGGTCTTGGCGGTCCGAACGACCATCCGGATAGCCTGTGCAAAATGACACTAGCTATTCGAAAAACTAGAGGGGTCCGAATCAGGCCTTACTAGTTCGGACTGTTCGACCATGTCTTGCTACTAGTCTAGATGATTTTTCGGACCGGCCAGAGTCAGACACGATACTTGGAAGTGTTTCTTAATTATTGTACTGCAACTTTGGTGCCAGCGTCCGGACAGTTGTTCAAACCATATCGGAGACCCAGTCCAGATGGCTATCAAGACCGGTTCAGTGTCACTTCAATACTTACAAATTTATAAGTGTTGAATATTGTAGTCTCAATGCGTAATACTTGTATATCACAGTACACCTATATTGGGACCTACTTGTAGGAGTTTTGGATAATGACTAGAATGTATAATAGTACACTTTGCAATGTGTACATACATCAACAAGTGTGCATTGTCATCTTACATTCATATTGCTCTTTCGGACCTTTGTATTTTGATGACTTTGACGGATCGTAATTCAGATTTGATCATATATTATTGTATTTTATATTGCATATGATTTTACCATGTTTTCAACCTCCCTTCAATCTGAAAAATCTTGATCCTAAAATTTGACTTAGCCTTGAAATATTTTATCCTATTGAAGGAAAGGTTTTACTGATTCATATTTTTTTGACTTTAGTGTTCCTAGTCCGACATATTGTTATGCATCTTGTTGAATTTTTGAGAAAAAATTTTATTTTACCTTGATTTTTAAGGTGCGCTGATTTGAATTTTGGCTGAAATTGTAACTTTATAAAGGATTTTTTTTCTAAGAATCAAAACATTTTTTTCGGTATTAGGTGTTCTTTGATGATCATATGTTTCCACATATTTATGATTTTTTGCAAATTAAATATTTTGATTTGATTGTTTTTTATCATCATTAATGTTTTACAAAACCCATAAGGTTTGTTTTTACAGAGAAACCTGAAAATTACTTTTGTTTCCTTTGAATTTTAATTTTTTCTGATAACTTTATTAAAATCTAGATTGAGGTATTTGCTTATTTATATTAAATAACTTAAATATTATTTTATATAAATTTTGTTGTTCGTATATTTGTGCTGAAAGAACCTGAATCTGTTTTGAAGACCTAGCATCTAGATCTCTTGTCTGGAACAGTACTCGCTGCCAAGATAGTGTGCATTGCAGTGTGCACCTGGGGAAGCAACACTCCAGGAGGTAGGTCGGTCAGGCTGCGCGCATAAGTTATTTTTTAGCTCATTTATTTCCATTTGGACTCCTAAACATCCCATGTTTGTTTCTACGGGTTTGTAAGATTTTCTAGCTTATTTCAACCTATAAATAAACCATCGTAATGCATTGTTTTTAAGTATGGTTTTGTTTTTTAGTTTCTTTCTACACGTGCTTTTGTTTCACTTATTTTGATGATCGTTATTCATCGTTTTACTGTTTCTTTGATTTGAGTCTTGATCTTTCAACGTTGTATACGTGCTCAACTCATTATAGAAGTTCTTTGATCTGGATACTAGTGTTTCAAATATATTTTATCGTTGTTTTGGTTTCTCTTAGCATATTTGTATCTTCTTGTTCTTTATGAAGAATACTATATCGTCGGAGGAGTTCAAGGTGTTTGCTCGAGCTTGCCTGCAGGGAGTTGAGGTTCGGAGTTATTGTGATGATCTGATACGTGGAATAAATTGCAGGAGGAGATGTTCATGGAGTTGGATGAGGAGAGATTTCATTGGCAGAAGGAGGTTATTGGAAGGAGGATCGTTGCAGTGGTTGTTGATTATCGGTGTCATGCTCAAGAAGATTGTATAGTGAAATAATTGCTCGCTTCAAATGTAATACTTTGTCTCTATGATGATATATCTAAACTCTCTCATTTTCTCTCTATAATTATCTATAGCTTTTTCTCTCTACAAATTTATAACTTCCTTTTTTTTCCTCTCCCTCCAATATTCTCTCTAGAACCTTTCTCTCTACAAGATTCTCTCTTTTCACCATGCTCTTCCCATAATGTTCTTTCTCTATAACTTTCATTCTATCATTACAATATTATCTTTACAATCTTTTTCTCTACAATATTGTCTCTCTATGATATTTATCTTCCTATGATATTCTCTCTATAATTTATTTTTTCTCTACAAATTCTCTCAATAAAAATCATCTTTACAATTATTTTCTCTCTCTATGATATAATCTTCTAAGATGTTCTCTTTATACAGAATTTTCTCTCATTAGAATTTTCTCTTTCTATAACTTTCTTTTTCAATCTATAGTATTTTATCTTTATATAACAATCTTTCTATAAGTTTTCACTCTGTATAATATTATCTTTCTATGATATTTGATCTTTATATATTCTTTGTGTAGTTTTTCTATCAAACATACTCTCTACAACTTCTCTCTATATGATAAGACCTCTACTACTTTATCTCTACAACATTCTCTTTTTATATCTTTTTCTATCTCTTTATGTCATTATCTTCTATAATATTTTCTCTTTGATTTTCTCCCTCTATAATTTTCTTTCTCTAAAACTTTTTCTTTGTATAACATTTTCTCTATGGCTCTCTCTACAATATTTACACTCTACGATGTTCATTTAATAATTTTTTCTCTTTATAATATTATTTTCTCTATGATAATCTTTCTCTATAATATTTTCTCTCTATACAATAATCTCTCTATAGCATTCTCTATAATATTCTTCTTTATGGCATTCTCTGTCTATAATTTTCTCTCTCTATAGCTTTTCTCTATCCACAACATTCTCTCTAGGAATTTTGAGTTTATAGATTGTAAAAGTTCACAAGAATTTTTGGAAGTCTATTATCAAGTTCCACTAAAAAGTCCATAATGAGTAACCCCCAGGTAACGAGAGACTGAACATTTTTGTTTTATGTTTATAAAATCAACATGAGCAATAATTTTATGTTTATGCTATTTTTAAAATTTTGACTTTCAATTGTTTAAAATAAGAATTAAAACACATGATACCAAACATGTTTTCACTTATAGTTTTTTTTTTGTTTTTAAAATAGAAGAACAAAAAATAAAAATATTGCCAAACACGGCCTATATTAATGATTCCATTAAATTTTGGTAAGAATGCTAAAGTATAAAGGAGATAATTGGTCTCCCTTGTCTCGACATTCTAGTTAATAGGAGATATGTTTATCGAAAAAAAGAATTATAATAAGGATATGCTCATTTCATTAGGAGGTTCCTCTCAGACAAGTCCTTATTAAGAAAAGACTCAAAGTGTTTTATGTGAAGGTAAACTAAAGGGAGCACTATATTTTTATGATTAGTGAGAATATCATGAAAGTTGCTCAAAACAAACAACATGAGAGTCCATTAATATAGCCCGCTCTTTGTAGGCCAACAGCTTTCACTATGCAACCTAGAACCTAGGTTATAACATAGATATGCTCCAATGTGTTTGGAAAAAAAAGCCCTTAAGTGAAAATTTGGATATGATGATGATGGTGATGAGAAAATGGTAATTTGCACAATGAGGATCCTGAATCTCCTAACATGATATGAAGTAGTTTAAGCATTATCGATTGGTTCCCTTCTACCCCAGTTTTTTTCAAAGTGAATACTGATGCAGTAGATGATGATAGTAAATGTTTATTTGGTTATTGTGCAAATGATGTGCAAACAGTCTGCACATGTGACATGCGCAATTAAAGTTTCATGTATTTATGTGAAACTTTATTTGAACAATTTTATGTGCAAAAGTTATACAAGCCCTAAGTGATTCGAGGGTGACTGTTGGGATAGTGATTCAGAACCGTGCATGATTGACAAGAACCATGTGGTGAGTGTCAGAAAACATTTTTCCCACTGTTCGATAATGTTGGCTGAAGCAAGGGCGTTTCGAGAAGGTCTGATGGCACTCAAACAAATACATATTGATCAAGAACATATAGAGGGTGATTGCCTTCTAATTGTCCTACTTTTGTCCTTGGAGACTCTTTGTCCTCCTTGGTGTCGGCATAATGTCGTTGCATATTGCAAAAGCATTTTGAAAAGTTTGACGACTTGGATTGTTCTCCATGTTGCAAGACTTGCAAACGAATGTGCACGTACGCACTCTTGTGAAGCATGTGAATCATTGTAATGATGATGTATTTTTGTTTGATGCGCCTGATTGAACTGCACCACTCATTTATAAAGAGAGGGCAAAAATATTATATTCCTTGTATAATAATGCTTCGTCTACTGGCTCTGGGCGTTATAAATAGATCCCCCTTGGTTTTATCAAAAAAGAGAAAAAGAAAGAAAAGATGGCGATGACAGTGATGAGAAAAGGGGTGGTTTGCATTGCATGTAAGACCATTAGAAATTGGGCTGCAACTCGGGTGGGTTGGGTCGGGTTGGGGGTCAACCCAAGCCCAACCCAAGTACTAAAACCCCCAACCCTAACCCAACCCAACCCAACCCAACCACCAACCCGAGATGCCCAACCCAAGCCCAACCCAAGCAAAAATTTCTATGCTCGGGTTAGTCCAAGTTGGTAGGACGGGTCAGGTTGTGTAGGTTCAGATATGCTTATTGTTAAAAATTTTACCCTTTGTAGATCAAAATCTAAAAAGAACTTATACTTACCAACACTACCATACAACATTTTTTGCATTTCTATCAATACAATTTACTAGATCATTAGATAATATCTTTATTTGATAAGCAAGAAGCAAATAAATAATATGGGATTGGGTGAAACATATGATTGTGACTGCGACCCCTCAACATATGAATACTCGGGATGATTATGATTGTTACCTATATATCACATACTCAGAGAAATAGATGAGTACTCG
Organism: Chamaelirium japonicum; assembly: GCA_947650365.1. Lineage (NCBI taxonomy): Eukaryota > Viridiplantae > Streptophyta > Magnoliopsida > Liliales > Melanthiaceae > Chamaelirium > Chamaelirium japonicum. Next base: position 7,242,490 of record OX393550.1, on the reverse strand, counting down.
GGTTCGGGTGGGGTCGGGTTGCCCGACCCTCAACCTGAACCCAACCCAATCGTCAAATACATCAACCCAAACTCACCCAAACTTCGGTTAGGCTCGGGTTGGGTCTGGTCCAACCCTCCCAACTTGCAACCCAATCAGAAGTCCAGGCCACATCGAGATTGGATTTCAGTAGGAGGGCCGAACAGTCGGGTATAGGCCGGCGCCCAGTATGTTGAGGTCCGGCCCAAATTAGCATGACCTTCAAAGGAAACGTAGACGCGCTGAGATGACTCGGCGCCGGCGGCTTCACTCGGAAAAACCCTAGTTCTCTGCTTGCTCCCCGGATTCCGTCCCTCTTCGTACTGGCGGGAAGAGAACAACAAAACAACAATACTGAATCAATGTATGTTTAGGTTAACTGTTCGTTTCCCCTCATTAAAGATCGATCCTGTCTTCTTCTTTTTTCATTAATTAATGCTTTTTGGAGATTTTTTTTTTTTTTGGTTCTATGACACTTGAGAGTCTGTTTGTCAAGCTCTATGAACTGGGTTTTCTTATTTATTTTTATATAATCTTTATTTTTTTTGAATTTTTTGGTTTGTTGGATGATTTAGAGTCTGTGTTGGAAGGTTCTTTTTAATAATAAAATGAAATATTTTTCTTCTTCTTCATATTACTGCATGAATCTGTTTTGTATTCAAATAAAATGAAATGTTTTTTTTTCTTTCTTAAAACTATACAGAATATTTGGGTGGCTATATTATTATTGTTTTTGTTTCTTGATTTGAAATTCATTATTATCATATGTTGTTAACTGTTATACCTGTGCTCTTATGCTCCTATTGCAGTGCTTTAGGGGGATTCCCTGGCAAATCCACCAACGGCGCCTCGAGGATCTTTTCAGATGAGAAAACAACATAGATTCACATAGTTTTCTCGGATCATCGGAAATTTAGCATTTCAATTGGAAAGGAAGGTTCAAATATATGGCTTCCGCTGCACGTTATATCGGTGATGCCCATTGCTTCCATGGGGCATACTCCTGTGCCTCTTGCTCAAGTTCTCCTAATTACAGTTATAAACCATGTTCACGAATGAGGCCATCATCTGTTCATGCAGATCTTAAACTCGAAACTTCCTTAGAACATGATAGAATCAATGCTTCCAAGGCAATGCATTATCGGCCTCAATGCAAAAGTGGTTCCATGGATGTAGTTAATGGAGTTAAAGCCGGCTATAATTTGGAAAATGCATGCCCCTCTGCAGACTTTAAACCCGTGTGGCTTTCGAATTCAAATGTGAGTGTGATATCTCTTGATGGGTACTTCACAGAGCATGATGAGGGATCCAACAATGAGGTTCTCCGTAATCTATGCGAAAACGGGAAGCTAATTGAAGCCTCCAATTTGATTGATGTTATGGCACGATTAGGCCAGGTTCCCGACTTCCCATCTTGCGTGAACCTAATAAGGGGATTAGTGAACTCTGATAGAGTGGAGAAGGCCAGACGTGTTCTCCATGTGATGATTATGTCCGGTGGGGTTTCCGACATCATCACCTACAATAAATTGATCGGCGTTCTCTGCAGGAAAGGGCAATTTAGTTCTGCTATCCGACTTATTGAAGACATGGGTTATGGTGGTTGCCCTCCTGATGTTATTACATTTAATACTTTATTCCGATCCATGTTTGACCAATGTAAGTATGATGAAGCAGTTTGGTTTTGGAGAGAAGAGGTGAGGAAGGGCTATCCTCCATATCTAATTTGTTACACTGTACTTGTTGAACTCGTATGCAAAAATTGTGGTGTCAAACGGGCTATGGAGGTTGTGGAAGATATGGCGCGAGAGGGCTGTCATCCTGATATTGTGACCTATAACTCACTCATCAGTCTGATGTGTAAAGAGAGTAAGTGTGAGGATGCAACAATAGTGATCCGTGGTCTTTTGGCACGTGGCCTGGAGCCGAATGCAGTTACGTATAACACCTTACTTCACTGCCTATGTACCAAGAGTAAGTGGGCTGAAGCAGATGATATACTTGAAATCATGAAGCAAGCTTCTTATCGTCCTACTGTTGTTACATACAATATATTGATCAATAGTTTGTGTAAGTCCAAGCTTTTGGACCGGGCGATTGACTTTTTGCATAGAATGGTGCACGAAGGATGCTCTCCGGATATAGTCACTTACAACACTCTTCTGGGGGCGATGTGTAAAGAGGGCATGGCAGAGGAGGCTCTGGAGGTACTTCATTATCTGAGGGATATTGGGTGTTCTCTGGTTCTGATCACCTATAACACCGTTATAGATGGATTAACGAAGATGGGTGATATTAAGAATGGGATGCTTCTATTTGATGAGATGGTTAGGAAAGGGATTAGTCCTGACGACATCACTTATGGTTCACTGGTTATGGGCTTTTGCAAGAATGATATGGCTGAGGAGGCAGTGGAGATGTTGCATGAGATGGCCAAGTTAGATTGCAGGATTAGAGGCATTACTTTTACCCTTGTGATACAGGCTTTATGCAGAAAAAGGAAGATGGATACGGCTATCGATATTTTGGATATGATGCTATCAAGTTGTCGGAAACCCAATGATGCAACCTATGAATCTCTGGTTAAAGGGGTTGCTGCCTCTGGTATGATACAAGAGGCTACTGAGCTGCATGAGAAATTGATCGAGTACAAGATCCTTAGAGAAGGCTCAAGTATATGTTAGGTTGGATCTAAGAAGTTGCAAGCCTCCAATTTTGACATCGGCATTGAGACTAATGGAACTTTGGATGCAATTACATCATTTTCTTCTGAGGGGTACTGAACTTGTGCTTTTTTGTTGATATATTTTACTAGCTGTAACTTGAATAGCAGTTGCATAGTTTCTATATAAGTCAATTTATAATCATGAATGGGTCTCTGTCTTCTCAACAATGACAACCAATCTGTAACTGAGTGTCGACTTTACTTACAAACAACTTGGCACTGCATATTCCATCGTGCTCATCAGCTTATAATGTATGATGCTTCATAACACAGACATCATGAACATCGACTTATATTCATAATCAATATAAGCACCTTTAACATGTCAAGATCCAGAATTTTAAATTGTAAAGCTTGTTGATTTTTCATTCTTCAGTTGGAAAGTCAAACATACAATACGCTCTTGAAACTAATTCAGACATTGCAACTTTTCATCTAGCATTGCCCCTTTTCTTATAGAGTGTGGGTCCGTTGTGATTTGTTTCTAATTTTTGAGGTTTTCAAATCCAGAAAAATCAGGGTTCCCTGCAAATTCATCTCTCGAGCTCCAACTTGCCCCAACTGTTGGATGCAATGGATGCTGACAGCTCTTGTGCATCCAAATTTATTAGACCAAAAATTTATGATTACATCGGAGCCATTTTCTTCATTTATGGTCTAGAATCAATTCGGAATTTTTTTCCGTAATCTATATAGGAGACTGTTTGTACCATGATAGCTAATCGAGCGGGCTAAAGAATTCAGTCAATCTACAGGGTGGTAGAGAGTGAACGGGAAACTGGTGAAAAAGGTTGCGATATCATATTCTTAAAGCCGTAGCGGATTTGATTAAAGGCAGGTTTGGAATTCGAAAGAAGAAATTCGGTGCATCTTTGGGCCCCACTGTGGACCTTAAAATTCAGTCGATCAACAGGATGGGAGAGATTGAAGGGAAAAAATGATGAACAATGCTGCAATATCATATTCTCAAAGCCGTAGTGGATTTAATTAATGGTAGGTTTGGAGTTCGAAAGAAGAAGTTCGGTGCATCTTTGGGCCTCACTATGGGCCACATGAGAGCGAAAGCCTACTCATGAGGCTTATGGTGAGAAAAGGAGCTTCGGTGCAAAATAATTAGGAGACAAATTTGGTACCAAAAATCTATGACCACACACCCCATCTCGCTATACATGCACATAAGGCTCCACAAGGGCTCTGGAAATAGAATAGGAAACAATCACTCACTTTTGGTCTACAAACTCCTTGCAAGGAGAATTCGTAAGAGTTTTACTTCAACTTGGACCCCAAAAAAGGAAATTTGGATAGAGATTTAACCACGAGTCCAATCTGATTATGAAAGTAATTTTCTAGAATAAGCTTGATACGTGAATTAAAGTTCATGTTCTTCTCCACCCATATATTCCTCCTATCATCCCCCTATCATTCTCAACTTTAAAACCCAAAGGCCAGTAAAATATCTTGAATTTATAACAAATTTATTTTAATAAAACTCTTTCTTCCTCTAGACTTGGCTAAAATTCAGAATCACAATTTTTCAGTTTTTTGACAAAAAGTCAGGGTATAGCAAATACCCTACTCTTTTGAAAACAAGACCAATATGAAGTAGGTATCAGGTGTAATTACTTTAAATTAATTTTAATTTTTCTTTTTTTTGTAATTATTTTAAATTTAAAAAACTAAACCGAAACCATCGAACTCCGATCCGAAATTGATCCTTAGTGGGAGGACCGAAACTACAAACCTTGGTTAATCCAATAATAGTGGCGATGATTGAGGAGAATGATAGGAGGATTATATGGGTGGAGAAAGAACTTGAACTTTAATTCCAGTATCAAGCTTATTCCAGTAAGGTAGATAATTTGCAAGTTTGGTGTCCTACACAAGGTCGATTTTCATTTCATTTTTCACACCTAGAAGATAATCATGGGAAGGAATCATTCGATGATTGATCTACTCATGGGATATATCAAAGGGAAACCACAAATTGCACAAGAGCCAAGGCCCAAGGGGCGTCATATCAAATAGGCGGAAATTGCACAAGAGCCAAGGGGCGGCATATGAAATTGGGTGTAATTGGAGGTTTTGGTTTTGAACTCCTCAATTGGAGAATCTCCCAAACAAGAACGACCTTCATCTTTGCATATTGAAGGTATTACAAGGAGTAAAGAATTAATTTTAAATCTTGTCATGAAACATATCGAAGGGAAACCACAAATGAGCACTTTGGGTTTCACAATCTGAGAAGGAATAATGTCGCCCAAGCTAAGGGAGGCATTGCAAACAAGGTGCACTTGGAGGTTTTTGACTTTACAAATTACAGGTTTAATTTGATGGAATTCCTTTATTTGGATCATCTCTATAGAGGACTATATTGATTGGTAAGAGATTCATAAACGCAAAGTTGAACTTAGCTCCTCGGATATGGTGGTTTAGTGGCAAATAAATCATAGAAGAATTGAAAACTACTGCTTGACAGTTGACACTTCTTAACCAGAGTTCTCGATCGAAGACTACACCGCAGAGTTTTTTGTTCTGACCATTAAGAAACGTGTACATGAATTAGATAATTAGAAGACAACGAGATAGAAGGCGGAATTGTAGGCAAATTTTTGATTGGAGATGTAGAAATCAAGGGTTTGAAGTTTTGAAAAAGCTTATTGGTTTGCAACCAAATTTGAGGCAATCAATATCTATCCATTATCTAGAAGCATTGATTCTTAAGACAACGGTTCCTACCTCTCTACTTTCGTCCTCCCAAAGAGGATTTATTCGAGTGATAGTCACAAGGACAACCAATGTGTTTCTAAAGCATTTAATTTTGATGCTGTGAAGACAAAAACACCATTATCATGGAATTTAAGAAGGGGCAATGCTCAGGTGTGGTGGACGAGGTTTGCTGTGTCCCAAGAAGAATTTGTTATGTGCTAAGAAGACAACATGACTAGAAAAAACATCAAGAGGAATATATGATGGTGCACTTGATTTATATGATGAGCAAGGTGCAAAAGATACACAATTTTCTCCCCTTGAACACCTTCAAGTTGTCAAAAATGTGAGTTGGTATTGCTCTAATAGTATAATCATGAAGGTGATGTGTGGCCAAGTTCTTGAACAATCATCATCGATAGTGAAAATGTCACGAATCACGTTTCTTAGGAGTTTATCAACAATCTTGGATTGATCATGTGGTGCATCCAAGCTACAAAATCTCGACATATTTCGCGAAATATTTCGGTTTTCTCAAACCTCGGCACGAAATTCGTATTGTGATATCGAACGAAATAGGAATCACGATAATATCGCGATATTTCGTGCGATATATTTGTTGGCACGAAATATCGCGATATTTCGTGGATATTTCGGGACATTTCGTGAAATTTCGGGATTTTAACACCGAAATGTTGGGATTGACTGGTTATAAAAGAGGACTGGGGGTTTCGGTTTCAGCAGCTTATTTACATATAATAAATGTCGTCTTACTTAATTTTTATTTTCTCCATTTACTTTAAGTTATTATATGTAAATAAGCAAATACCCCCCCATTTGATTTCAATAAAAATATCAAAAAAATCAAAAACCAAGTGAATCAAAAAGTAGGCTTTCAGTTTTAGTAGGAGAAAACAGTTTTTTCGGTTTTTCATAAAATTTGTATGTTGAGAAAAGTGGTTAAATCAACTCATTTTTAGCTCAAAAAATTCCACAAGGTGTAGAACTACAAGTACATCTAGAAAACCATGGTCCGCCAAAGAAAATTTTGAATGTATAAAAACTTTTCTTTATAAAAACTCATTTTTTCAGACTTAGTAAAAAAACAGTGTTTTGCATTTCAGTATAATTTTTGCACGATTTCAAACTTGCACAACTTTCTTGTTTTAAGTCCGTTTTCAAAATCGTTTGAAGCATTATTTTAACAATCAACTAATCTTTATTTTGAAAATATTTTTATCCACAAAAAGATTAAAAGCTATTTTAAAAACATAGATCAAAACATGACCAAACAAGACTGCACAAGACTCACAGACTCAAATGTAGAATACATGTTTTGTGATGCTTTACACCTGTAGATTGGGTATAATTATTATCTGAGTGTTCCAAATTGTGTATATATACTTGGTTTATGACTATGCCGAGATTCACTGAAAATTTCCATTAAAAAATCAATATTTCCACCATTTCTATACAATCACAATATTTCCACACTGTCGAAATATTTCCACGAAATATTTCCATATCCAGAGGGGTCGAAATATTGACCGAAATGGAAATTTCGAACCTTGGGTGCATCAAAAGCTATACCATATGACAATTATTTCAGTGACATCAAGGTTCAAAACAGACTCTTCTTGGTTCCGCCCCTGATTATTAGTGTTCCAACAAGGATGTGAGAAATCGTATTCAAGGTCTCACACGACGAAGGAGGCTGTCTCTCTTCACCCAAGGTTAGCAAGGGTTATAAATTGGTTTTTCAACTCAGTCGAACATGTATAGTCCTTTCGGAACTTAAGAGAAAATATTAATAATGAACCATTGTAGAAGTTTCAAAACAACCAGACCCCAAAGCCCTCACTTTTACTATATTGTATGTATCTTATCGTCCATATCGTATCGAGTATCGTATGATACAGTGAAAACGATACACATACCTGTATTGTATCGTTTTCCTCTCGTATTATACCGTAGCGTATATCGTAAGATACTAACAACTATGGTCCCAATTGTTATTAAAAGCATTTGTTAAAAGACATAAAAGGGGGTCCTTTTGACTGGGTTAGGATTACATCACGATCCAAAACCGTCTCCTAATTCTGTTATGAAATTTTAAATACCAGAACTACCCCTATAATAAAAACATTGCATTTAATATTAAAACCATATGGATGTGAAGGCGGGCTAGAGCACATTTGACAATTTTGTTTCCATCCTTACCATCTACCTAGCATATCAAAACCCATTTTTAGCTATGAAATATGTTACGAAGGTACAACCAAACAATAAGAAGAGTCGCCGTTATAGTAATACCATACAAAAAGAAGATATGGCTATATATTGTTAAGGTATGACCAAACAACTAGGTACAACCAAACAACAAGAAAAGTAGGTTACCGAAGGTATGATCAAACAAGGGATGGTGCGACCGAACAACAAGAAGGTACGTCCAAATAAGAAGATATGTCCATACACTATTAATGTACGGCCAAACAACAAGAAGGTTCGATCAAACAATAGAAAGGTACGACCATACATTAAGATGGTACGACCAAACAATAAGAAGATACCTCCATACTCTATTAAGGTACGTGCAGACAAGAAGAAAGTACGACCAAATAGCAAGAAAAGTAGGTTACCGAAGGTATGAGCAAGTAAGAAGAAGTTACAAGCTACAACTAAATGACAAGAAGAGTCGTAAGGTACGTTCAAACCATGATATCACATATCGACCGATACCAAGCCGTACCGGTCGGTATGACTCGATTTTGAACCACTCGAGATCGGTGCCCACTCCATTATCAAAACCTACTTTGTATCGTCTAATATCAGTCTGATCGGTCCGTATCAGTCAAGTCATGCAGGTGTTGGTTGGTACGACTATGTTATCGATAGTACAACCAAGCAAGAGGAAGGTACAAGCGAACAACAAGAAGGTACGTTCAAACAACAAGAAGATATGTCCATAGGCTACTAAGGTTTGACCAAACAACAATAAGGTACAACTGAACAACAAGAACGTATGACCAAACAACAAGAAGATGTGTCCATACTCTGTTAAGGTACGAGCATACAAGAAGAAAGTATGACCAAATAGCAAGAAAAGCATGTTATGAAGGTATGACCAAACAATAAGAGTTATAACTAAATGACAAGAAGAGATATCGTTAAGGTACGACCAATCCATCTATCAAATCTCAACTGATACCAAGTCGTACCGGTCGATACAACTCGATTTTTAATCAATCAAGATCAGTGCCCCCTCTAGTACCAAAACCTGCCCTGTATCATCCGATATCAGTCCCAATCCCTTTCTGATTTTTTTAGAAGTTTTTTTTTTTCCAAAAAAAAAAAATCTTAAACCTATACGGACCAAACCGACCGCTAACACGACCATGCACAGTTAAGGTACGAACATAACATAAAAGATACAACAAAGTCATACAAACTTACAATGGAAGCTGCAATTGGTACGACTAAAACATAAAAGGTATGACGAAATAACTACAAAGTATGGCCAACAAACATGAAGGTATGACCATACACTATTATGGTGTGGCAAAAAGCTAGAAGGGTATTTATGGTATTGTAAAGAAGCGGGTGACAATTTTGGACTATGAAGTAATTCTGACCCGATTAAAGGATCTTCCTTATGTGTCATTTAATTAGGACCTACTTTTGTCCTCTGTTTATTTTGCCAAATATTTTTGGCGATCAAATAAAAGTTAAGTTAGGTTCTTAGGGGTCGTTGGGTTCGCATAATTGAAGGAGGAATAAGATCCAGGGGAATGCAATGTGGAGGAATAGGATGCAGGGGAATCCGATATCAAGGAGGACGAGAGTAATTGGATGTCGGGCTATTTCCCTCCAATGACTACTTTTCCCCAGAATAGGATGCCAGGCTTATTTTCTGGCTAATTCACAAACCAAACATGATTGCCATCCCCCACGTGAGGAAATACACCAGGAGTCCTATCCCCCCTCCAATTCTGCGAACCAAACGACCACGTAAGGATTATAAGAAGTGAACAACCAAACTTGTTGACAATGAACTTGGTCCCATGAGCTTTTGTGGATACCACTTGGTGTTTTTTCTTTGGAATAATTTAGCAAGACGAGGGTTGATCGCAATGCCTTTACAACCATGGGGAGTTCAATTGTATCAATTTGGTGGAATTGGGTGTGGCTAATGGGTTGTCTGACTAGGTCATGGATGACTAAGTTGGAGATTAGTTGTAGCCAAGTGCATATGAACTCTAAAATCGTGTCGAGCACTCGTATGAGAACCTATGTAGGTGAAACCCATAGGTCTCAAGCCTAGCCACCTATATCCCATATGTTTACTCAGGGCTAATACGATCCAACTATTAGGATTTCTGGGAGGAGACATGCATCACATATTCCCCAAAACATCCTTAATATTCCACCCATATGGATTCCTCGAAACCCTTGGGTTGGCTACTTGAAGGAGTGTATCTTTATCTTATAATTATGGGGGCCAGTTTAGTGAAGGAGGGTGCCCCCATGTGAATGCATTAGTTGCTTGCCTAGTGGTTGGCAATCATCTAGAGTGCATCTTTGACACTCAGCATGGCAAGCAACTATCGGGAGGTGGTTACCCCCTTTTGTTGTATTGCCATGATTGGTGCCTGGCTTGTGCATAGACATGGGAGAGGCAAAGGGACCAGCCTTTTTGCTCCCTTTATAAATAAAGGGTCTAGCCACCCTTCTCAACACAACATATATATATATATATATATATATAGGAAAAGGTAGCCTACTCCATGGAGTGGGCTACTTTCCTACTCTATGGGCTAAATAGACTTCACATGACACTTTTTAATCGGGTTTTTTTGTTGATTTATGGTTGATCAAATATGGATAGATTAGGATTATGAAAAAAAGTTTGAGAACATAACTTAAATCAACCCGATCAAATTGGAACAAATTTAACGCTAAATAGTGCATCGTAAAAAGCATATTGTTTTGGATGCTAAAAATGCCACTTGGCATATGTTTTTCTCAATTTTTTTTAATAATTGTTGGGAGGGGTGAACCTAACTTTACAAAGTCTTAACTCTGGTTAAAAAGTGCCACGAGGCTAGGGGTGGCAATGGGTCGGGTTGGGTTCGGGTCGGGTTGAGACATAAGTATAAGGGCAAAACACCCAACCCGAACCCGACCCGTTTAATAAACGGGTCAAAAACTTAAACCCAAACCCGACCCGACTAATAAACGGGTTGATCCGACCCGACCCGTTTACTAAACAAGTCGGGTCGTGTCGGGTCGGGTTAGCTCGGGTTGGGTCAACAGAACCCATGTAGGTTAGACGGGTTGGATTGGGCCGGGTTGGGTCGGGTTGGTTCAGGATGGGTCGGGTCGAGTTGACACGACCCATTTGGTAAACGGGTCAAGTCGGGTCAATCGGGTTATAAGTACAAACCCGAACCCGACCCATTAAATAAACGGGTTAATCGGGTCGACCTGTTTATGACCCGAACCCGTTTAGGCCAAACCCAAACCCGCTAACTTCGGGTCGGGTTGGTGGGTCGGGTCAAGGATTGCCACCCCTACACGAGGCATCCATTTAACCCACAGAGTAGATAAGTTGCCTACTCCATGGGGTAGGCTACCTTTCTTCTCTCTCTCTGTCTCTCTCTCTCTCTCTCTCTCTATCTCTCTATCTATATATATATATATATATATATATATATATATATATATATATAGAGAGAGAGAGAGAGAGAGAGAGAGAGACTCTAGTAGTTGGGAAGTCTCACCATTTCGAGGTTCGGAGACTCGCTCATGGTGATTTAGAGAAAAATCATCATGTCTGCCTCCTACAGTATATATTTCTTTGAAGAGTTATTTGGAATTCTTTGAATTGCTTCAAGAGTTCTTCAGAATTCTTCTTTGGGCATTGTTCGAGAGTACTTCGGACTTCTTCAATGATCATTGAGGAAGTTCAATCTTGCTCCTGTCAAAGTACAAAGGTTATTTATTTTATTGCGGTTCATAAAAAAATCTTTGGTTTTAAAATCCTGGTTAGTCTCGTGCTCGTCTGATAGCAAATGCTACTTTAGCTTAATTAATCTTTTCCTGTGATAATTTCACATAAATTGACATTGTCTCAGGACACTATATGAATTCAATGACAAAATAGGTTAGCTAAACCAATCTGACTCAGCAAGCGGTGCCAGAGCAGGTTCAGTGCTGCTGTCGAGATCCACGTGTTACCGTCAAGGATGCCGTAAATTACTTCTGGTGGTATTTTTTATCGCAGGTACAACAATCGAGGTAATATTTCTCTAGTCTTTCTGCACTTCTCCTTCAATTTTCTGCACAGCTATTCTTCAAACATGTGAATCTAGTTTTTTAATATGATTTCCAAATGCTCTTTAAGTCATAAAACGTTTCTCGAAAGTTGATTTCAGCACGTAGAATTTGATTTTAGGGAGTGAATTGCGGGATATCTCAATTTCAAGCTCGCTTCTAATTTTGTATGAAATCGGGTTTGTCCTGCATCATAGATTGCTTCTGTTTGCAAGGTGTTTGGTATCCCATCCTTGCTTATGGGTTTTCACGCTTCGATTGAGTATGAGTGGAATATCGAAATTGTGGTAGTGTTTAGAACTATGATCTGTAGACACGGACACTGGTGTCGAGTGTCAACACGGACACGGGAGTTGGACATGGCAACATCATAAAAGATAGATACGGAGACACGTGGATACACACACACCAACAAAATTATAAAATTCATATAAATTGAAAATTACTATCCCTTTGGAATTCGACTCCTACATGGTCTATCATTTCCCGCTGTTCACTCGATTGGAGAAGGGAGAGACTCACAAGTCACAACATTCGGTTTAATAACATGCAGCGATAGTATCATGCCGAGTCGACACGGGTGGACACGGGAAACCGTGCCGACACGGGTTGACACGGCTCCGAGGGCGAGGGCTCAATTAGAGGTGTCCCCATATCATAGGTTTAGAATGCCCAGCTGTAAGAGAATTGTGGACTGACAAGCTGATGATAGTTTGAATATTGTTTTATCAAAGTATAGTTTAGACTGGATGGCATTAAAATGAGATTTCAAATCTTTATATTAAATTTATGGATTTGCCCTTGTGCTTCTACAATTAAAGATTATCTAACATTGGGTTTGTTTCTTTTTATGTTGTATAGGATCATGTTATCGGTCAAGCATGCTTACTCATCAGTTCTGCTTCCTCCGTCTACCTTTGGTTGAATCGAGTGGTACCAAAATTTTTGCACAAGTCCATATATTATATCATGTAATTGGAGTTAATGTCATGCAAGGTTTTGTGAAAGGAAACAACCTTCAAGAAAGCTCACCACTTGATCTGATGATGTACCATGGCCAAGCTTGGCCATTTCTTGAAAGGAAATCATCAAGAAAGCTTTTATTTTTTTTATTTGGATGTCAACCTCAGAGATAATGCCAGCTTCAATGTATTCTTTTTGTATTTTGTAGGTTAGGCTTGTACTTAGTCCACAACTCCCAGGTGTAGTTGTAATTCAAGAGATTTTATTTATGAGCAATGCTATTCAGCCCGAAGGTTGTCCCGATTTTGCTCAGCCCGATTGACATGGTGGTGTGCAGCTGGGGGGTTTTGGACTCCAGTTGCAAGCTGCCATTTCAATCGGGCCGCCGAAACCGGAAAAACCTTTGGGCTGAGTAGCATCTCTCTTTATTTATTAGTTAATAATTAGCAAAATACCCTTTTGCCCCCATAACTTGTTCTGCGGGTTCTATCAGACATGATTATTCCAAAATTTCTTCGTATGCCTGGGCTATTCGCACGAGCACCGATGCGCAAGTAATTGTCATTTTCCATCAAAGGGTGTTTTGTCATTTTCTTAGAACCAGTTTTTACCTGATTTTCAAAACTAGTCAAATTTGGGGTCATTGTCTCTGTCTCGTTGCGACCTTTGGAATAAGGGCTTTTTTTTCAAAATATTATTAAAAAATATAATATTTAACAAAACAGTGGCTGACCAAAACTATTTACCAACCTAGCGCTTTGACAGTCACGTGGTATGTCAGCACCGTAAAGCAAATGCGAGTGTTTTTTTTTTTTTCTGTTACAAGTAGAACCCGATATTTGGGATACTGGATTTAAACATGATATTGTGGATACCGGGTTTACCCAAAATCTAGAGAAAAAACGACTAAGTATGAAAACTTCAGACAAGAGGCTTCAGTTAAACTCGGTATCCAAATTACCGGTTTTAAACCCGGTAATCCAAAAACCGGATTCTACTTCAAACAAATAATAATAATAATAATAATAATAAATAAATAAATAAATTCGTACCTGCTTTACAGCGTGGATGTCAGAGTGCTAGGTTGGTAAATAGTTTCGATCAACCGCTGTTTCTTTAAATATTTTATTTTTTAATAATATTATGAAAAAAAAGCTTTTGGAATGAATATTTTTTCGGAGTACGAGTCAAAAGTTATTATTTTTTTAAGTTTGATAGTGTTGATGTCCGGATTTGAGGATCTGAGGCGGATCTTGTTTCTTTTCCATATCCGACCCGTGTTTGGAATTATGCCCGATTTTATTAGGGTTCCTTGTTGTGCTAGGTTAGAACTCGTCCATGACCATTGGGATGTGATTGTGAATCCATATATAGATCATTAGGATAGTGTATTGGGGTCGGACTCGTTATTGCCGCTACCCGTGTGCTGCTAATCCAGCACACAGGGAAGGTGGTATGTAGGGATTGGTTAGGGCTGCAAACTTTTCTTGACCATCTCGATAAAAAGCTAGTTTGAGTTTTTTTTTGGGTTCATTGAAGGGGGAGGTCACAATCGGACCCTAGAGGAGCCACATGCCGGCGCTACAAAGGAAAGACCCGCCATCAATGGCGGGGAATCACCAACAGTCCGTCACCGGTGGGACACACCAACACGCCACTCTGGCGGGACACATCAACACGCCGCTCCGACGGTAAGAGGGGTACAAGCGCTGCCTACAACTTCTGACGGCAACACCATACACGTCGGACTTCAACGAAGAAAGACAAACAAAGCAACATACCAGATCTACATACTAGATAAAAACAACCAAAAAAAGCAACCACCAAAATTGGAAGCCACCATCATCTTGCGCGAAGAAGAGAAGCCGCACCCTTCTCGAACGCACCAAGAACCCTGATCCTGACGGCTCGATCTATCGGGCAACCATCAAGCAGAGGGGGGTCTGGAAAAACCACGGTAGAAACCGTCGACCGGTCCAGAACCACCACCCCAACTGCAATCCGGCCAGAAAACCCCTGATCCGAGAGCTGGGGATGCCAATCCAAGAGGAAAGAAGCCACGCGCCACCGGAAATCCGATCACAAAAGGCCGAGATGATGGGGAGCCCCTATGTACAGGGAGAGAAAAGAGGGGGCAGATCCACCGCCCAAGAAGCCAGTAGACCTGATATTCCGGTCTCCTTGGAGCCGCCGAAGAGACCAAGAGGGGGAGAAATTGAAACCCTATATCATGCGAGAAAGGGGGAAAAAAGGAGGCGCTCTGAGCCTCGTGATGTTAAGCTCATTTGAGTCGACTCATGAAAGGCTTGAATAGACCTAACATATATAGCCTAAGCTTTGGCCAAGTCTAGATTTTGCGAACAAGATCAATAAGGGATCGTTCGAGTTTGTTCGATCACTAATTGAGCCAATCATAGCCTGAACATTTGGCTCAGCTAAGCCCAAACAAACCAAAGCTTTACTCGTTTGCAGTCCTGGGATTGGTGAAGGGAGTCGGGCCCATAGTATAAAAAACATATAAAATTATGGTATGGGTTTTACTTCATGTGGCACCAAATCATCCTAAGTTTTTTTATTTTTTTCTGACTTCCGCAGGTGCTCCGAAACCTTTCAAGCAATGGACCCACTATGGGGTCGGACTAATTCCTCCGGAAATGCACACTGACCTATTGGGAAGCTTCCTGCACACTCTTGGGTAAGTCAGGAGGGGGTAATTGAACCCACAATCCTGTCAAGAAAGCATCATTTATTTACCAACTCCCCTATCATCTGGTGGGTAAATCCGAGTGCATTTTTGATGCGGGGGAGGTTTGCTTCCGGCCCAATCGTAGCAATACACACGGGCCATTTTAAGGGACTTATAGGGGTATAATGGTAAAAACAAGTCTAGTAGCAGTTGTAGTCCCTTTTATATTTCTTCTAATGGGCACGGTTTGCTAGCCTGCAACAAAAATGCACTCGGTAACTCCCAATGTTTTTTATTAGTCTATAGAGCAATGTTATTCAACCCGAAGCGTTTTGCCCTGGCTCAACCTGAATGTTGTGGTCACAGCGTCCATTTGCTGCAGGTTGGGGTTGAGTGCGATTCATTGATTGAAGCTAGGTGCAACGGAATGTGATCTTGACACTATAGACACACAAATTGTGTCTAATCCGAACCCGACTCGCATGCGCTAATTCAGAGGCAAATCCGACACACACTCAGACCCGGACCCGACTCGCATGCACCGATCCGGAGGCAAAACCCGACACGCAACCAGACCCGACCCGCGCCAAACAAGGGGCCGGGTGGGCTCATCCCCAAGTGGATCCCACCCGGCCCCCTTCTAGAAATCCGAACCCCTTAAGGGGTGGCCGGCCATGCAAGAAAAGAAAAGAAAAGAAAGAAAAGAAAGGAAAGGAAAGGAAAGAAAAGGAAACGGAAAGAAAAGAAGAAAAAAAGGAAAGAAGAACTGTCATACGCGGGGGGGAGGTTGTGTATGACGTCTACGTAATCGTAGATCTGTGCCGATCCCTCGATTCGACGGACAAGAAATGAAAACGGGTCGCCATTGACTTTATGTGCAAGATTCAAATAAATTCAAAAATGATTGAGCCATAACTACTCCACTAGAAAGGGAAAGCAAATAAAGGCTTATTCCCCTCATCAATTGATGAATAAATCAAGGGTAGTTATGGGAGAGATATTAAAGGGATTCAAATAAATATTCCCATATCTCTCCCCTCCCCTCCTTCACCTATAAATAGAGGGGGAGGGGGAAGGCTCAAAAGGTCGAAGGGGTCAGAGCTGGAGCTGAAGACAAGGCGAAGGAGCTCTGCAGAAGAGGAGACGCGCTCTTCATCGACCCAAGACTTCACAAGGCACAGACAAGCCTATCCCTTCGGGACCGGCTTAGTCCATTGAAAGCCCTCATCAAAGTAAAGACCCTTGCACAAGAAAATCAAGCCTTTGACTCCATGCACGAAGAAGAAAGCTCGGAGAAGAAGAACTCTTCGACTCCGAAGACGCCAGAAGCAAAGACCGGAGAAAAAGATCAGAGCGGCACTACCCAGTCGGCTCCAACAAGCCTTCAACTCCGATCAAGCCCAAAAGCCCGGAGAAGAAGACCGAAGCATCATCACCCCGTCGCCTTCGACAAACGCCCGCTCCATCCACGAAGAAGAAAGCTTGAAGAGGAACACCCAAGGCATCGCTATATCCGTCGTCTTCAAAGCAAAGCCGACGCTACAACCGTCGCACGAAGATCGGTGCTACCCCCGCCGTCTTCAAAAGAAACCTTCGATCCTGGAGAAGAGAAGCAAAGTCGGCGCTACCCCTGTCGTCTTCAAAGCAAAACCCTCGACTCCGATCACGCCAAAGAAGGCCGGAGGAGAAGGGAAGTCAAGCCGATGCTTTAATCGTCGAAGAAGCCATAAGCCTTGAAGAAGTAGCCACCGGCGTTTGAGAAGAAGGTCGAGTCAACGCCGAAGCAAAAGCCAACGCAAGAAGCCAAAGCAAAAGCCCCGATAAAGCTCGCGCCAAAGCAACGCAAGTGCCAAAGCCAAGCAACTACGCCGGTCACGAGCAAAGCATCGCACGTTCTAGCCGATACGACGTGAAGTCCGGAAGAACTAAAGCACTGCAAGTCTCTACCCATCTACGTTCAAGCGCAAGCGCCAAAGCAAAGCAAAAGCCAGAGCCACGCCAAAGCCGAAAAGCTAAAGCTAAAGCCGATGCCAAAAGCACAATCGACGCTGCGAACCGACGATCAAGGACTCCGGGGTCTAGCAAGGATCGAGTAAGACATGAAAACCGAGGAACGAAGATGAAAATCCCTAGCCGAGTAAGCGCGAAGCACGGAATGGACAAAAAGCAATGGCAGCTAATCCTTAGCCTCTCAAAGAACCCTCACCCTGTAAAGACCTCTGTCCTAGGCAACCCCTTCAGAGCTCTCGCACGAATACCACGTGGAGACGCGGATCAAAGGGACCCTCCAAAGGATCTCTCCCACATCTCCTGATCAATATCCGCCCCACCCGGCTTACCACCCCTGAGTCCCCGGGTCCCGGCCTCTGTAATTTTCATTTTATGCAATAAAGACGACTGGGATCTTTTTCTGCGCATATAGACACATTATATTTTGTTGACAGGGCTAGTGGCTTTGGGATAAATAGCAGGGCTAATGTGCCTAAGGTCCCTGGAAACAGATCCATCCTGCCTAAAAGGAGCTCCTGAGCTTTCATTTTGTCTAAGGTCCTTGAAGAAAACCCGACCTCGACCTCGACCTCGACCTTTTTCTCCTACAGCTCTGACGGCCTCGACCTCGACAACGACGAGGGCGAGCTCCGACGACCCCGACCTTGACAACTCCGACGACCCACGGAGCAGCTCCGACGGCGGCGACGACTGCAGCAGAGGAGGCGGGGGGTAGCGACCAACAGCTCTGGTGGCGGAGACAGCAGCGGCGAGCAGCAGAGGAGTCGGCGATGGTGAGGTGGTTCGGTTGAACTCCTTAGGTCTAGGGTTCATCCCATGGCCTGTAGATTAGGTCCATCCGGTCGAGGGGAGGGGGGTTCGGTTAGGTCCGACGGCGGGGAGGGCGGCAGGGGGGGTTGCACCAGGTTCGGGGGGACCTGGTGCAACACCATCTTGTTGTTGTCCTTCCCCTTAAAATAATCTATTGATCAGGGACCTCTCACTAAGTCCCCCTAAATAGTATTTTCATATATATATATATATATATATCATGGGCCCCACTCTTTACCAATCCCTGCATGCCATCTCCCCCGTGCGCAGGGTTGACGGCAGAAATGGGGGCAAGTATTGATCTTTTTTAAGGTTCGTTTCTTTTGGTGAAACATAAATGGAATGAGAAATTCATTTGCTTGAGACATTCATGGCTAAAGACAATGATATCCCGGGAAATTAAATGCCTCATGTTCTTTTCAGTTGGATAAATCTATTAAAATCTTCCATGGATCAAATAGGTCTCGGTAAACAATCTCTTATCCATGGTGGGCAATCAATGTCTGATCAATTTCGGTCGGACTCTAGTGTGTCACCAAACTAGAGAAAAAAAGGAATCTTGAAAAATCATTTACTCGAGATATCGGACAAAGAACGTGGTTGGGATTACATGGGTAAATCGATGTCCAACCTAATTTACTCGACAAAAGAATGGGACCAGTGAAATATTTTTTAAGCCTTTAAACCCAAATGGTTAACCAGAATGAAGTGTCCTGATCATAGCCATCTGCTTTGACCAATGAATCCCACTTTGCCCTACCAGTAGGTAAAGAAACACTGTCATTAGGTCCGATCACAGCCGTCTGTTTGATCCAACTAAGACATGTGAATCCACTCTGCCCTACTACCGACAGGCAAAGAAACACGTGATTGGATACCACATCATCATGGTTGATCATGACCATTCGGGCTAAATAAATATTTTTTCGCAGCCCTCTTAAAATCGAATTTGATTCCTCTCTCCACTGATGATCATCTCCCCTATCAGTCGCTAATGATTTGGGGAGCAATATGTGACGATTCGAAAACCATTGACCACAATCTATGGCCATGGGGTGAACCCAAGGAGGGATGCCACCACCCCTGGTTGAGGGGGAAATTTTCGAGCCGTCTTGATCTGAGACCTCGCCCCACAATTCTTGGTTGAATTGTATGGTTTGTAGAGATAGAGATCAGAAAATAGAGAGAGAGATGACACAAGGGGTTGTTGTCGGAGTTCGGTCTTATGACCTACGTTTTCGGGCGAGAGGTGGCACATAATTTGCACTATAATGTATCAAGGGAGTATTATCTCGACAGGCCGAGAGAAGTTTTTTACAATAAGGGTTGCACTGAACAACTAGAAGAGAACATGAAGGGGAAAAGTAAGCTCTGGCTTTGGAATCCTCTTCTCCTTTGATTAAATGACCAACCCATCAACCACTTCTCTGGATGTTAAAGGGGTCTTTTTATAGTTGAAAGCCTGTACTGATATGGCAATGATAACGTGGTGATGCTGAGGTGGCGCTGATCCTGGGTTTGGGCTTGCCTACTTGGGCCGTTGCGCGGGCCCATGTGGGTCTGGTCCGGTACAATTTTTGAATCTACACTGGTTGCCTCCCACCACATGTTGTCATCGTCGGTGACAACCCATGTCGACAGCCGGTCGCCACCCTGGCCGATCACCGGGCACCAGCCGCCGCCCTGCTTGCCACCACCAGTTATCGCTCGTTGGCAGTGGCCAGTGACGACGAGTGGTGGTCGCCGACTGCGGTGGCCGATGGAGGCGACCGGCGGAATGGTGGCTGGCTGCTGGGCGGCGGTGGGGGGGTGGTGGCATCCCCCTTGGGTTCATCCCATGGCTATAGATCATGGTCGTTGATTTTCGGATCGCCACGTGTCACTCCCTAAATCGTCTGTGACCGATAGGGGAGGCTAGACTTGTTAATGGACTGGATTTTATCTGAATCCGATCCGTAATGTCGGATCTGGATATATATTTTTGATCTAATAATCCGATAATAGTCCGAATCCGATAACTGTTTACTTAACAAATCAATTATGAAATTAGGCTAACTCGATCAGTTAATAACATGATCTGACAAACTATAACATAATATATTATATTTTGTCGATTGTTAGATTAGATTGCTTTGGATCTAAGGCCCTAAGGGATTACATAATAAAGATTCTCATGGTCCTCCGATCGAGTCTTAGATTTTCTTCTAGCCCTTTCGAGTCCCATGTTCAGAATCGACTGTTCTTATGTGGATTCGATGCTTGATGATATTACAATCATGTGATGACGCTGATGTGCTCCTCTTGTCCATGATCCGGATTCTGATCCGGATTCGACCGTACTTAAATAGATATGGGTTGGGTTTTTGATCCGGTAATCCGATAACGGTCCGAATCCGATATAACCCGTTTATCAGTGGAGACCGGAGAGGAGTCGAACCCGCGTTACGGCGGCAAAAACCCTATGAGAGCCGATCCCACCACATCCTTGTGCATACATACAGCCTTGTCACACTGCGTGGTTCGGCAAGACACTGCGGCACCGGCGAGCTTGGTGCGGCATCCCGATTATTAGGTTTTGGGGCGGCAATGGGCGACGAGGAGATCGAGAAGGCGGTGGTCTCGTACCTGAAGAGGAAGGGATTCAGGCTGACCGAGCTCGCTCTCCAGGAAGAGCAGAACAGGATCTCCTCCTCTTCCCACTCCGACCCCTTTGCCTTGAGGTACATCCAACCATTCTCGCTTCTCCCTTCTCCCTTCTTTTTTGCGCTTCAAGTAGTTAGAGAGTAGAAAGGAAAAATTCACAAAGAAAACCCATCCCTTTTTCACTTTGATCCCTCTCTTACGGGACCTAATTTCAGAATATTATGCGGTTTCAATCCTATGTTTACTTATTGCTTGACAGATTAGAGAATGGTCCAGCACGGTATCACGATGGCTATAGCAAGCTAAGATCATGGGCATATGGTTCATTGGATCTGTACAAGGTCATTTTACTTGTCAATTGTATCAAGTCTTGTTGATCACGGTTTTAATTATGATTTATTCATCTACTTGATGTACAATCGCACCTTATTCCCTCTAGATATATATGCTTTGGAGTTACAAGGTCTTAGTTATGATCGATTCAACTGTACTGAAATCCCACTTCTACTGAATTCTCAAGTTGTTCTTTGGTTGCATTGTAGTGGTAATGCTCTGCATTCCTGATGATGCATTACTGTAAGATTTTTCCCACATGCAGTTTGATGGGACATTTAGAACTGAAAGGGAATTAGCAAAACCTTCTCTATTTCACTCTCCCACACCCTCAGATGCTTCCAACATCGTATACGGTCAAGCGCTTACATTTTTACCATATTCATCTGAAGTCAACCTCAATTAATTTGTTATTCTATCATTTTTCAAGCCTGATGATATATATTTTTAATATTAAAGCACTGAATCACTAATGATAAAAATACAAACATTAATTTATTAGGATCTTATTTTACTCTATTTTAAATTATGTTTATCATTGCTTTTAAAAAAATTAATATTAAATTTTTCTTAATTTTATATATGAGCATTGCTTCCCTGCTCCGCAGACTATCCACACTCGACCACGCTCTCAGTTCAGGCCTTCAGGGTATCAAAGGGTTTCTCAGTGGCAACATCAAAGTCCTGTTTTGAATCATTGTTGTGCTATTATTGCAAAAGATTTGATTTTTCTTTTCTTTTTTGTGCCTCTCTTCATATTTCCTTGGTACAATTGGGGCTAGAAACCCCTTATATCTTATCTCACTCTCTCTTGCTTGTGATGAACCTTAATATTAAATTACTACGAAATATTTCTTTGGTTCTAGATAAAATATTGTATAAGGCTATAGTAGTATACAATTTTGTTACAAAAGGTTGCTTATTTGTTTGAATTCTAGCATCTAGGAAACCCAATCAAATTGTTCCATGATTGAGCCATAACATATTCATGACAATTGTATCATATTTGACAAGACTTGGGGATAGGACACTTGTAACTCAACACATAGGAGATCTGTCTATATGACATTTGTCCGAGAAAGATCTTGATAATGGATGAATATAATGACATCATTTTGTCGCATACGAAAGTTGAATGCATGGCATATTGGAACAATGGCGAGGTGTTTGTATTCTTATGAACCCATCATAAGAATTTGAGTTAATTCTACACAATTTTGGGTTAATTCAACTCAATTTTGAAAACCCCCCAAATTCTTATGAACCCATCATAAGAATTTGAGTTGATTCAACTAAATTTTGAGTTAATTCCACTCAATTTTGTGTTAATTCAACTCAATTTTGAAAAATCCTCAAATTCTTATAAACCCATTATAAGAATTTGAGTTAATCCAACTCAATTTTGAGTTTATTCAACTCAATTTGAGTTAATGCTGCTCAATTTTGAGTTAATTTAACTCAATTTTGAAAAACCCCCTAATTTTTTTATTGTACTGGGCAAAATTCAACTCAATTTTGAAAAACCCTCAAATTGAATCAAGTAAAAAATTGCCCAGGCGCCTACACTGCCCTAGGCACCTAGGCGCCAGGTGGTCTTAGACGGTTGCCTAGGGACAACCGCTCGCCTAAGGGGTTGCCTAGGCGCCACTTTGGCTACTACCCCTCTGTGGGTACTTTCACTGTATAAGGGATTATGTTGCCGATTTTCCCAATCGACATACCTCAAAGGAATTACACGGTTAGCTCAGAACCCTACTAAGAGGAATTATAGTTCATCTTGCAAGATTCGCTCAAGACAAGAATCAACCATCTCCCAATTCGCTCAGATGAACCCAACACATGGGATTTGCAAGGGTAAGTTGAGAGAAACCAAGCACAACTACTACAATCCGATCAAGGGGAAAATCGATAAAATTCACAAGGGAATACACAAAAGCTATCGATGAATCGAAACACAATATGATGTGTACTACCTACAAGCCTAAGGAACCAAACATTGGAGTGTTTGCTTGAAGGAAGAAAGAATAAGGAGATGAAAACCAAGGATCTTCATCTCAAAGCAAAGCATACTCTCCTCGTTTCCTCTAAACTTCCACACTCCACCAAAGGAAAAATATGCCTTATATACCTAGGGTTAACCCCTAGGGCCTCAGCTGGTCCAAGACTAGATTAGCCTCTTTTGGGAGGGATCGGCCCCATCCCAATAAGCCAAATTTGTTGAGGATGTGGTTTAGCCCTCACAGACCCATCCAACCAAACCAAATCCATCTAGTATGTGGTTTAGGCCTCATATGTACACATGCTTTCCGAACGATGGTTCCGATGACTTAACCATACATTCCAAACAATGGTTCGAATGCCAGACTCAGAAAAAGCCTGAGTGTGCTGAGGCCGTCCGAATCATTGTTTGGACCATGCACAAAATGACTTAAATCGTTCGAATTAGTGGTCAATGTTTTGAATGACTTGCTATGCATCCGAACAGCTGTTAGGACGTCTTGTGTGGTTCTTCAGCACTTGGAAATTTCGAAGTGTTGAGCACCTCTCAATCGAGAATCCAAAAAACACGAATTCATTTTTAGAGAATAAATTAATATTTTATTTTCAGAGAAGAAACTTTAAGTAAAGTTCATTTTGAATCAGTGGAATCCTCAAGAAGCATGTCAAGACAAAAAACATTGACATCTACGCATTTCGATATGATCGAGAAACCCTAGCTACCCTTGTAGATTTGACACATCACATGTCTCTCAACTGAGCATTTAGAGTCATGTGATGGGCTGCGGAGTCTTCATATGCACTTTGTCTTAACTGTGGTGCACTTGACATATTTCCAGGAATGCGAGCACGATCACGACCTAGTAGAATGGACTCACATGTAATTTCTCACAAAGTGGTTTGAACACACAATTAAGCTAACAAAGATGAGGCCCCTCAATGCGGTAAGTGGGTAACACAAGGGTACACTCTAAGAATGGCCCAAAACTATATAACCAAATAGGTAAAGGTTGACGATTACTAAAGAGGTGCGTTCCATTGATTGTCAAGAAAGTATCATGATTATGCTAGTTACTAATTGTCTAGTTATGATAGTTTATGGGGCTGTGAATGGGTCAACCTTGGTCTAGGCAAGGGTCAAATAACTTTTGATCTGCCACCTAATGTCTTGGGCTAGGCCCTACCTAGACCATGTTATGATAGTTGCTAAGCCCATGCTCAGCCCAACCTTGTATAACGGCTCGATATGGCCTTCTCTCGGACCATATGAGATTTTAATGATATAGATATGGGCAAATCTTTGGTTCGACGTAAGAGAATTATTAGTAACACATGTAGCCATTGAAAGTAACTCATAAAATTTTATTTACACTACATGCGTGTGCCTGTGCGTGTGCTCGCGCGTGTACATATGTTGTTGGTCTAAACTCTAAAGGATGTGCCAATGTTGATCCTATGTGAATCCTTCTAGGAAACAAGGCCGGCGTGTGTGTATGCATGTTGCTGGTCTAACGGATGTGCCAATGTTGATTCTATGCAAATCCTTTTAGGAAACAAGGCTAGGGGTGTGCAGGATCCAAACCAAACCGACCAATTTTGATCGGTTTCAACACACTCAATGGATCGGATCGGATTGGGTTTTTAAAAAACCGACATGATTGGATCGGTTGATGGATTTGTGAATTCAAAACTGACCTAAACCGAACCAAACTGACATATGTATATATATATAATATTTTATTAAATATACCATATGCAATACTATAGGATGACTCAAAATCAGTTAAAAATCATATTTAGACCTAATGATTTAATAACAATTATTATTTTTTAAGTTTGAACTAGGTCCTAATAGAATGGGAGGGGGGAGCCCAATAAGAACAGAGTCCAAAACCTAAATTGACCATCCAATCCAATCCAAACCGATTTTAATTGGATTGGACTCCAATCTTAGTTCGGTTTGGATCGGATTGAAAATCCTCAAAACCGACCAAGGTTGGATCGGTTTGGGTTTTGCCTAAATAGGTCGGTTTCGAACCAATGCACACCCCTAAACAAGGCCTCCATTCCTGTCCTAGCCCAACCCATGGGCTTTGGCATGCAGCCCAAGCTTGAACTGCTGGGTCAACAAGTTGACAACTTTAGAACTTTTTAGATTATTACCATTACATAGATGAGGGTCCAGGGAGAATCTTTTGTGAACATTTCACGATAAATCAATATAGTTGTTTTTTTTTTTTGAAAGTTTAAATCACTATAGTTGTTATCATTTGCTAACATTTGAATCTTTGAGATATCCCTATTACGTTGTTTTGGCGTGATTATCTTTTTTATGTATCGTCTCAAAATTAATTTTTTCAAGCTCGATTGTATCTGTTGAACTAAATTCATCTGAATATTAATTATGAGTTGCATTTCAAGCTAATTCAGGGCTTGCCTAAAATCCCTTCTCTGATATGTTTGTCTTTTAGCAGCATATGAAAAAGGTTTTACTGATTTTCTTTTCTTTATAGTTCTCCTTTTATACTTTTACAGCATGAACTGCTTCGCGTGCTCTATCCAGTTTTCATACACTGCTTCATGGATCTTGTGGCAGAAGGGCATATGCATGAAGGTACACCTATTTAATAGATTCTTCTATTCATTATCTTATTGCTATTCGATATTTTCAAAATTTTAAGAACTCCCAGCTCGGACATTTTTCCATACCTTCCGCGAGGACCATGAACTGATGCATTTACGCGACCTCCAAAAGTTGGAAGGCATTCTTTCTCCCTCACATTTGGAGGTTATATTGTCATCAACTTGAATCCTTTTACATATTGTGTATCAATTTACTGAAGTAATGAAATCACTGATGTATTATTGATATGCAGGAAATGGAATTGGCTCGTATTTTGAGACAGAGTAAAGTTAACATTAAATTATGTCAGGTACCAACTTGCCTTATTGATGGGTGCGGGTTCTTTCAAACACTAATGTGCAGATTTTAACAATAAACAATCAATTTCAGCATTTTTAAATTAAAATTCAGCAATAAGGCCTAACAAGTTATATCATGCAAACATCAATTATGTATCAACGGGCTTTCAGATGATGATAACTAAGCAAACATGATTTATTTAAATTAATCGCAACAAAACAGTAGAGTTGATATCACAAAAATAACGTTTTGTTTCATGAAATAAACTAGATCTAAAAAAAGATGTGCTGATGGTAAAAAGACCTATGAAGCCAAAATATATGATTTTAGCCCAAGATAAATCAATGAAAAAGACCAAGGAAAATATAGATGAACGGTTACTGCTATGGAACGAGTTACGTCTAGCCAATATGTGCCTCAGGAGATGCTTGTCGCAATCATGGTACCCGTCGAAAGAAGTGGAGGAGGGGTTGTGGTTCGGAAGAAGAGGTGAAGAAACCATGACGAATCGATCTCTGAAGGAAGAGGATCCTTTTGCCAATCTCTCATGAATATGTAGATGAAGTCGGTGTGGAGAGAGAAGAAGCTTGTGGTCGTAAGAATAGAAGAAGTGGGGAAGATCTGTTGATGATAAATCTCGAACAGGCAACGTGTTTTGTTCTCGAAACTAGGGTTTGGTTTTTCAATTCAATATTCGATTCAATCTAGGGTTTGATCGGAGGCTTTTATAAGAGGAGGAAAGGAGAAGAAACAAGAGTGGGAGAAATAATTGTACAAAATAGAGATGGAGAAGTCGTGCACATGGAAACCTAAATCCCGTTTGTACGACAATTGTACGGTAAGAGAGGAGAGTGAAAAGAGAGGGGGTGTGATTAGGGCTGTTTAGGCTCTCATTTGGGCTTCATGCGATCCCTAGTCTTTATTTCAATCCAATGAATTTTATTAAATTCGGTTTGGAACGACTTAAATCAAATAGGTTTGAGTCGGGTGCGAACAACCTTCACACCTAGGCTAATCAAAAATAAAAACTGATATATCTTTTGATCCACAACTCGGATCGAGACGAAGTAAGAGGTAATCAGAAGAGGAATCCATAGAATCCGATAGATCTCTGATCGGGCTCCTGGATCTTTGCAGAGAGCCAAAATATGTGATTAGCTGTAGCAATGTCGAGACGCTTGCCTACATCAATTCCCCCGGACTTGAAAAGACTCGACTCCTCTCGAGTAGTCTTGAATTGAAGTGGGTCCTCTTGTAAGTATTCGTCTCAACAACATCTCCTTGAACTACTATCTTGGATCCTGTGGTCATGCAACAAACACATGGTACTAATACTATGTAATGCCATATGAGTTTGAATCCAGCGACTTTGGCTCAACATCGCAAAGCGAAGACCTGAAAGCAAAAGTGAACTTCGTCCTCGGCGCGATAAGATATTCAAACAATTAGATAAATTCATATGGTAATAAGGATGTAGGTATTAGAACACACTAGTCATAGTGTTCCCACAGAACGACCAGTCTTCCTGCATCATTACATGCTTGCTGTTTTTTTTTTAATATTTTACATCTTTGTCAGTGTTAACTTGGCATTGATAAGCATCATTCTGAGTGTTTGCATTCATATTGGTGTCATCCTTTTTGTCTTCTGGTGAGTTGTTAGAGCCTATTAGAGTCTAGCCGTGGCTGAACAACCTCAAAAACCTTTACCACCTGTACTTGGCAAGATGCCTTGAAAACATGGATCGACTTCAGAACCAGATTGAAGCCCTCACCTTAGTCTCTACCAATGACCCAAATCAACCTCAACCACATCGAGAGCGTAGGACTAGAGAGTCACCTGGGCAGAGCGAGATTGACGTTGAATTCGAAGCTAATAGTGTTTTTTCTTCTGATGGGTTTGGTAGATAAGGTAAGAGGCATGATAGGCGAGAGAAATCCCATTGGGGTTGGGATTAGGGTATTAAGATAGAAATTCCTTATTTTGATGGTAGGATGATTACAGAGTTCTTAGATTGTGCAGAGAGGATAGATCAATACTTTCAGTGGAGGGAAATCTCTCGAGGCAAGCAAGTCAAATTTGTTAGTCTCAAGGTGAAGGTCTTGCATTGGTTTGGTGAAAACAGTTGCAGATCTCGAGGGTTACGAAGGGGAAAAATAACATTTTCTTTTGAACCCACATGAAAGGAAAGATGCAATATATGTTCATTCATTCTGATTTTAGACAAAGTGTGTTTCAAAAATTCAAAATCCGCAACAAGAGAACAAGTTGGTAGATGACGACACCAACGAGTTCTATAAGATCCAAGCTCGTAATGACTTGAATGAATATAAGGAGCAGAGCGTTGCTAGGTATGTCAATTGTCAATGGCCTAAAAAATTCTATCTAGGAGGCAATATCCCTACATGAGCTATATCAAGTCAGTGATGAACACCGCCGGGCCAATAAAGTTTAGTCTCACCACTCATGATTTTCACCCTGACGATATGATAATACTAATGCACGTTTATGATCTATTAGTAGACTGTCCACTGGACCTCAACTTGCACCTGACATAGCTCCTACACATACTTAGAAGGGAAAAGGAATACTAGGAACCAATCCAAGCCCAATGAAATGTTTCGAGTGAAACCAGCTAGGTCATAAGTCTGTTGATTCTCCTAGGCGTCAATTAAATCCACATACAAACATTGTGGATAATGAAGATGATCATGAGTTTGAGGAGGTAGGAGACATCCATGAGTTATTAGCGATGGGTGTTGAGAGAACTACATCATTGTTAGTTATTCATCATTTCCAATCTCCTGTGTCTCCTAGAGTGCTATTACCCCATGAGATTTGTGGAGGTTCTCCAGAACTTCACTATGAGGATTAGAGATTCAAGCTATTTCGAACAATCTATTCTATCGATGGCATTGATCTTTGTGTTTTGATAGACGAAGGTTGCACCACAAACTTGGTCAATGAAGGATTTGTCAGAGCAAAGAAGTGGAAGACCAAACCCATGGCTCACCCTTATAGGACAAGTGACAACTAGAGAACACTTCAAGCAAGCCAATCAGCCATTGTTGTTTGGTCAAACTATCCATGGGCTGCAGACTGCAGTATCACGATGAAGTTTGGTGCAATTTCATCCCACTAGATGTTGATATTCTTTTTGGGCGTCCTTAGCAATTCGTCCTAGATGCACTTCATCACGAGAAAGCCAACACAGTGAAGGATGACATCTCAGTTAGTTACCTTGTGGCCCAAGTCTTATAAAAAGGGGCAATCCCTTGAACCCTAAATTCTCTCGAGTCCAAACGATACCCATGTGTCACCATTAATAGAAGATTTGGTAGGTTGTCTTTCTCATTCGTTGACTGTAGAAAAGGGATTGTACCATATTGTGCATTACATGGCATGTACATCACACTTATAGTTTGTATGCCTACTTGCATTTACTTTCATCAATTGCCTGCCGTTTTTGCATCAAGAGTAAAATCATTTTTGCATCCCTCCTCATGGATAAGTGTAGAAATAAGCTTAATTTTTTTTTTCCAATAGTCTTATTCATTTTTCAACGATGGCTAATCATGAGATGATTTGTCATATTCTAAATCCCCATCACTTTTACTTTTGCAATGAATAAACAAGTGGAATGATGTACAATATAATTTTTTATTTTATTTACTAAATTCAGCAATGAAACACATAAAAATATCTCAAATAGATGGCAATAGTCTCAAACTAAGTAAGGATCTAAGTAGGAGATCCATGAGAAGCCAATAGCAATGCAAGCTCAAATTCATGTCAATCGACTATGGCACACCAAGTTTTACACGTTTCAATCCTTTGGTTCCATGTGTATGGACCGTGGAATGCTTTCAAAAAAATTTGCTAGAGTCAAATCCGATTTATGTTGAATGTATTAGGTTGTGTATTTGTGATCTTAATCTTAGTGTTTTACATTATTGCATTTTACTTGAGTTTTTTAATAGAAGATTAAAAATATAAAAATTGCACAGATGAATGCGACCCTCTGGGTGCACATTTCACATTTTATTTTGATAGCATTGTTTATTTCTTTATTACTTGTGCTTGTATCACCGTTATGTAGTTATATAACTAATTATTTATCAAATAGTTTAACCTCTTTATGGTTTCTTTTCAACCTATGAGTCATAATCTTGGGGAGGATTTTGGATTTTGATTTTATGGTATAAGTTTTTATTTTTTGATTTTTCTGACAAAAAAATAATTATCGTTGCACATGTGACTGCATATTTGCCTGTGCCATGTGTGTGTCTTAAAACCCAGTCACATATGTCGCATATGCGTTTAAGACATCATTGTGTAGAACCCTTTTCATTCTTCATAATAAACTTTTTTTTTTGTATTTTAAGGCCAAAGCCGTTTGTCGCCTATATCGCATATGTGATTGTGATAACCTTTCGTAGAACCATTCTACTCTTTTGCTAAATGAACAACATTTTTTGTATGCCGTAGATTTTGTTGTGCTATGTGTAGTATTTCCGTGTTTTTTTTTACATGTCATTCACGATTTGATGCCATAAAACAAGAACCATTATCTAGTATGGTTGTTCAGATGTTGAAGTATTTTTGGTAAAGTCTAACTTGTCTTTTGTTTCCAGTACTCTTATGACCTTCTTCGTCAATATCTTCAGAAGACACAGTCCTTTACAATGCTTGGAATGATAAATGAGCATATCAATTTTGAAGGTAATTTTTTTTTTCTGCATAGGCAGTTTTTGAACATGAATCCTTAATATTATACCTTGTATGCTATATATAAATATTCTTGCAATTGTTCATTTCCTTTGAATTTTTTGCTTACCTGTTTCCCAGTCTCTCCTTTGTTAAAACATTCTGATATAGCTTTAACTCTTATATATTGACAGTATCCCCGGGGCAGCCTGCCTTGGTTTCTGATGATTCAGAGGTTGTAGCTTTTGTGGGAGGCAGCCAGGATATAGCTAAGCAGATAAATCAGAAGGAACTACGTTGGGGGGTGAGTGCTGATGTCTAACCCGCCCAAGTCTTTCTTATGTGTAGCATATGAAGCATATCCTGATCACTTAAATCATCTGCTTATAGTTCATCACCTATGGAAACTAAAATATTGCTTAATTTCAGCAGTCAGGTATTTGTGGACAATGTGATTCCAATTTCCATTAGCTTTTTTCTGCTCGATAAATTGGGTCATATTTCCCGAGAGAGACTGCCTTCTCTCAGGTCAGCAGTCTTCTACTTCTAGTCGACTGCTCTATGATGGTCTGACTCCATCAAGTTAGCAGTGGAGAGAGGATTGGAAGATTTGAATAAAGTAGTGAAATAGAAGATAAAGCTTGCAGTGAGACTCTTGCTGTCTTCAATCCAGTCATTGGAATTTGGATTTGGATCAATAGAGAACCTTTTCTTCTGTATGAAGAGATATTATTACATTCAATTCCTTATTATTTTCTTCCTGATACCTCCCAAGGAAAATACAATCCCATGTAGGGTTTGTTATTTCTTTAGGAGGCATGTAGATATTATAAATTAGTAATTGATGATTGGCTTCTGATGCTTCTTAAGTTTTTTATGCATTGCGCCAATTCTGAGTTATGTGCAAAACCTGAACACGACAAGAATTCTGGATTGTTTTCAAAATCCTCATAGGCTCATACATCATTAACAATGATGAAACATATAGGTGGCTTCTTGTACCATGCATGATAAGAATCTCTTGATGAGATGCCAATCCCATAAAGGGTGAGAAACAAATTATGGGCTGTTTTGAGATTATTAGCTTTTACAGATATTGGCTTCTGCTGCCTTCGCTGTAGGATTAGCTAAATTTTGTTCATGTCAAAAAGAAAAATAATGGAAAATATAAACTTTATATGATTTGAATTTATATGTACCTTTGCTTGATAGGTAGAACTGTAATTATCTTTTGGAGCAGCAATTAGAATTAGGTTAAACTTTTCTGTTGATGTTTTTAGCATTCCAGAAAAGGAAGATTGATAATTGGTGTTTTTATCTGCAATATTACTGTATTCAGAATTGTGAGATCTTCATTGGTCATTTGATGTATCCATATGATTACTATATCTAGGTTTAGGTTTCAATAGGATGATATTTTTATCTTTTTTGAATTTTTAAAAGTTAAGAATTTGGTCTTCCTAGGAGTCTTATTTTAGGTAGATATAGTGTTGAAAATGTCCTAATTGGTTATAGGTTTGTGTGGAAAGTTTCTACATGAATTAAGATGCTAAATCTCTAATTTAGCATGGCTCTAGCACACGACAATCCAGTAACTACTTTCCACTTTGACCTTTCTGATATAATCTTGTTAGAAATACATAGGTTTATTTCTCAAATATTTTTTATAATAGAGCTAAGGTAAGTGAAAGATGCTCATTAGCGTATTATATGTCCACAAGTATGATAAGTTTCTGAAACTGCAATCTTATCCTCAAAATGGTAATCTGTATGCTTTGTTCTTGAGGCCGCTGAGGGCTGCCGGAGTACGATCAGTTCTGCTGTCTCATCGTGCCGTATGGTGAAAAGCATCACAAAGTATGTTGTAATGTGTGTATGAGCGTGCTAGAGATAAAAAAAATTTGGTTGACTGCTCGGCATACGAATGTTGTTATCCTGAATGTGGAGTAGAGTGACGGTTCTGTTCATGTAAGCATTATACCGACTTCTCGATTCTGGATCAGATGATTATCTTGAACTTTGGGATCCAACTTCTAGTAAGAGTCTAATGCCTCAATGACGAGGGATTTTTCTTGCATAGGAGCGAATTTGATGTAGCCCAGATGTCAGCTCATGGCCCAAGCCCGTTGGCCCACCTGAAAGCCTATCCTAGCCTGCCATGGATGGATAAGGCAGGATATATCTTAGGTTATCTTTTAGAATCTTTTAAATTTGGGATTTTGATTTTTAGGCAAGTTAGGATAATTATTGGGTTTTAAATTTGTTTCTATTTTATCTTTTTGGATGCCTATTTAAAGACCCCCTTGTTGTTCGAAAAGAACTAATTATTATTGATGAATAAAGAATGACGTGAACATCGCTTTACCCATGGACTTGGGTGTCTCTTTGTTTCCCTCTCAATATGGTGGATTACAGGTATTCGTTTGTGCTTCTAATCCATACTTCCCTCTTTCTAGTCCCAATCATCTTTCTATTTCTCTTGGTCCTCTCTCTCTCTCTCTCTCTCTCTCTCTCTTGGTGATCTTAGATCACTAGTTATCATTTTATATAAGAAAAACCAAAAAAATTACATCGCCTTTATCTACCCTGCCCTTTCACCTCTGGCTTCGTTCCGTTGATCGACGTACCTATATCAAGTTGGTATCTGAGCACAAAATTTGTGGCGTCCCAGCATCACAAACGATCCCTATTGTTTATACCATTGTTCTTACCCTCGTCTCCATTCACCCAACACGATCAACCGTCTCTTCTTTTGGATTTGTTACAACTGATTCGACAAAAAAAAAAAAGAAAACAGAAGAAGAGCGTTCCATCCACGAGGCATCTGAACCATTGGTCGCCCCGCTTCCTCCCGTTGATCCAGCAAGCCTCTGCCTCATCCTTTCCCTACTAGTGCTGCTAATTGAACCTGCCTCTAGTTGCGTCCACATTGCAATCGCTGATGTTGAATCCACGACTACTTACTCCCCTCCACCTCTCTTTCTTGTTGCCGTTGACTTCTGAAAAAAAAAAAAAAAGAAGCAAACAAAGAGGAAAGGAAAGAAAGGTGAAAGGAAAGAATAAAGAAGGAAAATGAATGAAAGTAGGAAAAAGAAAGAAGGAAGAGGAAGGAAGGAAAACAAGAGAGAGATTCCTTACTTGAATCGCAGCCGCTACTGCCTCCTCCCTCCTTGCCGTTGGTTGCCCCAAAATTTCAAACTCGAAAATAATCCCTAATCCATATCCCCTTTAACCCATTTCTTTGACTCTTTTACTCCTCAATCTAGAGCCTCTCATTTTCCATCCCAAGGCCATCAGGTTTTCTCCTTCAGAACCGAACCTTTAGTTTAAGTTATCAGACCCGAGTTCAACTTCCAACCCGATCCGAATCCCAATCAAACCCGAGCTTTAACCGATCATATTTTTTGATCTAGTCGTCGGATTTGGTCGGACCAAATACCAAACTTGCACGATTTTTTGAGTCCGATCCACTCGTGCCCTCCGTGTCTCCGTCCAGTCAGCCCAACAGTGCAGAATTACAACTTTACCCTTGACTCTTATATCGCCATGTACTACCACGGTGATGATCCCGACTTCGGATCCATTTCACTCTTCTCTAGTTGGTGTCATTCTCTATCCTATTTGGAGATTCATACATCTTATGGGCGTACATACGGCCATCATGCTCCCTACCAGACATTCGGGTACACCTTTGTCTATGAGTAGGTGTTCACTGATCGGTTTGCGTTCTCTGTTACTTCTGATTGGGATGTGTAGTGTTACTTGCACATTGTTGATTGAGCCTACAAGCTGAACCTCTAGTATCACCATTCGTTTTCTAGTTTCTCCAGAGGCCTGATACATGGACATGTCAGGATAGATTTGACTACATCCAGTATGTGCTCGATGACATCGGCAATGTGCTACAGTACAAGGAACAAACTCGGAGATGCACTCGACATCGCAAGCCCACTCCTCCTATAGTGCCCTCACCAGAGCTTCCACCTTCACCTACTATGGAGATTCTTCTTCTTGTGAAGTTTCTAACTCCAGTAGCCCATCTAGTGGGGCCCCTTTCGGTGAATTACCACTCCACTTGGCCCAGGAGCGCGCACTCGTTTGCAGGCACCAGTCTTTTTCCGTTTTTCGGCCCACGCTCGACGTCAGTATATAATTCGCGTACGACCCGAGGTATGACTACCATATAGTACTATATAACTTGTTGGGCCTCCATCACCTGATCTTGGCACCGCGATGATATCATGGTGGATGAGCCTTTGCTGCATTTGCTGCCACCTATACCTTCTCGTTGGAACTCGAGGACGAGCTCTTCTCAGCGGAAGCAATTGATGTAACCTACATGTTGGCCCATGGCCCAAGCCCGTTGGCCCACCCGAAGGCCCATACTAGCTTGCCATGGATGGATAAGGTAGGATATATCTTAGGATATCTTTTAAAATCATTTAAATTTGAGATTTTGATTTTTAAGCAATTTGTTGCTGATATTTAGTAGGATCAGGATAATATCCATATGGAAATGCAGTGGAGTTTGATGATGCATCATGCCCACCATAACACAGTCAATACGATGATGTAGATTAGCCATGGCCAACACTAGACTCCCAAAACTCTAAGATATGGATTGCTCGCTTCCAATTCTAGCAGCTCTCCTCTGCTTGCCCTTTTGCCGGAAGTACCTTGTAGGTGAAGAAGCACGAGGCAAAGGGCCTGGAAGTGGAGCACCATAGTCCTCATCCTGGGTCACGTGGTCAAAACCCTACTCCACTGTGATTTTTTTTAATAAGCAAAAGAAAATCTATAAATTTTAGAAGAATCCATAAAATATTTTTTAAGCAAAAAAAAAAAAATTATTAGCATGTTGGTTGAATGTCTATTAGCGACATACTAATTCATTGTGTTTAAATAGATGAAAACCCATAATTACATGAAATCTCAATCAAATTCATGTCAATTACACGTTATACATAATGAACCGCATCAATCTTTATGCATAACATGTTTATATCTAATCTTGTTGAAGATCGTAAGAGAGAAAAAAATAATTTTAAAAAATACCTCAACTTTGAAGTCTCAAATTCGTGAAGAAGAGCCCTAAATCTGTGAAGTAAGGCTTTAGAAACCCAAATCTAATAAAAAAGGATGAAAATGGAAAAAATGTGGAAAACCATCCAATTTGGGCGAAACTGGCAACAAATCGGGAGAATTTGAGATTGTCCCCACTTTCGAGACTTTTATATGGCTGGGCCCTAATTTATTGCCAAAAATGGCGATAAATTGGTGATTCAGCTGATATTTTCGCAATATGGGCAATATATCGCCCATAAATTGGTGATTTTTCCACAGAATCATGAAAACAGGTGGATTCAGTCTTTTTTTTTCTTCTCGTATCGCTGCCCGGCGATAAAGTGATTTATCTGTGATAAATCGCTGATTGTTGGCAATATTTAAAACCTTGATTGGGCTGGGTGCTTTGACTACCAATCTTATGGAGCATAATCGACCAGGGTCAATTTTTTTTTATGGCAGTTGGCTGTCTATTTCTTTTTCCTAGGTAATCGCTGGAATTTTGTTTTCAGATCTGATAACTTGCGTTTTCTGAACGAACAAGAGCAACTAGTAGTAATATTTGTGCTCTTTTATCCTATATTTGTTTTGTTGTTTCTTGTATAGGATCTTTGTGCAGTTTTTATGTATTTTTTAAAACTAGTCCCTACTAAAGGAAATCTGGTCTGGACTTAAACCTTGAAGCAAATGTTAAGTTGTGCCTTGTATCTTGCATGATTTGCTTTTGTTGTTCTATTATCGACAACACTCAGAATTTAGGTCTCGGGCACCCTTTACCAAGACTTATGCATTTAGTAATAGCAAAGTATTGACCTATCACCTACCCATAGTCTTAGCCCTCATCACTATTGGCCCTATTTTTATCGTCTAACATAAACCACTACTTCCTCATCGATTAGTCTTCCCTACTTATAATAGTAGTCCTTGCTTGAGGAAGGCTGACCACCACATACCCCTTTCACGTGGATTAATTTAAAGTGAAAAAGGTCACGTGAGGGTCACATGGAAGGGGTTGGGGGGCGTTCAACTTGATTCAGACAGGGGGTAAATTGCCCTGTTTTACACCACATAGGATTGTTGGTCTCATGCAATCTGAAATCTATCCTTTCCTTAGTATTATAAGTCTAATCATAAGTGTCTTTGAGCATTTCCAATAGCATATGGAACACCTAATTAGAAAGTATCTTGTTTGAATAAAAGAGTGGGCACTCTAAATTTGGACTATTAAGCCTGCAAATTTATTGGTGATGAAATCCCACACGAATGTTAACTGGCATTGAACAATACTATAGTACGCATGAAGATTCCAAGTAGACATGAGCATAGTCACCAAGTCGGAAGTCTGGAAAAAACGGCTAGCGGAGAAGTCGGAAAAATTGAAAAAAAGTTGGGAAGGTCGGGAAAGAGTCGGGAAACAAATGATACGATAGAATTTTAGAACATATGTATATATAGATGTTACAATAGATTTTTATAGCAATATATGATGGGATTAAAACGAAATTAATCGGGATTAAAACGTGTAAATCGGGATTAAAACATGAAAATTGTGACTTTTTCAAAAAAAATCGGAAAAGAGTCGTGTAGCGAACGTTGACTAAATATGTCCTGTTTTAATCGAGACTTTCAAAAAATCAGAGTTTTTGGTAACGGAGGACGTGAGTCAACAAATAGTTTGGATCCTCTCTTCTCCGGTACAATCACACCACATGAAATTAATGACCCTCCAAAAATTATCGTAGATACATTTGCACATGCATTAGCCAAGTTCTGCTTTCCTTGGTAAATCTTTCTTAGCTCTTGCTCATATTATTTTGTTATTGATATTGTTTATGCATCAATCTAATGTTTCTTTTGTATTCTGTAAAATCACTTTAGAACAAGCCTTTGCATTCTGTGTGAAAAATAAAAGCTAATCTTTGACTTTACATCATTGACTAATTTTAATTCCATGGAGTGAATGCTTGCTTTTTAATCATATGTAT
This sequence comes from Chamaelirium japonicum, assembly GCA_947650365.1. Taxonomy (NCBI): domain Eukaryota; kingdom Viridiplantae; phylum Streptophyta; class Magnoliopsida; order Liliales; family Melanthiaceae; genus Chamaelirium; species Chamaelirium japonicum. Next base: position 7,204,586 of record OX393550.1, on the reverse strand, counting down.
GATTTGTTTTCTGTTTGAGATGTATATTCTTCATTCTCTGCCTAGCCAGCTCTATTCTGTCACAGAATTTCTACTTTAACATATATTTGTGTGACTGTAGTTGCTTGAAGATTCAGTTGAAGAGCGTTTGGAGAGAGCACTTTCAGATTCTGAGAAGGCTGAGAAGGCTGAAGGTGAAAACAAAGAGATGGACCAAGAAGATAACAAGGCAAGTAGTTCATCATCATTGTCATCCAAATCTTATCCATTAAGATGTAGTCAACTATAGGGAAAATTGGCATTTCTCAATTGATTGTCAACCCGAAGTCAACCCTCTAAGATTGGTGTCGAAATTCGAAAACCGACCAAGGCAACTTGACAAGCGAAGCGAAGATTGCTATGAATAAAAACCAAGTCTTTCGTTCGTTGCGGAATGCAAAAAATAAAAACTAAATTGTTAATAATAGTAATTAGAATTTAGAAATCATCCCGGGTTCAATAAGTGCACCAAGTAATGAAGCGGGGTGTTGTTCTTGTTCCAACGATCGATGCGTATGTCTTGTACCACATCATAAAATAAAGAGGAGTCTTCATGTCGCTTTCCTTCATAATCATGCCTATAGATTGCGGACTTAACTTTCTCAATCATTGTATCCCACATGTCATAAACCAAGTGGAGACACGACTTGCCCGTATCACAAGCTCTAATCATGTCATAAATAGGTTCGGTGAATGAGAGAATATACTCAATGGAATCCCACTAAATATCATCCAAAATCTTGTCTTTCACAAATCGTGCTCTTTCTATATCATCCTCTCGATAGCAAGACCACTTGTTGTTTATAACCATCGTTTAGAGACCATATTTTATAAGCTTGAATCGCCTAAGCATAACGATCGTCGAAGCAAAGCGTGTCTTGGCCACGGAAAGCAGCTTCAATGTCACAAATTCATTGAACATTCCCAACCTCATCGAGTGATTCATAATGAAATGCTTGATTTGCATGACATCACCGAAAATGTTCGAGATCCAACTACATTCTCCGTAGGTCAAAGCATTTTTCTCCACATTCTTTGCCGCACAAATATTCTTTATGGCTAGGTTGAGGGTATGAACAACACATGGGGTCCAAAATATGCTAGGAAATTGTGACTCAATTATTTTTCTTGTACCTTTGCAATTTGTCGCATTATCCGTAATCACTTGGACTATATTTTGGTGGCCAACCTCATTAATCACCTTTTTCATCAAGTTAGAAATGAATTATTTGTCTTTCACTTCACCCGAACAATCAACCACTTTAAGTTAACATAAGTCCATTCTACGGCCATGAAATTGACTAACGGCCTCCTTCGTGAGTCACTCTATCCATTACTCACAATGCTCACACCTTTCTCCCTTCATGTGCCTCTAATAGGTTGCAACAACCTCTCACTGTTTGCCTTTTTTTTTCTGGAGCAAACTAGTTCTCAACAGATTGTATCCCGGTGGTAAATACCCACTAATTTGATTGTTGGCGGCGAATGTGAAAGAAGTCACAAAGTAAGAGTTCCTTGCTAGATGAAATGGCAGACCTGACGAATAAAACATTATTGCAATCACCGAATGTAGTTGCTCACGAGCCGCCATGTTAAATGCCTTCCTAATAGAATTTTCATTTCCACTTGCAATAGACTTTTTCTTCCTCCTTGAGTCAAATTCTTCTTGCACAAAGTTGAAACTACGCATAGAAGAAAAAGACAATGAGACAGTAGATGAAGGCATTGATACTCTCTTCGGAGCATTGTTGTTCAACCTCAAGTTAGCTTCTTCGTCCAATTGTTGCATTTCGGAGATATCCTTCGTTGTCACTTTAGTACACGCACCAATTCTACCACCACTCAACTTCAATAGTTGAACCCTCACCGATGTGTCGGAACTCTTTTTGATTTAGTGACAAAAATTACATTGCCAAGAATGATTCTCTCCTCCATCACTAAGCTTATCCATCTTTGTCACACATCTCCAAAGAGGTTTGTTTAACTCTTCTTTGTTAGAGGAGGATGATGCCGAGCTATGTGCCACACTTGATGAACTCATATTCAACCAATTGAGTTGAGATTACTCATTACTGTACCAAACATCACAATATAGTTAGAAAATATTTCTTTGGCTTATAATTTGTGCCTCAAAGATCAATCAATTACTTTATATTACTTTGATTGTTGGAGTATTAAACGAAATAAATTCAATTGTCAAACATGAAATATTTAGATTACGAGTTCAACAATATATGCTTCATGGCCTCCATCACTAAGCTTATCCATCTTTGTCACATATCTCCAAAGAGGTTTGTTCAACTATTCTTCGTTAGAGGAGGATGATGCCGAGCTATGTGCCACACTTGATGAACTCATATTCAACCAATTGACTTGAGATTACTGTACCAAACATCACAAAATAGTTATTAATCAATAGAGTAAACATCACAAAACACCACAAAATAGTTCTTTGGCTTATAATTTGTGCCTCAAAGATCAATCAATTACTTTATATTACTTTGATTGTTGGAGTATTAAACGAAATAAATTCAATTGTCAAACATGAAATATTTAGATTACGAGTTAAACAATATATGCTACATGGGGAAATTTTGTATGAGATCTTGTTATCAACTTACCTTTTGGAAAATTTGATATAGTTTGAAAAACTTACCTCGTGTAGGTTCAGATTTCAGATCTCTCTCTCTCTCTCTCTCTCACACACACACACACACACACACACACACAATCCTCGTCTTCTGATCTCGTCAAACGAATCAGAGATCTATTGCTGCTCCCTTCATGGTGGCATCTGACAGCAACTCAACAACCATAAAAAAAAAGAGGGGAAGAGAGGAGAGGAGGAAAGGGAAAAGGGGGATGTAGCTCACGTTCTCCGCGAGTCCGGACTGTGCCCTTGAGAGAGGGGAACCGCTGCTATGCCGAAGGCCCTTAAGAGAAGGGAACTGTTGCTATGCTGCTGGCTTTTGAAGGCTCTTGAAAACCCGCACTCCTGAAACCCTAGCTGAAACCCTTGAGAGTTGAGAGAGTGAGAGGGAGCCGAAAGTAGATGGGCAGTAGCGACTCGCGACTCTAATGAATCGCAACAAGCCTCACGAGCCTCGCAAATATCTATCCCTTCAGGCAAGCGAAAACCAAATCATAGCCGTCCGTTTCAAAAGCCCTGATTCAATTCGTGTCCGGAACGTGTCCGAGACCAAAACAATAAATAAAACCCCCAAAACAGATTGGACACGTGTCCGACACGAACACGGGACCTTCGGAAGAGTGTTCGTGCTTCTTGGACTATTTATGCTCATTGAAGTATCGATACTTATAGGCTCGCGAAGCATTAGGACGGGTCTCTATCGCTTATAGCTCATGTTGGTAGTTCCTCGTGAGGCAATGAAACTGCTAGATCGTCCGCTCACCCTACTGAGCGGCTTGTGCGTGGGATAGGAGCTGATACTTCTGGGCAATACTTGACTCAAAGAATTGCTCGGTGAGATGTGCCTAGAGCTCGACTGTTGTGACGAAGTTGACTATATCAGTATGAAGGAAGCAGAAGAGATGTGGTCGACACTGACACGTTGATCCTGCTTTCGCTAAGCGGAGTAGGCAGTGCCAGAGGTAGAGCTAGATGTTGCTGAGATAACACCTGAACTCTCAGCAGAAGGCGTTGGCATCGAGCTATCAATGTGCGCTAACAAATCGCAACCGACGAAAGCACTCGACTCGGGATAGTTGCGTACCAAGTTCTCCAATCACTAACCGTGATGAGGGGGAAGTCTGTCGATGTGGGGAGGAAGTACTTAGAGTACTTGAACAGAGCAGTGACCAGATGATTCATCTGTGCAAGGAGGCGTAGGGATCGGGTTGCAAGACCGCAATCAAGAGGAGACTATTGGGCGAGGACAACCACGAGAGAAGAGGCCGTAGGGGGAGGAAAGTCGAGCGAGGAAGATTGTTGGGGGAGAGACCACTTGGGAGGAGAGGCCGGTGTCAAGGGAGAGAGAGGCCACGAGAGTGGAGGACGCTGATGTTGGGCTTGGGCACCATGGAGTGACTCCGGTGTGGAGAGGAGACTGGCGTAGGGAGCAGAGGTGGGCGTAGGGAGCGGATCGGCGTCAGGCTCGGCCGTGGATAGAGGACTCGAGGAGATGAGGTCAATGTAGAGAGGAGGCCGACATAGATCGAGGAGGCCGGCGGGATCGGAGCTCAAATACCATATTATGAACGAGAGAGAGAGAGAGAGAGAGAGAGAGAGAGAGAGAGAGAGAGAGAGAGAGAGAGAGAGAGAGAGAGCGAATTATATTCTCATCAGAGTCCAATGTGCTGTATATATAAAGTTATTTGACTTGCCTCATTTGAGGTTCATATACAGGAGAATAGTGTTTGTACACTTGTCTATACAAATATGTCTAACACACCTTATCATGCTTCCCATGGACATTAAGCAAGTCTATGGTTTTCAGATACCCAATCTTGTAGAATATTAAGAAAATATGTTTTCAGACCACTTATGGGTAAACAGGAACTGTCTTGGTTTCCGGAAAAAACTCTAATGCATGGGAATTGAGTAATGCTATGATTGTTTTTAGCATGCACACATACTATCATGAGGCTCTCTCTGTTTGTTAAGGCTAGTTAAACTGTGTAGAAAAATGGGCATGGATACACTTAAGTCGAAAGACTTGCATGTGTACATGCACACTTATACATGTGCATATTTGGAGCTCTTGAGTTATTTTATGTACATGCGTACATGCATGCACGTAAGTCATTTTACACTTATATGTATGTATGCATGTACATATTCGAAGCTCTTGTTTGCATATCATATCATTTCCCTTGAATCTTATCATGAATCCTATGATTAATCAAGGTACAAAATCTCGCGATATTTCGCGAAATATCGTGGTTTTCCCAGACCTCGGCACGAAATGTCTACTGCGATATAAAACGAAAATGGAAATCACGATAATATCGCGATATATCGCGATATTTCGCACGATATATTTGTCGACACGAAATATCGCGAGATTTCGTGGAAATTTCGAGATATTTCGGGATTTTGGCACTGAAATATTGGGACTGACTGGTTATAAAAGGGGACTGGGGGTTTCGGTTTAAGTAAATGTCGTCTTACTTAATTTTTATTTTCTACATTTACTTTAAGTTATTATATGTAAATAAGCAAATACCCCCCCATTTGATTTCAATAAAAATATCAAAAAAATCAAAAACCAAGTGAATCAAAAAGTAGATTTTCAGTTTTAGTAGGAGAAAACAGTTTTTTTTTTTTCGGTTTTTCATAAAATTTGTATGTTGAGAAAAGTGGTTAAATCAACTCATTTTTAGCTCAAAAAATTCCACAAGATATAGAACTACAAGTACATCTAGAAAACCATGGTCCGTCAAAGAAAATTTTGAATGTATAAAAACTTTTATTTATAAAAACTCATTTTTTCAGACTTAGTAAAAAAACAATGTTTTGCATTTCAGCATAATTTTTGCACGATTTCAAACTTGCACAACTTTCTTGTTTTAAGTCCATTTTCAAAATCGTTTGAAGCATTAATTTAATAATCAACTAATCTTTATTTTGGAAATATTTTTCTCCACAAAAAAGATTAAAAACCATTTTAAAAACATAGATCAAAACAGGACCAAACAAGACTGCACAAGACTCACAAAACTCAAATGCAGAATACATGCTTTGTGATGCTCTACACCCGTAGATAGGGTATAAATATTATCTGAGTGTTCTAAAACGTGTATCTATACTTAGTTTATGACTATCCATAGTTTCATTCAAAAATTCCATTAAAAAATTAATATTTTCACCATTTCCATCAAATCACAATATTTCCACACTGTCAAAATATTTCCACGAAATATTTTCATTTTCTAGGAGGTCGAAATATTGACCGAAATGGAAATTTCGAACCTTGTGATTAATTTTACAATGCTCAATTCATACCTCTACTCTGAATTTTTTATTATTTTTTTTGCAGGTAACTCTCCTATGAAAAATTGTAATGCAGTTTATTTGTAAAAATTAAAATCTACATAAACTTTCTTCAAGTACTTAGTCTGTTTGAAAATTTCATGAATAAATATAATAACCAATGACTAACATCCTAGAATTTGCTTTTGGGACTTGAAGTTTGGTTTTGGTTGGTTGCAAAACTGATGTGGTATTTCTAGTGTGATCATATTCCATGGATATTGTTAAAGGTCTCACTTTGAGGCACTGATAGATATATAGTCGATGTAACCCATGAAGGCATGTGCATAATATCAAGTTCATGTAAATATTCCAAGAAAGTTTTCATGTCTCGGTAGATTTCTACACAAATTTTATGTGAAGTTTGTCAATATAGAGTTCTTTTATCTTCACTTAATCAATGATGCACATTAGATTAGTTGAGACTCTCATCATTTTTATATATTTCTTTATTGGTGTATTATATGTTATGGATTTTAAGTTCAATAAAACACTTTGAATTTCTATAGAATCCTCCCCAATCTTTGTATGAAGTTTGTCAAATGGAAAGTTTTGTTCTTAAGCAATAATGCACATTAGATACCTTTTTTTATTGAGCTTTTTTATGTATGTCCTCAATTGTCTATCATACCTAGGCTTTCAAGCACGTCTCTTTTTTGGATATACAATCCAATTAGTTGATGGTTGTTGAATCCTTGTGTTTTGTGACCATTAATCAATGAGAATTTAGTGGGGATACACTGATGTCAAAATGTCTGCTGTTAATATTGTGTGCGCGTGCATTGTAAAGTGATGTTTTGGCGATATTTCTTAATGTTGTGCTTGGATTTATTTTACTTGTAAAATGATGTTTTCTTCTACAATAATCATTACTCTTTGTAAATCTTTTCTTTCTCAGAGAAGGTCTGTGGAGGGAGGAAAGCAAGCTGTTTCTGCTAAAAAGTTAAAAAAGGACAAGCTTGTTGGTGCAATAAGCAAAAATGTCCGATCTGAGTCAACAACTGTTTCCATGGCACCACGAGTGAAGCCAGAACTTACTTTGCCCGTAATGTATTGACCACTTTTTTTTTTCTTCTCTTATTTTCTTTGGAACTTAATGGTTGGAGTCCTTTTTCTGTAAAAAGTTGCATAAGAATATGATAGTGCGGTATAACTGTAGGAAATGTATCTTTGTATCTCATTTGGATCCTAGTCATAGTTTGGCATTTGGAAAATGATTTGCATATGGTGTAAACTTTAGAATTGCACTAAGAAAAAAACTCACTAGAAGGTTTGGAAGCTGTTCAACATAAAGAGAGATAATTACTAATTAGATAAATATAAAAACTGCTACAATTACATGCAAAAACATGCAGAACAAGCAAGAGTGAGGCTAATTATTTGATTTATCAACAATCAATTTGTGTATTAAAGTCTCAATATGAGAATTTTATGGAGATGCTATGATTGATATATGCTAAGTTCATGTAACTTGTAAATTAATGGGAATGATTAATAATATGTTCAAAATCGTTCAATCAATAAAAATAGGGGTAATTAGTCTAAGGTCCCTCTAACTAACCCCGTAGTTTGATAAACCCATCTACCTTTTGCGTAGAGCATTAAGTTTCTTTTTTTAAAATGGCCATTTTGCCCCAATAGCAGCTGAAAAGTAAGAAGTAAGAACGAACTGCTGTACAATTTTTATTTCAACTTGCGTTGTATAGTGAAATCCCAATAGTAGACCCCCACCACTATTTGCTATAGTGATTTCACTGTTGCAGTAATTATTCCAGAGTATAAATTCGGTTGCTGCAGTGATTTCACTGTAGCAGCTCTAATGGAGTATAAATTCTGGTTAGCAGAGTATGAATTCGATTTCTACAGTGATGTCACTGTAGCAGCTTGAATGGAATATAAATTCGGTTGCTACAATGAAATTATTGTAGCAGCTATAGTGCAATTACAATGATTTGGGAGTAGCAACTGAATTGATACTCTATTGTCCAAATTGATACTCCAGAATCACTGTAGCAGATTCTAGAGTATCAATTCGGGTTAGCATAGAATAAAAATTGGTTGCTAGGTTTGGAAGGGGCATTTTAGCCATTTGATAGGGGTTGAATTGGTCAACAAGGGTTTAATGTAAATGTGTCTTTTCGGGATGGGTTTGAGCTCGAACCAAAACATTGTCAGGACTGGAGCTTAAAAGCATATTCTGAAAACGACTTTTCACCAAGTCACCCATAAAAATATGGGAATGATTTATAACATATTCAATAATGCAAAAAATATTTCCACTATGATTTGAATGGGATAAAGCTTGTTAATAATGTACTGGCTTATATAACCGATCAAGTAATGTAGTAAATATGACGTGAGATACGTGATTCACAACTTTAAATTAGTGAACCCAAAGATTGGTCCTTTTAGTATGAGATGTTTTAATAAAAAAATCTGCACTTTCTAACGGCTCTAACAATGAGGATCTCAATCACTGCTGATTCATGCAATGCAATGAAAGATGCAAAATCAGCAAAGGGAAAAACGATGGTTTGCTGATTTTCAGCGCTTAAAAGTGACCCGGATTAGTTCTTTCAAGCTCTGATACCAGCTTGATGTAGGCACAAATAAGGCACACTACAATCCTAAGCCTAAGACTTTCTTTGGTCGACAAAGAAGTTGTCTTTATGAATATAGCATTAAAATCCCACTCAAACAATAGCAAATCAACAATAACAATCATAGTACTAATAGGATATGCAAAGAGGCTAAAGCGTAGTTCAAGATTTAATAATTAAAGACATGATAGCATCACAAAATATGAATTTCTGCATATAATAAATCCAATCGCAGTAGCAGATTTCAGTTTAAACTATATTTATGTAACAAATATTATGATAAAGAAAGGCTAGAGACAATATTACATGGGCTCCGAATGTTGGATTAAAAACTAGTGATAATATGACAATTGTTAGGCTTTAATATTAGATTCTAATGACGATTTAAAGATGATTTCGATGATGCGGATGCAGATGGAGGAAAGGAAAGCGATGCAAAAACAGAGGGTTAAGATGGAAGATAAAAGATAAAAGATAAAAGATAAAAGATAAAAGATAAAATATAAAATATAAAATATAAAAGAAAGATACTGCCTGTGGTATACTCCATGGGTCGAGCAAGGACGCATCGACGATTCTGCACATGGAGGAAGGCCGGACTTCGGGAGGAGCTGGATCCTTCGAAGATGCAACACCAAGGCTTTCTCGAGACGAAGTCGATGATGAAGGTGACGAGTGGGGGCACGAGTCTCACCCGAAGAAAATTCTTTGCAATATATTTCAGATTTAATGTTTTCTTTTGTTTTTCCTCATTTTATAGGACTAGGGTTTGCAGGGAATGGTGGAGATCGCAAGGAAAGAAGATGCAAAGGGCTCGGGTAGCCAAATAACGAAACAAGAATGGAAAGAGTGAGAAAGAAGGAAAGAGGGAGACCATTAGGGGGGGGGATTCATGTGGAGAGAGAGATGCAATGAAGATGCAAAGGACTCGTGTGCGTAGCCAAATAATGAATCAAGAATGGAAAGAGTGAGAAAGAAGGAAAGAGGGAGACCATTTGGGGGGGGGGGGAATTCACGTGGAGAGAGAGAGAGAGAGAGAGAGAGAGAGAGAGAGAGAGAGAGAGAGAGAGAGAGAGAGAGAGAGAGAGAGAGAGAGAGAGAGAGAGAGAGAGAGAGAGAGAGGCGTCGGGTGATTTCGGCAGAGAGAGAGAGAGAGAGAGAGAGAGAGAGAGAGAGAGAGAGAGAGAGGCGTCGGGTGATTTCGGTGACCGTATGGGCGAAAAGAGTGGGGGGGGGTTATGAGAAGTATCTACTTAGGATTATCTTAAAATCCCATTAAGGCTTAAATTAAAGCCCTTTTAAGTTCCATGTCATCTAGTTTTAAGTGACTCTCATCTAGCCATCAGTTCGAGTTTTAATCTTGATTGTCGGTGCTCTGTAGAACATGTTAGCCCAAAATTTTATGAAAATAGTGTTATAAACACATTGCAAAGAGCCCGGATAGATCCAAAACCCCCCCAATGAGGTCGTGGACAACCTTGTACAACAAGACATCAACTAAGATGATAAAGTATGCACAAAAGGCGAATTTCATGTAATAAAAGTCTTGAAAATCTGAAATGAAACACTATAAAATGTTTCCTGCAATCTAAATAAAATAAGCAATAAGATAATTAGATCTGGCTGCATCACCTTCTTTCCTATAGCTCTTTATAAGAGAATGGTGTCTAGGATTTAAAGTTTGTTGAATAATGTATTGTTTATAAAATTGAGTTGAAACCACAGACCCACATTATCATGCTCAAGTGTCGCATCTTCTCCTTTTTCTTTTATCTTTCTTTCCATAGAAATGTACGCCCATTATCTATTTTTTTTCATCATCCTTTATAATGAATAGAGCCTTGGGTATGCTTTTTGAATGACATTATGTTTGCAAATATGATGCCTTGGTTCCTATACAAGCCATATATGTCTTTATCCAGCATATGACAGATGGATTCCAGTATGAAAATTGGACCAATCCTTATGGATACTGGTTACTGATTCTTCCAATTATTATTCTGCTCTTGAGGGTATGTGATGCATAATTCATCACACATAGTATCGCACAAGGTCATCCTTGGTATATGCTCAACCCAGTCATTTACTTAAAAGTCTTGCATTCACAGATGTACACTGAAACAATTCTGTTTAATTATTGTATATCTAATGGCATAGTGTGTTGCACAGGATGCATGTATTCGTATCTGTTTTCTATAATAGGAGTTTGTTGAGTCACATTGCGATCCTGTAATCATATGTGTATCAGTGTCAGGGATCAGAAATTTGTTTTTTTTTTTTTATAATTATACTTTTAAAATCCTAACACAATAATTTTCTACCCAAATTTGTAGACATAAATCACTAAAGTTTCATGTGCCATGATTTCTACGAACTTTGTTGATACATATTGATATGTTGTTGAATTTGCTTCTTAAATTACATTTTTGTACTACTATGTTTTTTGATTCAATAGGTAAACAGCAGTGGCTGGTTTTATCACATGGTGAATGACTCTGTTTTGAAATTCAAATTGTCGTTATTTCAGGCCCATGGAAGTAGAGCAATCTATTCTTGAGGACCTAAGGAACCGAGTGCAATTGAATAGCTTGGCTCTGCCATCTGTTAGTTTCTATACCTTCATTAACACACATAATGGGTAATCATTGACAAATTACAGGATAACTATTAATTTTTGTTTCAACTCTCTCTCTCTCTCTCTCTCTCTCATGTTTTTTGTTTTTTGCCATCTTCAATGCCTTGATTTTTGTTGTAACTATAGATTGACCTGTTCATCTATATCGCATGATGGGTCATTGGTTGCCGGTGGATTCTCTGACTCGTCTCTGAAGGTCACTTTTGCTAATAAAGTTGAGGTTCCATTTCATCATTCCTTTAGATTGTCAAATTTATATATGTATATATTTTTTATTTTTCGCAGGTGTGGGACATGTCAAAGATCGGTCAGCCAGCCAAAACCTGTTAGTATTTATATTGCTGCCTTTTGAAGAATTCTTTTTTTTTTTTCTTCTGGAAATGAATGGTTTCGTTTTCCTATAGTTCAAATCTACATTAATCGGAATGCTAAGTATATTGACATATGTTAGTGCTTAACCCATTAACTATTATTGAACCGACCACACCTTTCCCATTGGGCTTGTGACTGAGTTGTGATGTCGTCCAAGGGTAGGGCCTATCTTGGAATATTTGATATCGAACCTGCTAGCATGTCAGAAAGTTAGTATGTGGGTTAAATGATAGGTAGTGGGCCGCTTAGGTCAATGAAGAAATTAGCCCACTCTAAACAATGGAAGCCAATCTGCTTGTTCGCATTATTATATTGACGACTCTTGATGCACTTATTTCACAACACTAGTTTTCTTGTCAGTGACAATTGATGCTTAGGTGGTGTTCGGTTGTCATGTTTCACTAAAATCAAGTTTTATTAATTTTATTGATTAATAGGTAGGTTAGTTAGGTTGTTAAAACTTAAAACTAACTACAACCCAAAAGACATGGTTTTAGCAAAAACCACTATCCCATATTTTCGGTAAAAACAGGCTTTACCTGAGATTGATTTATCTGGTTCACTCACATTCGCCCATGGTTCCACCATAACTGCCCTCTGGCCCTTTGCCTCCTTATCAATAAAGACTCCCTCTGTCATGTTACCCCCTTACCATCTCAATCAAATCCTGTAGTACAAGATCCTATACCAACTCAGATTTAAGACGGCTCGCACGAAATACTTTAAAGACCTCACGCGGATTATGCCTACCTTGGCGGTGTTTTAAGTATTGTTATTGCTGTCGATATTGCCAAGTTGTCTCGGGGAAAAATCGGGGATATATCGCTATTTATCGTCAAATATTGCTAAAAATTAGGAAAAAGAGGTAAAAGAGGGCAAAATGGAGATTTTTTTGGAGGATTTTTCTATATATCCTTTTAGGATGTATATATACACCATTATGATCAATAACATACAAAAAACAATCATGTACTCGAGGGGACACTCAATTTAGGCTCTATAGATTAGTCTGTGAATTGTCCGACACTTTCTGTAAACTGTTAGAACCTTTGCAACAGTCTGTGAATTAAACAATTACAATAATATTACGCACACTAGGAAGCATGATAAAACGTATCAAAACACATGATTCATCGTACATAAAAGCATATCACAAATCCATAACTCATAAAGCATAAGACATAATAAACATAAACCATCTCACAGACTTGATGCGATTCATGTTTATCATCTATTCTTCTCGAAGATCTACTTTAGAAATTTGAGAAATTAAATTTTTGTTTTTTTGAAGAAACCTACCTCAACTTAGAAGCTTGGAATAGATGATATTTGAAAAAATTTGAAGAAACCTACCCCAACTTAGAAGAAATTTGAAAACATACCTCAACTTAGAAGCTTGGAAGAAACCTCAAATATGTAAAGGAAAACTTCAAATCCACCAAAAACAACAAATGGAGGGTTTAGATTTGGTTTGGATTTTGTTTAGAAACCTAAATCAAACAAAAAAAAGGGATGAAATAAGAAAAAAGGGGCACATGGTTCTCCGGGTAATAATTGGCGATAACTGGGCGACATATCCCCTTTTATCGGGAATTCAATAAAGGCTGGGAACCAATTTGGGCGATAAATTGGCGATATTTAGCGATATCTGGCGAGATATAGGCGATATTTTGACTTTTTTACCAAAACAGGGGAATTTAGTCTACTTTGATGTCGGAGTCTAGTGATATAGCGATATATATCGTCGATAGTTTAAACCATGAGGGCAACACACCTTGGGGTCCGAGGCGCATCAGTCAAATTCCTTCACTGGGGGCGTCCCCCCTTCGCCCCGCCTTGGTCTCTCTCTTTACCCTTTGTCGTGTTCTACGCGGACTCCACTAGTACATGTCCGCCTCTCACTCTGGCCCCACCCCACCCCTGCCTCTGCAACCTCCCCCCACCCCCCCCCTCCCCCCCCCCCCCCGCATATCACCTTCTCTTCTCTGCTGTGCATCAAATCTTCGAGCCGCCTCTAAAGATCTAATCTCTGCACGACCAAAAAATAAGCAAAAAGCAAGTTTGAGTGTCAATATCCTTCTATATTGATCTTTATAGTTATATATGCCTTCAATTCTTCCCATGATAGGAAACTTTTCAAGAATGGTCTCTTGTCCATCAACAAGAGTCCTTACTATCCTTGGATTCTAATAAGGATTTTAACTATGCAAGGCGTGCACATGAAAAAGGTTAAGGGGATTTGTGGCGGCTTGATTCTTTTTCGTGTTAGACTAACAATGAATTTATTATGTTGTGTATGTATATATAACTTGACAACAAAAATTCCGAGAAATTATTAGCAGTTACATATTTAGTTTATAGGCATATTACAAAAGCCTCCCCTCAACTATCCACCTCATTTCATATTGGTCCCTTAGCTTTTTTTTTGAACAACTTGATCTCTGAACTATGCTCCGTCGTCATTTAACCCCCTTTGTCAACTTTTATTTCGAAAATACCCTTGTCCTAGTAAGCATAAGTTAAATATTCTAAAACAATTTTGAGTCTTATTGAAAATTGATAAGGGTATTTTTGGGATAAAAAGTTGATGGCTAAATGCAGAGGGAGCATAGTTTAGGGATCAAATTGTTCAAAACAAAATTTGAGGGACTAATATGAAATGTGGTGTATAGTTCAAGAGAGGTTTTTGTAATTTGCCCTAGTTTATATTGTAAAATTACATCATTAAATTACATGCACACATAGTTGTCAAGGCGTTAAGGCGAGGCTAGGCGCTCGGAGGGAGCCTAGGAGCCTAGATGTGCCTAGGCGCGGCCTTGTGTGCATAGGCGTGACCCTATGTGTATAGGCTTCCTCTAGGCACGGGTATATATGTATAGTCTATATTTGTAGGTATATATGTAATAGGCAGCAATATAACACCTTACTAACATGAAATTAAGCATATTCTGGTCAAATGCATGAAACACAATGACACATACATAGTATAAACAAGTAAACAACAAAAGGAACAAATATAATATAAACACTTGCTAACTTAAAATTGAGCATATTCTAATCAAATCCATGCAACACAATGAACACATAGTATAAACAAGTGTACAACAACAAAATGAACAAAGAAGATGGAGGCGGGTTGGGTTTTACTTAAAAACCAAAAACAAAAATCAATGCCTAAAACTAGGCGTGCGCCTAGGCCGCCGCCTAGTGCTTTTTGCATAGGCGCACTGGGGCCTAGCTGTCTCCGGGTGCCTAGGCGCGTGCCTTGACAACAATGCATGCACGTTTTAAAAAGACATGTTATATATCAGATTGATTTTTTTTAAAAAAGGTAAGCTATTGTAAATATTCGTATTAACATGATGACTATGTTGGCACATTTGACTAAATTAACCATGGTCGTATTAAGTGTTAAACAAATTTTACTTGATATGATAGTAGTTAAGGTTACCATGGTGTCTAGATTCATAAAACTCCTATATAAAGCCCCAAAACCAAGCATTGCATTATGAAAAATTTACTTGTAAAACATGTTTTCCATAAATTTCAGCCAAATAAAATCCATGAAAAACTTGATTTATACAACACAATCTGTGAAAACTTGGTTTTACTTGTACCAGACTTTATTTAAAGCTAGACAACAAAACAGTGCCTTAGAGTTATTATCAAATTTCCTCTAAACGATGACTAAATTTATTTTAGGAAGATTTAAGTACGTGCAATGATCTCACAACACTAGAATCAGCTTTTCACTGAATTTGTGGCGATGTAAGTTTAATAGAGATGTTTGCCTCTATCTTCACATTATTTGGTAGAATAATTGGAAACTCAAAAGAACCATAACAAGTGCTAACCACTTGTTGGTGATAAATACGAAGACCAGTGTGACTCTATGTATCGATGTCTTACTTGGGTTGTCTTTTGCGCATAACCTCAAAAGTGACATTCCAGGCTTCCTAAGTTTTTTTAATTCTCATCTGGCCATGAGTACTAGCCTTTAATATCCTTTGGATGTTGCCATACATTAGATTGGAATAAAGGTGATGGACATTCATCCAACTTAAATACATTTGTTTTGCACTTGTTCATTTATCATAACTCACAACTTCGATTCTTCTCAAAGAGCGTGCTAATTTTCTCTCATTATTGCGCACCAAAACATGGTCTACTTGCTTTTAGTGTGCCTACTGTGAATAATACTTCATGTTTCTTCTCCCTAAACTTAGCTCATTTGTAGATATATTACTCCTCTTTACCCAACCTGTCATGGCTTTCCTCATAAAAGCCACAGCTTTAGAGATACTCTTTGCTTTATATGTCTATCAAGCTCTTACTATTCTTTTTCGTTCCTTGACATTCTTGGCAATGTTTTTTAAATCTGATGTGTTTGGAGTTTTCAAATGTTTTCATGGATCTGCGTATGTCTTACTGCTGGCAGACAAATTCTGGAAATTTTTTTTGAGTACTATTTATTTTATTTTTTGTTTCTAGCCTTTTTAAATAATGTGTTTTTCTTGTACTGAACAACCACCTTCAGTCAATATGCAAGGAGAAACTCAATCTGCTCAGGACGATCATTTATTAGGATCAGATGAGGGAAAAAGATCTTACACATTGTTTCATGGTCACGCTGGGCCTGTTTATTCAGCTACGTTTAGCCCTATGGGGGATTTTCTTTTGTCTTCATCTTCGGATTCAACAAGTAAAATTTCATTTACTGTGCTCATGTCTACATTGTTCATAAATGATCTGTTCTTCTGTATGTGTATCTTAGTATTAACAATGATGATTCTCTTGTTGCAGTTCGATTGTGGAGCACCAAGCTGAATGCAAATCTTGTTTGCTACAAAGGTCACAATTACCCTGTGTGGGATGTTCAAGTAAGAAATTAGTCTTGAACCTCTTGTTTCTTGGAATTGAATGACAGAATAAGTAATGTGTTGATGGAGTTTGAGAGATTATTTTGGAAGTGGATAGATTTATCTATTGGCTTTGTGTGGTTGCGATGAAAGTTTTGCAGAAAACGGTACATTGGAAATGAAATGAAAGTAAAGTATGGGAAAGGAAAAATGCATTTTCTTGCTACTGTTCAGTTGTATGGTTAAGAAAGCAAGAACTTTTATTTTCCTTTTTCATGTTTCTTCATTCTTTTGACATGAAATTTTTTTCTGACCTTCTGATAGAAAACTGGTTTCTATGAAAAAGTATTTTCTCGTGGGGATTACACCCTCTCTTCAATAGTTCAATCAAACACCCATTTTGTTTGCATGAAACTAGTACTTTCTTTTCCTTCCTATATTTTATTGGCATCCTAAATATATATATATATATATATATATATATATATATATATATATATATATATATATATATATATATATATATATATATATATATATATATATATATATATATATATATATATATATATATATATATATATATATATATATATATATATATATATATATATATATATATATATGGATTGACATCAATACTTATGTAGTTGGTGTCACATGAAATCCGGAAACTTATTGCATGTGTTTGGCAGAATGGGAATTGCTAATTAAAAATAATATAAAATAGTCAAAACGCCTAGGTGCTGCCCAGGCGCTATATTTTGTAAATTTTTTAAGGTACATTTGATATTTGATTTTGTAATGTTTAACAAATCTAGATTCTAATTTATCTGATTTTGTAAAGTTTAAAAAATCTAGATTCTAATTTATGTGTTGATATCTGATCGTTATAGTGTGCTTTATATGTGGCAGTTTAGTCCTGTTGGCCATTATTTTGCTAGTTCTTCACATGATCGGACAGCTAGGATTTGGTCGATGGACAGAATTCAGCCTTTGCGAATAATGGCTGGACATTTATCTGATGTTGATGTAAGTCTGCTTCATGTCGTATGGTTTGTTTTTAGCTTATTAATCGTTCAAACCATCATTTGCAGATTTTTTTTCCTGTGGGTTGCTTTTTTTGTTGTACTTGATTCTGCAGGAACATTAAACATAAAGAACTTGTCTGCTTCTAACAAAGAATTCGTGTCAGTTGTCCTATAAATGGCAAGCGTAACGTGTATGCACATGTTGATAAAAAATGCTATGATGAAGATAAATTCATTTATTTAAGGAGCACCAGAGAATTTCCAATAAGTTGCTAATATTGACGAATCATAAGATTGGTCCTGTTGTAGCTTATCCTTTACCTGTTATATGGATGTCTCTCTCTTGGCTCGTTTTGGGGTTCTGAAATTTTTTCCACATTTGTGAAAGTTAGCTTCAATTTTACTTTGGGATTCATCATATGTGACATAAGATAAGCCAAAGTTTTCCATATCAGAGTTTTGGCCATCTGCAAATGTAACCGCCTTAGCGTGCCACCCTTTTTTGCATGTCTAGTAACTATTTGGTTTTGTATCTTTCTGTATCCTTTTTCATCAATAAATGGGAACGCCCTTAAAAGAAATAACCGGCATAAAGTTGATCCCAAACATATGGGACAGACTCGATGGTTGTGGATCTGCCTAGAACGCTTTATATTATGCTGCCCTGATCTATTGCTCTCGGCAAAGAAATAAACCAAAGCCTTTCTAGGTTAGTAATCGGGTTGGATCAACCTAGATCCACAGCCATATCAGGTTCATCTCTGTAATTTGTCTGATGTGATTTGGAACTTGGTCCTATCTTCAAAACAAGATGCATATTGGTGTGGGTTTTGTATGGACAAAGGAGAGGGAGGGAGGGAGGGGGGAGGGAGGGAGGGAGGGAGGGAGATGATGGGATTTGGGTAGATCTTGGTCCTCCTAAAAGGGCTACATTGAGGCTCAAAGACTTGCCACATCATCTATGGCCAAGTCATACCCATCCGGCCATTGGATCGAGTGACGTCTCGGCCATCGGTGCCCTACATAAACTTGTTAGTCTATTTTATTAAATAAAATATTGATCACACATTTGAGTTAGCTCGGAAAGTTTCGAAAACAACTCGAACACGATCATGAACATTCCCCACAATTTTGGCATGTTTAATAACTGACAAAGCATATAAAAATTATTTAAAACAACATAATATTGCCTAAAAATAGTAAATAAGGTCCACACACAACATATATATATATATATATATAAATATATATATATATATATATATATATATATATATATATATATATATATATATATATATATATATATATATATATATATATATATATATATATATATATATATATAGAGTTTTGATCACCTGCGGGACGGCTCACACTGGCGAAATGCGCGACAGTTTTTAGGCCGTCCGATTGACTTCGATTGGACGAATGGAAATCATTCCGACCAAAAATCGCGCTGTTACTGTGGCGGGCACAGTAACAACGAGTTTTTGGTCCGGGTGAATCCCATCCGTGCGATCGATGGATCGAACGATTCAGACAAATTTTCGCTGTTACTGTAGCGGCTACAATAACAGCGAAAATTGGTCCGAACCGTTCGATCCATCGATCGCACGGATGGGATTCACCCGGACCAAAAACTCGATGTTACTGTGCCCGCCACGATAATAGCGAAATTTGGTTTGGGCCGTTCGATCCATCGATCGAACGGATGGGATTCACCCGGACCAAAAACTCGCTGTTACTGTGGCCGCCACAATAACAGTGTGGTTTTTGGTCGGAATGAATTCCATTCGTCCGATCGAAGTCAATCGGACGGCCTAAACATTGTCGTGCATTTCGCCGGTGTGGGACGTCCCGCAGGTGATCAAAACTCTCTCTCTCTCTCTCTCTCTCTCTCTCTCTCTATATATATATATATATATATATATATATATATATATATATATATATAGGGGGATGCTTAGGTGCGATCCGCGGTCCGCAGCCGTCCGATGCACCACTCCGTGCATCTGATGCACGCGGCGGGTGCATAGGACGACTGCGGACCGCACAGACCGCAGACCACACCTAAGCATCCCCCACATATATATATATATATATATATATATATATATATATATAGTGCATGGAAAAATTATCTGCCACAAGGATTGACCTGTATCACTAAACTTCTAAGATAGTCAGGGTTGGATTCAGATTCTTATTCTTCGTATCACTTTTGATTTGGTTTTCAATTGGGTTTTACATCCATTAAATCAGATTTTTAATAGCTCTACAATGAGTACTTTTTTTTTCCCCTTCCAAATCTTCCATGTTTAACTTGATCATTTCTGTCAACATAAAATTTGGCAGATAATATGGCCTCTTGTATTAATGTCCAGTTTCTATTATTGTGAATCTAATAGTTTCCATTAGATGATACTTAATGTGTTATGCTAGTATCCAAGGTGTCAACAAAAAATATATAGTAGTATGTAATTCAAACTTTTTATGTTTATGATCTGTTCTCATTAGTCGATTCGGATTAACCATATACAAACCTAACCTGATAAGCTGTTGGCTAGTTTTTTTTATCAAAACCCAATTGGACCAAATAATGGGGTTGGGTTATTGGGTATCATTTTCGTCTGGATTGGTTGTGGAACCCAATGAGATGGGTGGGAGGAACTGATCAAGATTTATTGTTATCCAAGTAATGGAGAGTCTGACTTAACGCACCACGAACAAAGTTTTATTGTAATGGAGAGTGTGACTTAATGCACCACAAACAAAGTTTTAGTGTAATCCAACTATCCAAGTCATACAAAGGAATAGCCTTAATCTATGCTGTTTGGAGTTGGTTCACTTCAAAATCGTCATTGATAAAATATATTGTGGAAAAACATCAAAATTCAATTTTTGCAATGCTTTATAGATTAATGTGCACTATTTATCTATGAAACCAATTATTTATTGATTATGTATCAGGTGATGTTGACAACATGTTCATGTTGTAAAGATTTGACATTTCTTCACTTTTTATTATGAGCTCTTACATTTTCATGTTATAGAATAGTCATTTCTCTTCTTTCGCAGAAGAATTACCTGATTAATTTTCTGTGTAAAACATGTATATCAATCAGTGTGTCCAATGGCATGTCAATTGTAACTATATTGCGACTGGCTCAAGCGACAAAACAGTTAGATTATGGGATGTGCAAAGTGGGGAATGTGTTCGCATTTTCATCGGTCATAGGAGTATGGTATTGTCGTTGGCAATGTCTCCTGATGGCCGATATATGGCTTCTGGCGATGAAGATGGCACCATCATGATGTGGGATCTCTCAAGCGGTCGTTGTGTTTCGCCGTTAATGGGCCACAGCTCATGTGTGTGGACACTTGCTTTCAGGTGGGTATTAATTTCTCCTTTGTGTTACATTATATTGATGTTTTGGATTCTTAACCAAAAGAATAGAGTAACTATTAGGGCTGGTTGGTGAGGGGTTGGAAAAGAGGCTAGTGGAATGTCAATATATTTGCATTTCAGAGTTTCCTTTTCTCATTGTCTATCAAAATATGTTTACTAGTTTAGGAGATCTATAAAATTGCCAAATTTCATGAAATTCCAATGACCATTGGATATAATTTGACCAGATTCAGTTTCTATATATCAGAGGAATCTACGTTTCTTCTACACATTGAACTAGATTAAATAAAATGAAATGCTTTTGAATTTACCTAAAATGAATTAGTCCTGATATACATGTATACTTGTTGAGATGGCCGATTCTGGTCTTTTGGTTTTCGATGTACAGTACCATACCTGCACATCTTCAAAAACTGTGGAGCACGGTCACAACCCAGACTCACAGGATACTACACAGCCTCACCAAAAGTAGCTTTTGTGCACACAAATTAATGCAAATAAAAATGTACCGAAATGCGGTAACATGTGTAATCTTTAGGGTTGCAAGTACGACATCACCTAACAACATAATTACATGTATTTTCTAACAAAGTGGTTTGGTCACGCCAATTATGCCAACATAGGTTAATTGCCCGCAATGCAGTAACATTACAAATATAAGAGACATTTAAATTTACTAAAATTAAATTTGAACATAGTAAGTCTAATATGATATTGAGAAGAAATTTTATATATTTCTAATCCGACTGTCTAGCGCATGAGTTAATATTGTTGGCAGCCGCAGTCACAACTGACGACGCAGTAGTAGTTCCATGCACAGATCATGAAACACTCCTTACAAAACAATTTATGGATACTTATAAGACAATATTTTGGGGATTTGTTTTTGTTTTTCAAAATAACATCTTATCTTCTCATCTAGATGGAGGATACGATTTGCATAGTGTCATATTATTCCCACATTAGTTAACAATATCAAATTTATAAGCCTTGATAAGGCTGGAAGCAATGGAAACATAAGAAACTAAGGAAAGAACCTCTTAGATAGACAGGGAGGGATCATTAAAATGAAAAGGATTATCTCACAATATTACTGCAGACTTTTCCTCAATTGGACACAAATACTACAAACATATAATAACTTGAACTTAGAGGAAGAAACCTATCAAAAGTAAACATGGATATAATATTTAGATAATATGAAACATGAAGAGGAAAACAGGTAAACAAGATCAAAATATATATGAGCCCTTTGTTTAAGCAGAGAAGCCAGTAATCCTCTAACTACTCATAATTTCATGTAAAAATCTCAAAGAATGCATGCTAACACGAACAACAGAGAGAAAATCAGGTATTTTATAAAAATAAGAAAAATGTGCTCCAACATGATAAACAAATCCAAAATACACTCTTTTTTATCTCCATTGTTCCCATTTGGACAGATGAACTACGAAAAAGATTAATATAATCCATCACACAAAGTTTCAACATTTTCAACCATGTGGTTTTCTTGAGAAGAAACATTAATACTGAATAAACCCGAAAACATGTCACCAAACCATCCGAATCACTACTTTCAGCTAAAAGTTATGATTTACCGTCCTTGTTTGACTGTCGATGGGCAGTGAAAGTGCTGTCCGCGAGGGGTTCGGTCGGGCTAGCAGTGGTGGGACTTTGCCGTCGACAGTGATCCGGACCGGCAAAGCTTGGAGGAGAGTTCTACTCTTCTACAAAGTTGGACTTCGAGCTCGAGCAGACCTAATCTCAATACTTATGCAAGATATAAATCACTTCACATGAATTGGTTTGGGAATTGAAAATCCCACATTTCCTGGGTTTTCAATTCTGATGGGTTTTCAACCCCCACCTTTAAGCAGCCAAAAAAACAGGAGCCAAGCTTACAATTTATGGGGAAATGCCAATTCCCTCCAATTCCTATGAAATGACTAGGACATTGATGACCTTCTAAATGCTCCAATCTTTCAGGTAGAGTTTCAAGTTATGATAGGGTAAAGGAGGATTGCTAAATGTGGAGAGGACCATTTCCCTTCCATTATATTCCTCTAGATACATTTGATAACTCCAGTTCCAGTGGTTCGTAGTGCGGTACTTGTTGGTAGTGTCGGTACTCATTGATAGTGGCCAAATCTTATTTGTTTAGTATGAGTTCCTCGAATTAACCTTTGGACACATGCTTCATATTCATTGCTCGTGTTCATAGTAGTGATTTCGTCCATGATCATCTCAGTTGTGAAGGGACACTGCTTGCGTCAGGATCTGCGGACTGTACCGTTAAGTTATGGGATGTCACCGCCAGTACAAAGGTGCCAAAGGGCGACGAGAAGTAAGTTGATCAAAATATTTTCTGAAACTGGATGATTTGTAACTACTGAACTTCGTAACATTCGAAACTATGTACTATCATCGATCAGCAAAGCTAGCAGTGGTGCCAGATTGAGATTATTGAAAGCTCTTCCGACCAAATCAACTCCAGTGTATAGCATGAGGGTAAGATACTACTAGCAGTTGGTATTTACTTGAGCAGCCAATGTATTGATCGACTTCTAACCGTGTGAACAACCAACTGCTGCTGCTTTCCCCGCCTGCAGTTTTCTCGGAGGAATCTGTTGTTTGCTGCTGGTGCGCTTTCAAAATGCTCGTGAGAATTGGATCGGAGGCGTGGCGGGGGGTCACACAGAAAGGGTCGAAAAGAAACAGTGGTTCATGTATCTGTTGGTTCTATCTTTGCATTCATTTTTTCCACCGGATAATCTAGGTCAGAGGCTCAGTTGTCTACTGTGTAACATTGTATTTATTAAGAGGATTATGTATCTGATTCTGATTGTTTGTGTTTTTTTTAATCAGTTTTTTCTTCTATATATCACTAAATTAGGCCTCCCAACTCTTTGCCAAGTTGACAATATTTCCTCTGAACCCAGCTATTGTTACACTCAGGTTATAGGAACTATTTCTGAAGGATATGAATGTGATCTACACTCAATCAGGCTATCTATCTATTACTGGGTCATATTCCAACAGTACGTTGAACACATGGTTGATTGGCCCTCACTCCAACCATACTAGAATTTTCATGGTGAAATTGGTGGCCAGTCCCTGAAACAGTTCTTGTTTATCATCAAGGACAGCTAATGTTTGCCTTTACCGTTATGTCCCTTCCTTTAGCATCAAGTCCCTCCCTAGTTTCTGCTCCTGTGGTTTTAGGAAGATTTTTGCTCCTTAGGGGGATGCTACTGGTACGTCTCAACTGTCTGATCTGTACTTGCAACAACCATGATTGGTGTTTCCCACCCACACCCTTTTTATATTTAATCTGATGGTCGAGATGCATCCATAAACAATAGGGAACAATCGAGATTCATCCGATTTGTACTTAGATAGCCATGATGGGGGTATCTTACCCATACCATTTTTACATTCAATTTGATGGTCAAGATGCATCTTACACAGCAATCACAATTGTCTCACCCATGTCCATTTTACATTCAGTCTAATTGTTGAGATGCTTCTGTGGGTATTGAGTGAAAAAAAATCAACAAGGACTCCTGACAAAAACTATTCCTTGCTCAGGGACCTGATGTGAAACGGTATTGATTTATATCGTTATTGTAAGTCTGGATTTATTCAAGAGACCGATCACTAATGGGGTGTTTGGCATTGTTCCCCGGGATCGTATTGTTGTTCTTGTGCATTTTTCAGAAAAATAAACAAGTATGGCCATGAAGGAACGATGTCAAACACCCCATCTATATAATATGGTACAACGGTTTTGTGCTGACTAGACAAAACGGAAGCTGACTAGGACAAGCTGACTGGACAAAAATAAACCGAATAGATCTAACCATTCGTTCAAAAATCAACGCACGATCTCAATTTCCCCGGTAACCAACTCCCTATGGGTTTCAAATCCCGACCCATTTAAACTACACTAAATCCCTAAAATCCCAGCCCATTTAAACTGCACTAAACATGACCGTTCATCCCGTGATGGTTATTCGCATCAACGGCTATAAACCCGCCTGCTGAAATTTTGGCCGCCCCAAACCATCGGGTTGATCTCGAGGAATCCATTCAAATAGAGACAACTGTGATTGATCGATTATAGGGAGAGGGTTAGTTGGTCGCACCGAAGGCGCCCACTTTGTGCCAATCGGTACGAGCGAGGAAATATAGTTGTCGTCGAAAGTGTTTTGTTGCCGAAGGCATTCAGGTGTGATGCTGCCAAAGGCGGCCCGCTGCAGTGCCGACAAATGTGTTGCCGCCGATGTGATTGATCGATTATAGGGGGAAGGGGAGTTGGTCGCGCCGAAAGCGTCTGCTTCGTACCAATCGACACGGGCGAGAAAATGAGTGTCCCTATGAATGCCGGTGTTGTCGTCGAAAGTGTTTTGTTGTCAAAGGCGTTCAGGTGGGTTGCTGCCGAAGACGACCCACTGCAGTGTCGACAGGCACGGGCATGCAGTAGTCTATATAACATGGCACGACATTCTACATGTTGATTAGACAAAATGGAACAAGCTGACTAGACAAAAACGCATGTACTCTCTCTCTCTCTTCTCCACGATCTCTCTCTCTCCCCGTATATCTCTGTGTATCTGTAACATCCACCCCAAACATACAAGATTTTGTCCGCTTTGCCCGTGCTCGCACGAGAACTTCCCAGGGAGGTCACCCATCCTGGTACTACTCTCGCTCGAGCACGCTTAACTACGGAGTTCTTACGAATTCCGTAGTGGCGCTGTAACACCTGTGGTGTTAGATTTGAGAATGATAGAAATCCTAAATGGCTAGTTTCGTCTTTTTACAGCCAGACTTTCTCTTTGGGCTTTTTCTTAATAAATGGATCATAAACCTATGAGATGTTTTACGTTCACATTCTCCGTAACTTCGAGCTTGTCACGATGGTGTGTTCCGTGCAACGATCAGGTGTATGCGCAGCCAGTTTCCGCAGCCTGGCAGGTAAACCCTAGAAAAGCGATAATTGATCGATAGTTGTAGCCGTTTTGTTTTCCACAAGAGATCGGGTGATCGAATCGTAACGAAACAAGATACGTTAGATGAGGCTCTGAGAGAGCCTTCCAATGAGCCTGAGTTAGGGTCGATCCGACACCCGGGTGAATAGTTATTACTATTTTAAGTTTTGGAGTCTTTCATTCTTTTCGGGAGATCTAGAAGCTAGTCATAAAATTATGTACCAAGCACTGACACGTTCGCGTTGACGAGACCTTTTCAACGAATCCTCTCGGGCCCTATTCCGACTTCCGGTTTGATAGTTACGACCTATTATTCTTTTCAGCCCGGTTGATGGACGAATCGCACCCGGATTCCAACCGAGCCCGGTTCAGGGCTCGGGACCGAGCCTGACCAGCCCTGAAGCTTACCTCCAGGTCTCCTAGCATAGTTTAAGGTCTCTTGACTTCCCTCCCCATTTATTTAAATTCCGAAATTCGGATCAGAATTATCGGGCAGGATTGGGATGATGTATCGATCCCTATCTTTCTTTCCTTATCCTTTCGTCTTAACCGACTCTATCTCCCCAACCCTTATCACAACAGCCCCCCTTTTTCTATAAATAGAGAGAGAGAGAGGAACGTGAGAGAACGTGAGAGGAGAAGAGAGAGAACGGGAGAAATAGAGAGAGAAAACGAGAGGAAGAGAGAGAGAACGGGAGAAGAAGAGAGAGTACGCGAGACAGAGGTGGGGAAGGAGAAGAGATCGAGGGAGATTGGAGCAGCCGACCGCCCCTCGCCGGAGCCCCGGCGAGCACGCCGAGACCCCCAGGTCAGTCACCTTCCTCCTCCCATCCTCCTCCGCGACCCAACCCCGCGACCCGGCCCCTTCCTCCTCCCTTGCCGCGGCCCGCACGGGTGCACACCTCCGCCGCACTTGATCCCCTCCCGGCGATTGCCGGCGCACCACCACCGGCCGCAACCCCCTCGTGAAGCCCCCCCTCCGGCCGAGCTTCGGGCTCCGACGGCCGCTCCGGCCGCCTCCCCCCGCGCCTCCTCTGTGGGGGTGGTGCGGGAGAGGCCGGCCGAGCGCTCGCCGGCGCTCCAGGCCGCCCCTCCCGCCGGCCGCCGTCGCGCAGGAATCCCCCCATGGCTGGTTTCGGTCTTGTGAAGAAGATGAAGTTGGGGGGGGCAAATAGGTAATTTCCATGTCATTTTAATTAACCCCAGACCCGACCTAGTTTAACCTGAACCCGACCCGACCCAACATGGCAATGCAGACCCGACCCGACCCAGCAGACCCGGCCCTACAGTGAACCGGTCTGGTTCACCTGAACCAAACCCGTAAACCAACCAGAAATTGGTTCAGCCGCCATTTCCTCGTCCGATCTCGGAATTGAACGAAACCAGAGCCATTTCGACCGGCTCGGAAATTCCTACCTATTGGTCATAGTCTAGAATAGTAATTATACTATTTAATACCCTGTTTTATTCTTTGACCCGATATTATCGCGGTACCGTGGTTTGACCGTCGTTTCATCGTCCGAACTCGGATTCGGACGAAACTAGCGGCATTGTGCTCAGAACATTGAGCCCTACCTTTTAAACCCAGAATATAACCCTAGAACCTCTTCTACCCTAGTGAACCAACCATGTGATCGGTTTCACCGGTTCTACGTGGTTTGACCCGAAACCATCCGACCGAAGTCGGATTCCAGCGAAACTGGAACCATCGGAAATGGTTCTTCGAGCCCGATTCGATGAGTAGGTTTAGCTTCTGTTTACTTAATTGGCCTAGTATTGTTTAGGTTCGAGTTCTTCAGTTGCACGGATTTGCGTGCTGTCGACTCAATGTTGGTCCCCTATCGAGGGTGTCCGACTATCCTTGGCATAGAACCCTCATCGTAGATTCTTTTGTTTTAATCGATAGAGTTATGATGCGGAGCTGTGGTTATTATAGACCTTGATCGTGGTGATCCAGCGGAGACGGATCAGAGGCAACTAGCAGGAGTTGTGTAATCGACAGCCAGGTGACATCTACTACCCTTGCGTGGTCTTTAATAGTGGGAAATGAGAATGACTAAGGGTAGGTGTCCATGACACTGCATGCGGACCCCGCCGGGCATCGTCGCATGTGGTCAAGTGGACCCCGCCTTGCATGCGGAGTCGCGAGTCCGGCGACGCATGCTTAAAATATTAATAGAATGATAATAATGATTGCTTTTGATTGTATGGACACCGTAATTAGGATTCCCTTAAATTAAACATTAAATTGAATAACTAATAATTATCGGAGCCCACCCTCCTGAGAGGAGTATGGCAACCCTAGCACACGGGTCACTGGGATGAGTGTCTTATTTCATTTATTTATTATGTCGCACGGGTTGCGAGAGCAGTACGAGACCAGGGGTAAATTGTTGAAAATTGTTAAGCATTAAATATACCTTTTGTAGCTTCAGTAAATATGTTGAAAGATGTTATGTGTGAATCTACCTGATTAGAGGGTAGGGACCCCGTGCGCGCAAGGGCCGTGAACCACCCTGCGCGTACAGCTGAAGTTAAGTAGGTTAGGGGTCACGGGCAAGGATTGTGGTAAAGCCAATAGGAGGTGCCCTCGAGTAGGGATTAGCCTAGCAGCCCTGTCCCGGGGAGTTGAAGTCCCCATAGTAAAGCAAGTTGGGCGGTAGAGCTCCACCCTGAAAGACGGGAAACCCCTTATGATCATCTGGGTGACTAGTGCATGGTGTTGGTGGATGCACGGCGAGAGAGTTGGCCCTCTACATCGAAATAAAAGGCCCTATAGTAATGCCCGACCGGGGGCAGGATGAACAAAATATCCGGGGTTCACATTTTGATAGTGTGTGTTTTATCTATATATGAATTTAGAATCGAGTGACTGTTTACATGATGACTTCGTGACTTTATCTGAACGTCTTATTTAATTTGTTCTTTAATGCTGCAGAACATTGAATGGACTTTATGCTAGATAACTTAGTGACAGTAGGAATTGCATGTGAATATAGACTACCGATAGGTTTAGGTTTCATTCTGCAAACTCTGATTCTACTAGAACTGATAGATCTTATCTTAACTTATTACGATTGGTCGTCTCATATTATTATAGACTATTAGGATGTCACTAGCCATTAATTTGGCTAATCTCCCAATTTCCTATTGGGGGCTACTCTTTCCCACGAGTAGGCTCAGTTGCAGGTCCGGAGGCTCAGGAGTAGCAGTAGGAGTCCAGAGGCGGAGTTAGAGTTGCAGTGTTACCTTTCGGCTTAGTATGTCAATCTTGTAGTCTTTTCTCTTCAGACATTGTAATTGTATTGGAATAAGAGTTCTTATTAGTTAGTTAGTATTCTATGGTTGTAGTTGCAATGGTTCCAGCTGAATTCTTTTGGGTAGGCCTCTCCTCAAGGCCCCAAGCCTAGGATAGATCATGATGAAAATATAAGTGCATATAAATGACTAAATTGATTAACCTTGTAGATAGGAATCCAAATTGGTATAGTTAAGTAACCAGACCCAGAACCCTCTTCTTTTTCTCACCTCACACCCCAGGGATCGGTCTTCAGATTTCTGGGGCGTGACAGGCGCACGGTTTTAAAACGCGTCTTCTATGTTTGGGAGGGGAAATTATATAAGTAGCTCAGGATCTCCTTCTCTCCAGGTGATGTGGGGCTAACTCATGGCATTGTACACCTCACCTCACCTCACCTCATCCATCTTGGCATCCCAGCCTCAGGAATCTTGGCTCTTGGCCTATTGGATCTTGGTCGTCACAATCCACCCCCCTTAGGGCTACACGTCCTCGTGTAGGGTTAGACCCCCCCATAGCAAGGAGAACCTGGCTCTGATACCATTTTGTAACATCCGCCCCAAACATACAAGATTTTATCCGCTTTGCCCGTGCTCGCACGAGAACTTCCCAGGGAGGTCACCCATCCTGGTACTACTCTCGCTCGAGCACGCTTAACTACGGAGTTCTTACGAATTCCGTAGCGGCGCACGATTTTAAAATGCGTCTTCTACTTTTGGGAGGGAAAATTATATAAGTAGCTCAGGATCTCCTTCTCTCCAGGCGATATGGGGCTAACTCATGGCATTGTACACCTCACCTCACCTCATCCATCATGGCATCCCAGCCTCAGGAATCTTGGCTCTTGGCTATTGGCCTATTGGATCTTGGTCATCACAGTATCTCTCTTCCCCACAATCTCTCTCTCTTCGTCTCTTTCTCTCCTCCATGATCTCTCTTTCTCTCTTCGTCTCTCTTCTCCACATCTTTGTCTTCGTATATCTCTCTCTCTCTCCCCATCTCTCTCTCTCTCTCTCCGTGTCTCTCTCTCTTTTATCCACAATCTCTCTCTCTCTCTCTCTCTCTCTCTCTCTCTCTCTCTCTCTCTCTCTCTTTCCCACGATGGGTACTTGGACGGTTGTGAGGGTGGATCCTCTCTCCTTGCACAGCTTTTTCGGTCTCCCCCTAAAAATCCTGTGGCAACCCCTTTCTCTCTTCATCCCGAACCCCCTTTCTCCTACCCGATCGTAGCCTACCTTTTATCTTTTTCTCCCCATTAATCTCCTTCCATAACCATCCCTTACACTTAATCTACCGATCTATTCCCCTTATGTTTCTCTTCTCTCTCTCTCTCTCTCTCTCTATCTCTAAATTCGATCACAGCCATCCAAGACCCCCACCGAACGTCTCTCTCTTCTTTAAATCTCTCTCCCGTCTCCTCCTTTCTCTATCTAACCGAACCTCTCTCTCTCTCTCTCATTGTGAAGTTCAGGAACAGGTGACGCTCGACCCAGCTAGCTGTGTATAGCAAGCTCTACAAGGTTTGATCTATTGGCAAAGCAAAGAGACGAGCATTTGTTTTTGCTTTTGTTTTTTGGGTAAAGAAAATACACTACAAAGACTAGAGAATCGGACGGCTAGAGAATTGTACGACTACATTGAAGATAAGAGGGGCTACGAAAGTCGGGAGGGGAGCAGAGAAACGTGAAAAGATGAAGGACGAGATAATCGGTATGAATCGTTTTCTTGCTGTTTTTGCTTGAAATTTTCTTCGTTGTCGCCGAATACGACGGTGTGGGTGATAGTGGTGATGCTCGGGAGGTGTTTTGCTGCCGAATGCGGTCTACTACAGTGCCGACATGTGTGTTGCTGCAAAAGACGGCCTGCTGTAGTGCCGATAGGCACATGCATGCACTAGTTAGTGACATGATAGCTCCTATTAAAACGTAAGACAAGATAAACTAAGAGAGATGATCATATATCAAATTATGTGCGCATAAGACAATCAATGCAATCACAAAGACATAACCGGCCTCTATGTAGGATAAACTTCCCCTAGCTACAAGCTCTCTCCGGCAAGGAAGATGCATGCTCAAAGATATGGCACAATTGATATAAGACATTATCATGATGTATGTCTTATCTTTCGGGGGGACTGTGATTCGATCAGAGATACAATTTGGTATGTTGATGCTGATTATGCGGGTGACCTGTATACACGAAAATCTGTGATAGGTTATGAGAGATGATCATATATCAAATTATGTGCGCATAAGACAATCAATGCAATCACAAATACATAACCGGCCTCTATGTAGGATAAACTTCCCCTAGCTACAAGCTCTCTCCGGCAAGGAAGATGCATGCTCAAAGATATGGCACAATTGATATAAGACATTATCATGATGTATGTCTTATCTTTCGGGGGGACTGTGATTCGATCAGAGATACAATTTGGTATGTTGATGCTGATTATGTGGGTGACTTGTATACACGAAAATCTGTGATAGGTTATGAGAGATGATCATATATCAAATTATGTGCGCATAAGGCAATCAATGCAATCACAAAGACATAACCGGCCTCTATGTAGGATAAACTTTCCCTAGCTACAAGCTCTCTCCGACAAGGAAGATGCATGCTCAAAGATATGGCACAATTGATATAAGACATTATCATGATGTATGTCTTATCTTTCGGGGGGACTGTGATTCGATCAGAGATACAATTTGGTATGTTGATGCTGATTATGCGGGTGCGAAAATCTGTGATAGGTTATGTTTTTAGACTAGAAGGAGGTCCGGTGAGTTGGAAAGTCTTTCTACAATTCATGATTGCACTATCAACAATAGAGGCGGAATATATGGCTATAACATAAACGACCAAGGAGGTAATTTGGTTCTGAGACATTATTGGTGAGTTTGGTTTCTTGCAGCCCAGACTTATGGTATATTTCGATAAACAAAGTGTTATCTATTTAGCGAATGACAATCAGGTTCATCACTCACGAACGAAGCTCATTGAGATCTTGTATTATTTTGTTCAAAATTTTATCAAGAGTAAAGTTCTTTCCGTGTTAAAATTCATGCACATAATAATCATGCTGATATGCTGACGAAGCCAGTTCCAATGATTAAGTTTAAGTGTTTCTTGAACTTGGTCAAGATGCTATGAATATGTTTGCACCATCCGGGTGCTTTGTCACATTTGCAGTACACGGTTCTAGACATCGTCAGGGTGTTATTTGGCACCATCAGGGTGCAGTGGAGATGATGATCATATTCATAGAGGGCTTTTGTCAAGGTGGAGAATTGTCGTGCTATGTCTCAATTTTGAAGACTGAGAAATAGTTATATCCATCAATCGGTGGGTCCAAAACCGATCGATCGATTTTGCTATACAGGCTAGGAAACGGGCATTTTGAAAGACCTGATGAAATTACTGGCATTGATGATATTCAGGTTGGTCCAAACTGACCTATCAGTCCTTATGGCCAACCGATTGGTTTGACTGCTTCAGGAATATGTTCTCTTTATTTAAACCCGATACTATATGAAGGGTATTTTTAGGCCAATCTTATGACTACGAATTTGTGAGAGATTCTTTAAGAGGAAGATAAATCCTAAGGTGAATAGGGTCTTCTCGTTATTGTTAGGTTATTGCTTGTACCTTCTTTAATTCCTTGGCTTCTAGTGGTTTGATTGCCGTTACACATGATTTTTTCAAATTTGGGTTTCCACGTAAAATCGATGTCTTGTGCTTGTATGGTGTGTTGTCTCTACCCTCTCTCCTTTACTTTCTGTTCTTTATGAATTCTGTGTTTGTTTCTCTGCGTTGCAATCCGGACCACATCCCTATTGTTGATCCTGCTTATGCAAACGATGCTCAATAGACAATTTATGAAGTCGCTGATGTGTGGATGATGGAGCCGTCATTGAGCGGATGATGGGGTCGCCAGTGGGTGACTGATGGAATCGTCAATGACGAATGATGGAAGCGCCGATAGACAC
Source organism: Chamaelirium japonicum (assembly GCA_947650365.1). NCBI lineage: Eukaryota > Viridiplantae > Streptophyta > Magnoliopsida > Liliales > Melanthiaceae > Chamaelirium > Chamaelirium japonicum. The sequence continues at coordinate 7,171,389 of OX393550.1, read as the reverse complement.
AACTGCAGCGCATCGCCGATTAGTGGCGGATCCGGAGTGCTATGCGTGAGGACGTCAGATGCAAAGCACTGATTGCATGAGTTGCCTTCAGAACGAAGAGCTTTGACTACTACTGCCACCATCTGACTTGCACTTTACAGGTCAAGTTCCACAGTGATGGCGTTAGAAATAATTAGGAGCCCTAGAAAGGGAAGGGGAAAGAAATCGATCCCCTGTGCTTTGTTACTCAACCCACCCACTACATTATTAAGGTGGAGATGGATGATGACAGTTTGACATAGACTGCCAAATCCCATGCATGCATGCATGCATGTTTTTCTCCTCCTATCCACAAAAGGTCTGGCATATATAATCTCGATCGGCATCGAGATGCATGCGACGATACTCATCATCGATTATGAACACCATAGGCATTTGAGTTCAACAAAACCTTAATCTTGTTGTATTGATGCTTATTGAAAAGAAAGAGTAAGTGAAAAAAACAAATTCGTACTTGTTTTATTAATAGAAATGACTTCTCTAAATAAAGGGGCTCAAAATATAAAGCAAAATTAAAAATTAAAAAGAATACTTGATAATTAATTTGAATATCTGGGTTTTTATTTTTCTTTTCTTTTCTATGGATGATATATGGATCACTTGTTTGATAGGTTAATGGTTATATAAAAATATTTCAAATCACAAGTGCTCTATGTGTTAAAGATGTCAACAATTACATACTACACGAAGGCTATCCGAAACGTCGGTGGGCATATCCATGCTCCACTCGAGCACAGAACATCAAAGACATCCAACTATCGTAGAGTTAGAGATACCAACAATTAACACAGATTTAGTTCGGTTTAAAAGATTTGAAAAAAAAAATTGGACGATCTAAACTTCGAGATCACACATTTCATCAATAGTCATGAGTTTATATACGTTTGCCATCCTATAAAACTTATAGAGAAATGCTATTCAGTCCGAAGGTTTTTCTGACTCTGCAAATTAAGCCCGATTGGAATGGCAGCATACACTGCCACGTCAATCGGGCTGAGCGAAATCTAAAAAACCTTCGGGCTAAATAGTATTTCTCAAAACTATATGATTTTATGGCATTCAGTTTTATTCGATGTAGTGTGTTAGTATTCTATTAGTCCCACCTCGGTTGTGGTAACATAATGGTGTGCGTACTCTCTCTATATAAAGAGAGGTAGTCTTATGTAATGTAATTGAGATTAATGAGATAATACAAGAAGATTTTCTCCTCAATTATATTCTCTCTCCCCCTCTTTTCGTAACATGGTATCAGAGCCAGGTTAGGGTTTCGAAGACTCCCTCTGGCCTCGGTCTCCTTGACGCCGTCGGCGTCGAGGAGGCCGGAAATAATCAAAAGTATTTTCTTTTCTTTTCTTCTTCTCTTTCCTTGCGTGATCCCTCAATCGGCACTCCCCTGAGCTACAAAACCGCGGTTCTGAAGAACCACCGGATCAACAGGCTCGTCGACCGGACGTCTGCACCCACCACCGTCCTAGCGGGCTCGGCCCTGCGCCGCCCGGACGGTGCCCTGCTGTCTGAGCGGGTTCTGTCTGTGCCCCGCTATCCGAGGGCCACGCCGACCAGCGGGATGCCCGTGTTCCAGATCCGGCGATATCACACCTCCGACTGCTTCTGCGCGCCGGCCGCCTATCGGCCTTGTGCCCTTGTCACCTGCCACATCGACCTCCCGCTGAGGTCCGGTCCCGGTCCTGCGCTCGCCACCCGAGACCTCGCCGCCGCCTCTCACCGTCGCAGTAGAGAGGAGAGAAGGGGGCCGGGGTCCGATCCGCCCGTGCGTGCCCCCGTCACGCAGCAGACGGAGAAGGCCGGAAGGGCGGGGGTCCGAACCCCCCCCAGCGTGTACCCCTCATCTTCGGTCGCCTCGACACCGGTTGGGCCATCTACATCACCGTCTTCCTCAACCGCGCGCCAGGCATCTCTTCTGCGACTCGATCGGGCCGCACCTCCCTCACCAGATCTGGACGCCGGCGCTGCTACGGCAGGGGGGGAGCGCAGATCTAGTCGACCTCCTCCCCTACCTGAGATCTGGCGCCGCCCCTAGCCTCCGGCGCCTCCGCCTCTACGCCGCTCCGAGCCTCCGAGCCGAAGCCATCAGCCTATCACCCACCTCTCTCCCGGATTTCTCTCTATCGTGTCCGACTTTCTATCCGATCCACCTCCTTTCTTTCCTTTTTTGTCTCTCTTTCCTTATCTCCTCTCTCTCTCTCTCTCTCTCTCTCTCCTAAAATCCGGATCATCCCCTTTAAAATCGAATCACAACCGTCCCTTGCCCTCAATCTCTCTCTTTCCTTTTCTGGTTTGATCACAGCCGTCCAAACATCCAGCCACTTTTACCATTTGCTCGTCTCCTCTCTCTTCAAATTGAATCACAGCCGTCGGCAGTCCCTTGCCGTCTCTCTTTTATTCCTTCACTCTCTCTAAAGCTGATCAGAGCCATCCGATTTGCATCGGACGGCTCTATACCAGATCCGACCCAATGATCCCCTTTGAGCCCGTGACTGCGCCGTGCGGTCGTGTTCTCTCTCTATATAAATGATCACAGCCATCCATCCTGCATCGGACTGCTGTGCTTTGTGACTTGTTGCACCCGATCCGACACGGCCCTCTGCACCCGATCCGACCCTCTTTCACCTGGCCCTTTGCGCCGCCCGGATCCTGTGCTTATAGCATCTCGCCACCTGATCTGGCCCTTCCGTACCTGGCCGGCTTTTCGTATTTTTGCCTTGCGCTCTGATCTGTTGCGCTCTCTCTGCGGCCCTGTGCTCGAGCTGCCGCTCCTCCTTCCGCTCCAGCCCGTGCCCATCGGTCTTGCTGGCTGCTGGAGCCCTAAGCCGTTTGATCTGGCCGCTTTAGCGTCCTGCGCCCGCCGTCCGCTGCACCTTAAGCTTTGTCTTGTGCCGGCCTTTTTGGATCATTTCTCGTTCCGGTCACACTTGTCTTATGCCGGCTTTTAGATCCTCTCTAGTTCCGGTCACACTTGTTTTGTGTCGACTTTTGGATCCTTTCTTGTTCCGGTCACACTTGTCTTGTGCCGGCTTTTAGATCCTCTCTAGTTCCGGTCACACTTGTCTTGTGCCGGCTTTTAGATCCTCTCTAGTTCCGGTCACACTTGTTTTGTGCCGGCTTTTGGATCCTTTCACATTCCGGTCACACTTGTCTTGTGCCGGCTTTTAGATTCTCTCTAGTTCCGGTCACACTTGACTTGTGCCGGCTTTTAGATCCTCTCTAGTTCCGGTCACACTTGTTTTGTGCTGGCTTTTGGATCTTTTCCCGTTCCGGTCACACCTGTCTTGTGCCGGCCTTTTTTGATCCTCTCTAGTTCCGGTCACACTTGTTTTGTACCGGCCTTTTGGATCATTTCTTGTTCCGGTCACACTTGTCTTGTGCCGGCTTTTGGATCCACTCTCGTTCCGGTCATTCTTGCGCCGGCTTTCGGATCCTCTTACTTTCCTTGGTCATGTGACCCTATCAGAGCTACGACTCTTCATCTTCTCCTTCTTCTTTGTCTGTGATGATTGAGATCTTCTAAGAGGTGTTAAGTACTTGCTTCGGCCGGGTGCTTGCCTCTTATGAGGTCTCACGCATTCACATCTTTGCTTAGCCGCTCTCTCTCTCCCTTCGGCCTCCGTTTATTGCTGGCTTCCATCACCGTCGGCTTCCTTCGCTCCGATCCTTAGTGATCATTTTCAATTCCCCCGGTTGACCTGCTTACAGGTTGGCCGGGTTCCCCCGGTGCTTGCAGGTCAATCGGGTTTCCAGGACGACTTGCTTGCAGGTCGCCCTGTCACTATCTTTACTTTACAGCATAAAAAAGGGTTATTTGATGTAATTTTTTTTTCTTTTTTCTTTCTTTCTCCTTTCTTTTATTAAACAAACTGATGTCGGTTTATATCTTACATCAGTTTGACGGGGGGTATTAGATGTAGTGTGTTAGTATTCTATTAGTCCCACCTCGGTTGTGGTAACATAATGGTGTGCGTACTCTCTCTATATAAAGAGAGGTAGTCTTATGTAATGTAATTGAGATTAATGAGATAATACAAGGAGATTTTCTTCCCAATCCTATTCTCTCTCCCCCTCTTTTCGTAACAAGTTTGAATATAAATTAATCCTACCAGAAAAAAAAAGTTGAACACAAATTAATTATCTTACAGTTTTTCAACTTTAATTAATAGGTATGTAATAAGAGGCAAAATGGGACGTCTGTGATCGTGTACGATATCATGATGTTGCCAACTTCCGACCGATGTTGGTGTAGCATGAAATAAGTAGCACTCTGATGCCACGTGGCTCCATTGCATGAGGTGGAAAAATAGAAATTGTAAATAAAAATTAAATATGCTGATGCAATGCTAGGGCTGTGCATCGGCTCGAAAACAACATATTTAGGCAAAAACCCAAACCGATCCAACCTTGGTCATTTTTGAGGATTTTCAATCCGATCCAAACTGAACTGATGTTGGAATTCAATTCAATCCAATCCAATTAAAGTCGGCTTGGATTGCATTGGATGGTCGGTTTGGGCTTTGGCCCATATGTTTATTGTGTTTTTTCCCCCTTCTATTAGGATCTCGTTTCAACTCCATAAATACTAATTGTTGTCAAATCATTAGGCCAAAATAAGTTTTTAAGTTTATTTTGAGTCATCCTATAGTATTACAAAGGTTGTTGGTAGCAAGGGTATATGAGGACATATGGTATATTTAATAAAATATTATATGTATATACATATGTCGGTTCGGTTTAAGTAGGTTTTACAATTAAAATCCGTCAACCGAACCAATCATGTCGGTTTTTAAGAAACTCAATCAAATCCGATCCATTGAGTATGTCGAAACCTATGCAATGCTGGGTACTGTTTGGAAAAAAAAATAGGGATCGCGGAGATGAGAACGTCGAAAGAATTATATATATATACTAAGTATATTACTTTTTTTTTTTTTTTTTGAGAACCCCTCCTACAGGAGGGAGGGTTTGGCGGACCCTAACCAGAAGTCATTAATCAATCAAGATAACAGGTTGTTACAAAAAGAGGTAGCCTCCGGCCCAAGCTTATCTCTCCAGGGCACAATCCAAGCACGAAAAAAGGAGACGACTGAAAGTCGCAACCTATCCTGCCCTGCCGACTTACCATTGAAAATCCTGTTATTCCGCTCAAGCCAAATAACCCAAAGTATTGCCATGACCAAGACGTCCCATGGCTTCCGGATTGCCATCGGGATTCTCCTTCTCCTCCAAGAAGTCCAGAGGCTCCTAAGGTTCCTGGGATGCGAAGCTACACCAGCCTTGCCCTCGAAGTGGTCCCAAAGGTCCCTCGCAAACGGGCACCCAAGCAGAAGATGAGATGACGACTCCTCCTCCGAGGCGCAGAAGGTGCAAGAAGCATCTGTCGCCTGGGGATGATGCCGCCTAATCAAGTTGGCCTTCGTCAGAATCTTGTTCCTCGAGGCCAGCAGGGAGAAAATCTGGACTTTCGAGGGAGCTTTCGACTTCCAAATCGCCTTAGACGGTCCATGCCGCTGTCCCCGAGGAAGAAGATGAGCATAGAAGGAGCGAACCGAAAAAACTCCTGACGAAGTACCGCCCCAACGAACCACGTCCCTGACCGGCCGGAACGAAGCCGCCTGAAGAATCACGTGAAGGTCGTGCAACTCCCTCTGACCGTCCTGGTCCAAAGGGGAATCGAATCTCAAGCGCCACCCAACCGCACCGCGTCTCCTACTAGCCTGGGATCGGACAGAAGCTCCCCTGTTCCGGGCAACCGCAAAAAGTGATGGGAAGAGCTGCTCCAGTGGTCTGTCCCCGAGCCAAGTATCCCTCCAGAATCTGATATCCCGACCGTCACCTAGCACCAGGGTGGTAGCCCCCCTATAAAGATCCTTGACCCTGAGAATGCCCCTCCAGAAATGGGATATCCGGCCAGACATTCTACCCCGTGTCTGCAGAGGAGAGAATCGCCTAAAATATTTAGCCAAAATGACGTCCCTCCAGGATCCCCCTGCTTCCTGCTGTAATCTCCACCACCATTTCCCTAGCATGGCAATATTGAACCTGCGGAGATCAAGAACTCCCAAACCACCTATCTTCTTCGGCAGGCAAACTTGATCCCACCTCATAAGGTTGTAACCTCCTACAGCATCCACCCCATACCAAAGGAAAGATCTCCGAATCTTGTCAATCCGGTCAATTACCCACGACGGTAGGTAATAGAAGGAAAGATAGTAACAAGGTATTGAAGAAAGAACCGAGTTCACAAGCACCAGCCTGCCACCCGAAGACAAAAATCTACCTTTCCAGCCTTCAAGCCTCCTCTCAATCTTGAGAATAAGCTGCTCCCAGTCCTCCCTCCTCAGTGCTCTGTCACTGATAGGCAATCCCAAATACTTCATGGGCAGGGAAGCTACCTTACAGTTGAGAAGCCTGGCCAGCCCACCACCTGCATCCCCTGAGCCAATGTAGTACAGGCTACTTTTCTGGAAGTTGATCCTAAGGCCGGAAGTCAACTCCAACCCGTAGAGGAGGACTTTGAGGGAAACCATCTGGAAGGGGCACGCCTCTGAGAATAAGAGGGAGTCATCTGCATAGTGCAGGTTAGACGTGGTCCAGCCATGACCGCCCACACCTCTAACCAGGCCCTCTGCGTTCGCCTTCCAGACTGCGGCATCAAAGGCGTCCACAACCAGTATGAACAAATATGGTGACAGCGGGCACCCCTGCTTCAACCCCTTGTACACCTTGAAGTCCCTGCCTTGCTCCCCATTGATCAGGCAAGAAAGTTTCAAGGAAACCAGAATTTCTCTAATCCAACCCAGCCATCCTCTCGAGAAGCCTTTAGCCCTCATAAGGTCAAGCAGGAAATCCCAACACACTTGATCAAAAGCCCTCTCGAAATCGATCTTCAGCAGTACTCCTTCCTCCCCAGTCTCACGGAGATGAAAAATCGTCTCATGTGCCGCCGCCACACTATCCAGTATTAGACGCCCCTTGATGAACGCTGTCTGCGAAGGAGAAACAAGCAGGGCTATGTTGTCCGCAAGCCTATTGGCGAGATAATCTTGTACAGACAGTTCGAGAGGGAAATCGGCCTATAGTCCCGCAAGGTTTCTGCAGACGATTTCTTAGGAAGGAGGATAATCCACGAGTGATTCAAGCAATGAAGACGCACCTTTCCGGAGAAGAAATCCCGCAGCAGCTGGCACAGGTCGCTGGCCAACATGTCCCAGTACTCCTGGCAGAAGGACATGGGGAATCCGTCCGGGCCTGGGGCTCCATCTGCCTTGGATTGGAAGACGGCTCTCCGGAAATTCTCGTCCGAAAAATCATCGTCGATGCCGGAGTTCCCTGGTAGCCTCGGAAAGTCCATCCCCTCCCAATCGTAGGAAATGCCCGTAGGAGCGTCCGACGCCAAGAACGAAGACTTGAAGAAGGAGGTGGAAGCCTCTAAGATGTCCGCCGTGGTCGATAACTCCCTCTCCTCATGCTTCAAAGAGGTGAGAAAATTCTTCCTCCTCCGGGCGTTAGCGACTCTATGGAAATAGGATGTATTCGCATCCCCCGATTTCACCCACTGCTCCTTCGAGCGCTGCCGCCACATCTCCTCTTCCTTCCTCAAGACCAGCACAAGGCTCTCGTTAAGCTCCTTCAGCCTCACCGACTCCGGCAGTGAAAGGGAGGCCGACTCCCCTTTCACCTCTAGAGCCTGAATCTCTGCCAAAATTGAGGCCTTCTGCCTAATAACATTGCCGAAATGGCTCTTGCTCCAGCACTGCAACTTCCGCTTAACGAACCTGAGTTTCCTCACCATGTTCAAGGCTGAGTTCTCAGATCGACCTGCCTCGATCCACCAACCCTCCAGCAAGCCTCTGAACCCCTTCTCCATTGACCAAATCGACTCGAATCTGAAAGGAGGCCTCACCGGAGCAATCGAGTCGGTTGCCAGAAGGATCGGGGCGTGATCAGAGACGCAGGACGCCAGACCGGTCTGAATCGAACCGGGGAACAGCCCGTCCCACTCCGACGAGATCAAGAACCTGTCTAGCCTAGCCAGGATGGGATCCTCCCGCTTGTTGCTCCAAGTGAATGTACGGCCAGTCAACGGCAAGTCAACTAGCTCCTGGTGCCTAATGAAGAGGGAAAAGGCCCTCATAGCCGAGGCGTCCCCTCCGCTCCGAAGCCGCTCCCCCGAGCCTCGAGTCACATTGAAGTCACCCGCTATGACCCATGGGCCTCGAAAATTGGTCCTGAGCAGGGACAGCTCCGTCCAAAAATCGTCTCCCCTACTGTGGTCCGTGGGACCATAAACCGAGGACAGCATCCACTCCAAGCCATCCAATCTATTCTGAAACACCAGAGACAGCGAGAAGACCCCAACATTCGTGCTCCTCAAAAGGAACAAGTCATCGCTGTAGCTAATCAGAATTCCTCCCGACGCGCCTGTAGCATCCTTAGCTTCCCACTTAGCGATCTTCCTAGTGCTGAGCGAACGAAAGAAATGGCTAGTCGGGCTCTCCCGTTTCGACTCCTGAATACAAATGATGTCCACATCGTGAACGAAAGCAAAAGAGCTGGCCGCTCTTCTCTTCTCCGATTTCCCCAAGCCCCTCACATTCCAAGATAAAATCTTCATGAAACCAAGGTCGCTCCTCAACCTCCCAAACCTCCATGCGTAGCCTACTCAGGAGGCCAACTTTGCCCTCTTCTCCTCTAGAGCCCTGATAGAATCGAGAAAAAATCTCACACTGTCTAACTCCGGAGTAGTGATAAATCCACATTTCCTAGCAATATCCAGAATTACATCATCCTCCAAGAAAGACAGGGGGAGGGATACAGAAGGGTCAGCCTGATCCATATCTAAAAGACGCATCTTGGACCGAACAAGAGCCTGGGCCAAAACAGGGTCGTCCGAAGAGCGCTGCAAGACTTGTCGGAAGCTCCTCCTTGCCGACTGAAGATGGGCTGCTCCCGCCGAGTCCGTCGGAGGCTAGTTCACGCACTGCACAGCTGCGGGCATCTGCATCCCGTCCTCCTGACCTGTCACATTCCTACTGTCGACATCGAGGTTCGGATCACTAGGAATCCCCAAGATGGGACTACCCACATCAAAGGAAGCATCACATTCCTACTTCTTGACGAGTGCTTGGAGCGCCCTTTAACCCCTTCTCCCCTAGTTTAAGGTTTCGGTGATCATCCTCTTGGCCTCCTCGATCGCCGCCGGTGGCACCGGGAGGCCGGATATTGGATGGATCTATTCCTCTTGGGGTTGGAACTGGTTACTTCCCTCCCCGTGTAGATATTGTGACCTAATCTCGCCCCCTTTCCCTCTCTAGGGTTTTGGTCAGCCGTGGGCGGTGATTTTGTGGTCATCTCCTCCTAGATCGCACGGACTCTCCTGCTCGGCTTCGACGGTCACAAATCAGTGGCAAGGTGGTGGCTCCTACTGGTGCAGCTAGAGTGGATGGATTGGACCCCGGCCTGCAAGGCGGAAGTTTCGACGATGGGTTTTTCGGCCCCCCTCAACTGCTCGGTGGGGCGAATCCCGATGGCTCGATGCAGTTGCTGATGGGACAGCGGTAAATCAGGGGTGTGATGCATTAATTTCAACACCATTTGGACCGCTGCTGCTTGGTTTGGGTGGGGTTTTATGTGTTTTTATTTTTCTTTTGCTTTTTTTAAGGAGCTAGTGCTCCATTTATTCCGTCGGTGGTGGTGTTGTTTGTGTTGCCTCCGGTGTGATGGTTTGTGGCTTGTTTTGTAGAGATGGCGGTAGTGTTATGCCCTTGTGGTGTTGCTTGTGTTGGTCCGTTGGTGGTGGCATTGTTTGTGTTGCCGCCGGTGTGGTGGTTTGTGGTTTGCTCCGCTGAGATGGCAGTAATGTTCTTCCGCTGTGGTGTTTGTGCTAATCCGTCGGGTGGTGGTGTGTGTTGTTTCCACCGGAATGATGGTGTTTGGTTGTTGCTTCTGTCGAGCTGTGATGGCACTTGGGGTCTGGTGAAGAACCCCCCTCCTTCAACCCAAAAGAAAAAAAAAAAAATACTGTATATGCCAACACAAGTAGAGAATTCAATTAATTAGAGGGGAAATGTGTGAGCGGTAAAAAATCGATTAAGTTAAAAAAATTTGAAATACTGTAGATTAAAATATCCTTTACAGTATTTTAAATTTTCTTTTATATGCCACCGAATCAGCAAATCTCTGAAGCATCGAACCGAACCACAGCTCGCTGCCGCCGAATCGAACCTAAACCTAACCCTAAACTCAAGATTTATGGGCCATAGGTTGAACCCTAGACCTGGGATCTAAACCGAATCCTAACCGAACCATCGTACTACTTGCCGCCGTCGGATCTACTCGCCGCCGCCACCACCACCGCATGCTCGAGAGAGATGAGAGAAGAAGAGTCTGAGGGTAATTTTGGATTTATGAAAAATAACAGGGATCTAACGTTAATTGAAAACTTTCAATGTCTTGCACCTGCGTCATTTGTTATGTCAGGGAGTAATCACCAATTAACCCTCAATTATATAATATACTAGTAAGAAACCCGGGCAATGCCCGAATGTGCTTGATGCACGCCATTTGGCAAAGACGACATTGCAACTGTTCGAAAAAGTGTAAAATCTGAAGTGAGTATGATTCACTTGTTATAGAGAAAGAGCGAGAGATTAACATCAAATGGCCATTAAATGCCATTGAATGAAAATTTATCATCTTTATGATAGGTTTATGAATGGATTTAAAAGAGAGCTGCATTCACACACGGAAGAAAAATTTTAGCTATTTAAAAGACATCCACATGTCACAACACGGGAGAGAGGCTTCCATTTTAGTATATACTAGTAAGAAACCGGGGCAATGCCCGAATGCGCTTGATGCACGCTATTTGGCGAAAACGACATCGCAACTGTTGGAAGAAGTGTGAAATATGTAGTGAGTGTGATTCACTTGTTAGAGAGAGAGATTAACATCAAATGACCATTAAATGCCATTGAATGAAAATTTATCATCTTTATAGTAGGTTTTAAATGGATTTAAAAAAAAGCCATGTTCACACAAGGAAGAAAAATTCTAGCTCTTTAAAAGACGTCCACGTATCACAACACGGAAGAGAGGCTTCCATTTTAGTATAGATATAGATATATAAATATATAGATAAGGTATCACGATCATGTGATATTCTCAATATTATAATGTATCAAAACATATCTTAAAAATTAAAAGGTTTTTTAGTGTTACCCCTTTCAAAATTATGTACTATTTAGTAAGTCATCATTTTTTAGACCGGTGTTCCACTATGGTAGGTTGTTTAGTGGAATGGGTTGGCTTTAGGCACTCTTTGAGTGAGGGTCCTCAAGATAAGGCCACTTCTTGTCCTACCAAATTTATAGTGTTCACCAAGGGGCTCTTGTCCGAGTGGTACTCTCTCTCTCTCTCTCTCTCTCTCTCTCTCTCTCTCTCTCTCTCTCTCTCTCTCTCTCTCTCTCTCTCTCTCTCTCTCTCTCTCTCTCTCTAATGTTGGAGAGGTTTTCTGTTCGACTCCTGGAATGGACATCATGGACTGAATTTTTCCTTAAGGTTGTCGTTGTCTTATTTGTATGTTCACGGGATTATAAAATTTAATAAAAGTAATAATTATGCTGCTTTTCTGCTTCGATATTTGGACCTTTTTGAGCCCATGCTCTAGCACCCTGTCCTCTGACCCCACTGGCTGGTCCATCAATTTTGACCTTGTTGAGTTGGGGTCTAGGATTTGGACCGAAAACCCCATTTCTTTACTGAGTTGGGAGAGGCTAGTCCGATCTCACCACAATGCCATTTTGACGGGGTTGGGCTGGGCTCCTAACTGCACCCGTGTGGCCTGGATTAGGCCTTGGTGAACCAATCAATCATTTTGTATGGATTGTTGGAGGGATTACTGTTCATATGAACAGTAATCAGGGATGGCAATGGGCCGGGCTTGGGCCTAGCAAATGTATAATTTTGCCCGATCCAAAAGCCCAATCCGATATAATAATATAATATAAATGGGCTCCGAATTTAAGCCCATTCCGACCCCTAACAGGACTGATGGGCTTGTCCCTCACATGTGTGTGTGTGTGTGTGTGTGTGAGAGAGAGAGAGAGAGAGAGAGAGAGAGAGAGAGAGAGAGATTACATCTGAGGAATGATAGACATACCTTTGGAATATACATTAACACTCCGCCTCAAACTCACGGTGGATCATGTACTGAGAGTTTGCTTATAAAATAACAAAATGGAACAATCATAAGGGGCTTTGTGAGAAAATTAGCAGTTTGCTCCGTCGAGGGAATGAACGACAAGGAGATGATGTGTGCAAAAAACTTCTGTTGAACATAATGACAGTCGATCTCAATGTGTTTGGTCCGCTCATGGAAAACTAGGTTGCTAGCAATTTGAATAGCACTTCGGTTGTCACAGAATAGAGGTGCAGCCCCAGAAATCCTAACTCCCAAGTCGAGTAGAAGGTGTCGAAGCCAGACAATCTTTGCAGTGATGGAAGCCATAGCCCAGTATCTGGCTTCGGTGCTGAAGCGTGCAATAGACTCCTGTTTCTTGCTGTGCCAAGAAATAAAGGAATAACCAAGGAACACACAGTAGCCGGTGGTAGAATGGCGGGTAGCAACATCTCCAACCCAATCTGCATCGGAGTAAGCACGTAGAACCAGTGGAGAGGTGGAGGGAAATAGCAGTAAACGAGTGACGGTATCGCGGAGATATCGAATAATCCGAAGGACCGCTGCAAAGTGAACCAAGCAAGGAGTCTGAACGAACTGGCTGACAATTCCAACGGCATGGGCAATGTCAAGCCTAGTTATGGTGAGATAAAGGAGCATTCTAATCAGCCGTTGGTAATGAGAAATATTATGGAGAGGCTCACCATCTGTAGAGAGGAGTTTCAAGTTGAGCTCCATGGGCGTGTCAGCAGTACGAGAGTCAGTAAGAGCAACATCAGCAAAAATATCAGAGATGTACTCTTGCTGAGAGATCAACAATCCTTGAGCTGACCGGATAATCTCAAGGCCAAAAAAGTATCGGAGAGGGCCTAGATTCTTCATCTCAAACTAACTATGGAGGTGACGTTAACGGGATGCTATGGTAGCATTGTCATCCCTGGTGATGATCATATCATCCACATACAGAAGCAACACAACAATGCCCTGACTGGAGGAGCGGGTGAACATAGCATAATCAGAGTGTCTCTCTACAAACCCAATTGTCAGAATTGCACTGCGGAATCGCTCAAACCATGCCTGAGGTGCTTGTTTGAGTCCATAGATAGCCCAGTGCAGACGACAAACGTGCCCTGTAGAATCATAAATACCCGGAAGAGGAGCCATGTATACCTCCTCGGAGAGGTCACCGTGAAGGAACACATTGGTGACATCCATCTGATAGAGAGGTCACCCTCGAGCAGCTGCCACAGGTAAGAGGGTGCGCACAGTAGTCATCTGAGCAACTGGAGCAAACGTCTCCTCATAGTCAATCTCATACTCCTGGGAGAAGCCACGAGAAACGAGGTGGGCTTTGTGCCACTCAATGGATCTGTCAGGTCAAGTCTTGACCTTGAATATCCATTTGCAGCTGATAGGCACCACGCCTGAGAGACAAGGAACTAAATCCCATGTCTGGGCCCACTGAAAAGCTTCAAGCTCCACTGACATAGCCTGCCACCATTATGGGTGTAAAACTACATCACGGTATGACTGGGGATCCCGGTGGGTGTAAAGGGCAGTAAGAAAAGACTAGTAAGACGGAGAGTAGGAGGCAACAACAGAGTAGTCAGAGGGGTCAGAGAAGTTAGAGGTAAAGGCAGAGTAGCCAAACATGTTGAGAGTGTTGTTATATTTGTTAAAAGGGTGATGTTTACGCGTAGGGTAGCGCCAAACAGGGCCAAGATCTACGGCCGAAAAGGTGGGAGCTGCTGTAGGCAAAGAAGTACCAGTGGAGATAGTCTTGGTGGGAGGGACTATGGAGCGACAAACATAGACACGCGTGACAGGTGGTGGTGGAGCCGTGGAGGTGACGGGGGAGATGGGGGAGGGGGAGGTAGCGGAGACAGGGGAGGTGGAGGTGAGGAAGGTAGGGGAGGGTCAACCGGGAAGGGCATAGCCGTAGGTGTGGGAGTAGGATACAGAGGTAGGAAAGGGACGGCGAGAGGGGGTGGAGGAGTAGAGGGTGGCACAGGCAGTAAGGGAAGATCCGAGGACTCAGTGAAAAAGTATGGGACATCCTCAGCAAAGGAGACGTGACGAGCGATACGGATCCGGCGAGCCAAAGGATTGTAGCACCGATAACCCTTGTGCTCCCGACTGGGCCCCAAGTGGACACACCTAACAGACCTAGCAGAGAGTTTGGTACGCTCATGGGGAGGGAGGAGGACGAAACACGTGCATCCAAAGGTACAAAGAAGTGAGTAGTCCGAGGGTGTGGAGTAAAGCCACTTGTATAGTGTAAGACTAGAGAGGGTAAAGGATGGAGTGATGTTGATAAGGTGAATGACTGTCAGAACAGCCTCGGCTTAGTAGGAATGTGGAACAGAAGCAAACATAAGTAGAGTTCGCGCTATCTCGAGGACATGACGATGTTTGCTCTCTACGACTCCGTTCTGTTCGTGGGTGCGGGGACACGACTGTTGGTAAAGAGTGCCGTGAGTTTAAAGGATCTCACGTATCTCAGATGAGAGATACTTCTAAGTATAATCAGACCGAAAGGTCTTAATGCGCCGACCAAACTGGGTGTGAAGCATATAGTGAGGTCCTGTAAATATGAGGAATCTCGGAGCGGCGACGCATGAGATAGACCCAGGTGCAGCGGGAGTAATTATCTATGAAGCTCACATAATACAATAAATTAGTAAAAGAGGCAACTGAAGCAGGACCCCATGCGTCAGAGTGCACGAGATCAAAAGGGGTATTTGAACGAAAAGCACTAGCAGAAAAAGAAAGAGCAATGTTTTTTGCTAAGCGACAACCAGTACATACAAAGAGGAAAGAGAAGGATATCCGACCCAAAGCGTCATAGCGAAAAATGCTTTGGAGTCGATTACTAGATATGTGACCTAACCTTCTGTGCCACAAGTCGGCATCAGAGATGACAAACAGAACTGACGAAGTGGATGGAGTGGAAGTGGGAACCTGAAGGTGATTCAACTGATAGAGTCACCCTGCTCTACGACCTAGTCCAACTCTCTGACCTATTCGCGGATCCTGCACAGAACAAGAGGAAGAAGTAAATGTAACGGTCAGGCTCGAGTCACAAAGTGAACTAACAGATATTAAATTAATATTTAAGAGGGGAGCATGGTGAACACGAGGCAAGGTCAGGTGACTGGTGGGATCAGAGGCAAGGGTGATGGATACACACTACGAAATGGGTATACGAGTCCCGTCAACAGTGTGGACCCCCAAGTGGATGGGAGTAGGGCTACAATCCATAAGTACGGAAGAGTCGAAGGTAAGGTGGCAGGAGGCACCCACCCGAG
Source organism: Chamaelirium japonicum (assembly GCA_947650365.1). NCBI lineage: Eukaryota > Viridiplantae > Streptophyta > Magnoliopsida > Liliales > Melanthiaceae > Chamaelirium > Chamaelirium japonicum. The sequence goes on along the minus strand of OX393550.1, from coordinate 7,155,852 downwards.
TCGAAGATCTATGGAGCAGTAATACCAGGAGGGGCAGATATGCTGTGAGCTGTCGAAGAGCTAGTGGAGGCGAGGTACCGGAGAAGTAGCTCCTCAAGTCGCTGAAGACAATCAGAGTCAGATCGAGGCAGAACAATAGTGATGACGGGAGGTGCCGGAGTAGCTAGATTGATAACAACAATATCGCCACAATGGCAGAGAAGAGCCTGACCACTTCCATGACCGACTGTCTCAACGAAGGGACTCAGCCCGAGAACACCCTCAAAGCGGAGTGACGGAAGAGCATGATGGAAGGCCATAGTGCCACGAGATGCCATCATCGTGCAAAAGTGAGGAGACACGGAGGCGAGTGTAGAAGTGCCATCAGAAATCCTCGACGAGAGACAATAGGGAACCGACTAAGCAGAGGGATCGGAAAGGGGAGTGAGGGAGCGGAAAGGGGGGCTACGGGGAACGGGATCGGGTGAGGGGGTCGGCAGGTGAGAGGGGGATTGGGTGGCTAGAGGGGGGCTGCGGGGGTTGCCGGTGTGAGTGAGAGGGAGGAATCTGGTGGATGCGGGGGCTGCGGGAGAGAGAAATCGGAAAGGGGGTCGGTCGGTGGGGGAAGGAGCGGGTGTCTGGAGGGGCCCGGAGGGGCTAGCGGTGCAGGTGAGGGTGGCTGCGGTGGCTGGAGGGGCTGCCAGAGTAGCTACCGAAGGAGGGAATCGGGTGCTGGAGGGGCTGTCGGTGCGGGTGCGATGGCTGGAGGGGCTGGAGGTGCGGGAGGGCTGCCGGAGGAGGCCGGGGGGGGGGGGGGGGGGGATCGATTGCGGGAGGGGGTTGCGGTGGCCGACGGTTGCTGCGGGGGCCGGTGGTGGCTGTCGGAGAGAGGAACCGCTGTGGGAGGGGCTGCGATGGCCGGAGAGGTGGAGGGGGAAGGGGCGGGAGCTGTGCTGGAGGTGGCTGGCGGGTGCTGCAAGGGTCGGAGGTGGCTGCCAGAGGGAGGGGCTGCGGTGGCCGGAGAGGGAGTCGGGGGGTGCTGTGGAGCCTGAATCGGAGTCGGAGGAAGATTGTCGTCGTCGTCACTGTCGGAGCCGGAGAACCCTAGAGCTCTGATACCATATTAGGATATAACGGCTAGGGTTTGGAGAGAATGTGATACTCTCTATTAAGGGACTCAAGCCCAATATATATATACATGAATACACAAGTAACCCGATCCGGCTATACATAGAACCCGACCCGGTATATACATTAACAGTCTTCATGCCTTGATCGATGCCATAATCGACAAACATCTGCTTCATCCAAAGCAGCTGAGTGCCATAAGAGTCGGCAGCTATACACTCTGCTTCAGTGGTGGAAAGTGATATGGAATTCTTCTTTATGTGCCAAGACACTAAGTGATATGGAATTTATTGGCGACAAGAGTGGTTTGGGGGGGGCTAATATTTTTTTTTTAAAAAAGATGCTGACATCATCACAGTCATCCCAACAGCTCATCTCTTATTTTCTTTTTCTGCCATGATTGGTTGGTTACATAGCAACTGAACTTCACACCATTCTACTGATTCAGAGGCAGTGGAAGTCAGTGGATTCCAAGGTGGTTGGCATTTTGTTTGCTCAGAGCTTTGGCCATGTGCCTTCTCTTGAAGACATCCTGCCTGAACCTCTTGGTTTCCCCCTGCAACTCCATGACAGGCCGCCTCTCGATGCCCTCCTTCTCGCGCTCCAGCATGCGCTGTCTCCTCGCCACTGCGCTCACAGCCGCTGCTTTGCTCTCCCTCTCCTGTTGATGTATCTCCTCCTGTATCGGAATTTAATTATCACGACTCGCAACTAATGGCAATCTAAATTTGGAAACTAACCAAAGTGTTGATTCAATTTCTACTGCAAGGTCGTTTGTGACGGACATTCTAGCCAATTTTACGAAAATTCTTTGTTTTGTACAGCGGTAGACTAGAATCCATAGTTGTATATCCCAGCAGTAAAGTAAAGTACATTGGAGTGCAATTTTAAAAGCCTCATCAGATGTGAATAACTCTAGTCATGTTGCAATACATTTGCAGTTTCCACCCAAATCAATATGGATAACTCTAGTTTTCACCATTATCATTCCATCTGCGTACATTTGCAATTTTCACTCAGATGTACTTTACTATTAGGAAATACAAACAGGGCTTAAGCGTGTGTTTGTATTCCAAGCAGTAAAGTTCAGTACAATACAATTGGATGAAAATCTAAAAGCACACCCCAAGTTTACAGATTTTCCTTGTTTTTCTTAGGGAAAGTTTTTAAAAGGGTAGTTCTCATGTCTTGATTCTTCAGAATGCCTCAGTATTAGACTAAAATTTTAAAATTTCACCACAATGTACGGTACTGCACTTTACTGCTTCAATACAAACCTGTCCTAAAAGTTGATAATCATTGCGGGAAAAAAAGAATTTAACTACAAGATATCAATTACAATATCTCACCTTCATATGTAAAAAAAAGAAAGAAAGGCAAGAAAGTTAAGCAATACCAAAGCTGGCGATCGAAATGTAAAGAGCATGCATTTTTCTTTTTTCCTTTCCTTTTTCTATTTTGAGTCGGAAATAGGAGTTTTTCATTGCGATAGTGGCAATATCCATGCAAAAATTTGAACGAAAATAGTTCCTTCCAGTATCCTTTTGTCCAAGTGGCTTAGAAACCCCACTCCCATCCCCCCCCCAAATAAACCGTACCACCATCAAGACGGGTTCTGCTTTGGAGGCAATCCTAAAAGAATGCTGAATAGAGACATTGCCCGACTTGCCGAACCTGATGTTTATCCTCTATGAAATTGCTGTTGAGTGTTGAGTTCTTCGTTAATATATTTCAGGCAAGGGAGATTATTATGAATTAGCACGTATTGAGACCCAACATGATTTGGAGTGGACCCATAGATATAACATCTTCAAAAAGTTAGTCCTTCCCTCCTTTCTATCTATTCGAGGGACTTCTAACGATCATTGCCTCTCAAGACGATTTAGACAACCCATACAAGTCAAAGAAAGGAAAAAAGCAATAACCAGAAAGATATATATATATATATATATATATATATATATATATATATATATATATATATATATATATATATATATATATGGGGAGGGATACTCTCACTAATGGACTCTTACTAATGCCCATTACTAATAATCCGGACCGTTGGACAGGGTTTTAAATCTCGGCCGATACCGGTACGTACCGGCCGGTACGTACCGGTTTTGGCCGGTTCGAGACCGGTACTGCATCCGATCCCGATACCTGACCCGTATCGGCCGGTACCGGTACGTACCGGTCCGTATCGACCGGTTCAGGCCGGTACCGACCGGTACGGCCGGTACGGACCGGTACCGACAGGTTATTTTTTTTTTTTTTGGATTTTTTGGGTTTTTTTAATGTTTTTTTTCTCAACCGGTATCGGTCCGTACCGGCCGGTACCGGTACGTACCGGCCGGTACATACCGGTTCGGGGCCGACCGATACCGCGACCGATACCGTGATTTTAAACCTTGCCGTTGGATCAAGATTGAGGGAGGGCTGAGATCAACCCTCCCTCTCTCTATCTCTTTCTCTCTCTCGACCAACCCACCCAGACCCCGACCTGACCCCGACCCCGACCCCAGACCCCTCCGGCTCCGGCTCCGGCAGCCCCCCGACCCCCCCTCCGGCACCGGCGCGATAGGCGACCCCCCTCCGGCACCGGCGCGGCGCAGGGTGCGACGGGCGACCCCCCCTCCGGCTCCGGTAGCCCGATCCCCTCCGGCAACGGCGCGGGGCTCAGAGCGGCGGGCGCGGAGCGGAGCGGCAGGCCGGCGTGGGGCGCTGAGCGGCGGCCGGGGCGCAGAGCAGCGGGCCGGCGTGCCGCGCGGAGCTGCGGGGGGCTCCGGTCGGGGAGGTCGGGGGCTGCCGGAGCCGGAGGGGAAGGGGGGGTCGGGGGGATGCCGGAGGGGGGGTCGGGGGCAGCCGGAGCCGGAGCCGGAGGGGCCGGGTCGGGATCTGGGGTCGGGGTCGGGGAGGGTCGGGGTCTGGGTGGGTTGGTCGAGAGAGAGAAAGAGATAGAGAGAGGGAGGGTTGATCTCAGCCCTCCCCCAATCTTGATCCAACGGTCCGGATTATTAGTAATGGGCATTAGTAAGAGTCCATTAGTGAGAGTATCCCTCCCCTATATATATATATATATATATATATATATATATGAGGAATGGGATGCTGCCTATCAAAGCAGCATTTTTTGCTGCTTTGAGACATTATTTGACCATCCTAGAAGTTTTGAAATTTAATGAAATTTGGTGAGGGTGTTGTTTAGGGTAAGATGATCATCCTCACAAATTTTCATCAAATTCCAAAACTTCTAGGGGGTTCAAATGGTCGAAGCAAAATCAGTCGTCTACAGTCACCATTAAAATCTGCAGCATTTTGCTTCGACCATTTGACCCTCTTAGAAGTTTTGGAATTTGATGAAAATTTGTGAGGATGATCATCTTACCCTAGACAACACCCTCACCAAATTTCATCAAATTCCAAAACTTCTAGGATGGTCAAATAATATCTCAAAGCAGCAAAAATGCTGTTTTGATAGGCAGCATCCCATTCCTCTATATATATATATATATATATATATATATATATATATATATATATATATATATATATTCTGATTACAAGTCTATCATGACCACCAAAACAAGGAAAACTCCATCAAAGAAAGGAAAAAGTAGTGGGAAATCTAAGATTAAAATAAGAATGAGGGTTAAGGCTAGGTCTCTAGGTTTACCCCCTTTACTAAACATGATTGCTTGATGGCTGTCATTCGATCCACCACAAATAACCATAAGTCAGACACCACTAAACTAATCTTAACCATTTAATATTTTTAGGACCCTAAGCACACAAGAGAAGGGCCGGGGAAACATATATAAGTAACATGATTCTGCTGCAACAGATCTCTATGTAATACCAACTTCACAATCATTAGACTTCCATGCTGGCATTTTTCTGATTTAACTTCCAGATAGTACGTCAACATGCCAATTCTGCCACCATCAAAGTGCATTTTACTCACATTGTGCTTTGAGGCTCAAATGAAGCTAACGAAAAACACATATAATATTAGAGCATTGATCAATATGTGGGATGGTTTAATGGTAGGGAAGCGAGCATACTCTCTTATTGTTAGATGGTATAAGGACTCTTTTATTTACCATTGTAACTGGCTGATTATGATGAAATTGTATTTAGATTATGTAAATTTAGGTGCAACACATAAGTAGAACAACCAATATTAGATATATAGGCTACCTACCTAAGGAGAATAGTATCAAGGCTACAATTTCTGATAGGTTTAAATGCTTGTTCGCTTTTAGTCGCATTTCAATAGACACTTTATGATACATTTATCTATTAAAAATCAGCAATTCATAAAAATTCACTGAGAGAAATGGAATGAAAAGCAACCTGGAGGTTTTGTATAAGAGTGTCAAGCGACTTGATCTTCCGATGCGGCCAGCGAGGTATGCCAAATTCTCTGCATTTCCTCTTCAGTACAGTAAGCCCAACCTTCAAATTTCTAGAAGCTTCTGTGATTGGAAGATTAAAGTACTTAGCAAGATCAGTTAAAGCAATGCTAGCTACATGCTCTGTTGCGGCTCTCTTCTTCTTCTTCGTGAACACTCCAAGTTCTGCAATCTCTTAATCAAACCATAAGAAGATGGCGGAATCAAGAGACAAAATCTGAACAGTACTGTTTGTCAAAAAAGTATCCAAGGTATCACTGAAATAATGATACAATCCTGTTGAGACTGGTGCAAAAGTATTTGTTAAGGTATCTTGCAGATAGGGCTCAGGTGTTCAGGTGTTGCTACAAAATTTTGACAAAAAAATTGAAGTATTTACTTCTTATTCTTAGGACATTAGCCATGTTTTTTGAATTTCTCAAGATAGTAATCATACATGTTTTTCTACAGAAAAACTAATGATCAGCATTAACAAGTTTCTAAAATTGGACCAACACTAATCCATAATTAGTTGTGTGGGAGTGTTGATTTTTTGTCACAGCTCCACAACCAGTGTCATGCGCCTGACTTGGGGTGTCGACCTGGACTCCTCTTGATACTTCTCTCATTCTGGTGGAGTGGGCCTTAGACAGAGAAGTCCTCAATGTGTGTGTGTGTGTGTGTGTGTGTGTGTGAGAGAGAGAGAGAGAGAGAGAGAGAGAGAGAGAGAGAGAGAGAGAGAGAATTGGGTGATATTAGTATTGAGACTTTACTGTTTACAAAAAGAAATGACCCAACCCTTTCTTGGTGCCTTCATCTCCTTTTATATGGAGAGTACACAACATGTGTCTCCCCACGCGGTGCCTTAACAATGCTTACATGACTAGCTTATCGCCTTCGGACAAGTGTCTTGCACTGATAGGCGTCGGAGCTCGTGCCTCGAATCTGCACGTGATGTTGCATGAGCTTCGTTGTTTGTGCTTATTGGAGAATTGGATAAGATCACTGCGTGTTGTCTCCTCTTTGGGCCGTAGGGTTGTCAAGGAATCTTCCATGTGCCCAGTTGGCCAAGTGCGCGGTGCTTTCAGGAATAAATGCATTGATTGCCCCCCCCCCCCCCCCAACTAGCAGGGAGGCAAAGCAAGGGGACAATCGTCACTAGGGAAAGTATTCCCTCTGTAGAGCCGCCCCGTCATGTCCCCTGGTGACTCACACTGTTAACGCTAGGGCGAGTCCCCTTCTTTGGTCTAGTCCTAGCGCCTAGCGGGGGTAGATATATTTTATGCACCCGCATTTCCCCCCCATGACAGGCCAGGCCGAGTTAGTCACAAAATCAACGAGTCATGAGCAGCCTAGGAGCAAGGCGACTTTCCTGTCGCCGTCAGGGCGAGTAATCTGCTCAAGCTTTTTCCACCGCCGCTAGGGCAAGTCATCCACCCAAGCCTTTCACATCGCCCCTAGGGCTAGTCATCCACTCGAGCCTTTCCCATTGACGCTAAGGCGAGTCACCCACCCAAGCCTTTTATGTCACCACTAGGGCGAGTCATCTGCTCGAGCTTTTCCTGTCGCCACTAGGACTAGTCATCTGCTCGAGCTTTCTCGTTACCACTAGGGCTAGTAATCCACTTCGGCCTGTCCTGTAGCTGCTAGGGCAAGATCTCCGCTCGATCTTTTCCCATCGCCGCTAGGATAAGAACTCTACTCGAGCTTTTTCCCTGTCATCGCTAGGGCTCGTTTGGCTTAAAAATTTTGATAGTCCCCCTATGGTTGTTAGAGAATCTTCCATGTGTTACCCCCAGTTGGCCAAGTGTGCGGCGAGGTCGGGGATGCGTTGACAGTCGCCCATCACACAGCCCCCAGACTAGCCAGAAAGTGAGGCAAGGGGACAATCGTCGCTAGGGCAAGTTGCCCTAAGCCAGAAAGTGAGGCAAGGGGGCAATCGTTGCTAGGGCAAATTGTCCCCCCTGTAGGGCCACCCCGTCGCTGCTAGAACAAGTCATTTGCCAAGGTGTCCCCCATCGCCGCTAGGGAGAGTCCCCTCCCCCAGTGACCAGCCCCATCGCCTCTAGGGCGAGTCCCCCCTTCTTTGGTTTTGTTCCGGTGCCAAGTGGAGGTAGATATTTTATGCACCCACAAGTTGTATTGCACATGTAATTCACCGGATACTGTTTTATTGAAGTGATTTGACATTTCTCAAAGAAAGAAACAGAACTGTTATGGTACTTAATTTCAATGTTAAATAAGACATGTGCATTTAACGATCGAGAGAAATGCGAACCTGGTACAGTTTGATCATTTTGGTGGCCCTCTGATAAGCTTTCTGTGATAGCAGGAGAGGAATGATCTTGATAAGAAGTAGGCTCATATACCATTGAACAGGAGGATATATCTTCTTTCTCTACAAATATACCACCAAGAGATAAATATACAGGCTCTTCATTTTCTCTTCTGCACTTCAACTGGAAAACCTTTTGAAGGTCACTGGCCAAAGTTGGTATCGACTTTAATCTTGGATTTCTGAAATATAAGTACAAAGGCCAGCTGAATTATATATAGGCGTTGGTCCTCACTGTAAACTTCTTCTCATATTAAAGATTCTAATGAAAGATGGTAGCTAAGAAGAAGGTGATCGACTGCATCTAGTTTTCCATTCAGTGCTAGCCTTTTTATTACAACATCCATTCCAACCAAGCATTTAACCACAATCATTTGATCTTCAGATGCTCTTCTCTATGATGAGTAGAGGAGAAGAACTAATTAGAAAAAACAGCAAACTTAAATCAGAATTTAATACTTTGTTTAGCTCATAAAGAAATGCTAGCACAATACCCCCTAGCTTTTGTCAACTACTAAATTTCCTCTTTTGATAATTTCTATCTAATCACAACAGAATTGAGGGGGGCAAAGTATAGTAGTTTGTAACTTAACTATGAGGGGGTTAAGTGATATAATTTGGGCTAAACTTTAGGGGGGGCAAAGTGTAATTTACCTTATAAATCATAATCTAGCAACCAAATTGAGATTTCCTTTATCCCAAAACCCAGGTATTGAGATGAGGTCCCATCATACATATAATGATCGTATCCGCCCTCTACTTTACTGAGGTGGGACTAATCCTCCAACACTCCCCCTCACGTGCAGGCCAATCTTTTTGTGGTCCGGGTCAGGTGGATGATAGATGAGGTATTGAGATGAGGCCCCACCATACATATAAGGATCGTTTCCGCCCTCGACGTTATCGAGGTGGGACTAATCCTCCAACACACCCCCTCGCGTGCATGCCAATCTTTTTGTGGTTCATGTCACGTGGATGATAGATGTGCACCTGGCAGGTGAATGATCCGGTTAGGCTTTGATATCATGTGTGAGATTTTCTCTATTCCAAAACCGAGGTATTGAGATGAGGTCCCACCATACATATAATGATCGTTTCTGCCCTCTACGTTACCGAGGTGGGACTAATCGTCCAACACAAGCTTCATGGTTATCTTCCTACCTATATATCCAAATAGCTCTGAATTCAATATGATCCATAAAACCTACAATTAAAAAAGGAAAACTGAAACCCCAAAAGAATCTACGTTTTCTTCGATACCTGGAGAAGGAGAGGATTGGGGGGACGGTGGAGGGCGACAGGGCCTCTTCCTCGGAGTCGAATGCGAGTATGCAGAGCCAGAGGCCGATCTGCTGCCCCACCCGAAACGCCGGACGGCGCCGACCTGCTCCGGCGTCAACAGCCGTCGATCCGAGCAGAAGGAGCGGGCGAGGGATGGGGGCGCGGATCTCGAGGCAGGAGGTGGGGGAGAAGAGGTACTCCCTCTCCAACCATCTCTCTCCCTCCTCCCCCCGGTAGGCATGAACGCTCCTAATCAGCTCTGCATGTACAGAGCCAGAGCCAGAGCCTGAGCCTGAGCCTGAGCCTGAGGAGAGAGGGACCAATGTGAGGTGAAAAAGTGATACAATGTGAGGGGGCACCGAGTAATTCAGACCTTGGTTGAGGGTGTTTCTGAAAACCGCGAGCACAGTGAGAAGTGGTGGAGGTAGTTGAGGACTGGTACAGGAGGAGGAGGAGGGGAAGGCGTCCATGGAATAATATATCATTATTCTCACAGTCTGTTAGTCAGTTATATATTTGGGAGCTAGTACACTGACGAGATACACTTGTCCGATCGCGCCAATCATTAATCAAAATAGTCCCTGTAAGTTTATTGTTAATCAAAATAGTCCCTGTAAGTTTATTCTTAATCAAAATAGTCCCTTTACACTTTCAAAATATACCCAAAGGGGACACGGGAGTTGGCAAAGCAATGATGCTTTGGTGAGGAGGCTGTGGGTTCGAATCTTCCTCCCCTCGATTTACCGAGTAATGAAATGAGAATTGCCGAGTGATCGGGTTTCACTCCTGGAGGAATTAATCCAAACCTGACTTGAGCCATTACCCAAAAGGCTTCTGGACACCCACCGATCTCCATAAAAAAACTAATCCCAATTGCTTTTAGCATTACTTCTATGTCTCCATTACGTGTAAAACCACTGCATGTTCGTATCTTAATCAGTTTGGATGAAAATACGCTAAAGAAAGCTTGCCACTTCTTCCTTCATGAAACCCGCTTAGTCTCCAAAGTTAAGCCCCTTGCGTTTGACTTGCATTCCATATTTGAGTATCTTTTGACGAAGTATTGAGAAAAGTAAACTCCGGAGAACCTCCCGACAACCTCTGATGAGGGTTCCACAGCAATAAGAAATGTGAGTGGTAGAATTTATGGCGACCTCTAGCGAAGGAATGGTGAAAGGACCACACGACAATATCCGGTGAAGGAATGGAGTAAGCAAATACTCAATTGAATGAGTATTATTGCTACAAAATTATTAGCGTGGAAGATAACACTCAATTGAATTAGTATTATTGCTACAAAAGTATTAGTAAGCAAACAATCACTATAGCATCTACAATGATTTTATTGTAGTAAAGATACTCAAATGAATGTGTACTATTGCTACAGTGATTTCACTGTAGTAACATGTTTTTAGTAACTACAATGAAATCACTATAGCGCTACAATGATTTCATTGTAACAGCTATAGTGGTTCCACACTAGGTCTCAAAACTGTATGTTTCGTAGAGATCGGGTGAAGTTATATAGACTGGTAGGATAATGAATTTGAAAACTTTAACCAAGTCCATTTTAGTCTTGCATTAACCAAAAGAGTTGTTGCAACTAATCTACTGAAATGTTGACTTGGACTTAGAGGAAAAGATTGTCGGGACCTATCCTAAAATAAAACCCTTAAAAATGACTGTTTGCAGTCCTCCACTTAAAACTATAGACACATATTTGGAACCAAAAAAATAAAAATTTCAAGGGGGTTAAGTTATTTTGGGCTAAATTTCATGTGGGTAAAATGCAATTTACCCATTTTAAAATATGGGATTAAACAGTAAAAAAGAATATTTAAATTTTAAGAAATATTTATTTGATATTGAGAGTTAAATAGCAAATTAAGATAAGCTACTCTGCCTACTGCTTTGCCAAATTTTCGTCAATGGTTTATAATCCTGATTGGACCGGATGGTTCAACCACTGGACCCATGAGCCGGCCTAGATTCTAGGTCTGAGAAATATAAGAACCAAAATTATCATAAATCCAACTTAAACCGGGCAAAACCACCGACCCACTAGTGAAACCGCCAACCCACATAACCTGTTCGATGATTTAGTGAACCATTGTTTGTTAAAAGTCTTAAAACTCTTTTCTTTGTTCTTTTCATCTCTACGAACGTTTGCTAGAAGTTAATTATTTTTTAAAGATATTAAGTTTTTAAAAAACTAATAAAAAATATTTTTTAACTATTTTTAAAAATAAATAATAATAAATTAATTGTTATGATATCATGATATGCTACGATCCAACTACGGATTGATCTAGTGGTTGAACCAATGACTCGTAATCCTGTCCCCTTTCTTGTTCGATGAATGGTCGGCCTTTGATTTCCGTTGCCAACATGACGTGGCACACTATCACAGCGGTCCGTTTGTCTTAAGCCACTGTGATCGTGCCACGTCAGGTTGGCGAAATAAAAGTTGGCAAAACATAATTTCTTGTTTCAATCCAAAAGTGTGGTGCAACGGGCGACTGTGATCGTGCCACATCATTGTTTCTATCGAAAAAATTCTACAGGCGACTCACGTGAGTTCTTGCGTGGTTATTAACGTCGGCAAGGAGACAAAGTGGGCTCGACCGGTATTTGTCCTTTTTCTTTGCCACGTTGCACTTTCATTTTTAGCCGAGATTTTTTGGAAAATAAAATGCAATTGAACATACAAGGGACACACTTGCAGACATAAAGAGGACAAAGGGGCAATTGACAAGCGCTCGGCGTGATTACCGATGCACTGAGCACAGGCCGATGCATCCCACGTTCTCTTTGTGTTCTGAGTATGTCCACCTATATGTTCAAAGAGAAACAATCCAGTAAGGTGTCCCTTACATAAAGTGACTCATCACAGCCGTCCGATGACATGTTACTCACACAAGTGAAGGACACTCGGTCCAAACCGATGGTTATGATGCGTCATTCAAAATTGGGTGGCTTCTGATGGGACCACTAACACGTCATTCTTTCGTGTCTACACTATTATTATTAGTTTTTTTTTCAAATTAATGTGTGAGAGGTCCCTAACAACAAATCCATCCCGTGAACAGGACACCTAGGTCCCTGACTTTTTTGATAAATCTGAAACTACCCCCGATTTCTTCTTCCATCTCTCCAAAGCAGCTCATGCGATGATGGCTGCAGCGAAGGCAGCGGCTAGCAGCTCCGGCGACGGTGGAGAGTAGCTCTGGTGATGGTGGAGTTCGACTAGCAGCAGAGGCGATGGCGACAACGGAGCAACTCTGGGGGTGGCAGTGGCGAGCAGCTCCGACGGTGATGTTCGGTTCGGTGGAGGATCCTAGGACTTAGGTTCATCCCATGGCCTGTAAATATCAGAGTTAAGGCTAGGGTTAGCTTCAGGCTCGGTTTGGCGAAGACAGCATTCGGTGGTTTAGTGGTGGCGATCAGTTTGGTGGTCGGTGGTTCACTGGTTCGATGGGATACCAAAAGAAATTTTGAAATACTATGGAGGGCAATTTTGTCCCCCCCACGGCTATTTTTTTTTTTTGTAATTTTACACGTTCCGTTAGAATTAAAGTATCCTTACATCTACACTAAGCATAAAATATACAAAAATATCATATTCGTAATATTCAACAAATCAACAGGAAAGAGTTCCATCAAGATGGCAGATGTTTCTTCGCTAATTACATATATTTTTATGGGGAAATCAAGTGTAAGTCTTGCATATAGCATCAAGAAAATATGAAGGACAATTAATAACTTTATTTAAGCCTAGGTTCACAGAATCAAAGTAGTTTTTAAGGGTGATCCTCTTCCATGGGTTTTGCATGGAATACATCATTTGCCAACTGCTTTGGATAACAATTTTTTTTTAATACCAAAAAAACCTATGAGATATTTCTATATTAATTTAAATTATATGATATAGGAACACGGTTTTTTTTTATGGAAATAGTGGCATGGGGTGCTACAGTGATTTCACTGTAGTAGCTACAATGAAACCACTATAGCTGCTATAGTGATTTTCACTGTGACTGCTAAAATGACTTCCCTATAGTAAAATCATTGTAGCAAAGATACTCAATTATATGCAAATAATACTCAATTTAATTGAGTATCATTTTATATATTTGAGTACCATTTGAAACCACTATAGTTGCTACAGTGATTGTCGCTGTGGCTATTAAAAGACTTCCATATAGTGAAATCATTGTAGTGATGATACTTAATTATATACAAATAATATTTAATTTAATTTAATATTATTTAGTATATTTGAGTACCATTCAAAATGATACTCAATTATATAAAAATTATATTTAAAATAATACTTAATTATATAAAAATTATATTTAAAATTATTTTATATATTTAAAATAATACTCAATTATATGAAAATGATACTTAGTGCTACAGTGTTTTCATTATAGAGAATTGAGTATCATTTTTATATAGAGCATTATTTTAAATAAAGGTCGCACTTATAGTGACATCATTGTAGTACTACAGTGAAATCACTTAATTATATGAAATGATATTCAGCACTACAGTGATTACAAAGTAGGAAATTTTGTATCATTTGCTTAAAATTGAGTATCATTGCTATTGTTATTTCATTGTAGCAGAGTTGTTTTTAACGGCCATAGTGAAATCACTATAGATGCTATAGTAATTTCACTGTAACTGCTACAGTGAAATCATTGTAGTTGTTACAGTGAAATCACTGTAGTAGCTATAGTGATCTCACTATCGGCGGCTACAATAAAATTACTGTAGTAGCTATAATGATCTCACTTGGATATTTTGTAGGGATCGAGGGTGATTTTATAAGCAATGGTAATTTAGTAAATTCAGTAACTTATTGTTATCATTTTAGTCTTTTAGTAATTAATTGAGTCATTGCAATTTAAATGATAAACATGGATATGGGCTAAGAGGAAAAGGTTGTTGGGACCTATCCAAAAATAAAACTGTTAAAAATGACTGATTGCTATCCACCCTTATTTTATTTACCAAAAAGAGTATATGTGTAGCATGCCAATGTGGAATCTATCATGGAAAGTAAGAAAGCCGTAGTCAGTCTTTAAGAAAATGTCTTCTAGTTGAGCTGCCAAAAGACGATGAATGACAATTTGAGAGTCACCTTCATGGGGAAATGCATATGCCAGACTTGTAAGGCTTTCCATAACGCTCGTGTTTATGCAACCACAATAGAATCAGCAAAAACCGAAAGACTACCAACAAAAAGAATCGTACCTTGAGAATTTCAAGTGATAAAACCATAGCCTGAACAATGACTACTTCTGTCAATAGCACCGTCAAAGTTAATTTTAATTTCAATTTCATTTGGCAAAATCCATAACATAGAAACATGCATACCTGGAATAAGGAAATGAAATAATGTGGGGTTGTGTTTGTTGCCACTTGCGGGGATTCATCTTTGTTGGATTAATTTGAGCATTCAAACCAATCTATGAAAAATTACATATAAGTCATGTGACGACCAAGATCCAATAGACCAAGAGCCAAGAGCCAAGACTCCTGAGGCATGAGCCAAGACTTATGAGGCTGTGATGCCAAGATGGATGAGGTGAGGTGAGGTGAGGTGAGGTGTCCAAGGCCACCGAGTTAGCCCTACATCGCCTGGAGAGAAGGAGATCATGAGCTACTTATATAATTTCTCCTCCCAAACATAGAAGACGCGTTTTAAAACCATGCGCCACTGCTGATTTCGTAAGAACTCCGTAGTTAAGCGTGCTCGGGCAAGAGTAGTACTAGGATAGGTGGCCTCCCTGGAAAGTTCTCATGCGGGCATGGGCAAAGCGGATAATATTTTGTGTGTTTGGGGCGGATGTTACAAGTGCTCTACTATTGAATCATGGTAGTACTTGCGCTCCTGAATATTAGTCAAGTGCATCACATCATTTCAAGATCATTTGAAGACTCAACAATCCATCACACGGCCTTAGTTGTTCACCCGAGAGACGTACAATGAGTTGGATTTGCAAGGATAGAATAGGTTTTCTTGATCACATTGGTTTTTGTGCATTTTTATCGGTTATATGTTTACATGCTTTTGAGGATTCAATACGATAACAAAATGATTTTTATTTTAGGCCAAGCTGAGGCGTACTATGTGCCTTGGGTCGAACCAATATACGCTACACACACAAGGATTGACCTCCTTGGTCAACTCGTATGTGTCTAGGGGGAAGCGCCGCCTTGTGGGGGTTCAGGGGCAACGCCCCTGAAGCCTAATCAGGATTTATGTTTTGCTTTTGCAAGATTCATCGATTACGTATGCATCGATTTTTTCGATCATAATTTTTATCGTGTTTGGTGCATTTAGTCTAGGTCGAGAAGAGTCCAACACTTAGAATTTTTGTAAGTGGTGGAAGTCCACACTAGTGGTCTGAACCAATGTTCGGACCATTAGTGTTCTCAGTCCAAATGATGGTTTGAACTGCTAGACTAACAATTATGACTGACCTATGTTGGTCCGGACCGTTGGGGATTTGGTACAGGGGGTCCAAACCATTGTTTGGATCATTGGGGTTTGTTGACTCTCCAGTCTGGACCATTGTTTTGACCCTGATTAAGGTAGTGAACCATTGTTCTGATAGCTAGTACCCCAGTTCTGGCTGACCAAGTCAAACTTGCGTTTTCAATCGATAGATCATCATCCGGTGGCTGGTTTTAGTTGGGGATTGATCTTGCCTATATATACCACATTCCTCACTCTTGTGAGTATGGAAAATCAGAAGAGAAAGAGGTTTTTGCTTGGAGAGGCTTGTGGGTGCAAAATCTGACTAAGACACTCACAAGCCTACGATGACAACAATGGGACCCCTGAGAGCTGTTAGGGGCCCACGATGATGTGGGACCCCTCAGCCCCGCTTGGGGCCCATAATGACGACAATGAGACCTTTCAACCCTGCTTGGGGCCCAACGACTATGGGATCCCCCAGCCCTGCTTGGGGCCCACGATGATAACAAGAGACCAACCCTACCTGGGTCCCCCGGGGATATCTCAGTCACCCTCTAAATTGCTATAAATAGGAGGGTCGGCACATGTTCCAGATCAGATGCTTATTCGAGATCCAAATTTACTTTCAAGATATCATTCTCCTGTTTCTAGAGTTGCAGAGCACTAGCAAAGAACTGATCTCCTTTCTATCATTTTTCTTCTTTTCTCTGATTTCTTGTATAAGTAAGGCTCATCTTGTCGAGGTCACTCTACCTTTTAGAGATAGTGGATTCAAGGTTGTGTCTTACCACACATAGATGTAAGCTTCGGTCGAACTTCGTCACAATGTCATTGTGTCTACTCTCTACGGTCTACAATGTTCTCTTCACAGCTCAGTGTTGAGCGTCCATTTGGTGCGAATTATCCCTTCTTTATCATGCACATAGTGTCACTTTGCTACGTAAAACTTTCATAATACACGTAAACTGCATGAGTTTCTTTGCACCACAATATAGTAGACTCTCATACGAACCCAACGGCATATTGGTTCGCTCGCATACATTGCATGCATGAAAGATACAGAGCCCGAAAGTCCAAATTACCCTTTTATCGATAATCGCATTTGAATCTGATAAGTGTCATTTTATGTGTGTTTTTCAGGAAATTGATCCGGTCTTCGATGCAGTCAGTTCAAGGACTTCATGAACAAACGTGGATATTTTCACGACGATTTGATGGAGGCTGTACAGCCCGTTTGGAGGCCTATTCTGAAGAACGATGGAAAACGGAAAATTGAAGAAATCAATGAACCGATGCAGTGCATGATTCAACTGAGAAGACCTACATGCAAGCAATGGGGATGACGCAGATAATTGATGGGTTCAATTGGTTCGGATGACGATGACCAATACCCAGCCCAGTTCCATCTCATCAAATCATAGCCATCCGAATCCGAATCCTAGCCGTCCCTTTTGTTTCTCTCTAATCACTCTCAACTGATCAAAACCCTAGTGAACCTAACTCTTTCTCTTGCAAGATAATGACCTCCCCACTTGAAAACCATCAAAGCCGTCCGTTACAATTAAAAACCCATGCATTGAGTAGTGATTGCAGTCATTCCGAGCAAAACACATGCATACAAATCCCAACCGTCCGACCCAATCACGGCCGTCCCTTCCGTGCATACAGCCCTGCATCCGATCCCACCGTTCCATGCATGCGAACCAGCTGCACCTAATTACAGCCGTCCGTGCAGCCCCCATGTGATCCCATGCATGCAGCCATCCAACTTATCCCTGCATTCTACCCAGCCGACCCTCTCTCTCTAACAATATCACAGCCGTCTGATGCATTACGTACCCATGCATGAGCCCACTCCCCGTTTCTCTCTTCTCTAAACTAATCACAGCCGTCCTTTGCAAGCCATCAATAGATACATTGATTCAACCAAGCTGTGCACAACAACCCCATGCATGCAGCGTTCCAGACTTCTCTATCTCACGGACCACTTGATCACAGCCGTCCCTAGGATCAGCTCGACCCGATCAGCATTCCCCCTACTTTGTCTCTCACCTGCGATCTTCTTTCTCTCTCATTCCTTATCTATCCCAACCGCCCAAGCTTTTCTCTCTCTAGCTTTCCTTGTTTTTTCTTTTTCCTTATCCTCTCCTCTCTCTTACCCGACCGAGACCCAGCCGAAACCCTCTCTTTCTCTCGGATTCTCTCTCTAAAACCGGATTCCACCGAACTTCCAGCTCTCTCCCTCCTTGATTCTCTCTCTCTAGCCTGATCTCCTTCCATAACCGCCCATGCACGTTCCCTCTCCGGTATTCTCTCTCTAGCGAACGTTTCTCTCTCTCATCCGATTTACTCTCTCTCTCTCTCTAAAACCCATGTAGCCCGAGCCGCACGTTTCCTCTCCGAGACTCTCTCTCTAGCCCGATCTCTTTTCCCACTGAACCTCTCGGACTCTCTAACGTATCTCTTTTCTTTCTTTCTATCAAACCCGACCTGTTTCTCTATCCTATATAAGGGGGAGGGACGGACGAACCAAAGGGGGCCAAAACCAGAACCAAAAACCCTAGAGGAGCTTTAGACGACAGAACCATCAACCATCTTCACCACCGAATCCACCATCTCCATCTAGAAAAACCCTAGCTATCACCACCGGCCACCATCGTCATTCGTCCATCATCCAAGCCACGCTCCACCTCCGATAATCCTCCGCCAGTCATTCATCCGAGCCGTCATCAATCATCCATACCGTCGAAGCCGTGCTGCACGTCAACATAGTCAAAGTCACCATCATCGAGCCGGATTACAAGGAAGCAAAGAAGCAAAGACGGGCGAAGCCGAGAAGATCGTCATCATCTGGTTCTTCTGTCCTTTTTGTTATTTGTTTATTATAAAACAAACAATGCTATCATATGAGATGATGTGTAGCTAAATTCCATAGCTTAGGCTAAAGGGGAATACTAGTGTTCTATGGTGTTTTGGGGTTGATTATTAACTGTGTTTCAATGTTAAAAAATGGAATATTCCGCTAGCGCATGTTGATATATTCTCTAGATTTTCCATGCATTAGATATAGTGAATGCTTATCTTAGATTCATTATGATCATATGATGGTTAATGCTAAGAATCAATGTTACATGCAATAGTATGTCTAATGCCCATCTTTTTATAAATATTCTATATATGTTTGCACCATGCCTGTTTTCATTGCTAAATCATCCGATTAGACTCTGTCCTTACGACGATCTAATTGAGTAGAATATAATGATCAACCCTAAACTATCATAAGATGCTAGGATGAACCCTGAAGCCTAAGTTTTCCCCTAATCCAAGTACCTTTCCATAATTAAATTGCTTTAGTCTTTATTAAATAATTAGTTTTTGTTAATTTAATTGCTTAGTTAATCTAATCAAAATCTTAACCATTGTTAGCTAGATTAGGTTTCAATCAACTTTAGATTTATTAAGTTTCCTAGCAAAGTCCCTGTGGGATCGACCTCGCTCCGCTGCACTATAATACACGATTCGTGCACTTGCGAGTACAATTAAAATATCACAACACTCAGCACGCTAGAGTAGAAGTGAACTTAGATCCTACTAATATTCTATTGCTGGCGAAACTTTCCACGGCAAATGATTACCCCACACTCGTCCGAATAGCTATTCAGACAGCATTAGTAAACCTTCAACACTTAAAAAAATACAAGTGTTGAACCTTGTAGACCTAACGCGCCTATTGTGCACGAATACACTGTCACTAGGTCTATTAGGTGAACCCTTGGTAAGCACAAACATGCATCAACATGTGTGCACCTGCTCTGGAGCAAGTTCAAGCATTGAGGCGGTCAACTCGGGAAATCCGAACGAAAACGTGATTGATATAACTTAAGTCCGAAAAGCAAAAAAACAAAAATACAAATATTCAATAAGAAATCCGATTCTGCAAACCCAAAGAGCCAAACAAACTGAACTTGGAAGTGGTCCTACACCCAAGGGTTAAAAGGAATACACCTTCTGATCTGCGTCTTTTATTCTGATAAAGTTGTGATGCTTTGTTTTGGGATATGAACAAGTTGGACTGACACATAACCCTAGAACCTACACACTAAACCTAAGACCGATATAATCTTTTGTTCTTATAAATTATGACAACAAAAGGTGGTGTGCTCTTGGCGCTAACAATTGAGAATCAGTGAGAATAGTGACAATGAGATTTTTGCTTTAGCATTTTTACTCTTTTGCATATTTTCCATCAATATCAGCGTCTTGCTTATCTTCTCTAGCCGACCGCATCTCATCGCTATTGGATTGCAGACCTGCTCCATGATGTTTGGAATATCTCCATGGAGTGGAGGTTTGCAATTGTCTCTAGATTCTTTCGGTTGTGAAAGTTTTCTTGGAAACTCATCGATATGAAACGGACCGTTGGAATGCACAATAGCCTAGGGTTTCATCGTGTTTTGATTTCTTTTGACATGATTCTAACTCGAAATTGTCAAAAGTTGCATTCATGGCCTTGTCCTCAGGGCTCCTGGAATTGGCAACACATTTATTTGCCAAGTAACCATATCCCTGACACTTATAGCACTAACCTTGATCTATGTCCATAAAATCACCCTTATCATAAGGTTTTTTAAAATTTAGTAGATCCAAAATCAATGCCCAAGATCTTGTACAGACCGATGAAGAAGGAGATGGTACATACCTGACGATGCCATGGAGGAGAACAATATGATGTTGAAGAAGCACAGATGTACGGAAGCCTTCACGATTGCCATGTTGCGTTCCAAACCCTAGAACTCGGTGTCGTATCTCCCACGAGATGGGATGCGTGAGATGAGAGATTCGTTATTAGGGTGGAGTGGGGACTAAAATCATATTTATAAGGGAATTAAGATATCTGATCACCTATCACAACTAAGAGACCTACTGGTTCCCATAAACCATTTCTACACAATTAGGTCTACTAACACACACTTAAAATAGGTGCACCAACCTGTCCCAAAGTTCACTACAAAATATGTCTCAGGCCCAGTCATGGATATGCCATGATCACATCTTATTTGCCCTAGCCACACAGTTCAACCTTAATTTGACAGTCTACAACACCTAATCTATGATCTATGTAAGCCCACCAAAAGAAAACTCATAGTTTTCCTATCATCTCCCATGATATGCTTAAAGGCGTCCTTGGATTGGTAGTTACCCCTTTGTAGCTTTCTATGATCCCAACACTTATTATTGGACTTCACATAAGTCATTGATTTTTGAAGAATTTTTTAAATTCTTGAAGGCATACTGCTCGCTGCAACTATTGCTGGAATGTGACTATATTTCGTCGGCTCTACTTGTTGCGAATAATCCCATGGTAGAGGCTCGCAGCGGATATGATTTGGTGGTCGAAAGACCATTCATGGTGCACGTTACACGATTTAAACTTTTATTGAAACTAATCTACATATGTGTGCATGTGCATGCACGTGAATCGAACACCCTAACGGTAATCTAGCGTAATGATTATCTAGCATGCATGCAAATCATAAAGCTCGCTAGATCTACGTGTTAGATTATTCATACCTTCGTGCGGATCTTTTAACCGCAGAGAATTGTCTTCTTTGTCGATGGAGACGGAAGATCGTTCGCGAAGAAGCCGATGGTATGAATGGAGATGATGCCTTCTTGTTCACCCGATCTCACACGATGTATGGAACGTCGCTCTCGGATCTCTGAGTGCCTCCGAAGAACGATCCTTCCCCATCTACAAAACTCCACGCGAGGAAGATGAAGTTGCAAGCGGGGAAGTAGAGAGATTAGAGAGAGATCTAGGGAGATGAGAGAGAGGGGGTTTTGGTTTTTGCAACAACATGGCCGGCCCCATAAGGCTCCCTATATAGGGCCGGCCTACCCCCTTGGATAATGATCCAAGGGGATAAGAACATCCCACAATTATCTCCCTAAAATCACCCTTTTTATCTCTCCTTGTATTTATCCATTTTCCCCACTTTTAGGGCTTGTTTTGACCAATTCAAAACCCTATCCCTATCCCCATGGCCGGCCCTATTGATGGGGGATTCTTATCCCTACAATATAGGGCCGGCCCTAGCATGGTCTCTCACTGCTAGGGTCGGCCACAAGTGAGGTCCGACAAAGTGAGTTTTTACCAAAACGCCCTGACGCCTCAATTTGACCATTTCTGGTGTGCGAGCCCTAGTGGCCACTACTTAAGTGATCTTTACTAGTTACCTTACTATTAACTGAGGCCACCGAAGGGTGCCTCTAGCAAAGTCAACTAGTCAACTCGCAACATACCCCGGTGCATCGCACCTATGCAGCGACGTTCACTTATGGCTAGGGATTACTACCTGCGCCTTTGTACTAGTCTCGGGCTTACCCCTTAGTACTCACATGTAGTTACGCATCTACCATGCTCTAATGCCAAGCACACACGAAGCGTAGACTTTTTTCTTTCTCTTACTGCTTATGGTGTTCCAAGGAGATGGTTCAAGAACCGTACATAATGTTGATAAGGTGGAACCATCAGGGACCGGGGTTCATGGCTTCCAACTCAAGCTTGATCGACACACTACCCAAGTGTACCATCGATCCTCTGAGCTCGAGTTAACCTGTGTGACCACCCAGAGTGCGACGCAGGCTGCACTTCAATTCACCCGGACTTACTATGTTCTCCATCATACCCCTGCTCTTCGCTTAGTAGTGGTAAACTCTTTGTCCCTCCACTTGATGCCATGATTCACTTCGAGCGGTGGAGACTACCGTCAGACTCGAATAATTATATGACTTGGTTCTTTCCAGGTTGACCTATACATCGTACCTCTGACTACCCCGACAAGTAATCGAACCCGGTCAATAGTCAAACTGATGACCACCAGGCCTGGGTTTGGTACAGTATAAATTACACCAAGGAACGTACCTCCCTTCAGGGGTGTGGATGACCTGCAGGAGTGACAAGCTAATGCAATGCCAGCCGGGTAACCCAGTACACCGTGGTTTTGGATCACTGCATACGGATCCTCACACATTGGTGCGCCAAAGCACCATGCAACTGGTTAGTCCATCAGACGTGGTTCCTCAGGGATTAGGACCGTTTTACTCTAAGCAAAAACACAGCTTAGTGTACTAGTATCTGCTCACTGATCTGTACACCGTGTTAGTTCCGTTCAGCCACAGATACTGTGCCTGGTGATAACCATGGTGAAGACTTCCCATGAACTGTCATCCCCAATAGCTTATCATGATGAGGCGACCAACTGATCATAGCTGCGAACTGATTTAGATTATATGGGACCAATCCACTCAGTCTTCAACTCAGTGGACTACCATATAACCATGTCTCTCTGTTCTTAAAAGAACACATAACTATGTTACGCACCTATATACATCTCATATAATAACTATTAATCTTTATATATTAGACCAAAACATAAAATTTTACAAGCTTAGAACACATCAATCCTAACAATCTCCCAGTTGGTCTAGCGAAGCAAAACGATTTTGACTCCCATCGCGTCCACATGTCACTCGAATGCCTTGATAGGTATTGCCTTGGTGAAAGGATCAGCAACATTATCTGTAGATGCAATCTGTGTCACCGCTACTCGCCCTTGCTTTTGAAACTGCCAAATCAAGTGGAATTTACGCTCGATGTGCTTTCCCTTTTGGTGATGTCTTGGCTCCTTTGCTTGTGCTACCGCCCCACTATTGTCGCAGTAAAGCACAATAGGTAACTGGGCCTCTGGTACGCACCCTAAATCCATATGGAATTTCTTGAGCCATATCGCCTCCTTTGCTGCCTCCCACACCGCAACGTACTCAGCCTCTGTGGTAGAGTCCGCGATGCATTTCTGCTTCACACTCTGCTAACTAACCGCTGCTCCTCCTAACATAAACACAAATCCTTATATCGATTTTCTGGATTCCAAATCTGACATAAAGTCAGAATCTGTGTATCCAATCGACGTCAGTTCCTGTGCAGTGTAAACCAACTCATAGTCCCTTGTTCTACGAAGGTACTTGAGTATACACTTCATAGCTGTCCAATGATCTGGACCCGGATTCGACTGAAACCGACCCATCATGCCTACTGCAAAATAGATATCTAGCCTTGTACAATGCATAACATACATTAGACTGCCTAATGCCGAAGCATAAGGTATCTTCTGCATATCTGCTCTCTCCTCAGGTATCTTAAGACATTGATCTTTAGACAGTTTTACGCCATATTTAAATGGCTCAAAACCCTTCTTAGAGTTTTGCATGTCAAACCTAGCCATAACCTTATCTATATACGCGACCTGTGACAGCGAGAGAATCCTATTATAGCGATCTCGTGTTGCCTTGATCCCCAAAACATAATTCGCTTCACCTAGGTCTTTTATATCGAATTGTGTTGACAACCAGACCTTTACCGTTGACAATGTTCCAACATCATTTCCAATGAGCAGAATATCATCTATGTAAAGTATCAAATATACTATTGTAGTCTTATCACTCCTCTTGTATACACATAGTTTATCCTCATTTTGAGTAAATATATATGACTGGGTTGCCTGATCAAAATGAATGTTCCAACTTCTAGATGCTTGCTTTAGTCTATAAATGGACTTCTGCAATTTGCAAACTAGATGCTCCTGACCTCCTGACTCAAAACCTGGTGGTTGTATCATATAAATGTCTTCTTCCAAATCCCCATTGAGGAATGCTGTCTTGATATTCATTTGCCATATCTCCCAGTTATAATGGGCTGCAATGGATAGGAGGATCCGTATATACTTTATTATAGCTACCGGCGAGAAGGTTTCGTCAAAGTCGATTCCTTCTCTCTGGGTATAACTCTTGGCAACTAATCTAGCTTTGTAAGTCTTAATAGAACTATCGGATCCTCTCTTCCTTTTATACACCCACTTACACCCAATAGATTTAATATTGGATGATGGTGTAACAAGAGTCCAGACAGCGTTATGAGACATTGATGCAATTTCTGCCTCCATGGCCTTTTGCCAGTCAGAGCTGTCAGAAGCTCCCACTGCCTCATCGTAGCTCAGTGGATCATCCTCCTGACCCTCTAGATCAACCAATAAGGTTTCTCCATAGTATCTGTCAGGAGCTCTGATGCTTCTCTCACTGCGATGAGGTGGTGGTGGTGTTACAGGATGATTAGTTTTCACAGTATCTTGTATATTAGTGTCTGTAATGTCAGCTCCCACTATGCTTTTAAATACGCTTTCTGTTCTAGTACCCAGCAGTTCATCCAGAACCACCTTACTAGCAGTCTTGTGGTCTGTAATATAATCCTGCTCTAGAAAAAAGACATTCGTAGAAATTATTACCTTCTTTTCCTCAGGATCATAAAATAGTCCTCCTTTGGTCTCCTTGGAATACCTTACAAATAGGCATACTCTGGATTTAGATTCCATCTTTTCCCTCTTATCCCTTCGCACATGTGCAGGGCATCCCCATATTCAGAAATGCTGTAGCATAGGCTTTTGCTTTGACCATAGTTCTCTAGGGGTCTGAGGTACTGACTTAGACGGAACGTGATTCAGAATATAAACTGCTGTTTGTAGGGCATACCCCCAAAAGGTTATTGGTAAACTGGCATAACTCATCATGCTGCGAACTATGTCCAACAAGGTTCGATTCCTTCTCTCGAAAACTCCATTCTGTTATGGGGTACCTGGAGCAGTTAATTGGGATGTTATCCCATGCTCCACTAAATACCCAAGGAACTCGTCAGATAGGTACTCACCTCCTCGATCAGATCGAAGGATTTTTATATATTTACCTGTTTACTTTTCTACTTCAGTCCTGAACTCTTTGAACGTGTCAAAGGATTCCGACTTCCGATGCATCAGGTAAATGTAACCATATCTTGAGTAATTATCAGTAAAAGTGATAAAATACTCATGGCCACCTACGCCTTGACGCTTATGGGTCCACATACATTTGAATGGATTAACTCCAATATCTCAATAGCTTTTACTCCTTTGCCTTTAAAGGTCCTCTTGGTCATCTTACATTCCAGGCAGGATTCACAGGTGGGAAGGATCTCCGTAGGATCTGTTTCCAGAAGCCTGGCCTTCACTATCCTATGGATCCTGTCTAAACCAATATGGCCAAGACGTAAGTGCCACAATTGGGTTAAATTCTTCGAAGGTTCTTACGCTTAGATAAATTAACATTAAATACTGAATTTATTATGTTATCCTTTTCAAATTTAGGACTAACAACATAGAGATTATTCTGAACCATTCCTCTTATTATAAAAGTTCCATTCAGCTTAAACGATACACTAGAAGCATCAAAATAAACTGAATAACCTTTATTAACTAAAGAAGAAATAGAAATCAAATTATGTCTTAAGGACGGTACATAAAAAACATCTCTAAGAGTCAAAGTCTTATTATTCGAAAAACTAAGATTAACATCTCCAATAGCTTCAGCAGCAGCTATGGCCTCGGTTCCCATGCTTAAGGTCACCTCTCCATCAAGCAACATTCTGCTTTCCCGAAACCCCTGAAGAGAGTTACAGGCATGGTTAGTGGATCCTGAATCCACAATCCAACTAGCAAAAGAACTATTATTCGAAAGAAATGATTCAACAACTAGGAGTTGTAGATTACCTTCACCAACATTCTTAGACTTCTTGCAGTCCTTCTTCCAATGACCCTTCTGGCCACACCGGAAATGCTTCGTGCCCGGTTTCTTTGATTCGCCAGACCCAGAGGCCCCCGCAGAGTCTTGCACATGCGCTGGCTTAGGTTTCTTATTATGTTTCTTGCCCTGAGGTTTACCAGACTTCTTGAAGGATCTACGTTGCACGTGAAGTGCTTCGCTCTTCTGCTTGAAGCCATCCTCAGCTTCCTGGAAAGCTCCCAGAAGCTCTGCATTTGTCATAGCCAATTTGTTCAAATTAAAGTTGGTGACAAAGCCTTCAAAGGCTCCAGACAGTGACGAGAGAAAGATGTATGTCATTACATCGCCTTCTAGCACAATGTCCATGGTTGCTAGTTTGTTATGGAACCCAAACATTTTCATCATGTGTTCCCGAACTAGCATCCCATCAGACATCTTAGTGCCGACGAGTTTCTTGATAGTGAGGTATCGCGTAACGCGATTATGACCCTCAAATATTTTCTTCAAGTACAACATCATATCAGAAGCATCGGACATCTCCTCAACTTGCTTCTGCAGAGTTGTTTGCAAAGATGCTATTATAAAGCATTTACATATTTCATTAGATTCATTCCAGTCAGTGAACACCTTTAACTGTGCCTCTGTGGCATCAGGTCCTGACAAATCTGGCTCAGGGTCATTCAGGGCTGTCATATATTTACCAATCCTTAAGACCAGGTACAGGTTGCACTTCTAGTCCTCATAGTTGGTACCGGTAAGTTTGTGGTCATTTAGGATAGCGGACAGGGGGTCTAACTTGGTCATCTGAAAATAAAAGATTGAATAATAAGAATGCATGAAAACTTATTTTATGGATTTTTAAAATAAGCTAATTATATCTATATGTCAACGCTACCCTCAAACGAAGCCATCTCTATAGATTAATTAACCATGCATGTAAGATCTCGGAATCGACTGTACCTGCTCTGGGGGGTATCATACAGCGTCAATCCGCTTACACGGGCCTTTCCTTAACCCTATCCAAATATGCCAACTAAGGGCTTTGATGGACCATGGTTATCTTTCGGCCAGTACCACGTGATCCCTATTGTCTGAGCAATGAATGCCTCACGTGTACTTCGGATGCTTACCCACGAGCCTAAGCAATTATGACACGGGAGTTCATGCGGCCCCCACTAGGGTGGAAAAAACCCTTCTCTTCTGGCCTCGTAATCGCCATATCCATAGGGAGATCATTAAGTTATTTGGCATGGAACCACACAGCTCCTACCCTAGGGGGTGTGAAGTTATGCATCCCCACCCAAACACAAAACGACTGGCCGTGGAGGCCAGAGGATCTCTAAAAGTCCTCTCTTGCATCCTTTATTTAATCTGAGGGTTACTTTGCAAGTATGATTTTATGCCAATGCAAAGGTAGCGACCTCTTATATACTAGAACCTGGTCACACCGTGCTTCCATTAGCGCTTCAAGCCTTTCGCCTAGCATTAATCGTTCTTGGAATATCATAGTCCCTGCCTCAAGTGGATTTTTCCATTCAAGGGTCACATTATATATTCCAAGAATATCGATGCTCTACAAACTTGGCTATCACGCTAATGCTCTGAAGCTTAGCTTAAAGTCAAACACACTGGAAAGGACTCCCACTAGTTATGGCGCCTTTCTTATAAATTTGACAATTGATGTTCAATGGATCTCCATCTCATCTTAGGTTCCGATGCTGGCCAAATAGGCACACCCAACTGGTCGGGTGTTGACCTAATGGTGGCATAACCATATGTGATGGGATCCCACTAACATCAAAAATCAACTAAATAATAGGCGTTATCTAGCGGGATCCTATCTTCATACAGCTCTTGGACCGGAGGGAAAATGCATCCCTCTGAAAACTGATAATCATATTATCTCATCGGGGTTCGATATGAAACATAAAGAACTAATAAAGAAAGTAATCATCAAACTGAATTAAGTTCAGGGTCTGACCCTTGAACCTAATTAGCACAACGCAGGCCTCTAGCTTTCTTCGCAAGGTCCCTCGGTCCGACTCTTTCGTCGCGTTTGCGAACACTTTGCTGGATCATCTTCGTCCTCCAGGGTTCCGCTTACGCTCCCGATGGTGGATTTCTATGGCACATCTTTCTTCTCGATCTGTAACCGAAAAAAGTCTAGTATGCTTCGAGCAAGTGCTTGCTCATACACAATTTTCTAGAAAGAAAAGAAAACACACCTAGAAAAAAGGCCATGGGAACCGAGGATGGTCAACCCCCATCACTCGCCCAATCTACGGCTCTAAAATATATCCACGCGCATAGAGAGCAAATCCAGACAATGGCTAACTCGGGGTCCGACCCCCGGTAGCAAGCACAAACATAGATCTAGATTTTATAGCAGCGCCTTGCAAGAATGATTCATAGAACAAGCACAATATATACATATGCATGATCTAAGCGTAAGAACCCCGATGATATCACGCGTTCATCATGCGCACACATGATGGTTTCATGAAAAGTCATAAAACGCACACTACTAATGTGGCTCTGATACTAATTATTGGGAATAATCCCATGGTAGAGGCTCGTAGCAGAAATAATTTGACGATCGAAAGACCATTCATGGTGCACGTTACACGATTTAAACTTTCATTGAAACTAATCTATAGATATGTGCATGTGTATGCACGTGAATCGAACACCCTAACGGTAATCTAGCGTAATGATTATCTAGCATGCATGCAAATCATAAAGCTCGCTAGATCTATGTGTTATATTATTTATACCTTCGTGCGGATCTTTTAACCGCTGAGAATTGTCTTCTTTGTCGATGGAGACGAAAGATCATTTGCGAAGAAGCCGATGGTATGAATGGAGATGATGCCTTCTTGTTTACCCGATCTCACACGATGCACGGAACGTCACTCTCGGATCTCTGAGTGCCTTCGAAGAATGACCCTTCTCCTTCTACGAAACTCCATGTGAGGAAGACAAAGTTGCAAGCGGAGAAGTAGAGAGATTAGGGAGAGATCTAGGGAGATGAGAGAGAGGGGGGGTTCGGTTTTTGCAACAACATGGCCGGCCTCATAAGGCTCCCCATATAGAGCCGGCCTACCCCTTTTGATAATGATCCAAGGGGATAAGAACATCCCATAATTATCTCCCTAAAATCACCTTTTTTATCTCTCCTTGTATTTATTCGTTTTCTCCACTTTTAGGGCTTGTTTTGACCAATTCAAAACCCTATCCCTATCCCCATGACCGGCCCTATTGATGGGGGATTCTTATTCCTACAATATAGGGTCGGCCCTAGCATGGTCTCTCACTACTAGGGTCGGCCACAAGTGAGGTCCGATAGAGTGAGTTTTTACCAAAACGCCCTGATGCCTCAATTGGACCATTTCTAGTGTGCGAGACCTAGCGGCCACTACTTAAGTGATATTTACTAGTTACCTTACTATTAACTGAGGCCACCGGAGGGTGCCTCTAGCAAAGTCAACTAGTCAACTCGTAACATACCCTGGTGCATCGCACCTATGCAGCGAAGTTCACTTATGGCTAGGGATTACTACCTGCACCTTTGTACTAGTCTCGGGCTTACCCCTTAGTACTCGCATGTAGTTACACATCTATCATGCTCTAGTGCCAAGCACACACGGAGTGTAGACTTCTTTCTTCCTCTTACTGCTTATGGTGTTCTGAGGAGATGGTTCAAGAACCGTACATAATGTTGATAAGGTAGAACCATCAGGGACCGGGGTTCATGGCTTCCAACTCAAGCTCGATCGACACACTACCTAAGTGTACCATCGATCCTCTGAGCTTGAGTTAACCTGCGTGGTCACCCAGAGTGTGACACAGGCTGCACTCCAATTCACCCAGACTTACTATGTTCTCCATCATACCCCTGCTCTCCGCTTAGTAGTAGTAAACTCGTTGTCCCTCCACTTGATGCCATGATTCACTTCGAGCGGTGGAGACTACCGTCAGACTCGAATGATCATATGACTTGGTTCATTTCAGGTTGACCTATACATCGTACCTCTGATTACCCCATCGAGTAATCGAACCCGGTCAACAGTCAAACTGATGACCACCAGGCCTGGGTTTAAGTCACACAAAGGAACATACCTTCCTTTAGGGGTGTCGATAGCCTGCAGGAGTGACACACTAATGCAACACCAGCCGGGTAACCTAGTACACCGTGGTTTTGGATCACTGCATACGGATCCTCACATATTGGTGCGCCAAAGCATCACGCAACTGGTTAGTCCATCAGACGTGGTTCCTCAGGGTTTAGGACCGTTTTATCCTAAGAAGAAACACGGCTTAGTGTACCAGTGTCTGCTCACTGATCTATACGCCATGTTAATTCCATTCAGCCATAGACATTGTGCCTGGTGATGACCATAGTGAAGGCTTCCCATGAACTGTCATCCCCAACAGCTTATCATGATGAGGCGACCAACCTGATCATAGCTGTGAACTGATTTAGATTATATGGGACCAATCCACTCAGTCTTCAACTCAGTGGACTACCATATAACCATGGCTCTCTATTCTTAAAAGAACACGTAACTATGTTACGCACCTATATACATCTCATATAATAACTATCAATCTTTATTTATTAGGCCAAAACATAAAGTTTTACAAGCTTATAACATATCAGTCCTAACACTACTGTGAATAGATTTCAATGCCAACCCCTAGAATTTTCTTGCCCGAGGCAAAGTTTTCTTGCAGGTCTTGTGATTTATTACGAGTTTTTTTGTTAGCATTTCATATATGTTCTTTTACTCGTTGATAGCTGTAACCTCTTATCGAAATCTCTCAGTAAGTGACCGTAGGATTTTTTGATTGACTCAACGAGTGGATGGACACTCACAGACTAAAGGACTCAATCACCACCAAGTTAAGTTTGGAGTAAAGAATATCGACTAATTTCTTCATCCTCCATTCTTGGGTTGTCAAATATGGTTGTAAACCTTTGCAGTTTCGCTTGACGAATGGTTTGGGTACCTTCATGGGTCACCTCAAGTATATTGTTCCAAACTTCTTAGGAGCTCTCACATTTGGGATGCGATGGAACTCATCTTCGCAAACTTCACAGTCGATGTCGTTCCAGTCCTTTTTATCAAACGAGCACTGCTCTTGTTCAAACTCTTTCACTCGTGGATTGGCTCCGCTACCACCTTTTTTTTTGGACGATAAGAATGATTGTATTAAGGAACCCACAAAAGGGGGGAAGGGTACTGTAAAGCCAGGCTATACTCAAAATGAGTAAGTGTGAAAGCTACAGGGAAGCAAGACATGTAGTCGTAAAGAGATAGTTTGATACCTATTGAATACAAATCTCTCTCAAAATATAAAAGCAAGACATATAAGCGTGGAAGCTACACGGAAGCAAGACATTGTAGCTCAACGGAATGATAGGCCCTATCACTCCAAAGCCCCGCATCCAGTGCACATCCAGAGGGATGGGGGGGAGGCTACAGACTTGAGCTTGACAGGGTCTCTTTGACCTGCAAGGGTGGGATGGGGGCAGAGGGTCACAGAGGGGTCTCTTCCGTTACCACCTTACCAACGCCGTTCGCTACCACAGTCATAGAGGGTTCTGTCCAACTTGACTCGATGACCTCCCAAACTTGGACGTCGATCGACATAAGAAATTCCTGTTGGAATTAGTAAGGTCTACAGCTCGTAAAACCTATAGTTTAACTGTGTATGGTTGATAGCTTAGGATTGCACTTTGGTACATATCTTAGTACGTGTTCTTATTACAGAATAGAGAGCCATGGCTACATGATAATTCACTTGAGTGAGAGACTCAATGGATTGGTCCCATGTAACCTAAATTCATAGCTCTGATTAGGATTAGTTATCCTATCAGCATAAGATGTTGGGATGACAGAGCGTGAGTGTCTCCACCACAGTCATTACCAGGCACAGTGTCTGTGGCCGAACGTAACTAACACGGTGTATAGATCGGTGAGCAGACACCGGTGCACTAAGACGTGTTTCTACTTAGGGTAAAACGGTCCTAAACCCTGAGGAGCCACGTCTAGTGGGCTAACCAGTTGTGTGGTGCTTTCGCGCACTAATATGTGAGGGTCCAGTTACGTGACCCAAAACCACGATGTATTGGGTTACCCAGCTGGCATCGTATCAGCGTGTCACTCCTACAGGCTATCCACACCCTTAACAGGAGGTGCGTTCCTTGGTCTGACCTAGTTGTATTAAACCCTGGCCAGGTGGTCATCAGTTGGACTGGTGACTGGATCGATTACTCGATAGAGTAATCAAAGGTACGATGTACGTGATCAACCTAGAGGGAACTGAGTCATATAAGCACTCGAGTCTGACGATAGTCTCCACCGCTTGAGTCGCATCATAGCATCAAGTGGAGGGACAACGAGTTTACCAATACTAAGCGGAGAGCAGGGGTATACGAGAGAACATAGTAAGTCCATAGGAGTTGGAGTTCAACCTGTGTCACACTCTGGGTGGCTGTGCAGGTTAACTCGAACTCAGAGAATCGATGGTATACTCGGGTAGTGTGTTGATCGAGTCTAAGTTGAAAACCATAAACCCTGGTCCCTGAAGGTTCCACTTTATCTACATGATGTACGGTCCTTGAACCATCTCCTTGATTCACGGGACATACTTAGAGGAAGTAATTAGTCTAACCCTAATAACCTTACGCTCCGTGTGTGCATCGCACTAGTGCATGATAGATACATAGGTGCGTGTGTGTGCTAGGGGAAATCTCGGAGTAATACAGAGACATACGTAGTCATCTCCTTACCTTAGTGGGCTTCACTACAAAGGTGCGATGCACCGGTTTGTATTACGAATTGACTGGTTGACTTCACTAGGGGCACCCTATGTGTTTACTAAGGGCACCCCGGTAATAGTTGAATCACTAGTCATAACCCACGTCGGTGTGCCATATAAGTTCCCAAGTAAGAAGGACAACCAACTAGAGGTATGGGGGTATTTTGGAAAACCAAAATATCACCATGCACTAGGTTGGCCTCCCCTAGCACATGGGGACACACATGGGCCACCCTTTCCTAGCTTGTAGGAGTTGCAAACAAGCTTGTAGGAGAGGGGGATTTCTTTTAAGGAAGGTTTGACTATGGGCCGACCGCACATGGCAACAAGGGGGGCCGGCCTATTCGCTTATGCAAGAAGGGAAAGACATAAGGGGGGACGGGCCATAACTTGCATACGCAAGGTGTAGGAGCTGACCCCTATATGAAGATAGAGGAAGAGGGGGGCGGCCTCTTGATGAAGCCCTAGCCGTCATCCCCCACTCTTCTTCTCATCTCTCGTCTCCCTCGAGTGTGCGCAAGGGTTTTGGATGCAGTTCTTCTTCCTCTCGTGGTGAATCGAAGACGGAGAAGGCTTGGCGTATGGAGGCACTCAGAGCTCCATCGATGAGGTTCCATGCATCGTGCGAGATCAGGTGAACCCGAAGACGTTTCCTATAATCTTTTGTTGTCTATATTTTGTGCAGAAGATCAATGATATTTCTACGATTACCGGAGCTGCAGAACTTCAAACTACCTCAATCCAGGTGCAAAAGTTATAGCTCGAAGTTCTATACCTACAGTAAAAATTTTAGCCCAATCGGAGTTGGGAATAAAAATTTATGGCCGTTGCACCAAAGATATATCGAGCAGATCCGAGCCCGTCTCCATCGACAAAGAAGAAATTTGTCGTGGTGAAAGAATCCATACGGAGGTATGATCTCTATCATGTAAATCTAGCATAGATAGAACATGCATGCATGCTAGATTGTTCTCTTGCATTAGATCAACGTTAGGGGGTTGTGTAGTTCACGTGCTAGGTTCATACATGCACATGTAGATCGTTTCGATGAAAATTTTGATATGTAACGCACACCGCTCACAGTCTTCGGACCTTCCCTTTGCTTCCATTGTGGGCCTCTATCATGGGATTATTTCCAACAATTCTCTCAACCTGGCTTACTAGAATGGGCAATCAGGCCCTTCAAACATAGTGGCCTATTGATTACATTACCCTCATTCTAGGCTTCCATAACTGCAAATACAAAGTAGCACAAACAAAAAAACAGAAAATAAGCCAGTAAACACGCAAGCAACTTGTAAGAAAAGTCTAAGCACAAAATGAGTAAAAATGTGGCTCTGATACCAATTGAAATCCCAATAGAGGAGGAATAGAGAGGTTCACGTAGTACAGAGGGAACACTCAACCTAATAAATTTTTTGCAAGATCGCTTGCCTTGGCGGCACGATGCAAGCAAACCGATGGATTACTCTTTTTAAGCATGTTATGTTTGCTTGCCAATACTCGCTCTCTTTATAGGTTAACTTGGCATGCAAAGGGAGGTACACTCCTCTCCTTTCAAGGTATGTGCAAAGGTGAGGACCTAGAGGTTGAACTATATACTACAAAGGTGGAGAATTATCGTGTTAGGGCTCAATTTTGAAGATTGGGGAAAAGTTCTATCCATCAATCGGTGGGTCCAAAATCGACCGATCGGTTTTGCTATATAGGAAACGAGCATTCTGAAAGACCGATCAAATATTTTTCCAATTGATCAGAATAACTAGCATCTATGATATTCAGGTCGATCCAAACTGACCGATTGGACTTTCTTGCCAACCGATCGGTTTGATTGCTGCAGGAATATGGTTTCTTTATGAAAACCGTATACTATATAAAGGGTACTTTGAGGCCAATCTTATGACTATGAATATGTGAGAGATTGTTTGAGAGGAAGAGAAACCCTAAGGCGAATAGGGTTTTCTCATTGTTGATGGGTTATTGCTTGTACCTTATTTAGTTTATTGGTTTCTAGTGGTTTGATCACCGTCGCACATGGTTTTTCTAAATTTGGGTTAATTTCCACTTAAAATTGATGTCTCGTGCTTGTGTGGCGTGTTTTCTCTACCCTCTCTTCTTTACTTCCTATTCTTTATGAATTTTATGTTTGTTTCTCTGCATTGCAATCCGGACCACATCCCTATTGTTGATCATGCTTATGTGAGCGGTACACAATAAACAAAATTATGGAGTCGCTGATGTGTGGATGATGGAGTCGCCGATGTGCAACTGATGGAATCATCAATGACAAATGATGGAAGTGCCGATCGACACAATTATTTAGCACCGCTGATTAGTGGTGGATCCGGAGTGCTAGGCATGAGGACGTCAGATGCAAAGCATTGGTTGCATGAGTTGCACCGAATTATCAACTTAAAGATAATGGACCAGATATATATGATTAGATGGATCGAAGCACGAAAGTAGGCTAGTGTGTAGTAGGAAGAGGGATTCCCTCTAGTAGATCAAGCTTTGACTCTTGCCATCTCTGACCTCGACTTTTGTTTTGTAATCTTTCCTTGTAGCTGAATAATGAAATGATGTTACTAGACTAGATCCCGTCCCTATAACCTTATTTTGGGTCTATCACGTACAAGAAAATTTATTGTGATGTTTGTAAGAAATTCCAACATGATACATGTGATTGTCTCTATTATCGAGAACCATTATCTTTGAAAACAATGAACATAGAGACCATATGTGGAAGCGAAGGGATCGAAACGTACCTCTGACCATTACGTGCTAAGTGCTGACGATCCGCAATTAAGTTGATGAAGTTGAGTTCTTTCTCGCATGAGATCCTAACCGCGATGGAGGAAGAAATAGCTAGCGATGAGATCTGATAATCTCAGGTGGAAGCCTTCAACTCCGGTTCTTCTTGGCAACCAAACTCGTGGAGAAACCCCATAGAGATCGATGAGACGAGAGAAGAATGCAAGGCCAAAAGATCATCGCTCTCTCTCTATATTATGATCTAACAAAGAGCGAAACCCGAGGGAAGAGGAGAAGGGTTAAGAGCCTTCTCTCTTGCACTCATCTCTCTTGTAGGGGCTGAGAAAATCAAAGGAGGGGGGGGGGGGAGGACTGTAGCCCTCTTTTACTTCTCTCTTACTTTTGCTTACAGGAAGGAGAGAATGGAAAGGAGGAGGGGAAGGTGGGTAACGACTGATCACACCCCCTCTCATTCTTTGCGGTTTTCTACGGACGAACAGACGGGAGGATAGAGGGGGGTCACACAAAAAAGATCACACCCTCTCTCTCTCCTGCTCGATTTTGTATAGATGGGGCAAAGAGTGGGAGCCGTAACCCCCCCCCCCCCTCTTTATACTCACTGCACACCGCAACCCCCTTTCCCCTTTTGGTCCTTGCCATTTTAGGTCTGCCACGCGTTTGGGTTCGATAATGGGGAGCACAAGGTATGGCGCACCCTTATTGCACTGGATTTAGGACCAGCACCCCTTCAAACCCTATCCAATCCAGACACCTGTAGGATTAGGCTTGGCTTAAGGTTCATTAACCACATACCTCTGGGCCCACTAATTACCCACTAGCCCGCTAAAGTCCAAGTCCGAATGGGTGGAGTCAAACCAAAACCCAACACTCTCCTACTTGGCAAAATGAAACCCAAAAGGAAAACAAAATTTTATTTTTAAAAAAACACACGGTAGTGGAAAATGACTCAATTTAAAAAAACCTTAGTGCGCACAATATATTTTACAAAAACAAACTAGGCCCATAACTTTAAGAGATATTCCTTCACTTAGACAGAGATTCATAGTCACATGAATCATGGCGGTTATGTCCTTATGTACGGACACTCCCTTCCACGCATTACGCTATGGCCAATCCGCTTTGAATAAATATTTTATGTGGTAATAAACTTTATAAGTAAAAGACAAACTCTTATTCTGAGGTCCTACTTTATGTCTCACGAACTTAAGTATACATATCTAGAGTGAGCAAAAATATAAAGTTTATTAGCTGCTGAAAGGAAAAGTACAAGCATAATCAAACGTACAACGAGATTTGAAGTCCCATGCTATCCACATAACCTTTATACTGAATGGATGATAATCTCTCAGTCATTGGATCTACAACTATAAGTTCCATACCAATATGCTCAATGATGATCTTATCAATTGATTGATAATCCCTAGAGCTAAAAAACGGGTTAGGGTTGGCGGGTTGAAAGGTTGGAACGGCTCAACCCTAACCCTAACTCATTTATTAAACGGATCAACCTTCTCAAACCTAACCCTAAGCGGGTCAACCCTAACTCTAACCCATCTAACCCTATTAATCTAAAGATACTATATATGCACTATCCAAAAATTTAATCTTTTGTTTAAAATTACCTATCACATAATCTAAAAATTTATTAACTAATCCAACATAAGAAACAATACAAATCAATCATATAATACTTTATAAATACAAACAAAAACAAACTAAAGCAATGTTGTGATTAATATTATTCATCCATAATATCGTCATATTTCAAGACTACATCGTCAAATGACTCCAACTATAAGAAACGCACAATCTTCCTGGATCAACCTACATGGCACGTGGAAAACGATGTAACCTAACAAATAAAATAAAATATTATTAACAATTAAATCATCCAATAAAAATAGTACTCCTAAAATAGAATAGAAGCACGGGCCGCACTTTGTTCAGACTTCAAAGTAATAATGAGTTGCAGTCATAAACTCACAGGTTACAGGAGTCACGGGTTAGGCAGGCGAGTTCGGATTGACCCATTTTTTAGCGGGTTGACAAATGCTGAACACTAACCCGACCCATTTAATGAACGGGTCGAGTTAGGGTCGGGTTAGGTGGGTCAGGTTAAGGTCGGGTTGGTGGGCCAGGTCGGCTTTTGCCAGTACTAATAATCCCGCACGACAAGATATTTTATATCGATGTGCTTACTATGACTCACACTCTTGTTATTCTTTGAGAAGAACATAACAGGCATATTATTACAACAGATATTTATAGGTTTGGATATAAAATTCACAATCCTAATATCAATGACAAAATTTTGTAGTCAAGAAGCCTGTGATGTTGCATCGTATAGTGCAACGAACTCTGCCTCCATAGTCAACAACGTTGTAATGGTCTGCTTGGTGTTACTCCATTAGATAGCACTTCTTACTAATAGGAATACATAGCCCAATATCAACGTTCTCATATCTAGGCACCCAACAAAGTCGGAGTCTGAATAGCCGACTAGCTCCAAGTGCTTAGAATGTCTGTACGTAAGCATAAAATCCTTTGTCTCCTAAAGATATCGCATGACTTTTTTTGCCCCATTCCAGTGATCCAAGCTTGGATCACTTTGGTACCTACCCGACATCCTTACTGTACAGTTAATGTCCGGTCTAGTACATACCTCTAGATATATCAAGTTGCCAACTGCAGATGCATATAAAATATTTTTCATAGCCTCTTTTTCAAGAGAGCTTCTCGGACTTTGGGACAAGCAGAATCTTTCACCTTTAATGATGGGAGCAATACCCGATAAACAGTTTTTTATATTAAACATTTTCAAAATTTTATCAATATAGGTCATTTGAAACAACCCTAGTGATCTTTGAGATCGGTCCCCAATGATCTCAATAGCAATCACATAGGATGTCTCACTTAAATCCTTTATGTCAAAGTTCTAAGAGAGAAACTATTTTATCATATGTATCATCCCCAAGTCATTGCTAGCTAGAAGAATGTTATCCACATATACAACTAGAAACACATAATGGCTGTCCAGACCTTAAGGTAAATGCAATGATCCATAATATTTTCTATAAAACCAAAAAAGATAATAACATTGTGGAATTTCAGGTACCCCTATCGGAATGCATGTTTTAATCCGTATAATAACTTCAACTTGCATATTAGCTGACTTCTTTTACCTGAGGTGAAACTCTCAGGCTGTGTCATGTATACCTCCTCATCCAGATCCCTATTTAGGAAAGTTATTTTTATATCCATCTGTTGTAGCTCAAGATCATAATGAGCTACTAAAGCCAAGACTATCCTTAATAAATTCTTCTTAGAATCTAGAGAGAATATTTTATGATAATCAATATTATCTCTTTAAGTAAAACCCTTGATTACAAGCCTTGCCTTATATCGTTCGATGTTACATGCGGCATCAGTCTTGGTCTTATAGACCCACTTGAAATCGATGGCATTAGCACTTTTAGGTAACTTTACTAAATCCCAGACTTGATTATCTGCCAAGAATTTCATCGTATCCTTTATGACATCTAACCATTTTATAGAATCTCTTTTGCTCATGACTTCAGAAAATATTTTGGGATCTAAAGACTATTCGACAACAGTGTCGAACTTCTTTGACTCTTGGAGGTATACTTCGTAGTCACTAAAAATTACCGCTATATATCTTCTCTTGGATCTTCTGATGCCTATCGGTCCCTCTTCTTGAGGTTCCTCTATGAGAGGCTAAGTGATAATTTATTCTACATTAATTGGAATGTCAAGAACTGGTTGATCAGGAACTACCGTAGGTGGTTCATCCTGATGATAAACTTGTCCCTCCTATATTACGGGCACATAAATTGGAATTCGTATCTCCTTAAACATACATTATACCAATTTAAGGAATAAACTATATAAATAAATAATGGGCAAAGTTTGTCTTTTAATAAACGATGGTTAATTCATATATTTTAGTAGTAAAAAACGACGTAGATTGAAAAATAACATACTAAAAAATAACATACTGAAAACGATAGTTATTGCCCGTCATTTTTCAACAGTATTGGTGTAGTGATAATTTTTTGTATAGAAACACTTCTACTGAAGTTGCCACTTTTAAGAAAATAAGTATTTCTAGCTTCTAGAATGTTCGATAAGTATGATGGACAATAAAATCTATAACTCTTGGACTTTTCTGTAGACCCAATAAAGAAGTCATTGTATATTCGAGGGTCTAACTTCCTCTCATACGGGTTGTACATCCTAACCTTGACTTGATAACTGTATACATACAACTAATCTAAACTGGGCTTTCATCCGTTCCATAACTCAAAAGGAGTTTTGGGAACGGCCTTAAATGGAACCATGTTAAGAACATACATGTCGATTTTCAAGGCTCACTCCAAATATTGAGAGGAAGAAAGAAGTTGTAAATCATACTCCTCACCATATCTATTAGTGTTCGGTTCCTCCTTTCAGCTATATTATTTTATTATGGTATACCTGGAGTTGTGTATTGGGCCACAATGCCATGCTCCTCAAGGAACTTTGCAAATTGATCAGGTCTTTGTGCACACTCTATGTACCTATCGTAGTACTTATCACCTCAGTCTGATTTAACGATTTGGATACTCCTACTAGATTATTTCTCTACCTTCGTCTTATAAACTTTGAAAGCTCTAAGAGCTTCTATCTTATCATCTAGGGGATATCGATATATGTATCTCGTATGGTCATCTATAAACGATATGAAGTTTCATTGACCATTCAAACAAGGTATACTAAATGGTCCACAGAGATCTATGTGTATGATACCTAACTTCTTATTATTTCTCATGGCACCCTTAGAGGATTTATTGGTCTCCTTTTCCTTTATGCAGTCCCTATAAATCCCAAAATGGGTAAAGTCAATGGTCTTTAGAACCTCTTCCTTTATTAACCTCTTTAGCCTTTCCAAAGAGATGTGGCATAACCTTATGTGCCATAGAGAGAAATCCTTATTGATAATGTTTTCATTTACGGTCATCATCGAGCAATTACTTTTAGAGTCTATATCCAGTTTATATAAGCCATCAGTCAACCTACCAAAGCCTATGAGAGCTAAATCTTTGTTGATCAGAATGATAGAACCATTAAAATGACAAACAAAGCCTATAGGTATCAATCTTGAAATATATAGCAAATTTCTAGAGAAACTTGAAACATATAAAACTTTATCAAAGTTCAAAGAGTATCCGGTCTGGAGGACTAGTCTGTAAGTCTCTACTCCTTCTATCTTGGAACTTAGCTTATTCCCAAAGAATATGGCATTCTCCCCATCAGTTGGGTCTTGTAAGCTAAGGCACCTCTACATGATTGTAGAGATATGGATTGTTGATCCAGAATTAATCCACTAGTCATTGTCAGATTTATAAAAATGAACATGATTAGATTCATAACACACCAAAGCAGTATCATGTATTTGTATGATACACTCACGTACTGCTATATATCACTGGTTAGATGCTTATTTGACAGTTTATGCCTTTTATTCGAGAAATTCTCCCCAAATAGGGAGATAAGGTATAAGACATAAAGTGGGATGACTAAAAAAGGAAAAAACTTACATTTTTTTTTTGAGGGGTACTACTCCGGTTCTTCTTGGCGACCAAACTCGTGGAGAAAATCCATATAGATCGATGAGACGAGAGAGGAATCGCGAGGCCAAAAGACCATCTTTCTCTCTATTACGATATAACAAAGAGCGAACCCCAAGGGAATAGGAGAAGGGTTAAGAGCCTTCTCTCTTCTCTCCCATCTCTCAGATCTCTCTCCTCTTTCTCATTGGATCTCTCTCCCCCTCTAATTCCCCAACCCGATCCAACCTCTCTCTTCCCTCTATCTCTCAGATCTCTCTCCCCCTCTCATCCCTATCTCTCAGGTCCATCTCTCGAAACCCGACCCGCTCCGACCCGAGCCCCAAAGCCGTCGCCCGAGCCTCCCCCCCTCTACTGTCGCGCCTCATGAAATCCGGCCCGGATTTTTGCCGAGCAGTCGGCCGCCGCCGCCGTTGCCTCGGATTCCCACCGAGCAGCCGGCCGCCACCCCGAATCCCGCCGATCGTCGCCCCTTTCTCCCTTTAAAACCCATGCCAGCCCCTCTCCCCCTTCCCTCCTTCAACCCCTCTCCCCCTTCCTCAGCCTGAACCCTCACCCCCCTTCTCCGAGCCCTCTCTTCCCCGTATGATCTCTCTTTCTCTCCTCTCCCTCTTGCGGTGTGTGTGGCGCACGGCAGCCGGAGCGCTGCCGGCCGAAGGAGGAGCCGCAGCCGGAGCATACCCGGTGCCGGGGAGGCGGATACGCCGGAGCAGGGAAGAGCCACAGCCGGTCGGAGCTACCGAAGCCGACGACCCCGGTACTAGGTCGGCCTTTCCCCCTTCCTTTGTTTTTTTTCCTTTTTGTTTTGTGTTCTGTGCTATGGAAACCGCCAAGACCCCTCCCCCATTGTGATCTGTTGACCATGACCATCGGCCATGTGGCCGGTGGCTGTGCAGCCGGCGAAGCCGACCCGATGCCGACGGTGTTTTTTTTTTTGCACCCTATCGACCCCGCCCTCCTCCCGTGGCCTTTGCCTCCGATATAGCCATGGCTGCCCGCCAAGTGGCCGGTAGTAGTGCGGTCGGCAAAGCTGACCAAGCCAAGCCAAACTCCCATCCGACCGGCCCAACTAGCTAGGCGCTGCCCCGGTTGGTTTCGTTGATGAGGTTGCCGACGGCCTCGCCGTTGGCAGCCGGGCAACGGATAGCACTCGATCGCCCTCGGCTCGGCGTCTCCTCACGCCTAGTCACCAACGTACCGACCGAGTTAGACTGTAACTTTTCCCTTACCCCCCTGCCATGACCGTTGACAGTTGCTTGACAACCGGTGGACCAGCGGCAGGTAGCCCCCATGATTTCATGCCAAGTCATGACCTGGCACACCAACCCGACCCTCAATCTTCCATACGAAGTTGATCTAGCCCCTTAAGAGCCCACACTAGTGGTTAGCGGGCTCGATCTCCTCGGGTCGTGCTCGTATCAAAGTTGAGGATACCGATACGGGTCCAAACACCTTATGAGGTTGTTGCGCACGATACCGACCCTTTTTGCGGCAACGAGGTGCTACTTAGCAACCCAGGATAATCAATAGTGCGACTCCCGTGCAAACCCGCCTTTTCATAAATCAAGCCCGACCGTGATCGGCTTTGTCGATTTCATCATCGATCGACGCGGTCATGATCGTTTGACCGGATTAGTGCTTTTGGACCTTAGTATGACTCTTGGCGTCGGCAATGCCGACTAACCAAGACAGTACCATTGGCGTATCGTTTTGCGTGCTCGTAGACCGACGTCCAATGACGTATAAATTCTAGACTCAACCGATCAGGGCCTAAGCCAGTGATATTTTAGTAGCACTTAATGACCATAGACCCGCTGGTATGTTTGGCAGTTAGTGGGCACGTGGACCAAGTCGAAGACGGAGCAGAGGGCGCCTAGCAGCATTAGCCCGAGCACACTTTCCAGGTGACACTGCACGCTGTTTAGATAATTAATTATGCTGTTATAGAAATTAAGGGTGGTGTCCATAACACTGCATGCGGGTCCCGCCGGATATCGTCACATGTGGTCGAGTGGACCCTGCCTTGCATGCGGAGTCGCGAGTCCAGCGACGCAGGCTTAATAATATAATTAAATAATAAATTTTCTGATTGCTTGGACACCGTAAATATGAATTCTCTTAAGATTGGAAATTAATAATTAAATAATAATTATTGAGCTCACTCTCCTGGATGGAGTGTGGAGACCCGGGCACACGGGAATACGGGCGAGAGTAAATTTTTATGGTTATTGTGATGCATGGGTTATGAG
The DNA here is from genome assembly GCA_947650365.1 of Chamaelirium japonicum. Lineage (NCBI taxonomy): Eukaryota > Viridiplantae > Streptophyta > Magnoliopsida > Liliales > Melanthiaceae > Chamaelirium > Chamaelirium japonicum. The sequence continues at coordinate 7,112,125 of OX393550.1, read as the reverse complement.
CGCGCTACGAATCCCGGGGTAAAACATTAAAATTACTTTATTATTATAATTGTATGATATTCTATCATGTGGAAAGATTCAGATCCCGTGCGCGCAAGGGCCGTGAACCACCTTGCGCGCACAACCGAAGATCAGTAGGCTAGGGGGTCACGGGCAGGGATTGTGGTAAAGCCAATAGGAGGTGCCCTCGAAGAGGGATTGGCCTAGCAATCCTATCCCGGGATAGTTGAAGCCTCCAAGGAAAGCAAGTTGGGCGGTAGAGCTCCATCGTGAAAGACGGAAAATCCCTTATGATCATATGGGTGACTTTATGCATGGTGTCGGAGTATGCACGGTGAGAGAGTTAGCCCTCTATATCGAAATAAAAGGCCCTATAGTAATGCCCGACCGAGGGCAGGACAAACAAAGTATCCGGGGTTCACATTGTGTGTGTTTAGTTTTATTAATTGTAAAATAGTATTCTCGATAACCTAATGACAGTAGGAATTGCATGAGAATATAGACATTGCATGGACACTTAGGACATGATTGAGAACGTAGTTGGACAATTAGGATAATCAGTAAACTGTTTATAAATACGGGCGTCATTAATTACCTAGGTAGTTAGCTTGTCACTAGCAATTTATTTGACTAATCTCTCATTTTATTTTGGGGGCTACTCATTCCCACGAGTAGGCTCTTCTGCAGGTTCGGAGACTCAGGGGTAGCTGTAGCACGAGGCCAGCGGCAGAGTTAGGACGGCGGTGGAGTCTTATATCTCAATATATCGTGTAGCAGTCCTTTATCTTTCAGGCATTGTAATCGAATAAGATTTAGCTTAGTGTATGTTATTAATGGCAATGATACATCTGTATTCTTTTTGGATAGGCCTCTCCTCAAGGCCCCAAACCTAGGATAGCTCACAATAAAATATAAATCTTAAAGTAACCTAATTGACTAGCCCTGTAGATAGGACCTCTAAACCAGTGCCATGTACTAGAGAGCGGGCGGGGCTACTCGGCTCGCTGTTAGAGACTTGAGTCTCGTGTTCCCTTAAGAGGGACTTCTGTCAGCATGTGGGGCACCGACAGGCCATATATGCTGAGAGAAATACCCTAGTGAAGGTCGAGTTTAGTCATTTTCTTTTGTCGACAACACTCTGTATCTCTCTACTTCTTTTTAATAGAAAAAAAAATGCTTTTATAAAAATAGGTTTTAAAATTCCCCTTGTTCTCCCTACTTCTTCTTTTTCATTCTTGAGAGAGTAGAAGCCTTGTGAGAAACTCTAATTGAAGTAGACAGTTGACCAAACCTTAAAACCCTTGGTTTTTCTCACCTCACACCCCAGGAATCGGTTCCAGATTTCTGGGGTGTGACAAATTCTCCCTGAACAGGGAGATAAGGTCTAAGACATAACGTGGGATGACTAGAAAAGGAAAAAACTTACATTATTAATTATGAGGCATAAATAAATTATTCTTTTTCTACTAATTAGCCCATGCTAATTATTAGTTAGTAAAACTCAGACCTTTCTGTGGGCAAAAGCTGCTCCCCACATGAGTTTTACTAAAATGTTTAAAAGAAACTATACGTTTCTCGATAAGTCCAGTGAAATGTAAAAAGTGCCTAAGTAATGTTTTTTTTTTCTATGGATACATATATAATTTACCTCCATATCCTAATTGCATGGTATTGGGTATAGTCTCCCTTTGGGTAAAGATAACCTATAATATTAATGCAACTAGAAGGGGGAATATCATGATCAATTAAATTTATATTATTCAATGCACCCCATGTTGGCATACTGTATAAATCACTTATGAAGAATGATCCAGAATGCTTTGTGTAGTCCTGAACCACTCCCTATGGGAGGCCTTTTTATCATGACTAATCGCAAAACCAATACAGATTCAAACAAGAGAGAATAGTAAGGTATTGGTAAAATCTTATATCAATTGTTCAATTGGGCTTTAAGTGCCGCCTACGACATCCTAGGCAATCATAGAAAAACCAAACAAACTTTCATGTAGATGATAAACCAAAGTCCACAATCCATAGTACAAACTGGAAGCACCATTAAAAAGACGAGCCCCTAAATCAGTATGAATTTAAAGAAATCATTGAGGGCAGTCTTCGCTCCATCTGGTACGACGTTCCTTCATAACCCAAGGAAACATCTAGACACGACATCCATAAAGGATGCCTAGTTGACACGCAAACACATTGTTGTCTATCAACAATGAACAATTGATACAAATTTTCAAACTCAATTATTTACATAGCATGACCGAGAAAATTGGATTCAGCTGGAAAACATAATAAACTCATATACCAAAACTTTATGATCGAAAGAAATATGCCTTGTGGCGTACAACCTTTCGCTCTAATTTGATTCCCGAACCGGGGCGAAAGTAACCATAAGCCTGAATTTTGGATCCACCGAATTTGATCAACCATCGCTAGTTTATGGTTCGCTGCGTGGCCTACCCGACCCATCCATAGACATAAGTTAAATGGGAGAGTCGGTTACCGATCACGAACTCCCCTTAAGATGTGATGGTCGATCAGAACAAAAAAAATACATGTGTATATTTTAGGGTTCCTAATGATCTCTTGTCAATCGTTGATGGGTTTAAAGAATTTGAAGTAAACCCATTAATAATTGCAAGAAAAAGATCTAAACATAATGCTATACAAATAAAGAAGATTATATCAGAGGCATTCTTTGATCCCGAAAACCGTATCACAACATTTATCCATATAGTACCATCGAGGGCAAAAATATTATTCGGCGGAAAATAATCCAAAATAATCGAAGATAACCCGTAACAGTTATTTATGACCAAGACAACGGATCTTATGGCATACAACCTTTCGTTCCTAAAATTGAGAATGTAGTATGCCGTAGACCCGCTTTCAGGTCCATAAATTTTTGATAAATTAAAGACAAATTATTTCCAGATTAAATCGGAAAACAAACAATGTCTTTGTTGATCATTAACGGGTTCAAAGAAATTGGATTGACCTATTAGCGATCACAAAGAGGGATAAAAACTTTAACTACATGGATAACCGATCAGAGAAAACATGGCTCTGATACCAAGTGTAAGAAATTCCTATACGATACATGCAATTGTCTCTATTATCAAGAACCATCATTTTTGAAAATGATAAACATAGAGATCATATGTGGAAGCAAAGGGATCGAAACGTACCTCCAACCATTATGTGCAGGGTGATGACGATCTGCAATTGAGTTGATGAAGACAAGTTCTTCCTCTCGGGAGATCCTAACTGCGATGGAGGAAGAAATAGCGAGTGATGAGATCCGATGACCTCAGGTAGAAGCCTTCTACTCCGGTTCTTTTTTTTTTTTTTTTTTTTTGAGGGGTACTACTCCGGTTCTTCTTGGCGACCAAACTCGTGGAGAAAATCGGTAGAGATCGATGAGACAAGAGAGGAATCGCGAGGCCAAAAGATCCTCTTTCTCTCTATTACAATCTAACAAAGAGCGAAACCCAAGGGAATAGGAGAAGGGTTAAGAGCCTTCTCTCTTGCACTCACCTCTCTTGTGGGGGCCGAGAGAATCAAAGAGGGGGGAGAGGACTGCAGTCCTCTCTCTCTCTCTCTCTCTCTCTCTCTCTCTCTCTCTCTCTCTCTCTCTCTCTCTCTCTCTCTCTCTCTCTCTCTCTCTCTCTCTCTCGCGCGAAGGAGAGAACGGAATGAAAGAGGAGGAGGTGGGTCACGGCTGATCGTACCCCCTCTCATTCTTTGCAGTTTTATGTGGATGAACAAACGGGAGGAGAGAGGGGGTCACACAAAAGAGATCACCCCCCCCCCCCCCCTCTCTCTCTCTCTCTCTCTCTCTCTCTCTCTCTCTCTCCTATTTAGTTTTGTATGTACAGGGCAGAGAAAGGGAGCCATACCCCCCTTCCCCTTTATACTCATCGCTCATCGCAGCCCCCTTTCCCCTTCTGGTCCTTGCCACTTAATTAGGTCTCTCACACGTTTGGGTTCTGTAATGGGTGCACAAGGTGTGGCACACCTCTATTGCACCGGAGTTGGGACTTGCACCCCCTCAAACTTTTGATCCAATCCCGACACCTGTAGGATTGGGCTTGGCTTAAGGTTCATTAACCACATACCTGTGGGTCCATTAACCACCCACTAGTCTGTTAAAGTCCAAGTTCGAATGGGTACGTCGAGTCGAACCAAAACCCAAAATGTCTCGATCTTCTTGATGATTGACTTGGTCCACTCTTGGCGTGCTCTCTCGCTCGGGTCAGTTCCCGCAACATGCTAGGCTCCTCAGGAGGGCTCCAAGGCATGACCAAAGCTTGCGGGAGCAAGTCGGAGCTCTCCAACGGCGACACTTAATGAGCATATGAACCACATCAACATATGCTTTCATATTATCTTTTGACAATATATAATGCGATTCCAACGAGGAACTACACTTTACAGATCAAGTTCCAAATGTGTGAGTTTGAATCACATTTATGCCGACAGAAATAAGGGCTATTTTAACTTTGCCCCCCAAATTTTACCTTGAATTATACTTTACCCCCCATATTTTCATTAATTAGACTTTACCTCCCAAAACTAACTGTTCCGTCAGCTCAACCCCCAAATCTTTATTTCTTTTCCGTTAGCTCACCCTTTTTCTTAGACGGTAAGCTGACGGAACAGTTAGTTTTGGGGGGTAAAGTCTAATTAATGAAAAACAGAGGTATAATCTAATTCAAAGCAAAATTTTGGGGGCAAAGTCAAAATAATCCTAAAAATAATTATGAGTGATCGATGATGACAGGTCTGACATAGAAAGCCAAATCCTATGCATGTTTTTCTCCTCCTACAGAGTGCCTTTTGGCTCTTTTCCCGTTGAAATACGAACGCGCTTAGTCACTTTAATTATATGTGACCTCCGTTGTTTTCAAAAAGCCCCCCGGCCAGAATTTCCTTGTTTTGTTTAGGCCAGCCTTTGATTGCACTTAAACAATAAAGATTAGGTCCAAAAAGATCCATTCCCCCTCCTAAAAATATAGTATCTGAGATTAGATGCTGTAATCTTGATAAATAAAGATTATTTGTGTCAAAGCACAGCAGCAATGGAACAAGGGAAGCAGTCTTTGTCACCCATTGCATGGAATATATCTTTATCAAGGGGGAGGGGGGAGAATTAGGTTGGCCGCCACGACAATCTAAGGCCCTCCTATCGACAAATGGTCGGCATATAGAATCTCAGAATCGAGATGCGACGATACTCATGATCAATTGTGAACACCATAGGCGTTTGAATTCAACAATATCACGCACACTTGCTTTTGTACTTCTTGTATGGATACTAGTCAAGTGGCACGTGCGTTACAGCAACGATTAAATGTCGATATCAATAAGCACCGACACTAATTGAGAAAAAAGAGTAAATGATAAAAAAAAATCAGGAGAATTAGTGTTAGGTCCCTGAAAATGGATCGGTTTGATGAACAGGACATTCAAATAGATGGTTTTGCACTAAGTCCCTCCCTGAAAAGATGTAGTACAACAACTCCTCCGTTGACTTTTTCTCTCCATTTACAGCAACTCAACAAGTTCCTCCTTCAAGCCTTTTCTCTCCTCAAAAGTGAAGCATCAATCGAAGCCCCACCTCCCCCTCCTCCTCACTGGTGGTGGCTGTCGTCGGGCTAGGGTGCAATGCACCGGCCGGAGCTCAACCTTTTCCCACCTCCTCCGTCCTCACTGGCGGTGGCTGGGGTGCGATGCACCAGTCGGTGGTGACTATCGTCAAGCTAGGGTGTGATGCACCTACCGGAGCCCCAACTCCTCCTCCCCCCTCATCAGTCGTCGTGCTAGGGTGCGATACGCCGGCCGGAGCCCCACCTCCTCATCCCATCTCTGGCGTTGGCTGCTATTGAGCCTGGGGTGAGATGCACCGGTCGTTTGTGGCTGCTATCGGGCTAGGGTGCGATGCACCAGTCGGAGTTGGGCGATGCACCGGTCGTTGGTGGCTGCTATCAAGCTAGGATGCGATGCACCGGTCGGAGCCCCAACTCCGACAGTGGCTGCCATTAGACTTTGCAGGAGAGAAGTCAAGGGGATAAAATGGATATTTCCCAAATAGAAGGACCTACTATACAGCCAGGGTCGATTCTATACATGTTGATATTGAAGATATGGCTCCAAACAAGCCGCATACAACTCCAAGGTCCGTGTGTGAAGAAACGGTGGAAGACAGAGCATCTGAAGGAAAAAAGGCTCAACCAGGTACGATCGTACGCACGACTTCTTTAGGTCATACGCACGACTGGCATTGGTAATTTTTTCGGCGAATAAACGAGGTCGAGTCGTGCGCACGACTTCTCCAAGTCGTGCGCACAAGTCGGGTTATGCGCACGACTCCTCCAAGTCGTGCGCATGACAGGTTACTGCAACATGTGATTGATGCGGATTGATGCGGTTTGGCCGACGTTTTCTCTTGGGTTTCCTTATAAAAGTCTTGCATGAATGTATGCCTATATAAGGGCGGGTCTAAGATGAACCTAGGTACGAAGAGAAGCCATAAGAAAAGTCAATCGTCATCAAGGGAGAGAGAGAACCATCCAAGAAAGTTTGCGGGTTTAGGTACGGATTTCTTCTTTCTCTGAGTTTGAAGGTTGTGGGATCTATCTCTTGTGGGCGATTCTCTTTGTGAGTATTGAGATGGATTGGTAAGAGACAAGATCTTGTACTCGTGTTATCTCCTCAATAGTAAATCATTGATCATCGTAGCCGCATATCTCATGTGATTGCTTTGTATATGTGCTTGTTCTTTATTTATTCGACTTCTCGATGGTGGTGAGCCATCGTCTTCTCCGTAGATGTTCTTCACACATCGGTGCTCCCTCGCTTCTTCCGCTGTGTGAGGTCATATATCACAACAAATTTGTATCAGAGCTCCTTGTTCCTGATTCGGAATCGCTAGATCGATGTCGAAGAATTCAGAGATGACGACTCAAGGTTCGAACCTACGGTTCAAGATCGAGAAGTTCGATAGCCAAATCAACTTTGGGTTATGGAAAATACAAGTCAGGGATACGTTTATTCAAGACGGATTGCACAAGGCTCTAAATGGCATTAAGCTGAACAAGATGTCGGACGACTATTGGATTGAGTAGGATTTGAAGGTGACGAGCGCAATTCAAATGTGTTTCTCGAAGATTGTATTGGCAAACCTCTCCAGGGAAGACTCCGTAGTAAAACTGTGGGAGAAATTGAAGAGTTTGCACATGACCCAGTTTTTTCCGAACCAATTGTACCTAAAGTAGAAAATCTATGCTTTTCAGTTGGAGGAATGTACAATGATTTCAGAGCATATTTCGGCCTTCAATCAACTAACGGAAGATCTTCTTAATATTGGTGAAGACATTAAGGAGACAGATAAGGCGCTTATTCTTCTGGAATCTTTACCCAAGTCCAACGAGCATCTGAAGGTCACGATGCTTTACGGGCCGGAACGACACCATCAAGTATGAGGATGTCATAGGTACACTCCTTACAAACGAGCTTTGGTTGAAGGGGTCGGGCGAGGTGGAAGGTGAAAACCAATCAAAGGCGCTTATGGTGATAGCAGGGGCGAAGAAGAAGAAGAAGCAAGGCTCTTGTTGGAAGTACGGAAGACATGTGCATTTTAAATCGGAGTGCAAGTAGAAAGGTGGAGCAAGACGGATTGCTCAAGATCATCCAAAGTCAAGGATGACGCATTCGCCGGTTATACCTCATCAAGGGACTCTAATGAGGGGGATGTTCTGATGGCTACCACATATGTTATATCAGATCAGGACTAGATAATCGATAGCGGGGTCACACATCATATTTGTTCACATAGGGCATTGTTCGACAGATATATAGAGTGCGATGGTGGCAAGTTGATGGCTGGCGACGACTCCAAGGTGTCGATAAGAGGAGTCGGGAACATTCAACTTGAAATATCTAATGGTCAAGTACGGACACTCAAGGATATCCATAATATTCCGGGGTGGAGAGGTAATCTAGTCTCTTTTTCAAGGCTAGATTCTCTCGGATACACCTTCACCGGTCAAGGTGGAGTTGTGAAGATTTGGGACGGAATCTCTATGATCATAAAGGAGGCCTTGGGTGGAGGCCTGTATAGATTAGCCATAATTAAGGGCGGCTGTACATGTACGATGTTCAATGAAAAGCAAGGGTGCATGTGGAGCACTCTCAGGGGCGAAGATGATCAGAAGATGGGTTCCAGTGGCCAAGTCAAAAGACTTGGGCAATCACCAAACTCAGTGATTGGGCTTCCGGTTTGGGGGCAAAGGCGACGACGATGATCAAGTGATTGATTCATGGTGCAAAGAGAAGAGCGTGTTCAAGAGGATGCCCATGTCTTGTTATGAAGTCAATGTGGAGATTGTTGAAGATATGGCTCCAAACAAGCCGCATACAACTCCAAGGTTCGTGCGTGAAGAAACAGTGGAAGACAGAGCGTCAAAATGAAAGAAGGCTCGGCCAGGTACGATCATGCACACGACTTCTTCAGGTCGTGCGCACGACTGGCATCGGTAATTTTTTTGGCGAGTAAACAAGGTCGGATCGTGCGCATGACTTCTCCAGGTCGTGCGCACGACAAGTTACTGCAGCACGCGGTTGACGTGATTTGGCTTGCATTTTCTCGTGGGTTTCCTTCTACAAGTCATGCACGAATGTATGCCTATATAAGGGCAGGTCTAGGAAGAACCTAGGTATGAAGAGATAGAAGCCATAAGAGAAGTCAATCGTCATCAAGGGAAAGAGAGAGCCATCCAAGGAAGCTTACGGGTTTCGGTATGGATTTCTTCGTTCTCCGGGTTTGAAGGTTCTGGGATCTATCTCTTGTGGGGTGATTCTCTTTGTGGGTATTGAGAGGGATTGGTGAGAGGCAAGATCTTATACTCGTGTTATCTCCTTAATAATGAATCATTGATCGTCGTTGTCGCATATCTCGTGTGATTGCTTTGTGTTTGTACTTGTTCTTTATTTGTTCGTCTTCTCGGTAGTGGTGAGCCATCGTCTTCTCCGTGGAAGTTATTCGCATGTTGGTGCTCCTTCACTTTTTCCGCTGCGTGAGGGCCTCGGATCACAACAGTTGAGTCCCAAGGCAACGCATTCTGTTCACATAGGGCCGTAGGCGATCGCCTTAATGGCCTTATGGCCAAGCCGGCCCTGCCTATAGCTAAAGCATCTTTTTGGCATCCTTATCACTAAACCGATCTCTTGTCAGGGGCATTACCCAAAAAAACATCATTTTTTATTAATAGAAGAAATGGCTTCTCTTAATAAAGGGACTCAAAAACATCAAACAATTGTGGTGTTAGCTAAAAAATATAAAGCAAAATTAAAAAATTAAAAAGAATACTTGATAGTTAATCGATCTGGGTTTTGGATATCTGGTTTTTTTTTTCTTTTCTTTTCTATGGATTGATCACTTGTTTGATAGGTTAATGGTTATATAGTTTTTTGCAAATCAACCTCTTAAATTAGGGCTAATTATGTATACACCCCTCACATTAGATTATTTAATTGTATATCGATCTCTTTGTGAGACTAAACTATGACTACATCTAATAGGTTAATGTTGACTACGATGGATGATTCCAACATAGCTAGCTTGCATTCAGAGCAAATGGGGTATGGAATGATACACTTCCAATGTGTAAAAAGATAAGAGAACATAGTTGAATTAATGCAAAGGATTAATTTGTGAGTCTTACTACATGAAATATAGTTCACATGGCTGAGGAGTATAGGCACCCCAACATTCTTTTCTCTTTCTAAACACAAAAGGGAAGGAAGGATCAGAAAACCCAAGTCCATGAAACACAACCAATAAGGTGCTTCCTTTCAGTTTAACAATGGCTCTTTTTGTTTTGGTAAGTGACACTCAAGATCTAAGAATCAATACTAATGTGAATCTCCCATTCTTTCTAGCAAAAAATGAAGGGGAAATTAAAAATCGGATGTTCGTCTTAGCGGCGGCCTTTCTTTGAATCCACAATGGTACTGATCGATGAGTTAGATTTCAGGCAAGTCCTGCAGATCTCCAGCTTCCATAAAAGTCCTTAACCAGAAGCTCATGTCGTCGTCATTGGATGAACACGACGAGCCGAATGGCTTGCGGATAGGACTGGGAGATGTAGTAAACTCCATTGCAGGTGCCGTCCAATTGTCCATCGACAACGCTTCCAACCAGAAACTCGCATCAATTTCCGGGAATTCTTCCCTTGAATCAATCCTCTCCGCCTCCTCCAACCTGGTACAATAGTTCTCCCCGGTCACGATCGATGAATCAGTGCCTGAGTATGAGATGTCACTATATGATCGTTCTGGGGAGTCGGGGGTAAGGCCTGGATTTTGGAACACGGTTGCAGGTTTGGATCCCGTCTTGGTCTTGGCTGTGTACTGGGTCTTTCGATTGGATGCTTCGACTCTTTGATCTGGCTTCACCTGTTTCTTCAGGTGGGTGTGCCACACGTTCTTGATCTCGTTGTCTGTTCTTCCTGGTAACCTCGCTGCAATCATCGACCATCTACGGACCAAACAAAGATAAAAGTGTGTAAGAGATTTAATTTGTAACACCATTTGTATGAAAAAGATTGTAGTGAGGTCAGAGCAACACTATTAGCACTCTGGCTGCTTAGCCTGCCATCTCAAGATTCCTGACCTTTCAAACTGACCGGCCGCGCGGCCTCGATCATCAGTGTTAGATACCCTCGCACCTCACAAAACCGGCTTGTAAGGGGAGGTCCACAGGGGGTATATTAAGCGGGTGATGGGTGCCTCCCTTACCGATGTGGGACTATCCGTTAACATCCCCCCTCACGCGGAGCACGCGTGGCAAGGCATCATCGGTGGGGAGCACCCGGAGCGGGAGCAGGAGCAGGAGCAGGAGACGGGCTAGCTCTGATACCATGTTAGATACCCTCGCACCTCACAAAACCGGCTTGTAAGGGGAGGTCCACAGGGGATATATTAAGCGGGTGATGGGTGCCTCCCTTACCGATGTGGGACTATCCGTTAACAATCAGAAAGCATGATGCTACAATCCAAACCCGGCCAACTGTTAAAGAAGTTGGCCGGATCAGGATTCGAATTTTCAGGAGGATCGTGAGGGAGCGTCTGATTCGAGAGCTCTAGATTTTGATCGAAAAGCTGCCCTAGCTTCAATCGAATCAGGCCCTAGATTAGCCAAGCGGGGGCTGCGCCGCACCAGCCGGTATAGGTTAGTGTATTCATTGAAATTCTCATTTGATTCCCCAAATCATCATAAAATATTTCATTGAAGATTTAAGTGGAATTCTTTATCTAATCCTTGTGGACATGTGGGCAAGCTTAGACTACAAAAGCTTAGCCAAAGACAAATAAAGGAGAATCTTTGGAGATCTTGTAACAGGCAGGAGAGAGAGAGAGATTTTGATTGATTGAAGAAATTTTGCGTTCTAGTCCTCTTTAAGAAATTAAAGTTTGTAAAAAGGAGTGAGTAGTAGAAGCAGTTGTTTGAGGTGGCATGGGAGGTATACATACCTGTTGCCAAGCATTTCGTGCAGGGTGATGATAGTCTCCTCCTCGTCCTTGCTGAAGTTGCCTCTCTTGATATCCGGGCGCAAGTAGTTCGTCCATCGCAGCCTGCAACTCTTTCCGCACCTCAACAGACCGGCTTGTTTCGGAAGAGCTCGCCAATTCCCGTGGCCGTATCTCTGGATGTAGCCAACAAGTATCTGGTCCTCCTCCGGACTCCATGGCCCCTTCTTCAGACCCATCTTCTCACAACAGGGACCTCTCACCATCTCTCTCTCTCTCTCTCTCTCTCTCTCTCTCACACACACACACACACACACACACACATCCAAGGCTAGAGAGAATAGCAAGAGAGACTCTTTCTCACAAATCCAAAGCCAGAGGGAATATAGCAAGGGAGCCTCTCTCTCTCTCTCTCTCTCTCTCTCTCTCTCTCTCTCTCTCTCTCTCATCCAAGGCTAGAGAGAATAGCAAGAGAGCCTCCCTCCTTCCCCCAGCTATTTATTCTTGCACAATGGCCCAAAGTGCCAAACGTGCGACAGATAGTCAATTCCGGCAACATCCAAGAAGTAGACGCCCCCTCCCCCCCACAACCCAAGCAGTGTGCGCTCTTGGGATTTTGTTTGTTGTCATAGCTTGGCTTTAGGCACTCTTTGAGTGAGGGTCATCAGGATAAGCCCACTTCTTGCCCTACCAATTTAATAATGTTCATTGTGTGCAAAAAAATCTCTCTCTCTCTCTCTCTCTCTCTCTCTCTCTCTCTCTCTCTCTCTCTCTCTCCAAGATAAGGCTACTTCTTGCCCTACCAATTTAATAGTGTTCACCTCTTGTCCGAGTGGTACTTCCTCCTCCTCCTCCTCCTCCTCCTCCCCCCTCTCTCTCTCTCTCTCTCTCTCTCTCTCTCTCTCTCTCTCTCTCTCTCTCTCTCTCTCTTAGGAGAGGTTCCATGTTCGACTCTCAGCATGGACACCATGGACCAAACTTTTCCTTAATTTAGGCCGTTATTGCTGTGTCTTTGTATGTGAATCATAACCGTTTGTGTCATCTCGATAGGGTGCGAATTAAAAAAATATTGCAAACAAATGGAGGCTATATATACGAGCTAGGCAGCCTGATCCATCTCAATATTATGCAACTCAATGTTTCAATGGGTTGTGAATGTGTATGATCGATGTTCTAACTCACAAGTTACATAAGCCTCATTGAATCGGTTTACGCATACAAATTTCACCAAGAAAAAAGATGTTCAGTACTAGATTGGCAATTCTTTAAAAGATAATTTATGTTTAATTACTAGCTGAATCTATTTTTTTGGTCAAAATTAAACATATGTAGTCGATGAAATGAATCATAATTGCAAGAGGGTCTCATAGTTTTCCAAAAATTTATTATTTTCTACAAATATAAATAATTTGGCATAATTATAATAATACAATGAGACTTTTTATTAAAAAATAAAAGGTACATATAAGTGTTGTTAAGATGTTCATTATTGATATGGGAATTAAGTCATTTAGATATCTAGGCGGTTTAGTTCAAACACTCAAACGAATTGGTCATGTTTCATGTTTGAGAAGTAATTTGCTTTCTCGTTCCGAATTAGATTCTCTCGGGTATAAATTTATCGGTCATGATTGAGTTGAGAAGGTATGTGATAATACTTCTTTAATCATGAACTAAGCCTTAAATTTGGGATGCATAAAGTTGCATGGATGATAAAATCAATGGCAAAGAGTTCAATACATAACAAGACTATACAAGTGGAGTTATCTCGGGTGCAACAACATTGATTAAGAAGCGCGTTCTAGTGGGCTAGTTCAATGATACTTGAAGTTGGTCAATCATCATATGCAATAACTTGGCACCCGGTGTGGGTGCAAAGGTTTCAACAATGATAAATTTAAAAATTGACAAATATCATAACAAGTGGAGGAGGTGATGGATGAGGTCTTCAAACGGTTCTTCTAATTAATTGGTTTCGTATTTAGAAGTCAAGGTGGAGAGGAAAAAAGGAGCAAAAATCAGTGGAGTTTTTCCTCAGAGTTCGAGTACCGAGCGAGGGTATGTCTTGTGCACCCTAGCTATTCTCTTTCTTTTATACTTTCTTAAGGTTTTCTTTGTGTTTGTTCTAATAGGGGGTGGGGGGTGTTGAGAGTAGAGAGGTTTTAAAAGTGGACACCAGTAACTCATGAAAGTGTGAAAGTGGACTCCATTATCGTTGTAGCTATTGTTTGGCCAGGCTCTCTTGATTGATTTGTGTTCAAAACTCTCTGTGGTGTATGATCGGATCCTCCGACCCTCAACCTCTTGGTTTGCTTCCACTGTCATAAGAACGACAATAGCATTTAGATCAACAAGAGAGGTGGAACAACTACTGTCGCAACAAATAAGGAGATGATCGATTAGTAAGAAGATGTTAACGAGATAGCCTACTGGTTGGGTTTAGTCCCACATTGGCTAGAGGTTGGGCACTTCATATATCCTATGTGGATCGGCCTCCGCTTATGATCCGGGTTTTGGAGTGCGAGAGTATTTACAAAAATCTTATTTGGGGTGATGATGGAAGGGTTAAAAAGGCAATTTCTAATTGATAGATTATGTAAATAAAAAAAAAAAAACGAAAGAGCAAAAAAAAAAAAACATGTTGCTCCTTTCTCCCCTTTTTTTTTTTTTTTTAAAGATTTCAACATATTAGAACCAAGTGGTTGAAGGGGAAAAAGAGTTTGAATGGTGGGGAAGGGAGCAGAAAGTGCTCAAGATATGAGGCTTAGTGTGTTCACACCATCATCTCATTGAATGGTCTTTTCTGCCCCCAATAATCGAGATTGTCAATAGTCAAAGAAGATAGGCCCATCATATTGGTAGCCCCTTTTTTCTTTGTGGTGCAATGGTTCTGTCTTTTGGAAAACCAACATGGTAACAAATTGTTTGGATACTGGTCGAGACAGCCTGGGAGTCAAACCCTAGTGTAGGTCAACCTCCATTCTTATTTTTCTTAGGATCCAAGTGGTGTCAGCCCTACGGCACCACATGGCATTTTTATTTTTATTTTTATTTTTTATTTTTTTGAGAAGTCCTCAAAAGAGTCAAGGCCTTAAGATAGTCTTCCCGAACCACGCTATCTGCCGCGTCCACTAGGGACGGTCCGGGTTGTTGCGATCTATACACCATCAAAAGAGCCCCAGGGGCTCCGATCATAAGGGCCGACTGATCCGAACGGATGAGACAGTTGTTTATGGGTGGACCACGAATCTTGGTGATAGCGTGGTTCGGGGTGGTTCAAGGCGACTATTTTAAGTTGTTCTTCAATCGAGGGGGAGTGTATGATGACCCCAACCATTCTATTAGAACTAGTAAAAGCTGAAAAACAATTGTATTGTAGAACTTTGGGGATGTTATAAGAGAGAGGAAGAAGAAGGGATGCACTCGGGATGCTCACTTTTTAAAACATTGCCTCGTTAAAACCTTACTAAGTAAAACTTAATGGGACAAAACTTTAGTGAAGGAAAAAAAGTACAATATATTTTTCAGGAATATAGTTTTTCAGGAACATATTTGTCTAGAATCTCATATTCTTCTGGAATCTTAGTGGGTGCGACTTATACTGCCTCAGTAAAACCTTTCGATGGAAAACCCTGTGGGAAAAACCTCATCGCGTGAAAAAAGAGTACAGTGTGCAAAAGACATTCTTCTGGATGTCTCCATCTGCATCTGCAAAAAGCTCTCTCTCATCTTTATCCTATATTCTATTACATTCCTTGCTTACATCAATCTTCAAAACAAAATATTCCATCCCCCTAATACATACATTAAGATAATACTTCCCACCATGTCAATACATCAATTTCAAATAACATTCATATGCCCTGTTGGAGAGTCTTCGCATACCAATCTGACGCACCAACTTCTGGAATGTAGACTTTGGAAGTGCCTTAGTGAAAAGATCTGTCAAGTTCTCAGCTGACTTCACCTGCTTTATAGTAATCTCCTTCTTCTTTTGGAGTTAATGGGTGCAGTGGGAACCCCACCCTAAGACTGGTGATTACTGTGGGTAGTCGCCACTTCTCTCTCCTTGGCAAGGTGCATCCGTAGCTGATTTCTTAACGAACCCATCGGTGCCCCCCCTTCTATAGCTGCTCCTCATCGTACGTCCGCGAATATGCTACAGCAAAGTAGGAGGAACTTTCTTCACCATGGAGGCCTTAGGTTCCTTGAGAAATCAACTACGGCTGCCACAGGAGCTATCTTTACCATGGAGGCTGACAAAGTAGGAGGAGCAATCGACATAACCACGCCAATTGTCTTGTCTATCAGGCCCGAGAGAACGATGATTGAAGCATGCCCTCTATCAGCACTCGAAATCTTGGCCTCCTCGTGAAAGGTCAAAGCATCAACATTGATGTTGTCTAGATCCACGTCGCCGCTAGAAAAGTTTTCCCTGCAAAACCCAAGAAGGGCCAAGTCATCCATAGGAACATCCAGTCCACACTTTCCAAGCATCTCTGGTGCAGCCTCGGCAGGAGAACACCTCTAACACGCCTTTGAAGCGTTAAACTCGTGCTCTACTACTACAATAGAGTCTGCCAAAAAGAAAAGATGCATTACTCAGCATAATGAAGCTCCTAAAATCAAAACTTGGGCAAAGAAAAAATCGGCACATACCTACAGTATCAGACAAAGTCATCCTGGATGGAGGAATCACCTCAACCCAAAAAGTCCAGGCTCATCAGCCAATGTGCCCTTTGCCTGGCAAGACATCCTCGAAGTCACCCCGCGTGGAACACACAGCTTCCGCCTCTTAGACGGGGCACCTTCAATAGCTACCTTCGGGGAAATCAAATGCTCGGAGGCAATCACAGGGTCAGCCCCTGATGTTTGTACCAAAGAAGAAATATGGGGGGTACTGGAAAGATGGCTAAGAGTCTTCTCGGTCCTTTGAGCTCCCAACTAGAGACGGCGATCCTCTGATCCCGTCGAAGGATCAAAACTGAAGTCTCTACGCTCACTGCTTGCCAAGATGTTAACAGAAAGGTCGGCAAGTAGTGGGAATACCCGCTCCTCATTCCATCTGTAATAACTTAGGGTCGCGGCATCCTTCAACCTTGACTTCTTCCCAGGAAACAAGCTACAGTCAGTCAGCCGGTCATAAAGGGTTGTCCAGAGACGGTGCCCCTCCTGCGGACTGATGCGCCCTTGTAGAAGCTGAGGTGCACCAGGCACCTCCTACCGAAATCCCTGCTGACGAGTGAATCGATGAGGGGAATGCTGCTCCACCTCCACCGTGTCTCCCCGACGCTAAACCAAATAGCCGGGTCGATAGCTCACCATATTCCAGTATAAGCAGTCAGACATCCCTTCGTCATCATAAACAGACGACCTCTCTAGAGGCAAGATGGAATGCTCTGACGTGAATTCGAAGTCTGTACATCCCATCTTCCGTAGAAGTGTCTGAGCACACTCCTTCGGGGGCTCCCAACTAATGAAGGCATTCAAGATCACTCCTACGCCGAGCAGGAATGGCAAGTCGACAGGGTACCCACATCTAGCAATATTAAGATTTCCTTCGATAGAGAGAAGGGGGGTCAGGTGGTGGTCCGCCGGCTGCAGAAGAGATCCCGGACCGAAAGCTCACTGCAGAAGAGATCGGTGGTGGTCCGCCGGCTGGAAGCAGAGATCGACGGTGGTCCGCCGGCTGGCAGCAGCCGGTGCTCCAGCGAGGTCCTGAGGCAGGCGATCGGGAGGTGGGTCAAGTGGTGGGGCCTGGCTGTCGGCAACCATGGTCCCATTCCGAGATCCAGATCCCCCATTCCGAGAAGCTGATCCCTTGCGGCCCACTCCTCCAACCTACGCTCAGGCAGCCACGGCAGGACTCCAATCCTTCCGGCATCCTCCCATAGAGATCGAGAACCGGATCTACTCAACCAGGGAGGGAATGCCTGCGGTGGAATTTTCAGATCATGAGATCAATCTATCGGTAGCACCTCTAGCCCTAGATCTTGTTGCCAAATTTGCAGCAGCGAGACCCTCGGTTGATGATATCAGAGCCCATATCTCAAAACTATGGGGATTGGAATCAGCTTTCCAAGTTGCCCCCATTGATGCAAAACTTGTCATGCTTCGATTAAGCTCCAAGGCCGACATGGTTAAG
Organism: Chamaelirium japonicum; assembly: GCA_947650365.1. Classification (NCBI taxonomy): domain Eukaryota; kingdom Viridiplantae; phylum Streptophyta; class Magnoliopsida; order Liliales; family Melanthiaceae; genus Chamaelirium; species Chamaelirium japonicum. The sequence continues at coordinate 7,094,442 of OX393550.1, read as the reverse complement.
GTTTGGACTCGGGAATCGTTCATCATCAAAGGAACTGCATTCAAGATGTTCAAATGGGATCTTCGCTTCGATCCTAGATATGAATCCCCCATTACTCCGGTCTGGATTGCTTTACCTGGTATTCCATACAATTTCTTTGTGGAGTCGCTGCTATTTGCCGTGGTGGGTTCGATTGGAAAACCGCTCTCGGTGGATAATCCTACCAAGAATGCCACGAGACCTGGTGTTGCTCGGGTTTGCATCTTGGTCGACATCTCTAAGAAACTCCCTAACAAAGTCTGGATTGGGATGGGAACTCATGGAGGTAGATGGCAAAAGGTTATATATGAAAACATCCCCCCCTACTGCACCAAGTGTTCGTTGAAAGGCCACAATGAGATGAATTGCAGGAAGTCTACCTCTTCGCAAACAATTGCCCCCTCAAATACTGGGACCACAGACGGAGGAAGAGTATACCCGAGTCAAGAAGGAAATCCAAAGGTCAATAGACGGAAGAATCAGCATGAGTTCACACAGCCACCAATTCAGTCGAAGGCAACGAAAACGAATAGAACAGGGTCCCAACCTGCTACACAGAAGGATCTACAGCAATTGGCACGAGAGCAAGCAATAGAAAGGGAGAGCCCAAGTAAAGCAGAGGATGAAACACCAAGGGAGGGTAGGACATCGATTCATGTCATGCAAACCACTCGAGAGGAAGCAGGGAGAGGGTATGCGAGCAGAGGGCAAGTTATGGAGGAATCACGAGGGGGGACGGTAGCTACTTCGAATCCTTATCTAGTTCTGCAGGATAAGACGGTAGAAGAGAAGGGAGATCTAGAAGAGGGTCAGATAGAAGAGGACACGAGGGAAGCTCGAATGGTTGAGCAGGAACAAGGGTCGATGCCGGAGACTAATGCAGAGCAAGGGGATGAAGGATACCATGTGGTCTGTCCTGATAGTGGGGGAGAGCTGAGAGAGAAGGATCAGTTGAATGGCGAGGAGGGTTCAAATGGATTGGAAAGTGAAAGGGAAGATCAAGGATTGAAGGTTGACACTAGCACTACTAGGGAGTTGGGAGTAACTCCTAATGCTAGGGAGGTGGGAGTAGTTCCTAATGCTGCAGTGAGCGAAGAGGAAGAGAGAGGGAGACTTCGGCCTATTCAGAAAGACAAAGACAACATAATATCGGGTCATATAGCCATGCAGGAAGCAGCTATATTTGAATCAGTCCCCAACAGACTCTCGGTTGAGAACGAAGCATGGTTAGAGGAGAGAGATGCGATCAATAGTGGAAGGGAAAATCAGGAAACCTGCAGCAATAGGAAGATGCCAAATGCGAAGAAGAAGGGCTGCCAACCTATTCCTAGTGATAGGGAATTAAGGAGGGATCTGAGAGTCCAATTCACTTCCAAACAGTCCAAATGAACATCCTTATTTGGAACGTGAGAGGGTTAAACAAGGAGGGGAGAATGTTTAACTTACAGAAAGTATTGAAGGAGCAACAAACCAGATTTTGTGGTATAGTGGAATCCAAAGTGGCAAATAACAAGATTGAATCGGTGAGAAGGAGGCTACCAACAGGATGGGGGATGTGTAGCAATGGTAATGATGAAGAAAGACATCACATCATAATATTTTGGGACAACTCGGTTTGGAAAATCGATGTTATACACCAATCTACTCAACATATGACTGTTCTAGTAGAATTTGAGAATCGAACCAACATTATCATTTCTGTGATATATGGGGCAAATACTGAAGCAAAGAGAAGGGATCTATGGAAGGACCTTGAGATGCTCGCCAACACCCAGCCCATAAAGTCGATGCCTTGGATGGTAGGAGGGGATTTCAACGCCATTAGATATTCCAACGAAAAGTTAGGAGGAAGGCCCGCAATCCAAGCAGAACTAGACAGGTTCAATGAGGGCCTATATAAGGCGGAGCTCAGGGATCTGAACTCTAAAGGGCATTTATGGACATGGTCCAACAAGCAAGATGCTGATAGCAGAATCTGGTGCAAAATTGACCGAGTGGTGGTTAATACAGAGTGGGAAAACACGTATCCAGATTCTTGGGCTGAATTTCTAGCTGCAGAAATCAGCGATCATTCGCCTATCGTGGTGCATTGGGGGCCAAGCAAGAACTGGGGGCGTAAACCATGTAAATTCTTTAATTTTTGGAGCTCATTGCCAGGCATAGAACAAGTGGTGGCCGACGCATGGAAGCTAGAAGTCAGAGGTCATCCTTCTTTCCGAGTGACTAAGAAATTACAACATCTGAAAGCAGTTTTAAAAGAATGGGTTGGTGCTTACCATACAAATACAGCAAACAAGGCAGAGGAGATCAAACTCAAGGTGAGGCATATTCAAGGTGAAATCCAAATGAGCCCAAGAGATGAAGCCTTGATTGGGATGGAAAAGCAAGCAGTGCAAGAGCTGGAACAATCCTTAGCCCGAGAGGAAAGTCTATGGAAGCAGAAATCTCGAATAGATTGGCTTCAAAAGGGGGATAGAAACTCGCGCTTCTTCTACTCCGCTTTCAAAGCAAGATGCGGAATAAACGCCTTGAGATCCATACAGATGGAGAATGACACCATCTCAGAAGATATACCCACCATACGAGAGGAAGCCACAAGGTTTTATACTAATTTGTTTGTTCATGGTTCGCAGGCTACAGAGTTCAAACCATTTATATTCAGAAGAATCCTTTCACCAGAAGCTGCTCGATGGATAAGCAAACCTGTTCAAAGGGATGAGTTGGAATTGGTCATCAGGAAAGCGGATGGAGATAAAGCACCGGGGCCTGACGGCTTCAACTTCTTCTTCTTCAAAAAATTTTGGGGCATTCTCAAGGATGAAGTATGGGCAGTAGTGGAAGACTACTTCATATCAGGCAGAATGCTATCTTCTATCAATCACACTTTTGTCACCTTGATCCCGAAAGTTCAGAGTGCCCGGTCATTTAAAGACTTTAGACCTATCTCGTTGTGCAACTGCTTGTACAAAATGATAGCGAAGATTCTCGCCAATCGATTGCAAATAGTGATGGATACTCTAATATCCCCAAACCAATCCGCTTTCATTAAGGGCAGAAGTATAGCTGATAATATATTACTAGCTCATGAACTTGTGAAGGGGTTCCATAGGAAAACAGGATCTAGAAGAATATGTCTGAAGTTAGATATCATCAAAGCATATGATTCTGTGAACAGAGAATTCTTGATGCATGCAATCCGAGGATTAGGATTTGATGAGACCTGGGTCAGTTGGATTCGAGGTTGTATCACCTCCCCCTCCTTCTCCATACTTGTCAATGGATCACCGGCAGGTTTGATCAAGGCCAACCGAGGACTCAGGTAGGGGGACCCACTCTCGGCTTATTTATTCACTATCATCATGGAGTGCTTATGTATTGAGATTGAATGGAGTATTTTGAGAGGAGATTGTAAAAGCTACGGCCTAGGGGGTGGCCATCCGATCTCACACTTGATTTTCGCTGATGATCTAATGCTGTTTCTCAAACCAGGAAGAGCAGAAGTGGGGAGAGTGGTGGAACTATTCAGGGAATTTGGGGAAAAATCCGGATTAGTCATTAACAAAGAAAAAGTCAAGTCTTCCTTTCCAGGTCATGTGCAGATTTCTACACCGAAATTGCTGATTTCGAAATCAGCATAGGTAGCCTGCCAGTCAAGTATTTGGGGCTGCCCCTCTCTGCTTCTAAAGTGAACAAGGTGATGTTTAGACCACTTGTTGATAAGGTCTCGAGAACAATTGATTGTTGGGCTATTAAACATCTGTCAATTGGAGGGAGAGTGGAGCTCATCAAAACAGTCCTGCAGAGCTATTCCTACTTCTGGGCCTCAGCTTTTGCGATTCCTAAATGCACCCAAAACCGAGTGGAGCAATTGATGCGTAATTTTCTGTGGAGCAAGGCGAGTACCCATGCTAGTTGGGATAAGGTATGCCGTCCCAAGAAGGAGGGAGGGCTAGGAATCAGAAAAATCAAAGACATATCGAAGGCGAGCTATATGCGGTTAGGGTGGAAAATTATCAATGAGGGCAATAACTTATGGGCTAATTGGATGAGGGGAAGGTACGTTAAAAATTTCAGCTTTTGGAGCCTCTCACAGTCCCCCAACCACTCCACAGTATGGAACGAGATTTTAAGTTGTAGAGACAAACTTAAGGAACATATTAGCCTCCCAATTGAAGCGCAATCCACGGTGGATTTCTGGTTTGATCCCTGGATAGAAGGAAAGAGTCCGGTTGAGATAGTTGGAGAACAAAGCATGAGAGAGCAGAATATGAGAGGAGTACTAGTGAGGGACTGCATTCAAGAGGAGAGGTGGCACTTCCCTAGGCCGGCAAATGCTAGAGTAGAGAGGCTATTCAATATAATCAGAGAATTAGAAATCCAACCAATTGAGGCTGACTGTGCAGTCCAATGGAAGGAGACGGCTGATGTGAATTTCAATTTTGCCACCGCTTGCCAAGCGGCTAGAGAGCAGCACCCTGAGGTAGTTTGGGCGGACTTGGTATGGAAGAAACCGATACCACCGAGGATGGTAATATGCGTGTGGAGAGCAACTCTAAATCGGCTCGCAACGCAAGATGTGATGCAAAGAAGGGGAATGCAATGGGTGAATAGATGCTGCATGTGCAAATCAGCAGAAGAATCTATGGAGCATTTGTTCTTCCAATGCAAGGGGACTTACTCCATCTGGGAGCAAATATGCAACAATATGAAGGTTAGGCATAATCATCAAGAGAAATTCATAAGCTTATTAGAGAGACTGAGTGAGAGAGGGGGAGCGTCCAACCTAGAGGGCAGAATTATTCGAGCATCGCTCGCATGCACGGTTTATGCGATTTGGGGAGAGAGAAATGAAAGAAGCTTCGGGGAGACAGAAAGAACCAAACAACAAATACTAAAGGTCATCTACACCCTCCTCCTCTCTCTCTTCAAGGATGAGGAGCATCGAAAGCTAACGGAGATGGAAAAGCTGAGTTTGCAATCTTGGGAGAGCATCATGAATTGTTGAAAATCTGCAATTTTCGCAGAATTTCAGCAATAGATAGGTTTTTTGATATATGTTTTGATTTGCTGGTTTTTGTGGGTCCTTTGGGGACTAGGGCGTTCTAATTTTTGTGCCCTACTTGTGCTTGATGCTTTCTTGACAATTTAATAAATAGATAATATTACTTTTCAAAAAAAAAAAGATTTCCTTCGAAAAATGAAGGGCAATCCACCCGTAGAAATAGTGCAAGGGACCAAAGGAGTTAGACATACCAACTTCTCCCTTAGCATTATCCGAGTTGGATAAGATCCAATATGTGCCACTAAGCCTCTGGTATACAACATACAAAATAGTTGGCGCCATAATAAAAAGCTTTCCCCTCGCCATTTGGGATGCCACTAGAAAAGTCCCAGGACGAATGACTTCGCCGTTGTAAGGTAGAATGAACCGACAGAGGAAGATCGTTAACCCTGCTGCTTGATAGACGGCTTGCCACTCCTCGCTGTCACGTTCCAAACAAAGAACTTCCCACGGATTTTGCTTCCCCTCTATCGAGTGTTTTGTTCGAGCTAAGAAATCAATAGGCCTCACAAAAGAGCGTAATGGATGTTTCTTCATTTGAGCAATTTGCCACATCGGGTGTGTGGAAGGGGCAGGGGACTGATACTCACCCTAAACTAGAAGTCTATCCACGATGAATGACGGACACGATCCAATTAATCATGTGTCATAATGATAGCGTACGCCCTGAACAACAGGAGGCACAAGCTCGGAGAAAGACAGGCACCCGTCAAATCCTTCAAAGCAGGCACTTCCTTCTGGTAATAACCCTGCACTTCCGGACATCCGGAGATGATGTGGATATCATAGAGAGAAATGCCTATCTCCCCTGCGCCGGTAAGAAACATATTGGTATCCGGGCACCAAAGCTCGCAGAGAGCCCGATACATCCCCTCAGGACGACTGTACTATCGGTGAGCCGGTGCTAGGAACTTTGCCAAAGGTTTCGTCTTAGACTTCGCTCCAAAGATTTCTGAAAGTTCGCAGATCCATTCGTGAAAGCCGCAGAGATACTGAACATCCCCACGAGGCCAAGAGTCGACACCCCATCAGGTCAAACGTGAACATATCTTCATGGCCACCAACGGGGTGGGCACAAAGTCTTCAGCGCAATGATAAAAGGGCAAGTTCAGACTCGAACGCAAGAGTGTCATGGAAATAGCCTCATCGGTGTAGACTTTCTCGCTTAGCTTCGACATCCCATAATTCGCATCGACGACTCCATCCTCTGTGATGCGCTAATGGATAAGAATCTGGAGCATCGATAGATGATTATCCCTCTTCGAAGATCGATAATGATACACCCGAGTAAAGGGGAAGTGAAGGCACTTGCTCCCATCAGAGAAGTCCTCAGCAATTCACCCCGAATGAGGCAGACTCTCATTAACTCAGATCCTGAAAGAAGGAGAAGCGAGCAAGTTAGATCCACCAAAAGTCAAGATGCAAAGGAGAGCAAGCTTGCAAGCAAAAAAAAACAATTAGGGCTACAACCCATAGGGCCACAACCCCTTTGTTAAATCACAGCCATCAAAAAGGGGTGGGGATTTAGGGGGGGGGGGGGGGGGGGGGGGGGGCACAACCCCAAAAGGAGCTGCAGCCCCCTCTCCTCTGTTCGGGACAAGCAGCTCGCGCTCGGTTCCGTTAGGCTAGCCCGCGCCCACAGCCGCTTGCGCCGCCAGCCCGTGCCCGCAGCCGCGCCCGCACCCACATTGTCGGCCACTGTTGTTGCCGCCTCTACGAGCCAAAGAAGGGGAGAAAGAAGGAGAAAGAAAAGAAGAAGAAGAAAAAGAAGGGGACCACGCACCTCGGCCGTGATGCGCCGCTTTTGTCACCTCGATCATCTTCCCCTCCTCTATTCGATCCCATCTTCGGAACGATCTTCAACTCACATACCATCGCCAACCCTCCGCGAAAGCCGCCGTCAACAATGAAGGAGGTGACAACTAAGAAGACGGAGCTAGTCTCGTACAACCCAAGGCAGCCCCTTCGCTGTTGATCTCCAAGCATCGATCCTCCGCGAGAGCCACCGACGAATAAAAAGAGCAGAAGGGTAGGGGTCTTTAAATAAACCTCAACCACATTCAAAAAAGAAATCAAGGACAAGGGCTATGTATTTCCTGCGTACACAAGTGCTACGCGTTTTTCACGGTCACACTCGTTCTTGAGGGGGCATTTGTCGACACAAAAAATTTAATCACACCCGAGCCCGGCATGTATGCGCAAACCCGAGGGCCCAACCCGACACAACGGGACCCGAGTGGGCCCGCATCATGCAAGCGGGGCCCACCATACCCAACCCGATCCAAAGAGAGACGAGGTGGACCCATCCGCAAATGGGGCCCACCTGCCCCCCTTGGTAAACCACGGCCCCCCCTCCCCCTCGGGAAAATTGTGGCCAACCAAACAAAAAGAAAGAAAGAAAAGGAAAGAAGATGAAAGAAAAGAAAGAAAAATAAGTAAAAGGAAAGTAACACCATCATGCGCGGGGGGAGGTTGCATAGACATCTACACAACATGGATCTACGTCGATCCCTCGATCCGACGGAGAAGACAAAAGTTCGGGTCGCCATCGATTTAATGTGCAAGATCCGAATAAACATTCAAAAGGATTGAGCCATAACTACCTCGCCAGAAAAGAAAACAAATAAAGATTGATTCCCCCAATAAAGGAAGGAATAAATCTTAGGTAGTTATAGAAGAGATAGTTAAGGGATTCAAATAAATCTTCCTATATCTCTCCCACCCCCCTTCACCTATAAATAGAGGGGGAGGGGGAAGGCTCAAAACGTCGAAGGCAAGAGGCAAGGAAGCTCTGCAAAGAAAGAGGCTTTGACTCTCGATGACCTAAGGCTTCATGAGGCTCGGGCAAACCTACCCTATGGGAACATCTTAATCCATTGAAAGTCTGCATCAACGTAAAGACCCTTGCACAAGAAGATCAACCCTTTGACTCCATCCATGAAGAAGAAAGCACGGAGAAGAAGCCTTCAACTCCGAAGATGCCAAAAGCAAAGGTTGGAGAAGAATATCAAAGCGGCATCACCCTATCGTCTTCAACAAGTCTTCAACTCTGGGAGAAGAAGATCAAAGTGGCATCATCCCGTCGTCTTCAACAACCCTTCGACTCCATCCACGAAGATGAAAGCTCGGAGAAGAAGCCTTCAATTCCGAAGACGCCAGAAGCAAAGACCGAAGAAGAAGATCAAAGCAGCATCACCCTATCGTCTTCAACAAGCCTTCGACTCCGATAACGCTCAAAAGCCTGGAGAAGAAGATCGAGGCGGCATTAGCCTGCTGTCTTCAACAACCCTTCGACTCTGATAACGCCCAAAAGCCCGAAAAAGAAGATCAAAGCAACGTCACCCCGTCGTTTTCAACAAGTCTTCGCCTCTGATCGTGACAAAGAAGTCTGGAGAAGAAGAGACGCCAAAACCGACATCACAACCGTCGTTGCCAAAGTCCACCAAACCGGAAGAAGAAAGAAGCCTTTGAGACATCGTCATCACCATTCAAGGGAAAGATCAAGCCAATATCAAAGCAAAATCCAAAGCCAGAAAGCCGAAGCAAAGCACCAATAAAGCCCGCGCCAAAGCAAAAGCCAAAGACAGAAAGCCGAAGCAAAGTACCGGTAAAGCCCGCGGCAAAGCAACACAAGTGCCAAAGTCAAGCAACTACGATGGACACGAGCAAAGCAGAGCACCGCACGTTCTAGACGATACGATGCGAAGTCCGGAAGAACTAAAGCATCGCAAGCCTCTACCTTGTCTATGTTCGAGCGCAAGCACCAAAGCAAAGCAGAAGACAGAGCCACGCCAAAACCAAGCCGAAGTCAAAGTCACAGCTAAAACCGAAGCCAAAGCACGATCGATGCATCGAACCGACGATCAAGGACGCTGAGGTCTAGCCAGAGCTGAGGGAGACACAAAGACCGAGTAACAAAGCCAAAAGCCCCCTCGCCAAGGAAGCGCGAAGCACGAAAAGGACGAACGCAACTGCGAAGACTCCTTAGCCTCTCAAGAAACCCTCACCCTGTAAAGACTTCTGTCCTAGGCAATCCCTTCAGAGCTCTCGCACAAAATAACGTGGAGACGCGGATCAAAGGGACCCTCCAGCGGATCTCTCCCATAATCTCCTGATCAAATCTTTGCCGCACCCAACTCACCACCCCCGGGTCCCGGCCTTTGTAATCTCCGTGTGTGCAATAAAGACAACCTGCATCTTTTTCCGCACATACAGTACCCTTAGCTCCTTGTTTTTCGAAACACCCCCCCCCCCCCCCCAACACACACACACCACCTCCTCAATTGGTCTTTTTTATGAAAAATAGATATAAGATAGCAAATCAAGTATTTCCCTAACACTTCAAATAATTATCCCAAATTCAAGTTGATTATATTTTACTCCTTCCATTGAGAAAGATGATCAAACAATTCCAAATCACGATCCTTGCGGAACATATCATCCATATAGGATTTTTTTAAAAAATCCAGATATTGGTACCTTTCTCATTAGAAACCTTACAACCAAAATCTCTCTTTTTGGCCTGATTCCTCCACCGACGTGAACCATAGTAAGACTCATCTATTATATATATTTTTTACCTATTGGGATAAATCATGTACTCTCTTGCGGATCCATGCAACAACTCTTGGAAATGTCTTCCCCTTTTGGCGGATACAGGAACAAAACAATCAACTTATTGATATTGTAAGACCTAAAATATTATTCCATTGTCTCATTTCTGAGCCCAATAAAATTCATAGGTATATGAAGAATAGGCATAATAAGAAGCCACATCTAATAGATAGTTTTCTGTCGACCATCTTGTTGAGTTTAGTATCATATCGACTAGAGGGCTGGGCAGTTGTGTCTTCATATATTGTTGTAGTGATTGTCGATGGGTGATGGACCGAATCAACAGAGCGTGGAAGATGGTCGGACAAACCATTGAGATGGGCATGGTGTATGATCACCATGAAGAACTTGTAATCTGTGAATGTAGCTCGGTTGTGGGTGAATCAGGTTAAACGAATCCAATTTAAGTATGTCTCTCTCTCACATATATATTGTATTTTCCACAGTAATTGGTATCAGAGCAAGGTTCTGCCCAGCCCCGGTTCGGAAGGGACCAGGTTATGCCTCTTCCTACGTACTGCACGAGAGAGGGACCACCGGAGTGTGTCCAGCCCTAGTCTTGTGTGAGGGGAAGATTGTCGGGTATAGTCCCACGTCATCTAGGGGGTTGGGCGGTGGTTTCTTCATATACCCTCTATGGACCTCCCCTTATGACCCGGGTTTTAGGGCGTGACTGTATCTACACATCTTTCAGTTAATACGAGTTATAAGGACCGCTACTACAAGTGGACTACAACTTCGATCATGAAATATTGATTGCATACTAAACTTTGTGAATCGCATGAAAGTTGGATACACTTAATTCAGCACTGAATCGACTTTGATCCATGTATCTAAAAAATAGTGAGGATTCTTGATCTTTCTCAATTAAAAGATCTACGATTTGAATTATTATAGGGTGAGGAGCCGACTAATCTACTTGGCTAACCAACGATTGTAGAATACACGGAGAGTTGACTTCTCGACCAGGCCAGCCGATGATTTGTAGAATACACTAGTGCATGCTCGTTCCTGTCGGCACAAGTGGCGGACCCAGGATTTTTCCTCAGGAGGGGCATAATTATTAAAAAGTAACTACAGTCGTTGCCTCACAGTCGAAGGCTTCGGCAGGCGATGTGACAATGTCCCAACCCTTCGATCGCGCCGCAAAAGCCCTGTTAGGTTTTTGCCTCGAGTGGAAGAGAATTTTGATCCTTGGAGTCATTTGAAAATTTGGAGCTATAACTGGCCGACTCGATCGGGGTGCACGGGTTGTAAATAGATAGATCATATCGTTTTCTTTTTTTTGGCGGGTGGGGGGGGCAGGGTGTATTTCATACATACTCCCAAAAACATGTAAGTAGGCCCCGATTCCCAGTCGATTCTCATTCACTAAGGGCCATGGGATGAACTCTACGGGGATGCCACGTGTGTGGGAGGTGGAAGATGGTGGTAGGTGTCGGCCAGACAATGGTGGGCGTCGGTGGCCAGCAACGGTGGTGGCCGGCGGACGGAGAGCCGGCCGTGGGTCGCCAATACGGGCGGTGACGGCGGGTGGTGGCCGGCGACGACAGGTGACCCATGTGGCGGTGGACATTGACTGGCGGGGGGTGGTTGCCGCTGGTAGTGGCCACCTCCATGTGAAGTTGGCAACCAAAAATTGGCTAGAATTGTTTTTTTGGAAAAATTACACTTTACTTCCCCCCCCCCCCCCCCCCCCCCCTAATGAAGTTTAGCTCAGAATCATTTAACCCCACTATAGTTAAAAGATAACATTTTGCCCCCTTTCAATTAAGCTTCGATCAGATTATAATTCCCAAATGAGGATATCAAGTAGTTGACAGAAGGGGTATTGTCCTAATATTTCAAACGTTAGAGAGTGATTTGGAATAAAATAAGCTATAAGGGGGTTAAGTGTTTTTGAGTTCAACTTCAAGGGGATAAGTGAAACTTACCTTGTTTTTTATGAAAGTGAGGGGGGGCTCTAGGCCCAATGTAGGCCCGCCCCTGGTCGGCACTGCAGCGGGGTCGTCTTCGGCGGCCACACACCTGTCAGCACTGCAGCAGGCCGCCTTCAGCGGCAATACACCTGAACGCCTTCGGCAACAAAACACTTTCGATGACAACACCGGCATTTATATGGACACCCATTTCCTCGCCCGTGCTGATTGACATGAAACGGATGCCTTCGGCACAACCAACTCCCCCTCCACCTATAATTGATCAATCACAGCTGTCTATGTTCGAACGGATTCCTCGAGACCGATCCGATGGTTTGGGGTGGTCGAAATTTCAGCAGGCGGGTTTATAGCCGTTGATGCGAACAACGATCACGGGATGAACGGTCAGGTTTAGTGCAATTTAAATAGGCCGGGATTTTAGGGGTTTAGTGCAATTAAAAAGGGTTGGGATTTGAAACCAAGGAGAGATCGTGCGTTGATTTTTGAACGAATGGTTAGATCAATTCGGTTCATTTTTGTCCAGTCAGCTTGTCCTAGTCAGCTTTTTTGTTTCGTTTTATCTAGTCAGCACAAACCCAACGTCCCTTGTTATATAGATGCGAGCTGAGGAGAGGATATATGAGATGTCACAGCTAGGATTTTGAAGGAGAAGGGATAGACCTCTCCCTGACTCTCTCTCTCTCTAGTATAAATTTCAAGGAAATTCTATGGTAGGCACTTTGTTACCGTCCCGAAAGTCATAGGGACCATCCGATGGCCCCGATGGCCCCCACCACTACCATGCATGGAAAATGAGGTGGATGGTGGAGTGGGTTCAGTATGATACCCAATTTATGAGGTTTTAACCAAAATGACCCTCAACTAATCTATATTGATCTAACTGACTCTAGGTTTCGGTTCTTTATTTTTGTAACCTTTTTTTTTATTTGGACAATTTTGCCCCCGCGAATTTCATCCCCTGTGAACCTCCTCCCTCTTCACCCTCGCCGTCTTCGTGGGCCTGGCATGGAAATCCTCCAACCCCTCTTCCGGCCTCGTCTACGGGGACTGCGTCGCCGGCAATGGGGTGGAGGAGGACCTCGTCTCCTTCCACGACTTCGCCTTCTCCGCATTCCTCTTCTCGAGCCTCGTCGCCCTCTGCATCAAGCAGACCATCCGCCTCGCCCGCCCCACCGACGGCGGTCGGGCGGCGCGAGTCAACCAAGCGGTGCTGCGAGGGGGGTCGGGCTCGGGCTCGGGGGAGATCAGGCGCCGGAGATGGGAACGGGGCGGGGGGTTCGTGTTGTCGGAGATGGAGAAGGGGGGGAGGGGGGGGGGGGGGTCGGGTTGGTCACGCCCTCCCTCCCTCTATGAACTCTCCCATCTCTCTTCTCTCTCTTCTCTCTCTCTCTCTCTCTCTCTCTCTCTCTCTCTCTCTCTCTCTAACTCTCTGCTTCTCTTTGTTTCTTTCACTTCTCTGGTTCTCTCTATTTGTTTTTTTTTTGTTTGTTTTTTTTTTTGTTTTTTTTCTCACTCTCTCCCCTTCTTTCTCTCTCTCTCTTATCCCTGTTGCTCTGTTTCTGGCTGCCTTAGTTGACCAAGCTAAGTGGGGGAGTCTCGGTGGCAAGGGGTGGCGGTGTCGGAGGGGATAGTGGAGGAGTCGAGGAGGAAGAGGCAGAGGGCGGTGTCGTTATCGGTGGGGCCTAAGCGGTTGACGATGCCAGCGGCGTAGATGAAGGGGTAAGCAACGTTGTCGGAGACGTCATCGTGCTCGGGGCCGGGGAGGTAGGCGACCCTGACGCGGTTGAGGCTGGTGGTACAGGCAGTGCAGGGGTGTCAGCTTTGAAGTAGCACGCGGGTAGCGAACCGACTGGTACAACGCCCGTGGCCCATGGGGCTGAGTGCCTGAGTGTGACTGACTTTTGGGCAAATGCCTGCATCCGACGGCTTGGTGGCATGGAGAAATTCGAGCTTGACATGTGTGTAACGCTCGTTCAATTCACCATGTCAATCAAATCTGCACACGGACCTCATTTGCGTTTACGGATAATATCGATATAACACGCGGATCTAGTGTAAGGGTCCAAGTAGTGGCCGCCAGGTTCGATCAGCATGCTGCCATAAGTGGGCTCGCACTGGTAAGAGGTAGATAGGTGGAGTGGTAGCAGGAAGGCATCAATGCGGCCCGAGCATGAAGCGTGCTTGGTGAAGTGCGTCATCTCATCTCTTGTAGCAGGTCAGATCAGGTAAGGTGAGGATAATCGGCGACTAGCGAGCGAGTGAGTGGGACGAGCCATGTGTTTTTGTCTAGTCAGCTTTGGTTCCATATTGTCCTTAGTCAGTACAAAAGCGTCATGCCATGTTATATAGATTGCATATTATATGATGAAATATGTAGCACAAGCCCTCAGGCATTAGCCGCAAGATTTGAAGCCTCTCCCCATATAAGAAGATAAAGAGAAATATATAAAATTTTATATTGTTGCACTTCCTGGTCCACAAATGGCAACCTACACGAAGAAGAAATACAACAAACTTAAAAAAAGGAGAACTAATTAAACAAATCTTACAAGATGTTGCTTTTTCGGCATAAAAATTTGCACCAGTTCTTATAATTTCTTAATATTTTCATCATAAGTTCATCCATAACTCTATCTTCAAGCTACAAAAATTGGACAAACGGGACATGATTTTTGGTTTACCTATGGCCAGAAAGAGAAGAAATAATTTAAAATCTATAAAAACATTCAATGGACAAAGAAGAATATACAGTTGAGTATGATCAGAGCTGTTGTGGAGCATATATGTCACTGTTGTGGAGCATGTAATATGCTTCAGAAGTATAGAAGACAGACTGCTCACAACATAATGTCACTATTATGGAGCAGATAAATGGATCATATTACATGCTCCAGGAGCATATGATATACTCCAATATGCTCCACAAAAGTAATAGCCAGCTGAGATATATGGAGCATATTATATGCTCCACACCAGTAATAGCCAGCTGAGATATATGGAGCATATCATATGCTCCACATCAGTAATAGCCAGCTGAGATATATGGAGCATATTATATGCTCCATATATGCTCCACACCAGTAATTATTGCCAGCTGAGATAAATGGAGCATATCATATGTAAGATGAAAATTTGATTTAAAATCACTCTAAATCCCATGTAAGATGAAAATCTATTTTTGCAAAATAAGCCCAAATCCAACACATAGTTGGATTTTAAAGGAAAAACAATCAAATTTAAAATCATATTTGGGAAAAAACAATCAGTGTTGGAATTGAAAAAATCATCGAATTTTAAAATAAGACTTAGATTTTAAAGAAAAAACCACCGGTGTTGGATTTGGAGTAATACCAAGCCAAATCCAACTCTCTGTTGGATTTTGACTACTAGAAAGCCTTACTATGTGTTTGATGTGTATTTTCTTCAAACCATTCAAGTAAATATGTATGCCACAACTATAAAAGACTTAAATTTTAAATTTCAAAAATAAAACTGCAAATTCAACCATTCGGCCCTTTTTTTACTATTTTGATTTTTTTTCCCATATTTCAGCTAAAATTCTAGAGTTTCGATCGAAATTTCAGTTCGATCAGGACCGAAAACCAAACACAAAATTAATTTCTCGAACCTTGCTGAGAATCTCTTGATATTTTCAATACTTATATATCAATCAAAAATAGTAAGTTGAGCACTTACATGTTCTTGAAGCATTTCTTCCATTTGTCACTTTCCAAAATGTCCTAGATTAAAAGCATACATACAGCCTAAAGAGGAAAAAAAAACCGTTTAAGAAATAATTATTATATTTAACAAAATAGGTCATGTGGGGCATTGGGCAAGATGACACACTAATAGGATCAAAGGATCGATGTCGAAAAGATGGCTCCAAACACGATATCCTAACTGTTTCCAAAACTAAAAGCATACTCGAAGATCCAAAAGAAATAATACTGCTAATTGTCTGCCAAACAAAAAAGCATCTAAAGCTTAAGATTATCTTCAAAATGCATCTAAAAGCCTCCTTATCCTAGATTATCAAACCAATCAAAACCCTTAATTTTGCATTCAAAATTTTTAGGAATGGAAAACTTGTAGGGTTTTTCCTACTGAAAGTTTTGTCCCATTCCTCGAAATATTACCTCATGCACTGCTCTCTAAACCATTTGTGATTTTGTTCTCTTCCACATTTTATGTTCAAGAGTTTTGACTCAAACTTGGACAGATATCGAGCCAAGTTATTCCGGCCAAGTCAATGCCACAAGACATAATTTATATAGTGTCATAATGAAAATAATGGGTGCACGAAGAGCTTCTCCCCCCGGGGGGCCAACAAACAGCATGCAGAGAGAGACCAGATTGGGGTGCCGGACGAGTCCCAAGACCTTGGTCGCCGGGATGATGTTGCCGGCCCGACCGACGCACGACGAGCGGAACGAAGCGGAGCAGGGCCACCCGCCCCCCTCTGCTGGAGGCTCGCCCGGGTGACAACCTTGGCGTTCGAAAGCAAAACCCAAAGCAGCCTTCATCTCGGCATCCAACGAAGCCCGAAGCCTCGTTTCGGCATTCGACGAAGCCCGAAAGCTCCACTTCGACACTCGAAGACAAAGCCGAGACGGCCTACGCCTCGGCAAGTGCACCCCGGTCGGCCCTTTGCAGAGGGTCGGTGCACGCTCGCGTGACCGACGCCGGATAACGCGTCGGCAAGTGCGACGACCAACAACACAGTTTAGGCACACTTGATAAACAAGACAAGCACAAATAAGCCAAAGCTCGTCTCTTCTCGGCTTGGCTCGTCCCACTCACTCGCTCGCTAGTCGCCGATTATCCTCACCTTACCTGATCTGACCTGCTACAGGAGATAAGATTACGCGCTTCACCAAGCACGCTTCATGCTCGGCTGCATTGATGCCTTCCTGCTACCACTCCACCTATCTACCTTACCAGTGCGAGCCCACTTATGGCAGCATGCCGATCAGAACCTGGTGGCCACTACTTGGACCCTTCGATATCGATATTATCCGTAAACGCAAATGAGGTCCGTTGTGCAGATTTGATTGGCATGGTGATTGAACGAGCGTTACACACATGTCAAGCTTGAATTTCTCCATGCCACCAAGCCGTCCGATGCAGGCATTTGCCCAAAAGTCAGTTGCACTCAGGCACTCGGCCCCCATGGGCCACGGGCGCTGTACCAGTCGGTTTGCTACCCGCCGTGCTACTTCGAAACCGACACCCCTGCACTGCCTGTACCACCAGCCTCAACCTGCGTTAGGGTCGCCTACCTCCCCGGCCCCCGAGCACGATAATGTCTCCGACAACGCCGCCTACCCCTTCATCTACGCCGCTGGCATCGTCAACTGCTTCGGCCCACCGATAACGGCACCGCCCTCTGCCTCTTCCTCCTCGACTCCTCCACTATCCCTCCGACACCGCCACCCCTTGCCACCGAGACTCCCCCACTTAGCTTGGTCAACTAAGGCAGCCAGAAACAGAGAAATAGGGATAAGAGAGAGAGAAAGGAAGGAGAGAGAGTGAGAAAAAAAACAAACAGAGAGAACCAGAGAAGTGAAAGAAACAAAGAGAAGCAGAGAGTTAGAGAGAGAGAGAGAGAGAGAGAGAGAGAGAGAGAGAGAGAGAGAGAAGAGAGATGGGGAGAGTTCATAGAGGGAGGGGAGGGGCGTGACCAACCCGACCCCCCCCCCCCCCCCCCCCCCCCCCCCCCCCCCCCCCCTTCTCCATCTCCGACAACACGAACCCCCCGCCCCGTTACCATCTCCGGAGCCCGATCTCCCCCGAGCCCCGAGCCCGACCCCTCTCGCAGCACCGCCTTGGTTGACTCGCGCCGCCCGGCTACCGTCGGTGGGGCGGGTGAGGTGGATGGCCTGCTTGATGCAGAGGGCTACGAGGCTCGAAGAGGAATACGGAGAAGGCGAAAGTCTTGGAAGGAGACGAGGTCCTCCTCCACCCCGTTGCCGGCGACGCAGTCCCCGGAGACAAGGCCGGAAGAGGGGTAGGAGGAGTTCCACGCCAGGCCCACGAAGACGGCGAGGGTGAAGAGGGAGGAGGTTCATAGGGGATTAAATTCGCGGGGGCAAAATTGTCAAAAAAAAAAAAAAAAAAAGTTTACAAAAGTAAAGAACTGAAACCTAGGGTCAGTTAGGTCAATATAGATTAGTTGAGGGTCATTTTGGTTAAAACCTCCCAATTTTTCAATTGGGTACCGTAGTTAGGGGGTGGCAATGGGTCGGGTTCCGGGTCGGATCAGGTTTGTGTCGTGTTTAGTTTCGGGTCGTGTCGAAAAACCCCTAGACACGGATCCAACCCGTTTAATTAATTGTGTCTAGATCCTAAACCCGTACCCGACCTCGCTTATAAATGGGTAGACCCGATAAGACCCATTAGACCACTCGGGTCTATTCACCTTGACACGACACGACACGACCGACCTGATTCGATAAGATCTGCTGGTACTATATTATCCTATATACTACAGTGTCGGAAGGCGGGTAGACCCGACGTGACCCATTGAATTTTAAACAGGTCTTCTCGGGTCTATCGTGTCTAGACCCTAAACCCGGACCCGACCAGTTTATTAAACAGGTTAGTCGTGTCGACCCATTTACGACCGGGACCGTTTAACCCAAACTACACCCACTAAATTTGTATCGGGTCTACCGTGTCGGGTCCATAATTGCCAGCCCAAACCGTAGTGGAACCCAAAAGTCTGCTCCAACGGTCCCCCCACCCCATTCCATAAGAGCATCTCTAACGTTCGTTGTTCTTGGTGACCAAGCCTTTGGGATGCCAAATCAGCTTTTAAGGTGTTGAACTCCCCATCAATGGGGGTTTGACCAAGCATTACCCATTAGGTTTTTTAAGTTATCCCCCAAAAATTTGATGTGGTTAGTGGGATCAGGGTAGGCCTGATTTTCGGATGGAACGGATCGGAATAGAGGTGAATTTCAGAATTTTAAAATCCTGGCTAAATTATCATAATTTTTAGAAATTTTCCGGAATGTTACCTTTTTGAAATTTTTCGGAAATTTTTAAAATTCTCCAATTTTGGTAGATTATTGGATTTTTTTTTGAATTTTAATTTTGATAAAATTTTGGAATTTTCGGAATTGCACAGCACATGCTGCTTCGGATGAGTCCTAGTTAGGTCGGGCCGGGCGAAGGATTGAGACGGTAGATTAGGATTTGGTTGGGATTTAGGATTTTTAAGTTTTATATGTGGTGTATCGCGGGCTATTGTCTGCGAGTGTTGAGTTTTATATGTGGTGTATCGCGGGCTATATATATCAGACGGCTGCGGTGCGACGCCGCACGCACCGCACGCCGCTATTTAGCATTATTTATATATATATATATATATATATATATATATATATATATATATATATATATATATATATATATATATATAGAGAGAGAGAGAGAGAGAGAGAGAGAGAGGGATGCTAGGGTGCGGCGTGCGGTGCGTGCAGCGCCGCACCGTAGCCGTCTGATGTACCGCTGCGATGTGTGTGATGCACGCAGCGGTGCATCAGACGGCTGAGGTGCGACGCCGCACGCACCGCACGCCGCATTTTAGCATTTCTCTCTCTCTCTCTCTCTCTCTCTCTCTCTCTCTCTCTATATATATATATATATATATATATATATATATATATATATATATATATATATATATATATAGACACACACACACGATACCATGCTCTTGTGAGGCTCAAAGCAATGGCTTTGGTGGTTTTGCCCAAGGGCCAACAATGCACAAACATCTACTGCTTCGGATAGGTCTAAGCCGGGTCGGGTCGGAATAAAACATCAAAATTTTTTGGATTTTTTTGGATCAGATGTTTTTGGAATTTTCGGATCGAAAATCGGAATACATAGCACCCTTCCAATTCCGATCCAATTTTTTCTGGAATTTTTGGAAATCAGAACTTTGGAATTCGGATTTAATTATATGGTGCCAAGATTGAAAATTTTCAGATTGGTTACGGACGGAATCAAAATTTCCGTTCCAACTTGCACCCCCTAGATGAGGGCCTTGTTGGAGATGCTCTTATGGTGGATCTCAAGCATCCACCTAGAATTCATCCCATGGCCCCAAGAATAATGTTTCCACCTCTAAGGAGTCATTTGTTCGAAAGTGGAAAAAGTGAAGTGACAGGTGCGGGAGGTATTGATTGAGACTTCCGGCCGAAAGTCTCAGTTTTGTAGTTAGTTTCGATGGAATTTGTAATGTTTGTTTTGGCAAAAGTATTCTGCAGTGAAGTAAGACTTCCACCATTTATGTTTGTTTTGATGG
Source organism: Chamaelirium japonicum (assembly GCA_947650365.1). Classification (NCBI taxonomy): domain Eukaryota; kingdom Viridiplantae; phylum Streptophyta; class Magnoliopsida; order Liliales; family Melanthiaceae; genus Chamaelirium; species Chamaelirium japonicum. The sequence continues at coordinate 7,074,491 of OX393550.1, read as the reverse complement.
AATCGTATTACTATAATAATAAAATAAAAAAATTGGGCCTAAGTGTTGATCGGAAGTCGAGGGGATGACATGGCATAAACAAATGCACTTCCGGATGGGGAAAGTGTGACTTCGGACCAAATTACTCCGAAGTTGAGCGGCTAAAAAATGGACCTCTGAGGATTGACTGAAAATCATGCTTCTGAGTTCCACGGTGACTTACACCGAAACAATCACCCAAAGTACTCGAGTTCCAGCACTTCGATGACTTCCAGGGACACTTACATCGAAACAAATGGCTCCTGAGATTCAAGGAAAATGAGATGGATGGTGGAGATGGGTTCGGTATGGTACCAAAAGACCATGGCTCTGCCATTACCCCCGCATAATAGATGCATATGTACATGATCAGTTCAACAAATATGTTGCCATGATCAAACTGAAAGATGTTGTAGCATACACTACAGTAAACCTAGAAATCAGATGAATGCCCAAATTAGTAGGAGAATAAATTCCACTACAAAACATGGTTTTAACTCCTTATCTCTGCAACGACACAAAAAAAAAAAACAACTCCTGATCTCTGTAAAAAAACAAAATGGCTCATCAAACATCTATTGACTGACTTGAGAAAAATGACGGCACGCATCAAACTGCGAAACGGCTACCAGACCCATCCAAGAAGCGATCAGTATGCCATCCTCTCGTCTTGATTTCAGAGAGAAACGAGGGGAAAACGCTCTCCATCTTCTCATAAGCTGCCTTCATAATAGCTGGGCTGGGCCCATCGCCGCCAGACCTCTCAATGTCTGCAGCAAAAGCAGCAACCAGCCATCCCCTCAATGCATCCTCTCCGGTTGCGCCGTACTCCAGAACCATGTCGGCCCGCTTGTCCTCGCCTCGGCTGATCAGAAACTTCTCTTTTGGGAATGCTTTCCTCAGCTCCTCGAGCTTCCCAGGATTCTTCACAACCTTGCGAAGAGGTTGCCCAATCTTCACGCTTCCGGCTTCCTCTATAACACGATCCGGGAAGAGAAGGTTTTCTCGGTATCTTAAGTCGGCAGGGCTCGACACTCTTCCCGTCTGGGCTGGATGAAGAACAGACATTATGGGAGATTTTTATTATATTTAGCAGAGTAAAATTTGGGGTTCGCATTATCAAACCTCGAGGAAATCTGCTACGATCATGGCCGTCCTTTGGGGATTCAATGTGTTAACTGGAGCTGCTTGCATTTCTTTCGCTACACAATAAATATGCATGGCTGAAAGCAGAGGGCCAACTATTAGCTGCACAAAGTTAGATTATATTCAATGGATGCTTGCAAGCAACAGAATAAATCCACTACAAAATAATAAATCCAATATTTTAAAGAGTACTTAAAAAGTTAAATTTGCATAGATTTTATTCCAAAAATGATTGAATCGTTTTTTTTTTCCATGACCGACAAGTTTTATCATATTTGTTTCGGGGTTTGAGTCCTTTTCTAGTAAATAGGGAAAGCTATATACCATTTATATGGGGAGTTGGGTGGTCAGCTTCTAGTCAACAGATAAATTTATTTATAGCATGTAGGTGAAAAGCAAGATTACTCAGAGGACCATTACTCACCAGAAACAATTTTCTTATTCAAGTTAAGAGAATCGAGGGAAATTTTTTTTTTGTGTTATCACCATGATTTCTTGTTAGGTATCACCTAATTAGCTTCCCTTTGGTCCCCACATTAGGTCATGTTGGCTCTAGAAAGGCCCCAATAGGTGCATGGTTGCTAGAGTGGCTCATGTCACATAGAAATGAGAATCATCCGTTTTAGTGGAGTTGGTTCCAAGAAAATAGGAGAACCCTCGCTAGCAATGCATGCAAGATTCTGCTAAGGAGTGAAGAATAAATAAAGACTAGACAACAAGATCCCACATTTTTATATCATTATCACCATATCAATTAGGACTCTAGATAATAAATAAAAGATCTTAAAAAACAGAAGGAAAAAAAAAAAAGATGAATCCATGTGTCTTCAAGAGGCCGATTTGTTACCGTTTTTTTTTCCGATTTTTACAAGTTACCAAATTCCCCGTCTTTTTGCCATTTTTATTGAAAAAAAAGGTTAAAAAATGCGGTTTTTTGCCGAACTTTGTGACTGTATCAATGATGAGTCCGATGACATTGAAATTCAACTTTCTTCCAATGACGAGTCCGTTAACATTGAATTCATGGAGGATGAAGAGAATGATGCAAGTTTGGCATTGGATGCTCTCGACGACACGATGGATGTTTAGTTTCTATTTTCTATTCTATTTTGATTAGTAACTATTGGACAATGGACATCTTAAGTTTTGTAATATTTTCTTTTGGGATGTCGTTGTCAACTTATCATGATGTTCGTAATTTAGTATGTTACTTTGTCAGGTGGTTGTTTTGCTGGTAACTTGCATTTACATAGTTGCATGATTAACTTAATTGATTTGTTGTTGACCTATCATTTTATAAGTCGTGTTAGAAATATCTTAGTTGTTTAAATGTAGGCTAAAAACTTGACTTTTGAAGACCCCGAACTTATCGATTTTTTTCAAATTTCACCATCGCCAATTAAAACCCGAACCCGTTTTTTCTCCCAACTTTTATCCGTTTTTTTTTCCGAACTTTCCGATTTTCACCGAACTTTCCCGAGTTTTACCCTTGCCGATTTATTGTCGAACCAGAACTTAGTGACTATGGGAGGCCCCACATTTTGCATCAGCTGTGAATTAATGTTTTTCAATTTTTCCACTATTCCTATTGGGGTTAGAATTCCTTGCCATTCTATTTTTCAGTTTTTGAAGAATTGGTGAATAAAATTTCGGAACTCTTAGTATACTATTGATGCCCTGGAGGTCCAATGGAATAATGTCACAATAGAATCGCCTAAACTGAGTTGATATCCCTTATGGAAACTTAGTATACTATTGATTTATGCTATCTACACCTTTTGGAGCTAAAATCTGACCCTTAGAGAGCTATATCCAGAGATTGTCGCAAAGAATTTAGTGACATTCTATATATTTTGCAAGTTAACCCTCCTTAGGATTGATTGTAATTGGCATGGGACTAAAATTTGATATCATGAATTCACTCCAAACCTTTGGAAGTTGATCTTTGCATATGTAGAATTGAGTTTCAGAGGTGGTAAAAGCACACAACAAAGTGCAGGACTTGCACAAATTAGGACAAAGTGAAAGGAGAATAATTAAGCTGGCATGAGCACGTAAAACTGACTGCAAAGGCAGCCCTCATAAGGAAAGGTTGTCTGATTATTGTGGAGACAACAAGAACGAGGAGAGTATCTCAAAATATTTCGAAATATAATGAAATATTCTCGAAATCAGTCCCAAAATCCTTCATTTTTCATAACCCAGCACTACGAAAAAACATGACTGGGTTTCGGATAAGCTGTATTTCAGCTTGACAGCCATATTTACATTAAAAAAATATTTAAATAAATAATCTTTATGTTCTCTATTTACTTTAAGTTATTTTATGTAAATACGCAAACCCCACATTTGATTTCGAAAAAATATCAAAAAATAAAAAACCAAATAAATCAAAAATATATATTTTCAGTTTTAGAAGGTGAAAACAGTTTTAGGGGTTTTCATAAAATCCACATGCTGAAAGAAGTAGCAAAATCAACTCCATTTTAGCTAAACAAATACCACAAGATGTAGAACTATAAGCACATGATCGCATCTAAAAAATCATGGTCCATCAAAGCAAATTTTGAATGAATAAAAACTTTCCTATATAAAAAACTCTTTTCTAGAAACAAAAAAAAAACAGTGTTTCACATATCTGCATAATTTTTGCACAATTTCAAACATGCATAACTTTCTTGTTTTAAGTCCGTTTTCAAAATCGTTTGAACTTTGAAGCATTATTTTAACAATCAACTAACCTTTATTTTGAAAACATTTGTATAAATAAAAAAAACTATTTGAAAAATATAGATCAAAATCGGACCAAACAAGACTGCGCAAGAACACACAAGACTCGCAGACTCAAATATATAAAATACAAGTTATGTGAAGCTCTACAACCCTAGATAGGGTAAAAATATTATTTGAGTGTTCCAAAGTATGTATCTATACTTGGTTTATGACTATCCAGGGTTTCATTGAAAAATTTTATTAAAAAAATAATATTTCTACCATTTCTATAAAACTGCAATATTTTCACATTGTCGAAATATTTCCACAAAATATTTTCATATCTAGAGTATCGAAATATTGGTCAAAAAGTAAATTTTGAACCTTGATTGCAACAGATTTGGCCTATCACATGTCAAGCATGTCTACAATCATTGAGGTATAGATTGATCAGAGTAGCCATATGAAATAGTATAATCACAGGAATCTTATTGCCTAGCATAAAGAGGCAATGGATGCATTTAAGAAGTAAAAGGTGTTCAAAAAGGAGGTAAAGTCATGGTAAATAAGGAGATCAGGTTATGGAGCACTTAGATCTAGTTACGGAGCACTTAAGGAAAGAATACCACATCGAGAAAATAACCAGCTGAAGTAAAGATAGGACCTTGTGCAATAATAAAATGAATGATTGTGCAAGGTCATGGCAAGGGTAATTCCATTGAGGATTTAGTGAAGAACAGGTTTGCAGGTGGGGCAACAAATGGCATGAGGAAGACAGCGTAGAGGTAGATTCTGATCAAGTATAAAACCAAATTGTACTTGGTGGATATCAGTCTGGATGATAGGGCACCTGGTTAGGTTGCGGGCACCCAGTGTAGGGTGACCAAGGAGATAATAAGAAATGCAATGGATTATCACGTGTTCTCTCAGGTAGCGGAGGTGATGGCATAGACGATTACGGAAGACTTCGGGGTGTCGGGTTTTAAAGGTCCAAGGTCGAGATTGTTGATGATTTTTGCCCATTAAAACTCACGACCCAAAGACAGTACGGAGCAAAAATTCGCTCGGTTGAAATATGGTTCATAAGGGAGATTCTGACACAGGCAGCAGAGATAAAACGCCCAAAAATTTTGCTCGGGTAAAATTTTGTATGGTGAGCAATTTGCTCGAGCGAAATCAACCTAGGGTGCACGGGCAGGTAGTGGCTTGAGGCTGTTTTTTGGATGCTAGTGTCATACATTTGCTTCCCTTATAAAAAGGGAAGCATGAGGCCTTAGGGTTTTATGTTTTAGAGAGAGGACGGGGAGAGAGGGAGCCCGATCTAGGGTTTGCCACCAAAAGTGGATAGAGGAAGGAAGAGAAGAAGAAGAGAGGAAGGAAGGAAGCAGGGAAGAGAGAGTGGAGGATCGTCTTCAGGTATAGGTTCTCCTTCAAGTTCATCCGAGGCTTCATCCGGATTCTTCGATGTGTCTTCCTCGGCTTCGACTTCGGCGCGCGTTGTATATCTCTGGATTCCTCAAGCAGGGGTTGTTCTCTACTTTGTTGGTGTATTTCAGTGAGAGGAGCAAGAAGAAGGGGTTGCGGGATCCGATAATGGCATGGATCAAAAATACCGGCTGGTACGAACCGTACCGGCCGGTTCAAACCGGGAACCGGACCGAACCGCACTGGTATTCAGTTGATATCGGTCGCGAGGGTCAAATCACGTAAAAACCGACCGGTTTGAACCGGTTCCGGGTATTAAGTATAGTTTTGGGTGTTTTCTTCATTCCGGTTTCATTTTTTTTGGCATCTTTCTTCATACCCACATGAGGTGAAGTTCCATACTAGCTGGATTTGCAAGATTTGAAGCCAAAAACTCGGATTTGCAAGATCAAAATCATATTTGAAGGTATGTTTTTATAATTTTTTTTATTTTTCTTTTGTTTTGTTGCATTTTTTTTGAAAAAAATCAAATAATTGTAGTGAAAATATTGAAATGGGCTAGATAGCCTAGATCTATGTCGTCAAAGCTTAAATCTATAGATCTATAAGCATCATCTCCAAATTTGCATGATCGGTTCATGCAAATTTGGGGTTTTTTCAATTCTCTTTTCTTTTTTTGCATTTTTTTTAAAATAAACCAAATAATTGTGGTGAAAATGTTGACATAGGTCAAATCTATGCCATCAAAGCTTAGATCTATAGATCTATACGCATCATCTCCAATTATGCATGATCAGTTCATGCAAATTTGGGATTTTTTTATTTTTATTTTCTTTTGTTGTATTTTTTTTGAAAAAAAAACAAATAATTGTGGTGAAAATGTTGAATTGTGTTTTGTAATTCATGTTTCTGCAATGGTCATGAATTATGTTTTGTAATCCCTAAGCATAATACTAGGCTAATCTAATACATACAATTTAATAACTATATCAAATTCCACAATTTAGAATCATACAGTGAAAACAGTGACTTTATAACTTAAAAAGACCGGTTCATACCTATAACTAGTTTACTAATGAAAAAAAACATCACAAACCAGTATTTTAGATTATTCTGGATTGTTTGGTTATTTTTTTTAATTTTTTTGAAACCAAAAATCAATTCACACCAGTATGGACCGGTTCGTACCACCCGGTTCGAACCGTTTTTCCGGTCGGCCGGTAATTTGTCCACGACCGGTATTTTTATCCATAGATATCGGTGACCACCGCATGGTCTATTTCTTTTGCTAGTGATAATCCAAGCCCTTGATTATCGGTGAATCTGTGTTGTTTGCTTCTATTGTATCGGTGCATTAAATTCTCTGTGGTTGTGCGATCTCTACAGAGCTCCGATCCTCAAACCTTTGACCACCGTCCTGAGGGCTTGAAGGGTTTCGCGGCATAGGGGATTGGTGTCACGAGCCAACTCCCCAACATAACTATCCAGGATACAATGGGTGGCTAGTGTTGGAGATTTCAAATTGCTAGCTTGAAGAAGGCACCCAATACTCAAGTCTCAAATATGCTCAGAACAGAGGGACAAAGAGTCAGAGAGCGGATCCAATTATGAATTGGATGATCCAACCAGCCTTTATTGGGTACCTTTTCAAGAGACTCAACCAGCGCAATTCGGAATAAAACAGTGTCAATGAGGTACTGGTTCGAATGGGTTCATATCGCTTGATCACTGATTGCATCGGTTAGTTATAGATCGCATATGTCGGCTAATGGATGCACATGTTGATCCAAACCCAACGGTCACCTTGCAGTCTAACTATCATGATGAAACTGGTTCAATCACTAAGAACGAACAGCCACAATAGTGACTCGATCAGAAAAAACATAAAATCCTCTGGCTTTGGCAATGATGCGCATGTTGATGGATGCAGGATGCTAAAAGAAAACCCAAGTGCTGAATTTAAAACATTTAAATATAGAATTCTGCACGTTTGATTCAAATTTCAGCAAAGACTATCACCACAGATTATCATTCAATCATGCCCAAACATATTTAATTTAACAAAGTAAATAAAACTGACAAGACAATGATCAATTTCAGATTTTGATAAACAAATTCCAGCAATAACGGATGAACAATATCTCAAACATAAGTCAAAGTCTCAAAGATAAACTTAGATCTAAGCGATAAAATCCTAATGGATGAGATTCTCCAGAAATCAAATATTTTGGAACCCTAACTTAAATTCAGCAATAAGGCCGGTTGGAAAGGAAGATTTATCACACAAAAGTATCGAAGGACGATTCAAACCGTGCTTTGGTCAATGCCGGCCGCTATCAGAAACTCCGTTGTTGCAGATGAATGGGCGGAAGAGGAGGCGTGGTCCGAAAGAAAAGGGTGAACAAGCCGAGACGAGTTGATCTTTGGTGGAATGGATGATCTCCGCGTCGATCTTCCGCAAAGTCGTGGACGAAGGCGTGGTGACGAGGTAGAAGCTTGCGGAGGGAAGAAGAAGACAAGAAACAGGATGATTCGTCGGAAGATACATCGAACAAGCTATCCCGCTTCTCCGTTCTAGGGTTTCAATTCAATTTCATCGTCCCTTCATCAATTAGGGTTTGTAGGATTTATAGAGAGGAAACAATCAAAGAAACAAAAAAGGAAAGAAGGAGAGAGAGGCATCCGCGCGGGTAGGGAGAGAGGAGGACGCGGGCACGCTTCCCAAGGTGTGCCCGTGCGGGTATGTCCGCGGGAAAGGAAGGCCGGCCGGGTTAGGGGTTCGGCTAGGGTTTGAGGGTTTTGGGTTTCTTTTGAATCTCATCCATTGAGATTTAAACCGACTTAAAATCCTACGGCTAAAAACTAAATATAGAAACGAGTCAGTTCGGCATCTGTGGCTCGAACCGGATGCGAAAATGGCTCGCACCTACCTAAACCAGAAATAAAAAGATAAATAACTCTTGATCCGTTAGTCGGATCGACAGAAAGTAAAAATCAAAGTCATAGATCATCGAACGAGCTTTCCACTGATGCAGACAGATTGGTGATCGGCTTTCTGGATCTTCGTAGGGAATGAAAATACGTCATCAGCTGTAAAAATCTGCACGTAGAGCTCGTCTGCATCACATGTGCGAAGTGCAAAGTGCGTCTCTTAAACACCCATTATGCCCTAAACAATACAATCACTCATTGCAGCTCAAGCACGAGTGTGGGCGTACCAGTACTCCTCACTGTAACACACCAAGGAAGCTCTCTCCTTGCTCTATCAAACAATTGAGCTATAGATCCCATCCTTATATTGGTCTAAAGTAACAAGAGAACACAAAAAGCAACTCAAAGAAAAATTTAAAAGGATTTCAAATTTCCCATAAAAAGACATACGCAAAATGTTTGAAATTTCCAACAAATGATGTAGTGATATTGCTTAAATGTTGTCATGGTTGTTAATTCTGATATGCACAGTCCGACAAACCTAAGTAACATCTCAAATAGAATTTGCAGACATGCCCATACACATAAAATAAACATCTCACAATAAATTTCTAAAAATGAAATTATGGCCTTAAGCCACATTGCAATGGAGAAAACCACAACAATTCCAAGATATTTAGGCTTTGATATAATCACAAAATGTGCACTGCAATGAAGAATAAAGGAGAGAAATTAACTAAGCTGAGTGTCTATGTATCACTTTCTAGTATGCAATCTGCTGTTAGAATGAGAAACAAAGAGATGAAAAAAACAAAACCATACACCAATGTGATAGTTCCCTATCACAACAGAAAAACTCTTTGGAGATTTAGTTGGTTTTGATACATTCCTGGACAAGTATTACAAGGGCCTGTGCCTATTTGACCTTCTATGACAAATTTCTCTCTCTTGCCATTAGCAAGTTCCACAGTGCAAGTTCACATTTACATTTTTTCTTGCCTGTTTTCTATCAACAAAGTGCTCACTCAAGATCACCTCAACGTTGTGGCTTCCATTTACCTCAGAGATGTGTCCCTTGGAGGAGATGAATGAGAATCATGGTGCATGACGCTTTCTCAAGGTAACTAAAGATGAGATGAAAGACAAACTGTGTACACATCTACTAAGATGAAATTGATATCTACATCCCAAATGAGAAATGTGTTTAGGATAATTAAAAGTTAGGGATGAAAATGACTTTTTAATGTGAAATAGTTTAACTAAATTCTAAATATCAGTCAGTTATAACATTCTAGACATGCAAACTTAAGAGAATAGAATCTTGACAATTGTCTACCTTTCCTTGCATTGATGAACAAATTGTGGACGCTAATTGAATGCCTGTTCCTATTCCAATAACATTGGACAGGGTTGAGATGGCCTCCCCTTTTGCAAACAAGTCACTGAGATTACCTTCTTTGGCAAAAGAAGAATATATTGGCAACCTCGTAGCTCTTGCAGCAACAACTGCCATCCCCTGTAAACCAAATAGACAATATCAAAAGTAGAAATAGTATGATCGGATGGAATACTAGATCCAAAAACAGAAAATGGATACAATGTAGACAACCCCAACAAATTATCTATGATCTACATAAATAAACATAGATTTTACCTTCAGAAATTTAAACTTAAAAGGGCATACTGGAGATAAATAAGGATGGGCACCTTTTATAGACATCCAGACACAACATATTGGAAATGTACAACATTCACTCATGAACCTCTGTACCTTTGCGAAATTGCCCAAGCCAGCCATTTCAAGAAAAAGATGTGGCCATAAAGGAGAAAGAACCTCCAAACCGGTACCGAGATCATAGAGCACATCAGCTACAAGGTAATAATAACATTTGGATTAGGATTTCACTTTATACTTGCCAAAAATATTAATAAAAAGAAACATGATGAAAAGAATTCAGTTTTGTCCAAACTAACCAAGGATTCTCCAACTCTTTGGCTCTGAATCCATTCTTGCACCCATATTGCTGCAGATGAGCTTTCCAGCATGCTGCATCCCATCTTTTAAGATCTGTTGGTAATAGTTGTTAGGAGATGACGGCTAGGGTTTGGAGAGGAATAGAATGCATTCCATTGAGGGACTCAAGCCCAATATATGTACATGTATATCTATACAATCCGACCCGACTGTACAGTAAACCCGACCCGACTGTATGTACATTAACACTCCCCCTCAAACTCACGGTGGATCATGAACCGAGAGTTTGCCTAGAAAATGTCGGAAGCGAGCAATCGACAGGGGCTTCGTCAGAAAATCAGCAGTCTGCTCCGATGAGGAAATGAAAGGCAGGGAGATGATGTGGTCGATAAACGCCTGGCGAACATAATGACAATCAACTTCAATATGCTTTGTTCGCTCATGGAAGACCGGGTTGCTAGCAATCTGAATAGCACTCCGGTTGTCACAGAAGAGCGGAGTGGGCCCGGATATCACCACTCCCAAGTCGAGCAGAAGACGGCGAAGCCAGACAATTCCGGCGGTGGTGGAAGCCATAGCCTTGTATTCGGCTTCGGTGCTGGAGCGAGCAACAGACTCCTGCTTCTTGCTGCGCCACGAAATCAGTGAATCACCCAGAAACACACAGTATCCTGTAGTCGATCGAAGAGTGGCTGCATCTCCTGCCCAATCTGCATCGGAGTAGGCACGCAGCACCAACGGAGAGGTGGAGGGAAACAGTAGTGAACGGGTGATGGTGCCCCGGAGGTAGCGGATAATCCGAAGAACAGCTGCATAGTGTACTGACCGTGGAGCCTGAACAAACTGACTGACAATGCCAACAGCATGGGCAATGTCTGGCCGGGTCATGGTGAGATAGACGAGCATCCCAACCAGCCTCTGGTAGCGGGAGACATCCTGGAGCGGCTCACCGTCTGTAGCGAGAAGCTTCAAATTGAGCTCCATGGGTGTATCAGCAGTGCGCGTGTCAGTAAGAGCAGCATCAGCAAGGATGTCGGAGATGTACTTCTGCTGGGAGACCAACAGACCACGAGCTGACCGGGCAATCTCAAGGCCCAAAAAGTAGCGAAGAGATCCCAGATCTTTCATCTCAAACTGACTCTGGAGGTGCCGCTGGAGAGAGGCGATGGTGGCACTGTCATCCACAGTGATGATCATATCATCCACATAGAGGAGAAGAACTGCAATGCCCTGACTGGAGGAGCGAGTGAACAAGGCATAGTCGGAGTGACGCTCAACAAAACAGGCGACCAGAACTGCACTGCGAAATCGCTCAAACCAAGCACGAGGGGCCTGCTTGAGCCCATAGATGGCTCGGCGCAACCAACACACGTGCCCTGGAGGAACAGAAGTGCCCGGAGGAGGAGCCATGTAGACTTCCTCGGAGAGATCACCGTGGAGAGACGCATTGGTGACATCCATCTGATGGAGAGGCCACCCTCGAGCAGCTGCCACAGCTAAGAGGGTGCGCACAGTAGTCATCCGAGCAACTGGAGCAAACGTCTCCTCGTAGTCAATCCCATACTCCTGGGAGAAGCCGCGAGCAACGAGGCGAGCCTTGTGCCGCTCAATGGATCCGTTAGGTCGAGTCTTGACCTTGAATATCCACTTGCAGCTAACAGGCACCACCCCGGAGGGACAAGGCACCAACTCCCAGGTCTGGGTCCGCTGAAAAGCCTCAAGCTCAACTGACATGGCCTGCCGCCACTCTGGATGTAACGCTGCTTCACGGTACGATTGGGGCTCCCGATGGGTGTGTATAGCAGTAAGAAAGGCCTGAAAGGATGGTGAATAGGAGACACTAGCAGAGTAGCCAGAAGAGTCAGGAGAGTCAGAAGGAAAAGCAGAGTAGCCAAACCTGTCAGGAGAGTAGTCATATCTGTCAGGAGGGTGATGTTCGATCGCTGGGTAGCGCCGAACAGGAGCAGGATCCATGATCGGGGAGGAGGGGGCAGCAGCATCAGGCGAGGGAGTACCAGTGTGAACCGACTCTGGAGGGGGAGCTGCAGACCGACATACATAGACACGAGTAATGGGTGGTGGTGGAGGTGGCGAGGGAGACTGAGGAGGTGGTGGTGGTGGTGGTGGTGGTGGAGGTGGCGATGGAGACTGAGGAGGTGGTGGTGGTGGTGGAGTAGGCGTGGATGGGGCAACAGAAACCGGGGGTAGAACAGGGATGTGGAGATGTGAGAAGGGCGAGGAGGATGACGCAGGAGGCAAGGAAAGATCCCGAGACTCAGGTGCAAAATACGGGACATCCTCAACAAAGGAGACGTGACGGGAGACACGGATCCGACGAGCTAAGGGATCATAGCAGCGATACCCCTTGTGCTCACGACTGAGCCCCAAGTGAACACATCTAACAGACCTCGCAGAAAGTTTGGTGCGCTCATGGGGAGGAAGAAGAACGAAGCACGTGCAGCCAAACGTGCGAAGAAGAGAGTAGTCAGGTGGGCTGGAGTGAAGGCGCTCGTGAGGGGTGGCACCGGACAGAGCAGATGACGGAGTGATATTGATGAGGTGGACAGCCGTCATGACAGCTTCAGCCCAGTAGGAGTGAGGAACAGACGCAGAGAGAAGCAAGGCTCATGCAGTCTCAAAGACATGACGATGCTTGCGTTCGGCAACGCCGTTCTGCTCATGGGTGTGGGGACAGGACTGCTGATGAAGAGTGCCGTGAGACTGAAGAATCTCACGCATCTCAGAGGATAGATACTACTTGGCACAATCAGACCGAAAGGTCTTGATGCGCCGACCAAACTGGGTGTGTATCATAGTGGTGAATCTCCTAAAGATGTGAGGTACTTCAGATCGATGACGCATAAGATAAACCCAGGTGCACCTAGAATAGTCATCGATAAAGCACACATAATACATGTAACCCGATAGAGATGCAACAGGAGCAGGACCCCAAATGTCCGAATGGACTAAATCAAATAAAGCATCAGACTGGGAAGCACTAGCAGAAAAAGGAAGAGCTAGATGCTTTGCCAGTCTACAACCCGTACAGACAGAGAGGGGGGAGAAAGACGCTCGACCCAAAGCGCCCAAACGGAATACGCTTTTGAGTCGATCACTCGATATATGACCTAACCTTCTGTGCCACAGGTCGGCATCAGAGGTGACAGACATGACAGACGCAACTGAAGACACATGAAGATGGTCCAACTGGTAGAGTCCTCCTGCCCTACGGCCCAGCCCAATCCTCTGACCCGTCCGCGAATCCTGCACAATACAAACAGAAGGGGTGAAGGTGACAGTCAGACCAGAGTCGCAAAGAGAACTGATAGATATCAGATTAATATTAAGACGGGGGGCATGATGGACATGGGGTAGAGTCAGGCGACCAGAAGGGTCAGAGGTGGTAGTGATGGAGCCACATTGCGGAATAGGGACGAGAGTCCCATCCGCAGTGCGAACCTCCTGGTGGGTGGTAGTGGGAGAACAGTCCGTGAGGACAGTGGAGTCAAAGGTAAGGTGACAGGAGGCACCCGAATCGAAGATCCATGGAGCAGTAGTACCAGAGGTGGCAGACAAGCCGTGCGCAGTCGCGGAGCCGGTGGAGGCTAGGTGGCGAAGAAGGAGCTCCTCGAGGCGCTGAAGACGGTTCGGCTCAGGCGGAGAAGGTGATGTGGTAGCAGTGGGGAGCGTCGAGGTCTCTACAGTAGCCGTTGTACCACCAAAGTGGCGGAAGGAAGACGAACCACGTCCACGGCCCCGTCCACCTCGACCGCCGCGTCGATCGTCGCGAGAGGTCGAAGCCCAGCGGGGGGCTCTCTCATCCGGACCCCAGCGGGGGTTGCGTGGAGGACGTGTAGGGCAGTCGCGCTTCATGTGGCCGGGCTCCTTGCAATAGTGACAGAAGACAGCCTCATCGGAGAACCCGGCTGCCAGGACAGAGTCGGAGCTAGGAGCAAGTGGAGGAGGACGAGCGCCCTGAGTCTGAAGGCGGGTCTCCTCGTCGACCAAGGCGAGTAGAGCATCCTCTAGCCGAGGGAGTGGCTCACGGTGCAGGAGCTGGGCAGCTATGAGAGCAAAGTCCGGTCGAAGCGCTGCCAGAAACTGGTGCAGGTGGCCCTCGTCGAGGTAGCACTGGAAATCCCGGGAGCGGGGGCAGGCACATCGCTCCGGGATCAGGGAGTCCAGCTCATGCCAATAGGCACTCATCTGACTGAAGAAATCCTGAATGGTGCGCTCCCCTTGACGGGCAGACTGCGAATCACAGATGAGCTGATGCCGGCGTGCGCTTCCGCGCGGGAGAAAACGGTCCCGGAGATACTCCCACATCGCGCGCGCTGTCGGAAGGCGGCCGATGGGAGCAAGGAGCGGGCGAGCAACCGAGTCCAGAAGGTACGCTCGGATGGCCTGATCGTGGCGGCGCCACGTAAGAGCAGCAACGGTGATGGCCGTGGTAGCAGTCGCTGCAGAAGACGCAGCCCTGCTGGTGACAGAGGAGGAGCCGGAGTAGTCAGTGGGAGGAGGATCCTCGCCGGTGATGTGACCCCACAGATCACGACTGGAGAGGGCGGCCTCGACGGTGAGGGACCAGTCAGGCCAGTCGCTGGCCGAGGACAAGTGAAAGGCGACCGCCTTCAGCGGTGGAGAGATCGCAACGACGGACGGTATGGCTGGAGAAGCCATGGAGGAGGCTCAATAGATGGGGGGAATCGGGAAGGGTGGGAGGGCTGAAGGGGGGGTTGGCGGGGGCTGTAGGGGGGGTTGGCGGGGGCTGTAGGGGGGGTCGGGAGGGGGTCGGGGGTGCTGTAGGTGGACGGAGGAGGGGGGCGGTGGGTGTAGAGGGGTGGAGGAGGGTGGTCGGGGGCAGTAGGTGGGCGGAGGAGGGGGGCGGGAGCTGTAGGGGGGGTCGGGAGGGGGTCGGGCGGGGCAGTAGGTGGGCGGAGGAGGGGGGCGGGGGCTGTAGGTGAGCGGAGGAGGGGGGCGGGGGGTGTAGAGGGGTCGGGAGGGGATCGGGAGGGGGTCGGGGGTGCTGGAGCTGAGCGGAGGAGGGGGGCGGGGGTGTAGAGGGGTCGGGAGGGGGTCGGGGGTTGGCGGGGTTGCTGTAGGTGGGCGGAGGAGGGGAGGCGGAAGCTGTAGGGGGGATCGGGAGGGGGTCGGGGGGGGCAGTAGGTGGACGGAGGGTGCAGCCGGCGGGAAGGAGGGACCGGTGGAGGGTGCAGCCGGCGGAAAGGTGCAGCCAGAGGAGGTGCAGCCGGAGGAGGTGCAGCCGGAGGAGGTGCAGCCGGAGGAGGAGGGAGGCCGGAGGAGGTGCAGCCGGAGGACCGTCGTCGTCGGGAGAACCCTAGAGCTCTGATACCATGTTAGGAGATGACGGCTAGGGTTTGGAGAGGAATAGAATGCATTCCATTGAGGGACTCAAGCCCAATATATGTACATGTATATCTATACAATCCGACCCGACTGTACAGTAAACCCGACCCGACTGTATGTACATTAACAATAGTATTGGAAAAATAAGGCAGTGCTTAACAAAACACCAGTTTGATAACGTCGTACCGAGCCAATTATATATTCCTTACCCAACTTACGGCAGTCGCTTGTGCAGCAGTAGGCCGCAAGCCTGCAGCAAACAGCAAAGACTGAGCCAGTGCCCAAATTGTTTGTCAGTCCAAAGGGTCGCTATAGAGTCGTATATATAAGGCACATGATTATATAGTACTCTGCAACTTGAGTAAGATAAAGAACGTAAACGGTCCAGTTGATTTGAAATATGTAAGCTAAGATTTACAAAGAACTATCATAAGCATTAGAAAGATGTAAACCATGTATGTTTAGTGCAAAAAATTAGTAGAACACTTGGCTTCAAAGGAGTAGACTCCAGAGGACAGAAGAAGACCTGAGTTGACAGCACAGATAGTGCAGCACTGGAAAAATGTTGCAGTGCTCGGAATTGGGAGTAAGTCCGGTATCCTTCATTCACACTGCAAAGCGAGTAAATTCAAGGAAATGAAAAGTAAAATTTACCATACGAATTCCATTACTTAATCTTCACTTGACATAGTTCTTGATTCCCAAAAAAAGTGTCAAAAGAAAATAGCTTGCCTGTACGGATATCCTGATGGGAAAAATTTGTTCAGGAAAGACTCAACCATCCTACTGACTAAAGGTCTCGAGTCGTCAGCAACCTTCACCTACAATTAAGTAAATGAGAGATCAGTCAGATTATCCAGGACAAAAGGAGACATACCTAAACAAATGAGAGTTCCATTATCAAAATGACGCAGAAAGTTTTAGAGAAATTTTCTCAGTGATGCATCTGTCAAGTACAGTTTTCAAGTTATCAATGAACAAGGCTATATACAAAGTTCTGATTAAAACCAAGTGCATTCCTTGATATAGACTGTATATGGTTTGCACCAGACTGGTTATCTTTCCCCTTTTGCGAGGTAGATTTTCTTATTGAAATATGGAGATTTAATTGTATGAAGAAAGTTGAGAGAAAATGGAGTTGCAAACTATCTTTTTTCATATTGTATGAAGAAAGTTGAGAGAAAATGGAGTAGCAAACTATCTATTTCAACCTGCAACAGAATCCATCCTCCATAGTTCCTCTATTGTTAACGAGGGGCATATCATTAACACTATAACCAGTTACCAGGGGCTCTTACAATATTTTTTGTTTTTCCTTTTGGTTGGGGGGGAGGGGGGAAGAGAATTGGAATGGAGAAGGGGAGCGTGCTGCTGAGCCAAAAGATAATTGTCAGAGGAAAGGAGAATGAGAAGAGTGAATGTCACACAAATACAAATTATTAGATAATTTGAAACATCTGATGTAAACTCCAAGAGGATTCTGGCTATAATCATTGCAATAGCAAAATTGCCCAGGGCATTGGGAACCGTTATGGGAAAATAGGCAGGAAGATGGTAAGAAGTGCAGAGGGAAAGTCTCTATAATAACAAGGTCAAGGGGAGAGGGAGGTACATGACAAAAACTTTGCAAAATACTTAATACTTCAAACAAGTCCTCAAAGCAACTTAACCGCCTGCACAAGATGTTTTTTCTATATCGAAAGGTTCTTTCACAATTAAAATGTCCCAAATCTCTCTCTCTCTCTCTCTCTCTCTCTCTCTCTCTCTCATCCCCAATGCTAAAAGGTTCAAATCTCTTACACACTCGCAACACACGTGCTCCACGCACACACACACAACACACATGCACGCACACACCCTCTGTCTTCACCCTTCCCCAATGCTAAAAGGTCTCCAATCTCACTTCAAGCCTTCATCACAATCCTATCAACTCTTTATCTGCTAGTGGCTCTACTTCCAAATGAGTTATAAGACAAGATGCCTTCCAAGATCTTCGGAATGACAAGGAGTCATCAAGAAAATTAACGATTAATACAATAAATAGAAAATTATTCATTCCTTACTTTGGAGGTTTTCATGCCCTTTTATAGGAAAAATAAAGAGATAAGGATGATAACTAATTTAAGCCATCAAATCTCACCTAACAACTTCGTAATACACCATATTCATATTTTAAAAATTACTCACAAATAGTCATCTGAAAATTAAAAATTAAATAAAAGGAAATCGTAATTAAATGTGATAATTACTTGGAATATCCCAACCCCCGGGAATATCCCCTGGTGTGCCGGGATTCGTGCATATGGCAAGGGAGCTCCACGGGTACACCGAAACATGGGTAGTCCATATGCTCCCGCATCAAATATCCTCTTCTTTCCTCTTCGGCAAGAAAACGCCCCGGCTTCCATAAAGTTACAAATATCTATTCCCCCCCAATGCTCCCCATCATTCTTTCCCCCAAAAGATCAGTATCTATCTACTTATTTTTGTTGCGTATTGCAATGATGATTTCTATGGTTTTGACTGCGGGGTCAGATGAAATTAGTACCATTGTTATCAATTATTATTATGGTTTTGACTGCTCCACCAAGTTTTAGTTTTTCTTCCAAAAAAGCTATTTATTTCTTTTTCTTTTTCTTTTTCCGTTTTTCCTTTTTGTTTGTGTGTGTGTGTGTGTGTGTGTGTGTGTGTGAGAGGGGGGGGGGGGGGGGGGGGGGGGCGGGGAGGGGGGTGGAAATCCAATTTGTAGGGTTGTAGACTAATGGTTAAAGGCTGCATAGTTTCTAATTTTACAAAAGTAACAAATATACCTAAGGAGAGAGAGGATTACAGAGAGTCGGCCGTCGGAATCGAAACGACAGAGCTGACTGATGGAACCTGAGGTTTCGACCCAGAAATCGGGGCGGTAGGCCTCTTCCCTCTCTGCCTCCTTCTTCCGCCCCCGTATCTTTCCCTGCAAATGCCCAGTAATCCACCCAAAAAAACTAAGGATAAATATAGCAAAAAAAAAAATCAAATAGACAAGAGATTTCGTAGCCTAAAATGTAATGGGGTTCTTGATTTCTTTACCAGTAGGGCATCCATGAGGAGCTGTTGCTACCGGAAAGTGGCCGGAAATCCAAAGCAACCCACGAGAGAGAGAGGGGGAGGGGGGGGGGAGAGAGAGAGAGAGAGAGAGAAGAGGATACTTCTGGGTTGGGAGGTCAACCCGATCCAAACCCAACCCGAGATCGGATTGGAGTTGGCTTGCCCAAGCCAATCCGAGCTCAGATAACTCGGGTTAAGCTCGGGTTACCCAAGCTTGTTTATAACTAGTAATGCACATGCCCAAGGGCACGCAAAAGATTTCGAGAGACAATTTTGAAGAAGAAGACAATATTTTCAGGATGACAATAATATTCAAAAATAGTGCTAATATTTCGAAGTTGGTGACAATATTTTGAGAATGATAACATAAAAGAAAATGTAAAGATAATCATGTATTAGCGAAATCCAATAAATAACCACTCGGGTGTGAACACAATATTCAGACATCCGACGAACTATGAGATAAAATAAATAAAATTAAAACTGAACTCTCCTTCCCATATTAAAATTGTAAAATAAGGTAGATTGTCTTATAACTTACAACTGTGGATCTACTTATAACTTATCAAAACAACCAAACCACCATTAATAATACTCTACTATTATGGTTACTACTTACAACTTATCAAAACAACAGAGATAATATCGACGGACTGTAAGCACTAAACCTTGCATTAAAAATTAACACCAAATTAGATGCTCGTTGTCAACTACAACACCAATTGAAGTAGTTGCATTTTCATTAAAGTAATCGTCTTTTACAAAATGGTAACACAAAAGGTTTTGAGATCGACACAATATTTCAACGACAGGGACAATCAAAAGGGAAGCTTGATGATTAATACCATTGGTGAGAGAACAAAATCCTAGAATGATAACTCTATAGTTCTAGTATGTAATATAATCATTTCCTTCTTTTCATGTTCAATAAATAAAATATATTATCACAAATCAGTTACTTGAACACTAACATGTACGATCCTCCGAGAACCAAGTTTGGAATAGTTCATCATAGGTTTTCCCAAACATCTTCATTGGATTGAACTTTAAAGTCACTTAAGTTATCCACAACAAATGCACCATCCACTGCATGTGATTGTTCCGATGAATTGAACATAAAGGAAAGTAACCCAGTATTGGGTCTACTCTCACCTCTATGTAGGAGCTTGCATTCCAAATTTCATTGAACCAACTTACCACACTATTGGATCTATAGCCCCATAGCATCTAAAGTGCTCACTGTCGACAGCAGCAAGCCCGACTTTGAGGCGCAGCAGATCTGTGACGACCAAGATCCAATAGGCCAATAGCCAAGAGCCAAGACTCCTGAGGCGGGAATGCCAAGATGGATGAGGTGAGGTGAGGTGAGGTGAGGTGTACAAGGCCATGAGTTAGCCCCACATCGCCTGGAGAGAAGGAGATCCTGAGCTACTTATATAATTTCCCCTCCCAAACATAGAAGACGCGTTTTAAAACCGTGCGCCACTACGGATTTCGTAAGAACTCCGTAGTTAAGCGTGCTCGAGCGAGAGTAGTACCAGGATGGGTGACCACCTGGGAAGTTCTCGTGCGGGCACGGGCAAAGCGGACAAAATCTTATATGTTTGGGGCGGATGTTACAAAATGGTATCAGAGCCGGTTCTCCTCGGGATGGGGGGGGGGGGGGTCTAACCCTACACGAGGACGTGTAGCCCTAAGGGGGGTGGATTGTGACGACCAAGATCCAATAGGCCAATAGCCAAGAGCCAAGACTCCTGAGGCGGGAATGCCAAGATGGATGAGGTGAGGTGAGGTGAGGTGAGGTGTACAAGGCCATGAGTTAGCCCCACATCGCCTGGAGAGAAGGAGATCCTGAGCTACTTATATAATTTCCCCTCCCAAACATAGAAGACGCGTTTTAAAACCGTGCGCCACTACGGATTTCGTAAGAACTCCGTAGTTAAGCGTGCTCGAGCGAGAGTAGTACCAGGATGGGTGACCACCCTGGGAAGTTCTCGTGCGGGCACGGGCAAAGCGGACAAAATCTTATATGTTTGGGGCGGATGTTACAAGTACTTAGGATCAATGAAAAATAACAAAAATAACAACCTCACAACCATGCTAGATAAATCATCAAGGATATACATCCTTCCAGATATATTCAAATACATTCATCCCAAAACCAATCAACTAAATCACTAACTGGAGTTGAACCTCTAGTCCTTGGTCAGCTCCTTACCACTAGAAAGTTCAAAAGAATCCATATTAGGAGACTTCCAACCTATACCCCGATATAGACTCAAACACTATGCTTCTGCCTAGAGATCAAGAAACACCACCCTTGGTTAAGATGTTCCACGTGGCTCCTTCCTAAGAACTAATACATAAGTTGTGATGACTAACTCTAAATCTAAACATTATAGCACATCAGAGTTCAAATACAATCATATGTATACGACATATAGATTGATTCACGAGTCTTGATCAATCAAAAACTCAATCATGGAGAGTTCTTAGTTACAGATCAATTCCTCAAACAAAACCAGTTCTCCAAGTATGATTAACCCTAGGTCCTTATCCTTAGAAATAATCGTTATACCGCCACTAGCTACTACGATAATTCTATCGACTCAATATCTATATAATCTCTAGAAAACATTCTAACACCACTAGAGTCTAAACTTTCCGAATAACGAATCGCAAGACACGAACCACATCCTAACAAAACCCCTAGGAACATATCCCTAAGCTCTGATACCAGCTGTCACGCCCCAGAAATCTGAATACCGATCCCTGGGGTGTGAAATAAGAAAAAGAAGGGGATTTTGGGTCTGGTCAATTATTTACACCAATTTGGGTTCTCACAGGACTTCTTCTACTCTCTCTAATATAAAAACAAGAAGGAACGAGAAACAAAAGGGGAATCTTTTAAATTTGATTTCTC
This sequence comes from Chamaelirium japonicum, assembly GCA_947650365.1. Classification (NCBI taxonomy): domain Eukaryota; kingdom Viridiplantae; phylum Streptophyta; class Magnoliopsida; order Liliales; family Melanthiaceae; genus Chamaelirium; species Chamaelirium japonicum. The sequence goes on along the minus strand of OX393550.1, from coordinate 7,052,907 downwards.
GATAACATTTTTATTAAGAAGCAAAGAAAGAAAAAAGTCAATAGAGAGAAGACATTATCTAGTCAGGCTCGACCTTCAAAAGTCCTATCCTCTCAGTATGTGTGAACTATTGGTGCCACTACATGCTGACAGGAGTCTATCTGAGGGAGCACGAGGCTCAAGCCTCCTACGGCTAGCCAATAGTCTCACCCTCTCCCTAACACTCAGGTGCACCAGTCTAGAGTTCCTATCTACAGGGTTAATTAATTTAGTCATTTATATGCACTTATTTTTCATCATGATCTATCCTAGGCTTGGGCCTTGAGGAGAGGCCTACCCAAAAGAATTCAGCTGGAACCATTGCAACTACAACCATAGAATACTAACTAACTAATAAAGACTCTTATTCCAATACAATTACAATGTCTGAAGAGAAAAGACTACAAGACGAACGTACTAAGCAGAATGGTAAAGCTGCAACTCCAACTCCGCCTCTTGACTCCTATTGCTACTCCTGAGCCTCCGGACCTGCAACTGAGCCTACTCGTGGGAAAGAGTAGCCCCCAATAGGAAATTGGGAGATTAGCCAAATTAATGGCTAGTGACATCCTAATAGTCTTTAATAATATGAGACAACTAATCTTAATAAATTAAGATAAGATCTATCAGTTCTAGTAGGATCAATGTTTACAGAATGATACCTAAACCAAACAGTAGTCTATATTCACATGCAATTCCAACTGTCACTAGGTTATCTAACATAAAGTCCATTCAATGTTTTACAGCATTAAAGAACAAATTAAATAAGACATTCATCTAAAGTCATGAGGTCATCATGTAAACAGTCATATAACTCTAAATTCATAAACAGGTAAACACACTCTATCAAAATGTGAACCCCGGATATTTTGTTTATCCTGCCCCCGGTCGAGCATTATATAGGGCCTTTTATTTCGATGTAGAGGGCCAACTCTCTCGCCGTGCATCCACCAACACCATGCACTAGTCACCCAGATGATCATAAGGGGTTTCCCGTCTTTCACGGTGGAGCTTTACCGCCCAACTTGCTTTACTATGGGGACTTCAACTCCCCGGGACAGGGTTGCTAGGCCAATCCCTACTCGAGGGCACCTCCTATTGGCTTTACCACAACCTTTGCCCGTGACCCCTAACCTACTTAATTTCGGCTGTACGCACAGGGTGGTTCACGGCCCTTGTGCGCACGGGGTCCCTACCCTCTAACCAGGTAGATTCTCATATAACATCGTTCAACATATACACTGAAGTTACAAAAATTCTATTTAATGCTTAACAATTTCAAACAATTTACCCCTAGTCCCGTGCTCCTCTCACAACCCATGCGACATAATAAATCAATAAAATAAGACATTCATCCCAGTGACCCGTGTGCTAGGGTTGCTGTACTCCTCTCAGGAGGATGGGCTCCGATAATTACTAATTATTCAGTATATTATTTAATTTAAGGGAATTCTAATTACGGTGTCCATACAATCAAAAGCAATCATTATTATTATTTTATTAATATTTTAAGCATACGTCGTCGGACTTGCGACTCCGCATGCAAGGCGGGGTCCACTTGACCACATGCGACGATGCCCGGCGGGGCCCGCATGCAGTGTCATGGACACCTACCCTTAGTCATTCTCATTTCCCACTATTAAAGACTATGCAAGGGTGGTAGATGTCACCTGGTTATCGATCGTACACGACTCTGGCTAATTGTCTCTGATCCGTCTCCGCTGGATCACCATAATCATGGTCTGATAACAAACACAGATCTATATCACAACTCTATCAATTAAAACAAAAGGATCTACGATTCTATGCCAAGGATAATCGGGCACCCTCGATAGGGGACCAACATTGAGTCGACAGCATGCAAATCCGTGCGACTGACGAACTCAAACCTAAACAATACTAGGTCAATCAAATAATCAGAAGCTAAACCTACTCATCGAATCGAGCTCGAAGGACCCTCTCCGATGGTTCTGGTTTTGCTGGAATCCGACTACGGTCGGATGGTTTCGGGTCAAACCACATAGAACTGGTGAAAACCAGTCGCATAGATGGGTCACTAGGGTAGAGGGGTTATAGGGTTATCTTCTAGGTTTAATAGGTAGGACTCAATGTTCTGAGCACGATGCCACTGGTTTCGTCCGAATCCGAGTTCGGACGAAGAAACGGCGGTCAAACCACAGTACCACAATAAGATCGGGTCCAAGGATAAAACAGGGTATTAAACAATATAATTGCTATGCTAAACTATGACCAATAGGTAGGACTTTCCGAGCCGGTCGAAATGGCGCTGGTTTCGTCCAATTCCGAGTTCGGACGGAGAAATGGCAGTCGAACCAAAATTGACTGGTTCAGGTGAACCAGACCGGTTCACTAAGTGGGTCGGGTCAGGTCTGCGGGGTCGGGTCGGGTATGCAGTGCAATGCGGGTCGGGTTCAGGGTTAAACAGGTTGAGTCTGGGGTACTTAGCCTAGGAAATTACAGATTTACCCCCCCCCCCCATGTTCATCTTCTCCACGATGTCCAGCCGGGGGGGGGGGGGGGTTCCTGCGCGACGGCGGCCGACGGGAGGGGCGGCCTGGAGCGCCGGCGAGCGCTCGGCCGTCCTCTTCCGCACCACCCCCACAGAGGAGGCGCGGGGGGAGGCGTCCGGAGCGACCGTCGGTGCCCGAGAGCTCGGCCGGAGGGGGCTCGTGTGGGGTCTGCGGCCGGTGGTGGTGCTCCGGCGATCACCGGGAGGGGCTTAGGTGCGGCGGCGGTGTCCGCCCGTGCGGGCCGCGGCAAGGGAGGAGGAAGGGGGTCGCGGAGGAGGATGGGAGGAGGAGGGTGGCTGACCTGGGGGTCTCGGCGTGCTCGCCGGTGCTCCGGCGAGGGGCGGGTCGGGATGCTCCGATCTTCTCCCTCGATCTCTTCTCCTTCTCTTTCTCTGCCTCTTGTTCTCTCTCTCTCTGCATCTCGTTCTCTCCCTTCCTCTTGTTCTCTTTCTCTCCCGTTCTCTCTCTCTTTCTCTCGTTCTCTTTCTCTCTCGTTCTCTCTCTCTTCCTCTCGTTCTCTCCCTCTCTCTCTCTCTCTCTCTCTATATATATATATATATATATATATAGAGAGAGAGAGAGAGAGAGAGAGAGAAATGCTTGAATGCGGCATGCGGTGCGTGCGGCATTGCACCGCAGCCGTGTGATGCACGCGCTGCGTGCATGCGATGCACGCAGCAGTGCATCACACGGCTGCAGTGCGATGCCGCACGCACCACATGACGCAGCATAGCAGCCCCCTATATATATATATACATACATACATATATATATATATATATATATATATATATATATATATATATATATATATATATATATATATAATATTTCAGGGTTTTGTGGGGGGGACAAACATTTAATTGAGTCGAGAGACAAACCATAAGATATAAACACAGCCGTTCATTGCTGTTAGGGTGAGTGTCATTCACTTGAAAGTGATAAATTAACAGTTGTGATTGATCTGATCAGCCCTCCAAAAATGGAATGATAGCTGGGTTAAAAATGGAAGATGAATGGTCATGATTCAAGACCATTACCGATAATATTTATCCCAAAAAATGGAATGATAGCTGGGTTAAAAATGGAAGATGAATGGTCATGATTCAAGACCATTACCGATAATATTTATCCCAAAAAATTCTCACCCAGCGTTGCACGATCACAACCATCCGTACTCAACCAGCGATCATCCACCCTTATTTACTGTTGAGATTCTCTCGCATCTCTCTTTCTCTCTCAGCACAAATCCGGCGCCCCCTCTCCCTGCCAGCCAGACCCCGCGCCCCCCTCTCTCTCTCTCCAGTCGGTTACGCCACCCTGGCCCCCTCACCACTCTCTCTCTCTCTCCCGTCAGTTACGCCACCCCGGCCCCCTCACCACTCTCTCTCTCTCTCCATCAGTTAACCCCCTTCACCGAGCGAGATCACTCTCCTCTCTCTGATTCTCTCTCTCTCTCTCTCTCTCTCTCTCTCTCTCTCTCTCTCACACACACACACACACACACACACACACACACACACACACGCACAGCCCTCTCCTTCTCTCATTATGATCCCCAAATCCCGCCATCCCCTCTCTCAATTTGGTAACCTCCTCAAATCTCGCTCCTCTCTCTAATCGACCCCCAGATCCGGCGCCCCCCTCTCATCATCGAGCCCTAAATTTTATACGCGATCCCTGTTCCTCTCTTCCCGTCAGTCCCCTCTTCATCGCTCCTTCTCTCTCTCTCTCTAAGCCCCCGCCCCCCAGACCCCTGCTCCTACCCCCACCGCCAGGCTTGGGTTCCTTCTCTCTGATTCTCTTTCTTCTTCTCTCTCTGATTTTCTCTTTCTCCGTCTCCGATTTGCCGACGGATGTGGATCTAGACCGGAGACAGCAACGGTAATGGTTTCTCTGTCTCTGTTTTTTTTTTTTTCCCTTATTTCTCTTCTTCTCCTTCTCTTTCTCAGGCTTTAGGTTTTTTTTTCTTTGGTAAGCAGCCACGTCGGCCGCCGCCCTTTCTCCGTCGCCGTCGCGTCTTCAAATTGAAGAGGTCGGCAAACCGAGAGAAGCCGGAGAGGAATAAGGGGGGAGGGGAAGTCAGGCCTGAACGTCAACGAGGAGCTCTCTTCGGTCGACGACTGAGATCAAAGCCGTCTTGAGCCGGAATTTGTAAAGCCGCTCGCTGCCCTCATCCCCTTCGTCCACACCCAGGTAGGCCGCCCTCTCCCTCTCTCTTGATTTTATTTTATTTTTTGGATTTTTATGCCCATCGCAGTTGCCCCCTTTCCGGGCAGTTGTGCCGACCTGTGCGTTGTAGCCTGCAGGTGAAACCCATTCCCCCCCCCTGTGCCTGCCTGACCCTCCATCTTCGATTTTGTCTTGGTTGCAGATGCAAGATGTACCCAAACTTGGATGAGGAGAAGAGCATCACCACCACTTCAACCATGATTTTGGTCCCTTACAACAGATTGTTCCCGTGAACAGGACACACTCATATTTCATTTAGCCTAAGGTCCCAAACAAAGGTAATAAACCGAAAATTAGCCTCCCCTGCTTCTTCTCCCATCTCTCTCGAGCAGCTCCGGTGGTAGCGGCGAGTAACAGAGGTGGCGACGGCCGCAGCAGCTCCGGTGGCAGCGTTCGGTGATTCGGTTCAGTGGCGGCGAGCAGTTCCGGCGGTGGCGAGCAGTTCGGGGGTTCGGTTAAGTGCTTCATTGGTTTGGTTATACTGATTGTTCCTCCTTTTTTTCTTCTTGGGTTTAATGAATCTCAAGTACTGATTAATTAATCTCAAGTACAACTGTTTTGCTTGATCAGTTTCTTAAAATATTTTAATTGATTAAATTTTTTTGATTGTATTAGAATTTTTAAAAATGTCTGATTGATCATCTCATGTGGTTTTTTTTCCTTCTCTTCTTCTCCTTATTGATTTATTTGGACTTGACTTTATAAATCCTTCAATGTCAGAGACTGATATGTATGGAACTTTCATGTTAATAGTTGGACCAATGGCAAGAGCTTCAAAGCAATGTGCTCGGTCGTTGCCAGATAGGAGTAGGTGGCTCCCTTTTTTGCTTCCCGATTGAATGATATTAAATGAGATTTTTTTTAAGCGTAGATTAGATTTTTTTTTTTTTGAAAAACAAATGATACCATTTCTTTGATGCCTGATTGATTTGAGGGTATTTGCTACCCGATTGATTTGTGGGTATAAAATGAGATTATTTTAACACCAAATGATATCCTTTTTTAAAGCCCAAATGAGATCATTTGTTTGGAGTCGCCCGATTGATCTGGGGATATGTATAACTGAGTTTTTTTTTTCCTTTGAAGAACAACTAAGATCTTTTTTTTAATGAACAAATGAGATCAATTTTTTAGGGCCTGTTTGGTTCGCAAAATTGAAAGGGAAATGGATGCCGGGGTAATGGATACCCATAGAGAACCAAAAGTAATAGATCCCGGCCTATTTTCCTCCAATGACTAATTTTGTATACGATTTGTTGCAGTTGGAAATGGATGCTGGGTTATTTTCTAGCCAATTCTGCGAACCAAACAGGATTTACCTACCTCGCGTGGAGGAGAGAGGTGCAAGAAGAGAAAAAGTGCAAGTTTTTTTTTTTTCCCTTTGTCTTTTTTTTTTTTTTTCCTCTCTATCTATCTGGTTGACTGACTCAGATTCGTTTGGATTTCAGGTGGTCGAGGTTGCCGGCAAAACGACAGTGTTGGAGCACCCTTCTGTTAAGGTCGCTGACTAAACGCTATCGATATCGTACATGAAGGTCATTCTATAGGACTTGGCCAGTTTTTTTCACTCTCATTTTTGTTGTTTATCTTTTTTTCTTTTTTTCTCTCTCGAGCAGCTCCGGTGGTAGCGGCGAGTAACAGAGGTGGCGACGGCCGCAGCAGCTCCGGTGGCAGCGTTCGGTGATTCGGTTCAGTGGCGGTGAGCAGCTCCGGCGGTGGCGAGCAGTTCGGGGGTTCGGTTAAGTGCTTCATTGGTTTGGTTATACTGATTGTTCCTCCTTTTTTTCTTCTTGGGTTTAATGATTAAGTATTCATTAATTAATCTCAAGTACAACTGTTTTGCTTGATCAGTTTCTTAAAATATTTTAATTGATTAAATTTTTTTGATTGTATTAGAATTTTTAAAAATGTCTGATTGATCATCTCATGTGGTTTTTTTCCTTCTCTTCTTCTCCTTATTGATTTATTTGGACTTGACTTTATAAATCCTTCAATGTCAGAGACTAATATTTATGAAACTTTCACGTTAATAGTTGGACCAATGGCAAGAGCTTCAAAGCAATGTGCCCGGTCGTTGCCAGATAGGAGTAGGTGGCTCCCTTTTTTGCTTCCCGATTGAATGATAATAAATGAGATTTTTTTTAAGCGTAGATTAGATTTTTTTTTTTTTGAAAAACAAATGATACCATTTCTTTGATGCCTGATTGATTTGAGGGTATTTGCTACCCGATTGATTTGTGGGTATAAAATGAGATTATTTTAACACCAAATGATATCCTTTTTTAAAGCCCAAATGAGATCATTTGTTTGCAGTCGCCCGATTGATCTGGGGATATGTATAACTGAGTTTTTGTTTTCCTTTGAAGAACAACTAAGATCTTTTTTTTAATGAACAAATGAGATCAATTTTTTAGGACCTGTTTGGTTCGCAAAATTGAAAGGGAAATGGATGCCAGGGTAATGGATACCCATAGAGAACCAAAAGTAATAGATCCCGGCCTATTTTCCTCCAATGACTAATTTTTAAGAGTAGGTTGTGCTTGCATGAAAGGATCAAAAGCGAGCTTGGACTAGACTTCTAACTCATGAAGTACTGCATGAAAGAGGATAGTAGATCACTTTTCAAGATGTATATACAGTATTCAGTTATCCACATGTAACCTAGCACATATGGTAGTATCCAATTCCTAGCCACATGTATCCTAACACATATTCATTGGTCTAATAAAATCAGTTGTATGATTACAACATATGCCCTCTATATTTTTGAATGCTTTACACCTCTCTCTCTCTCTCTCTCTCTCTCTCTCTCTCTCTCTCTCTCTCTCTCTCTCTGAGTGATCCCAGCCCCCTCTTGAACGTGCGATCCTGACTCCCTTTAGATCTCGCATTATTGCAATCACCGGCCCGCTTTCGTTTGATCAGCCGACCTGAATGATGGGAGCCCCCTGGGGTTCTCTCGATAGCATGTCGATCACAACAATTTGAAACCGTCCGTTCCGCCTAAAATGGCAGATGTCGTTGCCTAGACCCCGAACAACGGTGATACTGTGGTTCGGGACGACTAAGTTATGGGCTTTAATAAAAAAATATTATTATTACCCTCAAAATATTATTATCTCCATTGAAATATTGTTGCCATTCGAAATATTTTTTTGTCACCCTCGAAATATTGTCACCCGCCTCAAAATATTATCCTCGCCCTCGAAATCTTTTGCGTGCCGACAGGCACGGGCATTACTAGTATATATATATATATATATATATATATCTAGGTCGGTAAAGAGATGGGGTGGGGGATAGGGTCGGTTAAGGCTTTCCGAATAAGGGGGAGGGGATTATTATGGAGGAAAGATTCGGCTCGATCCTCTCGAATCAAGCCCGATCCTTCCATCCGAATTTTGGATTTTAAATAACTGGGGAGGGAGGTCAAGAGACCTTAAACTATGCTAGGAGACCGGGAGGTAGGCTCTAGGGCTAGTCGGGCTCGATCCCGAGTCCTGAACCGGGCTCGGTTGGAATCCGGGTGCGATTCGCCCACTAACTGAGCTGAAAAGAATAATAAGTCGTAACTATCAAACCGGAAGTTGGAATAGGGTCCGAGAGGATTCGTTGGAAAGGCCTCATCAACGCAAACGTGTTAGCGCTTTGTACATAATTTTATGACTTCTGGATCTCCTGAAAAAAAGGAAAGACTCCAAAACTTAAAATAGTAATAACTATTCACCCGGGTGTCGGATCGACCCTAACTCAGGCTCATTGGAAGGCTCTCTCAGAGCCTCATCTAACGTATCCTATTTTGTTACGATCCGATCACCTGATCTATTATGGAAAACAAAACGGCTACAACTATCGACCAATTATCGTTTTTCTAGGGTTTATCTGTCGGGCTGCCGAAACTGACTGAGCATACACCTAATCGTTGCACAGAACGCACCATCATGACATGCTCGAAGTTACGGAGAATGTGAATGTAAAACATCTCATAAGTTTACGATCCATTTATGTGGAAAAGACCCAAAGAAAATATCTGGCTGTAAAAAGACGAAACTAGCCATGGAAGATTTCTATTATTCTCAAATCTAACACCACAGGTATTACATAACTAGATACATGCATATCTTCCGTAGATCATAGTATGCCTCTAGGGTGTCCGCACATATGCTGAGATCATAGATTTGCATGTAGATTATTTTGTAGAATTAATTGTAATGAAACATACACCGTATGATCTTCGGATCTTTGTTTTGCTTCCGCTGCGACTCTGATAAGCGGATCCAATTCCAACAATTGGTATCAGAGCATGCTTTGGTGTATGTTTCATGCATGTATTGGTGAAAACATCATGTGAATATATGATGGCATATGTTTTCGTCGGGGTTCGGCGTAGATCATGCATATGGATTGTGCTATGTATCGCCTTTTTGCAGGTGTCACGCTGAATAATAATCTGTGATTGCATGCCTCCGGGAGTCGGACCCCGGATTTAATTTTGCATTGAATATTATTGTGCTTGTGGTTTTTTAAGGCTCTAGATGGGCGAGGGTGGAGGTTGACCACCCTCAGTTCCTTGGCCATGTTTCTAGGATTGTTTCCTTTTCTTTCTAGCGAAATTGTACATGAACGACCACTTGCTCGGAGCGTGTTAGTTTTTTGGTCACAATAAGAAGAAGGAGATGATGCTACATCCATGGTTCGGGCAAGCGGTACCATGGCGTGCAAAGACCCGGCGAAAGCGTGCACGTTGGCGATGATGGGGATCATCGTCAGAGATCGTGCAGAACGGAAGAGCAGGATATCTTGACTGTGCTATTCAGGTTCAGGGGTCGGACCCTGGACTTGATTCAGTTTGGATGTTATTTCTGTTGATTCTCTTTTCTTAGTGTTTAGACCCCGATGATAATGTGATTATCTATCTTGCTTGTGAGTATTGTTTTAAAACACGTTAGGCGGATCCAAGGCGGGTAGGGGGGGTCCAAGGCGGAAGGCGGAAGGCGGGTGCCTAGGCGGGCGCCCAGAGGAAAGGTGGCAGTGGCACTTTTATTTTTATTTCTTCACTTTTTTTGAGGGATAATAAGATAAAAATATAATAAAAAAAGGGCAAATGGGGAGTAGAAGTGAAAATGGAGCACTATTGTGTGTCAACTAACTTAGCAGTCGGCAACAATTAATGATTTAAGTTGCTCTCACATGAGATGCGTAAGAAATGAGAAATAATGCACAAAATTATATTAAGTGGAGCACAGGTACCCCTTGAAGACCTTACAGCAGCATTTGCATACGCATGATACGCAGCATACTGCATACGGTACCTCAGGTCCTCAGCATGACAGCAACTTCATCTTCTAAGCCCATATCACTAAAGTCAGCTAGTTGCGCAGCTTGCGCTCAACAACAGTCATAAAAAATCAGCAACAATGGGGGTGCAGCTACAATCAGCATTATCAAATAGCAGCAAATGTATAGCTATCAATCAGTATTAACAGCTAATGTGCAACCCAAGTTACCCAACTCTACAAAAGGTGGTTCACAGTCGGCAACAATTGATGATTCAAATTGCTCTCAGATGAGATGCTTGAGAAATGAGAATCAAAATAAAAAATCAGCAACAATGCACAAAATTGTATTAAGTGGAGCACAGGTACCCCTTGAAGACCTTACAGCAGCATTTGTATACGCAGCATACCTCAGCATGACAGCAACTTCATCTTCTAAGCCCATATCACTAAAGTCAGCTAGTTGTGCTCAACAACAGTCATGAAAAATCAGCAACAATGGGGGTGCAGCTATAATCAGCATTATCAAATAGTAGCAAATGTATAGCTATCAATCAGTATTAAGTTAACAGCTAATGTACAACCCAAGTTACCCAACTCTACAAAAGGTGGTTCACAGTCGGCAACAATTGATGATTCAAATTGCTCTCAGATGAGATGCTTGAGAAATGAGAATCAAAATAAAAAATCAACAACAATGCACAAAATTGTATTAAGTGGAGCACAGGTACCCCTTGAAGACCTTACAGCAGCATTTGCATACGCAGCATACCTCAACATGACAGCAACTTCATCTTCTAAGCCCATATCACTAAAGTCAGCTAGTTGCGCTCAACAACAGTCATGAAAAATCAGCAACAATGGGGGTGCAGCTACAATCAGCATTATCAAATAGCAGCAAATGTACAGCTCTCAATCAGCATTAACAGCAAATGTACAACGGTGCAACCCAACTCTAAAAAAAGTGGTTCACAGGCAACAATGCGCAGCTATGAATCAGGCTAATCAACATTAAAAGCAAATTTGCAACCTCATCAAGTAGCACTTCAAACATCTTTTCAAATCACCAAATGATAATGGGAACCAGCAGGTCCAGCACAAACATCATAAACAACAATTAGTTCAAACTTCAAAACATAATTAACTAGTTAAAACTTCAAAACAAGCAGAAGTAAATAGTAATAAACTACTAAACTAGTAATAAGTCCTATTAAGTCCTTCAACAGTTCAACTGTTTATGCAAAAAAAAAAACTCCTTCAAGCATTGCAATATTTTTTTAATCTTTCCCATTGACTTCATCAAGGTTATGATCTGATATATCCAATCCGTCGTCATTAGAAGTATCATCAAGCTCAACATATCCATCATCCTCCTCATCAGTCTCATCCTCAGACTCAAATAGTGCCTCATCTTCCTCCAATCCTTGGGAACTGTATGCACCGGCGCTAAATCTGGAACTTCTTCTTGGCTCAGACGTTGATGTCGCTCCTAAATATATTATATATGAAAATTTTAAAATCAAAACAAAGATTGGAGGAAGAGAAACATGAAGCTGTGAGTAACAACTTGTACAGTACTATAGTTGTACCTGAAGCTTTGTCAACTACACCCCAAGTCAAGCCTGACCCGAGAAAAACCTCTTCTGTTTCGGGATCAAGGTCATTCAACCATGAAGCTGCATTATCTATGTTCTTTGAGCATAACGGATTCCTAGATTTCTCAGTCTGACGCTCTTTCAGTCTTGCATTAAATTGGACATAGACTAGATCATTCAATTTTTTTTGTTCTAGTCTATTTCTTTTCTTTGTATGAATCTGTAAATAAAACATTAAAATTTGAAATATTATCAGCTTTAAGTCTTTGACATAAGTGAAAAATTGAAAATTACAAAATAGTGAAATACTTATATGCTTTCAATTTACCATCTCGAAGGTACTCCAATTGCGTTCACATCTTGAAGAACTACATGTCAGATTCAATATTTTCATAGCCATGCGTGAAAGCAAAGGCACATGCGACCCATACATCGACCACCATTGAACTACACCCCAAAAGACAAATACATAAAATACATCATCAAATAAAAAAATGAGATCATTGACATGAAAGTGTAAGTGTGTAACATACTAACAGTCTAAGTGTAAAGTGTCTAACATGTTAATATGAGAGTTACCTGGATTAAAATCAGGTTTGTTCCTTTGCCTCGTGGCCATTTCTTTTCCAAATGCACCACCTGCATTTATATATATAACTAGCTCATTTGCAATTTGGTCTTGTGCTTCGTTGTCACTTTGAAAAAACCCCTCAATGCACTCGACCAAACCATTCATAATGGTATTATTCGTCTCAACATTATTATCATTATAGTAGCACAACGGATTAAGATAATATCCGGCTGCATGTAATGGACGATGGAGCTTCTTATCCTATTTTGCATCAACTATTTCAAATATCGGCTTCAACAATGCCTCGTCGTTGTTCAAACTTGAGGCCATTTCTTTCTTTGCATTTTCCATCGCGGCATATATAAAACCCATAGCTGGTATGCAATCACTATCAACCAGACGAAGAACTTTAACAAGGGGTTGAAAGACCTTCAAAGCAAACACCACCCTTTTCCAGAAATGACTGTTAAGTACTGTTGCCGCAGCTCTCTGACCCTTGGTATTTTTTGACCATTTACAATTCAACCACTCATCTGAAGTAAACATTAACCTCAGCTTGTCCTTTTGATCCAATATACTTTGTAAACTAAGATATGACGTGGCAAAACGTGTAACTCCTGGTCTCACCAAGTCCTTCTTGCCAGTACAACGCCTCATCATGCTCAACGTGATGTGATGGCTATATATGAAAACTGTGAGTGCTCTTGCTTTGATAATGATCGACTACACCTTTTGCATACCACCAATAGCTTCAAGCATAAGGTCAATGCAATGAGCAGCACACGGACTCCAAAATATCTTAGGCCTCTTTATCTTCAAAAGCTTTGCAGCTGCAATATTAGAAGAAAAACTATCAGTAACAACTTGTATTACGTTTTTTTCCCCTACCTCTTCAATGCAGCTTTCCACTAACTCAAATATGTAGTGCGCGTCATGTATTCGATCCGAAGCATCAACTGATCGCAAAAAGGTAGTGCCCAAATGAGTGTTCACACAAAGATTCATAATGCTTCTCCCTCTTCTGTCTGTCCACCTATCGGTCATAATAGTGCATCCATATTTTTCCCATGCTTCCCTATGGATTTTCAAACTTTCTTTTGTTAACTCCACCTCTTTTTTCAGTAAGGGCTCACTAAGCTCATAAGGGGTCGGGCCAACAAATCCTGGGCCATACTGACCAACAGCTTCCAACATGACATTGAATGCCTTCAATGATGCAGTGTTCATTGCAATTCCTGCTTGATACATCCAACGAGCTACATACTGGTAAACTTTCGCCCTCTCTTCCTTCTGGAATGCATCTTTCATCGTAGTCTGCTTTAACTTTTTTCTTGCACTTATAACGATCTCAGGATCAATTGCGATGAACCTATCCATTGGCCCTTTTGTACGAGGCTTCTTACGAGAGCTTGAATCTCCAAGTTCTACAATGTCCTCTTCTTCATCTTTTCCAAACACTTTAACACTGCTTCTCAGCTCTTCCATTTCTTTCTTTTTATCCACTTTTTGTTGTTTTTTAATGTTTATATAGTCCAAAATCTCCTGCCTCATCTCTGATGGCACCTTCGTGCATGGAGCGACGTCTCCTCGAATACCGACGATATGCTTTTTAAATCTATTCATCCCGCCCTTTGTCCTTTGCCCACAGAATTTACATTGTACTATGTTTTTGTCCTTTTCATCGGGACAAAAACCATATTTCCAACCCGGATCATCTTTGGAATTTACTGCGCTGGAGGAGCCCGACATTAGTAGTAGTACTTGTTGAATGTTGATAATTGATAACTTAAACTTACTTGATAGTTGATACACCAAGTCTCCAATCAATACCTTACTGCAAAATAGTAAAATACAAACATAATAATTAACAAACCTCCCGAGCACTTGCAAAGTTGAAAGTTGCAAAATAAAAAAAATCCTACAATAGAGAGAATTCTGCACTATACAAGAGAGAGAATTCTGCAGAATCTGCACTATACTAAAAAAATCTTAGATAGAGAGAGAGAGAATTCTGCACTATACTAAAAAAATCTTAGATAGAGAGAAAGACTGAAAGAGAGAGAGAGATAATTCTGCAGTCATGCACATACAGACATACTGTACTAAAAATCCAGTCTCGGCATAATCGCACTGCATTACTGCAGTGCAAAAAAAAAAAAATCCAGTCTCGGCATAATCGCACTGCATTACTGCAGTGCAAAAAAGTGAAAAACTAAAAAAATCTGAGAGAGAGAGAATTCTGCAGTCTGCAGTGCACATACAGACATACTGTACATCAGAAGAAAAAAAAATTCCAATCTCTGCATTACTGCAGTGCAAAAACTGAAAAAAGTGAAAAACTAAAAAAATCTGAGAGAGAGAGAGAGATAGAGAGAGAATTCTGCAGTATGTTGTATGCACATACAGACATACTGTACATCAGAAAGAAAAAAAAATTCCAATCTCTGCATTACTGCAGTGCAAAAAAGTGAAAAACTAAAAAAATCTGAGAGAGAGAAAGAGAGATAGAGAAAGAATTCTGCAGTCTGCACATACAGACATACTGTACATCAGGAAAAAAAAATTTCCAATCTCTGCATTATCACAGTGCAAAAAAGTGAAAAACTAATAAAATCTGAGAGAGAGAGAGAGAGAGACTAAGAGAGAGAGTTGGGGGGGGAACCTACGCCTGGTGGACTGAGGAAGGCGTTCGGGGCTCCTCCTTTGGCTTACGGCGTGCAGACCTCAGGCGGTGGGCCTCCTCTGTCGGCCTGCGGAGTGGGGGTCTCCGGCGGTGGGGCTTCTCCTCTGTCGGCTTGCGGAGTGGGGGTGCTGCCGGGCTGGAGCTCCTGCGAGAGAGGAACGGAGAGAGACGAACGGACGAGTGGACGACGTAGTCTCGCGGGATAAAAAAAAACCTAAAGTTTGGGTCACGGACTCACTCGGTTTTTAAATAAAAGTTCGCGTCGGGTTTGGATCCGAACAGCCAACCGCCCGGTCCGCCTACTCGGCCGCCTATTAACCCGCCTAAGCGGTTACCCGACCCGCTTAAGCGCCGCCCAGCACCAAACGCCTGTTATTACCGCCTAAAGCTAAGGCAGGTCGGCCTGTGCATAAAACCGCCTAGGCGGCCGCCTGGACTGTGTTTTAAAACAATACTTGTGAGTTTGTCTCTAGATCAGGCTTAGAGTTAGTACTAAGTTTATGGATTCATCGGTGTCTCTATATGGTTCTAACACGTGCGAATCCAGTGGCTAGCTAAAAGGAAAGGTGGTAACCGCTCTCGTGGTAGTTCAGGTAGCCAAGTATTGTGCACCGAGATAGACGCAGTGTTAGATTTGTTTAGAGATAACTAATGTCTCCATAAGAAGTATGATAACCCTAGTGGGATGCCCTTTCCCCACGTGGTCCTAGCGACCAAGTTAGGTTAGGATTCTACTAAGTGATACCCGTTTCTAGTTGATTTTGATGGTAGTATGAACTCATCACGATTTGGTTATGCCACCATTAGGTTGAGGTCCGACGGAGGTTGTCGGATGTCCCTATTTGGCCAGCATCGAAACCTATAATGAGATGAGGTCTATTATGATATCAGGCATCAAATTGTGAATGAGGCATCATTCTAGTATGAGTCCTTTCCACGTTGACCCTAGGCTAGGCTCCAGATCTTAGGATTATGGGCAAACTAGTGAAGTATCGGGATCCTTGGAATCTATGTAATGTGATCCTTGCAAGAAAGGTGAAAGTTGAGTATTCAAGGTAGGGACTATGATATTTTCCGAGGACACTAATACTTTGCGGGAAGGTTTGTAATCCTAGTGGGAGCACGGTAGACCAGGGTCTAAGTCTAGGAGGTCGTGACCTTTCTAGATATGCATAAAACCTCATAAAGAAGGGATGTGTAAGAGGATCCCTCCAAAGGAAAGCCCCTGGCCTCCATAATCAACCGGCTAAGGGTCTGGGTGGAAGGTACATAGTTCGATATTCCCACCGGGTGAGAGCTGTGTTTTCTTCCATGTTGGTTCGCCTAGTGGTTTCCTTCGGAAAATGGAAGATGCCGGTGGCAGTGGGTGACGGTTTTTTCCTGCACCGCGGAAACCTATGAACCCCCCTGCCGACACCACCTAGATTTGTGGAAAGCATCCAAAAGCTTGTGTGAACCCGCCATTGCTGCGCACACGAGTCACATAAAGCTGGCCAAAAGGAGACTGGGAGGTCTTTCAATTTGTCATGGGTAATTCTAATGAAGACTGGGTCGTAAAAACCCCATTGACAGAAGCGGTTCTATGCTCTCATCGAGATGCTGTCTCTAATTCAAGGCCGATAGTCTCAGTGCTCGAGCCCAAAGAATTTAGATTCCTGGATGTCTCCACTTGAGGTAGTGAAGACATAGCGGCTGGAGTAAACATTATCTATTTTTTAATTCTATAAAATAGATTGTAGTAGACCCTAATTTTTGCTTTAAACCATTATTTACAGAAATCATGACCAAGCTCGACCCCCTTGCCTCTATCCTTAATGATAACAAACTTACGGGACCAAACTACGAGGACTGGAAGCGCAACCTGATGCTCGTCCTAAGAGTTGGCAAACACACAATTGCCCTAAGTACCCCTCAACCGGCCATGCCGAGACTAAGTGCTACTGAGGCTCAGATGAAGGAATGGAAAGACTGGCTAGATGCTGATGAGATGTGCAAGTGTTACATAGTGGCATCCTTGCAGACCGTCCTTTAGAAGCAAGTCGAAGATATGACCTTCGCTTCAGACATGATGCTCTATCTAAAGGAAATATTCGAGAGTCGTAGTCGGGTAACTCGTTACCTGACCATCAAGAAATTGGTATCCACGAAGATGATAGAGGGGACTTTAGTTCGGGATCATATGTTGAAATTATTTGGCTATGTGAATGAGCTTGGTTCCTTCGATGTCATCTTGGATGCAGAGATCCAGACCGATATTTTTCTCGGGTCTCTGTCAGGAGCATTTGAGGGATTCGTTACCAACTTTAAGCTTAATCGGTTGGAGATGTCTAACACAGAGCTCCTAACGGCGCTCCAAGCGGCAGAGGACGGGATGAAGGCAGGAGCCCAATCCCTGAACGTAGAGCGGAATTCTTCTCTGAAAGCCAAAGGCAAGTTTTAGAAAAGAAAGTCTAAGAAGCCCGTGAAGATGGGCCAGGTGTAGTTATAGGTTCTTAAACATAATGGTCCGATGAAGCCCAAAGAAAAATATTTCCGATGCGGTAAGAAGGGACACTGGAAGGGCGACTACCGCACGGCTCCCAAGAAGGCTGAGACAGGTATATCTCAAATCCACATAGTGGAATCCCTTGTAGCATCCAGTTGTTCTCCAGTTTCATGGATTGTGGATTCTGGTTCTACTAACCATACTTGCAATAATTTACAGGGGTTCAAGGAGACAAGAAAACTGGGTGATGGGAAGATGATCCTAAGCATGGGAACTGAGGCCGTGGCAGAGACTGAAGCAGTTGGAGATATCGTCTTGCAGTTTCTTGATAGAAGAAGTTTATTACTTAGAGACATACTTTATGTACCATCCTTGAGACAAAATTTAATTTCTGTTTCCTTATTGAATAATGAAGGTTTTTCAGTTTTATTTGATGCTTCTGGTGTGTCAATTAAATTAAATGGTTCCTTTGTTTGTAAGAGAAAGACACAGAATGGTCTCTATGTAATTAACTTCAATCATAAGCAGGATAACATAACTGAAGCATGTGTGGTTAATTCATCTAAAAGGAAAAATCCCTCAAATAATCCAACACTCCTTTGGTATCTAAGGCTTGGACACATAGTCTCAGACAGGATTCACATATTGGTTAAGATAGGACTTTTAAGTCCAGATATTTTAGAAAGCCTACCAACGTGTGAGTCTTGCCTGGAAAGCAAGATGACTAAAAGATCTTTCCGAGCCAAAGGTAGCAGAGCTAAGGAGGTATTAGAGTTGGTACACACTGATGTATGTGGGCCCATAAGTACCCGTGCTATAGGAGGCTTTGAGTATTTCATCACCTTCACGGATGATCACTCGAGGTTTGAATATATATACCTAATACAGCAGAAGTCCAAATCCTTTGATAAGTTCAAGAAGTTCAGAGCTGAAGCAGAAAAGCAAACGGGTAAAAGTATCAAGTCTCTTTGATCGGATCGAGAAGGCGAATACCTATCGGATGAATTTATTAGATACCTGCGTGAGCATGGGATCGTATCCCAGTTGACTGCACCAGGGACACCACAACAAAACGGTGTATCTGAGAGGAAAAACCGAACTTTGTTAGATATGGTTCGGACTATGATGAGTTATGCAACATTGCCACCTAGTTTTTAGGGATATACCCTAGAGACGACAGCATATACTTTGAACTTTGTTCCATCAAAGTCAGTACCTCTAACTCCTTGGAAACTGTGGTTGAAGCGAAAGCCAAGCCTATAGCACTTTAGGATTTGAAGTTGTCCAGCACATATGTGGAAGGACAAACGAGATAAGACAGAGTCAAAGACTAAGGTATGTCTGTTTGTTGGGTATCCAAAAGGGACTAAGGGTGGTTTATTTTATGATCTTGAGGATAGAAAGGTTATCGTCTCGACAAACGTCGTATTCCTGGAGAATGATTATTTAATAGACCATAAGCCCACCAGTAAAGTAGTTCTTGAAGAATTGCTTGGTACTGATGGGAGTACGCATATAGAAAACATAGTGAGAGCCGATACCACTAAGATAAACGATACTGTAGAATCGACTCCTATGGAACCACCGCAGGCTCATCGCAGTGGGAGGACCACAAGTGCTCCTGATAGATACATTGGAGAAGCCTTTATGGTGGATCTAAAGTTTCAGGAGGATGATCCTCTGAACTATGACGAAGCGATGGTATCCCTTGACCATGCAGCATGGTAGAAAGCCATAGAGGCAAAACTGACATCGATGTCCCAAAACTCGGTCTGGACACTTATAACACCGCCTCACAATATTAAATATATTGGGTGTAAGTGGGTGTACAAAAGAAAAAGAGATTCGGATGGTACCGTTGAGACTTACAAAGCTAGACTAGTCGCTAAGGGTTATATACCCAGCGAGAAGGGATCGACTATGACGAAACCTTTTCGCTAGTGGCTATGCTTAAGTCTATCCGGATTCTCTTGTCCATTACAGCACATTATGATTGGGAGATCTGGCAAATGGACGTCAAAACCGCATTCCTCATCGGGGATTTGGAAGAAGACATCTATATGTCTCAGCCTCCAGGCTTTGTCGCAAAAGGTCAAGAAAGTCTGGTGTGCAAGTTGCAACGATCCATTTATGGACTGAAGCAAATATCCAGAAGTTGGAACATGCATTTTGATCAGGCTATCCAGTCTTATGGATTTGAGTAGAACATGGATGAACCATGTGTTTATAAAAGGAGCGATAAGACTATAGTAGTTTTTCTAGTGCTTTACGTAGACGATATCCTGCTCATTGGAAACGATGTTGGAACGTTGTCTACAGTGAAGGTGTGGTTATCCTCTCAATTTGACATGAAAGACCTGTGTGAAGTGAGTTATGTTCTGGGGATCAAGGTAACTCGAGATCGCCAGAAAAAGACTCTCTCGCTGTCACAGTCAGCCTACATAGATACTATCTTGGTCAGATTCAGTATGCACAACTCCAAGAAGGGACTGGTTCCATTCAGACATGGAATGAAATTGTCCAAGGATCAAGGTCCTAAGACTCCTGAGGAGAGGGCAGAGATGTAGAAGATACCTTATGCTTCAGTTGTAGGGAGTCTGATGTATGCTATGTAGTACACGAGACCAGATATATGCTATACAGTAGGCATGATGGGCAGGTATCAGTCAAATCTGGGTCCAGGGAACTGGATCGCTGTGAAAAGTATACTCAAGTATCTCCGTAGGATGAGAGATTATGAGTTAGTTTACTCTTCACAGGAACTGATACCGATTGGATATACGGATTCTGGCTTTGCGTCAGATCCGAAATCCAGAAGATCGACGTCAGGGTTTGTGTTTTCATTAGGAGGAGTTGTCAGTTGGAGGAGCGTGAAGTAGGGATGCATCGCGGATTCGACGACAGAGGCTGAGTACGTTTCGGCGTGTGAAGCAGCTAAGGAGGCGGTGTGGCTCAAGAAGTTCCTCACGGACTTAAGATGCATACCGGGAGCTCAAGATCCTATTGTCCTTTACTGTGACAATAGTGGAGCGGTAGCACAATCCAAGGAGCCAAGATATCACCAGAAGAGCAAGCATATCAACGGAAATACTACATTATCCGGGACTTGCAGAAGCGAGGGGAGGTTGCAGTGACTCAGGTGGTGTCTGTAGATAACATGGCGGACCCTTTCACAAAGGCGTTACCGACCAAGGCTTTTGAGAAGCACGTGGATGCCATGGAAGTTAAGACTGTTGTTCCCCGCTAGGCCAAGTGGGAGATTGTTGTAGCTCGTGTGTCCTTAGCATGGATTTTCTGTATTAACATTAATAAAGATGCCTTTGGTTATTGCTTTAATAAGAATACTACTATGGTATATGTTAATATACATATAATAAAGGACCCTAGGGAACACAGTAGGCCACTGAGACGCATGGTGGATCCATGCTTGGGAGACCCAGTGGACCAGTTATGTGTAGACCTATAACTAGTTCACAGCTTAGGTGATGTCAGTCGCTTCACCGAGAACAAGCTGTTGGTAGGTAGAGGATGTGGTGAAGTCTCCGCCACGGGAACGTAGGATTCTCATTCACCTGACCAAGCACGATGATCGTATTGAACAGGAACTAAGACGATGCACAGTTCAGTGATTCAAACACTGGTGCATAAACCGTCTTACTACTATAGATAATCTGTTCTTAACCCTGAGGAACCATGTTCACTGGGCCAACCAGTTGTGTGGTGCTTTGATGTGCCAACATGTGCGAACCTTCCATAGTCCAATACCATGGTACATTGGGTTACCCGGCTGACGCTTGAGTGATATGTAATCCCTACAGGTTATCCGACGTCCAATGTTGGATGGGTGCGTTTTGATAAGTCAATCTGTCCACACAGTTAACCCAGGCCTGGTGATTGTCAGTATGACTGACGATGTTCCGGATGCTAGGCATAGCACCGGAAGGTGTGTGGTGTTATAGATGACAAGTCATCAATTCCTAGTCAGATGATCGATCGGGATCTGATAGTACTCCTCACCGCCCGAGTCGTATCATGGCACCAGTAATAGGAGGGACTAAGGATTATCAGAGTATAGTAAAGAACAGGGTTACAAGGGAGTAACATAAGTTTAGGATCACTAGAGTTCAACTCGCGTCGCACTCTGAGTGGCTACGCGGGTTAATCGGATTAGGGCTGATTAACGGAACTTTCAGTGTGTCACCGGAACAGTTAATCAGGGATCCGGTTGGAGCTAGAGATCCTGAACTCTGAAGGTTCCATCCTTTTGTTGCGTATAGGAATTGTTCCCTGACCTGGTTGGATACGTTGGATGCGAAGTAGCGCGATGGAGCGCAAGCCCGGAGCCTAAGAACCTAATTCACATATGTTAGGGGTCATAGGGGTATTTTGGTAAATACTGAAATATGGCTCAGAATATATTGAATATGGATCTTAGAATGATCGAAATAATTTCAGGAGCTCATAGGCGCTGACGGAACTCGATTCCGAGTAGCGCACCTCACTCAATCTCTCTTTCAGTTTTTCACTTTTCGTGAAGGGCGTTTTCGTCCAGGCTTCACGATAGACACTTGGAAACCCTAAAACCGACCCCCCCCCCCCTATCCTAATCTCATTAGGGCCGGCCCTAGCTTGCGCATGGTACTAGGAGACCGGCCCTATATGTAGAATGGAGAGGGAGGGGCCGGCCTTTAGTGTCTCCCCTCTCCAGAAATACCGAACCTCTCTCCCTCTCTCCCTCTCTAAGGTTTCGGCCAAGGAAGAAAGATGAAGAAAAAGGAGGAAGGAAGGAGAAGGAAGAAGAGAGAAAGAGGAGGAGGAGTTCTTACGGCTCGTCATCGTCTTCACAACGAATTCCTCCGTCGGCTCGTAGTCCTTGCACTCAAAGGTAGGACTTCGAGGATTCCTCAATTCGCAAAGGACAAGGTGCTATCCGAGAGCTTCCCTTGCGATTCACATACGGTTCATCATCGTTCCGTTCTTTCCGGATCATAGATCCACAAGGTATGATGATTCTAAATACCTAACTAGATGCATGCATGTCTTCCGTGGATCGTAGTATGCCTCCAAGGTGTCCGCACATATGCTAAGATCATAGATTTGCATGTAGATTGTTTTGTAGAATTAATTGTAATTAAACATACACCGTATGATCTTCGGATCTTTGTTTTGCTTCCGCTGCGACTCTGATAAGCGGATCCAATTCCACAGCTTTGGCGCACCAATGTGTGAGGATCCAGTTACATGACCTAAAACCACGGTACACTGGGTTAGCCAGCTAGCATCGCATCAGCGTGCCACTCATGCAGGCTATTCACACCCCTAACGGGTGGTGCGTTCCTTAGTCTGACCTACGTTGTATTAAACCCTGGCTAAGTGGTCATCAGTTGGACTGGTGACCAGATCCGGTTACTAGGCAGAGTAATCGGAGGTACGATGTATGTGGTCAACCTGGAAGGAATCGAGTCATATGATCACTCGAGTCTGACGGTAGTCTCCACCGCTCGAGTCTCGTCATGGCACTAAGTGGAGGGACAGCAAGTTTACCACTACTAAGCGGAGAGCAAGGGTATGCGAAGAACATAGTAAGTTCAAGGGAATTGGAGTATAGCCTGTGCCACACTCTGGGTGGCTACGTAGGTTAACTCGGACGCAGAGGATCGATGGTACACTTGGGTAGTGTGTCGATCGAGTCTAAGTTAGAAGTCATGAACCCTGGCCCCTGAAGGTTCCACATTATCCACATGATGTATGGTCCTTGAACCATCTTTTCAATTTACAGGACGCAGTTAAAGGAAGTAATTAGTCCAACCCTAATAATCCAACGCTCCGTGTGTACATCACACTAGTGCATGGTAGATGCGTAGGTACGTGTGTGTGCTAGGGGAAATACCAGAGTAGTACGAAGACACGCACAGTCATCTCCTTATCTTAGTGGGCTTCGCTACACGGGTATGATGCATCCGTTCGTGTTACGAGTTGACTGGTTGACTTCACTAGGGGCACCCTAGGTTTTTACTAAGGGCACCCCTGTAATAGTTGAATCACTAGTCATAACCCACATCGGTGCGCCATGCGAGTTCCCAAGCGAGAGGGGCAACCAACTAATGGTATGTGGGTATTTTGGAAAACCAAAATATCACCATGCCCTAGCTTGGCCGCCCCTAGCAAGTGAGGACACACATGGGCCGCCCCCTCCCTAGCTTTTAGGAGTTGCTAGCAAGCCTCTAGGGGAGGGGGGCTAAACAATAGGGGATTGACTTAACAATAGGGCCAAACATTTATGGCAATGGGGGTCGGCCTACTGCTATACGTATGAGGGAGAGAGAGAGAGAGAGAGAGAGAGAGAGAGAGAGAGAGAGAGAGAGAGCCATTAAGGGGGGGCTGGCCTACACCTTTGCGTATACAAGTTGTAGGGAGGCCGGCCCTATATGAGAGCAAGGAAAAGGGGGGGCTGACCACTTATGGAAACCCTAGTTGCCCCCTGTTGAGCAGCCAATTTGTGCGAATTATCCTTTTAGTATTATGCATATATCATCAGTTTGCTACGTAAAACTTTCATACTACACGTAAACTGCATAATTATCTTTGCACCACTGCTTAGTAGACTCTCATACGAACCCAACGGCATATTGGTTCGTTCTCTTACACATCATGCATGATAGTTATACTGTCTAATAATCCAAATTATTTCTTTCATCGATAATCGCATATTGGAACCTTATGGACGTCATTTCATGTGTGATTTTCAGGGAATTGATCCGGTTATCGATGCATTCAGCTCAAGAGCGCTATGACCAAGCCGTGGATATTCTCACGGCGATCTGATGGAGACTGTACAGCTCGTTTGGAGGCCTGTCTGAAGAATAATGTTGGAAAACGGATAACTGCAATGATTCGGACGAAGGAAGACTGTAACAAGCCGCTGCAACGCAGGAATCGAACCAGAAGATGACTACATAAATGCAAAGGAGCGATGATGGATTCGGATGATGCCCCTGTACCCGACCGAGCCCCCTTTCTCCATTCATGATCTCTATACCCAACTAAATCACAACCCTTAATCTCCATTCATGCATGGATGCCATCCAAGCTCTTACCAAAACCCATTCACTTGATCCCACACTGATGAATCCCAGCCATCCCGGACCCTTAAAACCTCATGCACCCAGCCCCTCATCTCTTTAATCCGAGCCGGACCTCATCAGATCACAGCCCTCCATTGCATTAAACCCTTATTGCACCCAACCGTCCGATCCATGAGTCCATGCAAAACCAATGCATGCAGCCACCTCATCCAAGTATCTCTTTATTCCTCTCATCTAACCCCAGCCGTCCGTTTCCCATGCATCCGACCCTATACATGCATGCATGTGCACCGAAACCCATCAGAACGCCTCTCTTTCTCTCAGCCCAATCAGCAGCCGGCCCGTGTCCCTTCATACCCGAACCCACCGATCCCAGCATCCCATCATCCCAGCCGTCCGATGGCATGCAGGACCAGCAGCAACCGAACTTCTCTCTCCGGGATCTTCTCTCTAACTCAACTGAACGTTACTCTCTTTCTTTCCTTATTCTCTCTCTAGTCCGCACGTCTCTCTCGTCCCTCTTTCCTTATCAGCCCCGGATCCCAACCGAACACTACCGGACTTCTCTCCCTCTCTTTCCTTAGCAGCCCGAGCATCTATCTCTCTCCGAGATCCTCTGCCTAACTTCTCTCCCTCTCTTTCCTTAAACAGCCCGAAAGTCTCTCTCTCTCCCGTTTCTTTCTCACCTCTCAAATACATCACAGCCATCCAAGCCCATGCATGCACCCGTGCATGGCACATGCAGCCGTACGATCAGCACCAGCGGCTCAGCTCTCTCCTACCCGAGAAACCCATCACAACCGCCCAGTTCCGGGACTCTCTCTCTAAAGCCCAAACCGGAAACCCAGCTGTAGCTGAGTCCGATACTCTCTCCATCTTTCCTTATCTCTCTAACCCGACCCATGCAAATACGAACGCTCAACCAAGTCACAGCTCTCTCTTTTTCTCTCTCTATCCTATATAAGGGGGCTAGCTTTGGACGAACCGAGGGGAGGGGGCTGCCATCTACTTTGATCTACAACCCACATCTTCCATCTACCACATATCAGAACACTCGCCACCATCTCCATCTTCATCACCACCGGAGCTTTAGACGACCGAACCGAAGGCCATCTTCACCCTCTTCATCATCTCCGAGCCACGCAACCGTCTCCAAGCCAAGCCGAGCTCCATCCACGTCGCCATCATCGCCGGGTTCGTCATCTTCAAAGAAGCATCCGTCATCAACACACGCATGGCCATCCGAGGCTAACCACCCTATTCTAAGACCTGGATGAAGCCCTGTAGTCAGATCTAAACTCTGCTTTTATGTGCTATTTTCATATTTTTATTCGTTCAATGAAATACTGTGATCTTATTTATCTCATGAAAGCTTGATAGGAATTGCATGCATTAAGTCCGATTTATGCTCCGTTATTATCAGGGTTTTACAGAGGTCGATTTCATAGTTTTATTCTTCGTTATTACGGAAAGTTTTACGGGGAATTATTACATAGTCTTGGCTTTTGTTATCACTACGAATTTTACGGAGAATTGTTTTATCTTATTCCTATGAAGCGAGAAAGATTGCTACATTAGTTGATCATAATAGTGCTCTATTGAATATCATCCACGGAGAAAGATTGACTTCGAATCTCCGTGAGAATCCTGAAAATCATATAAAAGTATAGTTTAGATCGCTACTTGTGCGGATTCTAGGGCTTAGAATATCGCATCCATATCTGAACTTCCACACTGCACCACATTACCTTAATTAGTTAATCTGCATGCTTTAATCTTGATTAGTTTACTTTTTCACAATCTCATCGAATCAAATCAACAATATTGCTCATTAAGTAACTTAGGTAGATAGATTAATAACCTTAGATTAGATAGTTCCCTCATTAGCAATCCCTGTGGGATCGACCTCGTAATACATACCGCTCCTACAAAGCGATTCGTGCACTTGCGAGTTATAATTTAGATCAAATTAACCCCTCAATTTAGGATTAGTTTAGATCGCATCACCCCCCCTCTTCTCTTCTCCCCTCTCGTCTCTCTCTCGCATGTGCGCATGGTTTGGATGGGTCTCTTCTTCCTCACATGATGAATCGAAGACGGAGAAGGCTCGTGACATGGAGGCACTCAGAGATCTATCGATGAGGCTCCGTGCATCGTGCGAGATCGGGTGAACAATAAGGCGTTTCCCGCAGTCTTTTACTGTCCAGAATTTACGCAAAAGATCAGCAATGTTTCTGTGATTTCGGGAGGTACAGAACTCCAAACAATATGAAACCACTTGCAAAAGTTACGTCTCGAAGTCTTCTACTTGTAGTCCAAATTTTACCCTAATCGGAGTTCAGAGAAAAAGGTTATAGCCATTGTACCGAATCTATATCGAGCAGATCCGAGGCCGTCTCCATCGACAAAGAAGAAATTTATCGCGGTAAAAGAATCCGCACGGAGATATGTTCTCTATCATATAGATCTAGCATACATAGAACATGCATGCATGCTAGATTGTTCTCTCGCTCTAAATCGACGTTAGGGGTTCGTGTAGTCGCCATGCTAGGTTCATACACGCATGCGTAGGGTTTCGATGAAAATTTTGATAGGTAACGCACATCACCTACGGTCTTCGGACCTTCCCTTTGCCATGAGATTATTTCCAACAAGATACGGTGTGGGATAGGGTAGCGGTGCGGGATACCTGGTGCGGGACTGCGGTGTGGGATATTTAGTGCAGGATATTGGTACAGGATACCAGAGAAGGCTCTGTGGGATAGCAGGTTGTTGTGTGGGATATCTGTACGGGATACCAGAGAGGGCTCTGTGGTGTGGGAAAGAACAGAGGGAGAGAGAGAGTGCTCTGCAGTGCGGAATTGCGGCGGTGCGGACACAGAGGTCGCTCGGAATCAGACGCTCAGAACACAGGGCTCTGCGGTGCAGAATTGTGGCAGTACGGGACACAGAGGTCACTCAGAATAAAACGAGATCGGACGCTCGGAATCAATAAACCTTGTGGGAAACAGAGGCCACCCGGAATCAATAGGCCGGAAAGAATAGAGGGAGAGAAAACATGGTCACACGCTCGGAATCAATAGGCCGGCTCTGATACCATGTTACGAGAGAGATGGCTAGGGTTTGGGAAATAACGGGCCAATCATATTAGGCACACCGCCAACATATATATATATATATATATATATATATATATATATATATATATATATATATATATATATATATATATATATACTTACATGCGTATACCCACAGGAAACCCCGCGTGTAGCGGTGGGAGACTATATTGCAGACACATATTCTAACAATCAGTCATATGTTTCCCAACATCGGTCACATTGTTGACACCATCTTCAGAAGATGCAGAGCTCACGAAAATAACACCCTCTTGCTGTGCAACATCAGCCATCCCTTCAACACCAACTCCAATCTCTGCAGAGCCATTAGCATTATAGAAGGATCCTTCACAAGTGTTCCACCAAACAGAGCAAGAGGTTTAGAAGAGACAAAATCAATAGAAATATCAGCAGCAACTTGCTGAAATTTTGTTTTATCCTCTTCACAAACTGAAATAACACCTCCTTCAACAACAAAATCTACAGTAACTCCCTCCTCAAGGTCACAAAGAACATTACATTTTATTTAAAACCAACCAAAGTATCTGGGTGAATAAAACAATGGTTTTATACTATTACAAGAACAACTACAACTTAACTTTATTACAAGATGGGCATGCTATAATGGAGAGCATTAATGAATGGGCATGCTATAATGGATCGAGAGCAATTTTGTTCACCGAGTAGTGATGTCATAAGGTGTCTCGTACTGTAAGGTGGTGGGACTGACGCAATTACTGTTGGGTTTAACTGTGCGATGGCACATGAGGGTGGTCCAATATCCCCTATCTGATCCGCAATTAATGAATGCGCAATACCCATACGTGTGGGTAAGTAACAAATCACAACCTTTCATCTATTCCTATAGATGGTAGGAATAGATTTTGACTATTAGAGTTTTTTTTTGAGATGTCCTAATTTAAATATAAATAGATGCTTCCCCATCTAATGAGGTAATCGTCTAACCAAGGTCTAGACTAGAAACGTTTTTCCTCTCTCTCTCTCTCTCTCTCTCTCTCTCTCTCTCTCTCTCTCTCTCTCTCTCTCTCTCTCTCTCTCTCTCACACACACACACACACACACAGCTGGCTAGGATTTCGGCCGTGAGCAAGAGAGGCAATTAGAGTGAGATCATGTAACCTCTAGATCGTGGTGTAAACCAAAGTTCGGGTAGGTTCTAAATACTATTTAAAGAAGTTTAAGAGACAATCTAAGGGGCCTTGATTCAATTAAACATTACCGATCACAAGAGAACCCAACCAAACTTTGCAAGTGCCGTTGTAGGATCGTATCTTGTGGAGTTTGGTCGGCTTCCGGCTTTACTAGATGGGGATCTTAATTTTAGCAAAAAAAAAAAGAATTAAGCCAATAATGATACAAGAAAAACCACACAAAGATTTACAAACAAAGAGGCACAATGCGCTAGTGGCGTCAACAAAAAAGATATGGCTATGGCATGCGAGAGGGGGAGAAGATACAAACCGAGATGTGGCACAATGGGTGGAACGCGAGGAAGGAGGAAACTATAAGATCATTGCAAAGATTTAGAAGTCTCCATTCACAGTTTAAACTTCTATTGGGTTACTCTACTCCCAAAGATGGAAAGGAAGGAGCTTCTTCAATCTCTGACCTTATCAACTTCTCCAGCTGCATCTATACGATCATTGCAAAGATGCTCACTAATTTGTTAACCAAAGTGATGGATGATTTAGTTCACAATTCACAATCAGCCTTCAATAAAGGGTGGAATATATTTGGATAGTGTGGCCTCAGCTCAGGTAACTATTTGTCATCTTTTTGAGTCTGGCAACAAATGCTCAAATTGAATTTCGAGAAAGCCTTTGACAGAGTTGAAATGGGGGTCTTGGTACGCTCTCTCATTGCTAGAGACTTCCCGCCCAACTGGATTCGCATGATCCAGGACGTTCTTTCTTCTTCCAAGCTGTCTTGCTCGCTTAATGACAGTGAGGGCAACCACTTCAAAATAGGGCGTTAAACAATGATGCCCCTTAGCCCCCTTCCTCTTTATATTGGCAGTTGACATCTTCGACTCCATAATAGGAGAGCAGCCTTCCAAAACCTTCTTATGGGGATTGGCAATTCTACTTGGAAGGTCCTCAACCTTTACTTTTCCGGCTCAGATGGTTATCCTCAAAATTATCTCCCCTCCGCCTACACCTTTTATATATGGACCTCTAGTTGGAGGATATAATATAGTGAAAAATCAATCTCAAGATTTAATACATCACCTGTTAGTCCGCCGGCACAAGATAGACCAAGGATCTAAACTCAGCACAAGAGCGAGAGAATGCTCAAATATTTAGGGGGTGTTTGGTATGTGGAATAGTTGTTCCCCTTAATCCTCTTCCAGAAGGGGTTATTACCGTCAACTACTATTTCTAATGCAATATGATGGTCCAGCGTTCCGGTTGGCATAGAAACAGTCGGAGTGATATTTTTTAGTTCCCAAGACCTTCATTCCATCGGAACAATTACTAGCCATTATTTTCAAAACATGGAATTCGGAATGGAAATAGATTGTTCTGGAATGATGCCAAACACCCCCAGCTACGAAGTCTTGGCAAGTCCCCACTGAGGCGAGAGGGAGGTCCTCCACAACATAGGTCCGCCATAAGCGAGTGAGGAAATATGCCATAGCATTTATTTGAACTAAGCAAGTGAGGAAACATGCCATTCCATTTATTTGAACCCTTTATCAGCCCCAGGGGCTGCTTGTGCCTGGAAACGTGTTTGTTGTCAATAAGGGAAACGCAGACCAGGTTGTGGCCCTTGGTAGAGGGCACAGAGGACCGCCGTTGCAGCTGTTTACACGTGATGCCCATATATGGATGTGACACAGGATATTTTAAAAAGAAAGAAAAAAAGAGAGAAAAATTTTCGATTTATTATTTTTATTTTTATTTTCCTGAAAGCTACTGTTTTGTTTGGTCTTGGTAGTGGGGGCACGCTTTTGAAAAGGCCAAGGATGAGGAGGTCAGCGCATCATTTCGTATTCTTTTACTTTTTATCTTCTCCTCTTGTCTTTTTTTTTTATTAATTTTTCTTCAAGGGTTTTTTATAGATCGACCCCTATAATCTTCTCTATTTACATTTAAACCCTTGTCAACTCAATACTTACTTATAAACCACTTAAATAATCTAATATTTACATATAGACCACTACAGTTAGTTGGCATCCAAAATGAAGGAATATTTCTAAAATATTCCTTCATTCGGCTATTATTTTATTAATCTAAAAAATAATAACCGATTTATCTATGGTTCTAATTATTTAAATTGACCTATCTTTATTGAATATGGACTTAATCCAAAACAAATGAAGACATAATCTGAATCTAACTTGGGCCTAGTCCGAAGAATTCTCTCATTGGAGGGGTATTTATAGAGTTTTAGGTATAATATTAAGGATGAAATCAAAAATATTTTCTTGTTTTGGATGTAAGCTAACTGAAGGGGCCAATATGTAATATTTGAATGTATTAAGGATTTATGTGTAAATATTTCTTTATCGGGGTTTATATACAAATAAAGAATATTGTAGGGGTTGATTTATAAAAAACCCTTTCTTAAAGCATCACGCAAGATCAGTAAGCATTGTCCAATACATATTTATTTATTTATTTATATTATATTTGGAGAGGGTGGATAGGTACGAGGGATGCTCTATCCGCACCCATGTAATTACTGATGGGACCAAATCTTTTTTGGCACCCAACCTATGTCGGCCTTCTAATATCGGCATCCGTGCGAACCCCAAAATACCCCTCCTCTCTCAAGATCCAGCGTCGTCCAAGTTCGACCGCCCCTATCGTGCTCCCCCTCGACCATCACCCCAGCATCCTCCTCCGCCTTTTTTTTGTTATGAAGTCACCTCTGCCACTCTCCTCCTTTCTTCTTCCTTCTTCCTTCTTTTTTTTTCCTTCTCCTCCTCCTCGTTCTCAATCTTTTATGTCTGAACCCCTACCCATCCTGAGGAGTCTAGGGATACATACCGACATTGCCATTGCAATGTCGATGGATATATACTGACATTACTATTGCAAAGTCGGTAGAAATCCAACGACATTAACAATAAGAAAAGGAATGTCTATGTCAATATTTATCTACCGACATTGCAATGGAAAACTCGGTATGCACCCATCGACACCTTCGGGTCGGATAAGGATCCAAACGGGGAAGGAGGGAGGGAGGGGGAGGAGGATGGTGGTAGAAGTGGTTCTTAAGGAAGAGGAGGAGGAAGTGGCCTTGGACGTTGGGGTGGCGGCTGATGCGGCGTGAGAGGGGAAGGGGCTCAATGACGACCAGCTGGAGGTTGGGATGAGGATAAAAAGGGAATGTTCTTAAAAAAATCTTCATGTGTGCTATCACTAATTCCATAGGTGCCAATAGAGCTCCTCTGGGTCTGAACATTTCCCCAATTGGGTGGTTCTGATTCTGGGCGGAAAGTATTGTTCTAGTGGGTTTTGGTATTTTTTTGGTAAATATTGGAGTTTTGGAGATTTGGGTGGCAATCCAGATGGGGATGTAGGTTTTTTACTTTTTACTGAGGTTTGGGCCTGTTGGTATCATGCAAGAAGGGCAGGAGAAGTCCCGTGATTTGTGGTCCTTCTGACACGGTAATTCTTATTGATTGGGGAGATGCTCTGATTGGTGTGCTTCATGTGCTAGTGTGTTGGGGTTTTGGAGGTCATCAATTCATGGTGGAATTGTGAGTGAAAGGAAGGAAAAGTAGGCAGAGAAATTGATCTTTCTTGTGTCTTGAGATCTTGGGTGTTCCAATTTTAGGAGTATTCATTGAAGGTTTTGGAGCAGTTGGGTATAATTTCCATGGAGTTTCCTTTGAGCTTCACCTTCTTTTCAATCATGGTGTGAGAATTCTCTTCTTGTGTTCAGCTTCTACTTGGAAGCTGCTCTTGGTGTTGTGGTGGAGTTCTTTGGGGTGATCACATGAGTCGTTTGAGATAGCTGTGACGATGTGTAGTTCATCGACGAAGACCGTTGTGTGGTTCAGGAGGGACCTGAGGATCGAGGAAAACCCGGCCTTGGCGGCGGCCTCCAGGGACGGGTGCATCCTCCCTGTTTTCATATGGTGCCCGATCGAAGAAGGGCAGTTCTACCCGGGCCGGGTGTCTCGGTGGTGGCTGAAGCAGTCGCTTGCCCACCTCGACCAGTCCTTGAGATCTCTCGGGGCTCCCCTCGTGTTGATTAGAGCTGAGACCACCCTTTCTGCCCTTTTGCAGTGCATAGATGCGAGTGGAGCTACTAGAGTTGTATATAACCATCTTTATGGTAAGGCCTCGATCGTAATCTTGCTTTACCACTGTTTCTACAGATTCAGCTCCAAGATTTCTCTATCCTTTTGTTGCCTACAATTTCTCTTCTTTTTTTTTTTTAACTTAAACTAACTTTTATTTGCTATGTTCAGGGGCTCTCGTTCTCTATTTTCTTACTTCGGATTCCGTTAACTCTTCACTCGATGCTTCACGTAGATATTTTTTATTTTCATGTTTTTACTTAATTGGATGATGGTCTTATTTTGTAGTTCCTCGCAGCGTTTAATTGATTGTGCAACACTATTACAGGACACATTTTTCTCCTCTTATAATCTCTAATTGATATAGGTTTAACACACTGCTTTCTATGCGAAGCTCATGTTGAAATGGGAAAGGATATGGAGACAAACCCCCGACCTTAGAGAAAATACTGTAGATGTATGTCTCGCAGATGGCTTGATCACTTCAAACAGTCCTTGTAAAGCCTATTATTCGCATAAATTCTGTGTACTATTGGGCAATATGGTTTGGCATGTGCAAGCTTCCTCCTTCGGAGAGAACCTTGAGTACTTCAACATTCTTTGACAAATCTTTCTCTGGCACTTCCTTCTTTGATGAGGGACCGACTCTTCTTTTCGTGTCTCTTCCATTGAATCTTCTGCCTGTGATGATCCCATTGGAGGCTATATGTCATGCTCCTTGGGAGACTGTTCAAGTATTGGAGAGGGGATTTTAGATGATGACCCATTCATAACACACTCTCTCTTTACTCTCAGCTTTGGCTGCAAGCAAACAGGGAACATTATTGGAATCTCCAAGTATCAAGTCTATCCTCCTGTGCTTTTTGAATCTTCATTGGTTTCAAGTTTTTCCTCTCATGCATATCGAGCTAATCCTATAGTGCAATACTTAGAAGACAAGTTGAAGAGGTTGTACAAAACAATTCATCTGAGAAAGTCTCAACTCGTCAGTCGTGTCGTACTAGTGTTGAACAATGAAGAACACAAGGGCCCGAGACTATGTGTGACAACCAAGCCATCAACATCATTGTCAAATATTGTTTCCCAAATCTCTGAGGCTCGGATATCAAATTACTCGTATCAGCCTTGAGTACAAGTGGAAGGCGACTTTTAAGACGAATGATGGACTCTGCGAGTGGTTGGTCAGGCCTTCTAATATCGGCATCCGTGCGAACCCCAAAATACCCCTCCTCTCTCAAGATCCAGCGTCGTCCAAGTTCGACCACCCCTATCGTGCTCCGCCTCGACCATCACCCCAGCATCCACCTCCGCCTTTTTTTTGTTATGAAGTCACCTCTGCCACTCTCCTCCTTTCTTCTTCCTTCTTCCTTCTTTTTTTTTCCTTCTCCTCCTCCTCGTTCTCAATCTTTTATGTCTGAACCCCTACCCATCCTGAGGAGTCTAGGGATACATACCGACATGGCATATATACTGACATTACTATTGCAAAGTCGGTAGAAATCCAACGACATTAACAATAAGAAAAGGAATGTCTATGTCAATATATATCTACCGACATTGCAATGGAAAACTCGGTATGCACCCATCGACACCTTCGGGTCGGATAAGGATCCAAACGGGGAAGGAAGGAGGGAGGGGGAGGAGGATGGTGGTAGAAGTGGTTCTTAAGGAAGAGGAGGAGGAAGTGGCCTTGGACGTTGGGGTGGCGGCTGATGCGGCGTGAGAGGGGAAGGGGCTCAATGACGACCAGCTGGAGGTTGGGATGAGGATAAAAAGGGAATGTTCTTAAAAAAATCTTCATGTGTGCTATCACTAATTCCATAGGTGCCAATAGAGCTCCTCTGGGTCTGAACATTTCCCCAATTGGGTGGTTCTGATTCTGGGCGGAAAGTATTGTTCAAGTGGGTTTGGGTATTTTTTTGGTAAATGTTGGAGTTTTGGAGATTTGGGTGGCAATCCAGATGGGGATGTAGGTTTTTTACTTTTTACTGAGGTTTGGGCCTGTGGGTATCATGCAAGAAGGGCAGGAGAAGTCCCGTGATTTGTGGTCCTTCTGACACGGTAATTCTTATTGATTGGGGAGATGCTCTGATTGGTGTGCTTCATGTGCTAGTGTGTTGGGGTTTTGGAGGTCATCAATTCATGGTGGAATTGTGAGTGAAAGGAAGGAAAAGTAGGCAGAGAAATTGATCTTTCTTGTGTCTTGAGATCTTGGGTGTTCCAATTTTAGGAGTATTCATTGAAGGTTTTGGAGCAGTTGGGTATAATTTCCATGGAGTTTCCTTTGAGCTTCACCTTCTTTTCAATCATGGTGTGAGAATTCTCTTCTTGTGTTCAGCTTCTACTTGGAAGCTGCTCTTGGTGTTGTGGTGGAGTTCTTTGGGGTGATCACATGAGTCGTTTGAGATAGCTGTGACGATGTGTAGTTCATCGACGAAGACCGTTGTGTGGTTCAGGAGGGACCTGAGGATCGAGGAAAACCCGGCCTTGGCGGCGGCCTCCAGGGACGGGTGCATCCTCCCTGTTTTCATATGGTGCCCGATCGAAGAAGGGCAGTTCTACCCGGGCCGGGTGTCTCGCTGGTGGCTGAAGCAGTCGCTTGCCCACCTCGACCAGTCCTTGAGATCTCTCGGGGCTCCCCTCGTGTTGATTAGAGCTGAGACCACCCTTTCTGCCCTTTTGCAGTGCATAGGTGCGAGTGGAGCTACTAGAGTTGTATATAACCATCTTTATGGTAAGGCCTCGATCGTAATCTTGCTTTACCACTGTTTCTACAGATTCAGCTCCAAGATTTCTCTATCCTTTTGTTGCCTACAATTTCTCTTCTTCTTTTTTTTTTTAACTTAAACTAACTTTTATTTGCTATGTTCAGGGGCTCTCGTCCTCTATTTTCTTACTTCGGATTCCGTTAACTCTTCACTCGATGCTTCACGTAGATATTTTTGATTTTCATGTTTTTACTTAATTGGATGATGGTCTTATTTTGTAGTTCCTCGCGGCGTTTAATTGATTGTGCAACACTATTACAGGACACATTTTTCTCCTCTTATAATCTCTAATTGATATAGGTTTAACACACTGCTTTCTATGCGAAGCTCATGTTGAAATGGCGAAGGATATGGAGACAAACCCCCGACCTTAGAGAAAATACTGTAGATGTATGTCTCGCAGATGGCTTGATCACTTCAAACAGTCCTTGTAAAGCCTATTATTCGCATAAATTCTGTGTACTATTGGGCAATATGGTTTGGCATGTGCAAGCTTCCTCCTTCGGAGAGAACCTTGAGTACTTCAACATTCTTTGACAAATCTTTCTCTGGCACTTCCTTCTTTGATGAGGGACCGACTCTTCTTTTCGTGTCTCTTCCATTGAATCTTCTGCCTGTGATGATCCCATTGGAGGCTATATGTCATGCTCCTTGGGAGACTGTTCAAGTATTGGAGAGGGGATTTTAGATGATGACCCATTCATAACACACTCTCTCTTTACTCTCAGCTTTGGCTGCAAGCAAACAGGGAACATTATTGGAATCTCCAAGTATCAAGTCTATCCTCCTGTGCTTTTTGAATCTTCATTGGTTTCAAGTTTTTCCTCTCATGCATATCGAGCTAATCCTATAGTGCAATACTTAGAAGACAAGTTGAAGAGGTTGTACAAAACAATTCATCTGAGAAAGTCTCAACTCGTCAGTCGTGTCGTACTAGTGTTGAACAATGAAGAACACAAGGGCCCGAGACTATGTGTGACAACCAAGCCATCAACATCATTGTCAAATATTGTTTCCCAAATCTCTGAGGCTCGGATATCAAATTACTCGTATCAGCCTTGAGTACAAGTGGAAGGCGACTTTTAAGACGAATGATGGACTCTGCGAGTGGTTGGTCAGGCCTCCAAGACTATCCAACACGCACAATACTTTTATGAGAGTCATGACGCTGTAATTTTGTCTATATGTTTTTATCTTTGTTGTGGTCTAATTAACAACATCCTAGTCTACAATAGCACCAAAGGGGAGCATATGAATCATCTTTGACATGTGATGATGACTCCACACAACTAAAAGTTCTTTGTTAACTTGAAGTGTAATTTTTGGCTCCACAAGTTGTTTATATCAGATCATGGTTACTTCAAGACGTGTTGAATCATATCCATAGAAGAATAAGAAAATTCTTAAGTGGCCTCTATCTACGAATGTGTATGAGTTACGTAACCAAGATATGACCAGTTCACTTGGCTAGAATTCCGATGGAAAACAAGGCCAACTATTTTCCAAAACAATACGGAAGCAAAGCTTTGCCTTTCTAAAGTGGCGGAATCGAATGGAGCAAACCATTGAGCGAGCGTCAAAGCAGCATACTCAATCTGCCACCACACTAGGCGAGCGCCCAAGCTCTAAAGGCTAAATGCTTCACCTTTTAAAGCTGTGGAATGAATGGTTGGGCGAGTGCCAAAGCGGCAGACTCAATCAACCAAAACACTAGGTGATCGCGCAAGCTTTGAAGACTAAACACTTCACCTTTCTAAAGCAGTAGAACCGCATAGAGTAAACCATTGGGTGAGCGCCAAAGCGGCAGGCTCAATCTGCCAACACATTGGGAGGGAGCCAATACTCCAAAGGCTAAAAGCTTCAACTTTCTAAGCGACGGGACCAAATGAAGCAAAACATTGGGTGAGCACCAAAGCGGCGAGCTTAGTCTGTCCAACACATTGGGCAAGAGCCAATACTCCGAAGGCTAAAATCTCCACATTTCTAAAGTGGCGAAACCAAATGGAGCAAACCATTGGGCAAGCGCTAAAGCGGCGGCCTTAATCTGCTAACACACTTGGTGAGCACTCAGACTCTGAAGGCTAAATACTTCACCTTTCAAAGCGATAGAATCAAATGAAGCAAACCATTGGGTGAGCGCCAAGCGCTGGACTTAATCTACCAATATAGTGGACGAGCGCCCAAGCTCTGAAAGCTAAATGCTTCACTAGCGGGACCGAATCGAGCAAACCAGTGGGTGAGCACTAAAGCGGCCGGCCGGAATGCCCGAATGTATGGGCGAGGACAAAGTGGTGGACACAATGGGTTTTGAACCCCTAGATGAGCGCCAAAGCAGTGTACAAAGATTTTTGCTCAAACGGGAGCTTGCAAAAATGACGTTCCTGATTGAACGGTCATGCTGGGCGGGCCCCCCTTAATCTATTACAAGAGACTCCCTAGCACCTTCGCTGAGAAACTGATCATGGATGGCCGATTGTTTCACGTTCGACCAACTTGGAGGAGGCAATTGTTGGTGCTAAGATATTCACGCCCACGTGGTGCCTCAACATAACAAAGGACAAAGGCGGACTAATACAACAAAGGTCACTAGCACAAGCATGAAAGAATTGTTGAAAAAACTTCGCGGAAATAAAACATGTGATAGGGGAGACCACAGTCTCACAGCCAAATATGATTTTCTTTAACGTGATTCGCCCGTTGGCAAGCGGGCTACACTACGGATAACAATTTTCTTTCTAGTGATCGTACACCACGCCCGACGTTCCGATTGGTAGATCATCGCCACGCCCTTGCACTCCGGTCCATCGCTCGTCAATGATCACGTCCACCGCAACACAGCAACCAGTGCCCAAGCAGTTGCCCGTCGACCAACGCTTCTGCACTTGTCTCCATTGAGATGCTCTCCCTCGATTTGACACCCGCACAAGACAGTGCGCCATCGCATCCACGAACCAGCCCTCAGGGAGACTAACACAAGTCGCCCAACTCGGACATCTTCCGCTGTGATCCATCCATTAGTCCGTCGGTGTCGTCGAACCGGCCTTCGGGGACTAACCCAAGCCCCCCTACAAGGCCTAATCATTGTCAACATCGACCCGAACAATCCGGGGAGAGAAAACATTGTACCGTGCCTCTCCCCGGACCTTAAGCTTACCCTTCGCCCTGGGCGCCCACAGTGGCGCCCAGGACGCCGACACTGCTGCTTTCTGCGAGTCGGCTCCAGGTCGTCTGCCTCTCGCCCTGAGCGCCCGCAGTGGCGCCGCTGATCACAACAATCGAACTGCTCGGGAGGGAGGCGCCCGAACTCGCGACCTCCCCCCGAGCAACACCTTGCCTTGGCTCCTCTCCTTGCTTGGCACGGGATCTTCCCGCAATCCTTAGGAGATGAGCCGTCCGCAAGATCTCTCTTCGGCTCAGAGATCTTGTTGCCAAGATGGGAAGGGGAAACCCCTTTTATAGACCAACGGATAAGACAACACGTGTGTATGGGAGTCCCAATCCCATACGGGATTGACTTCCCATGCACAACTACTTTATCCCCTCAACCAACTCTATCACTTCAGCCAACCTTTATCCATCCAAACCCAAATCAGCCAACCTCTATCTCTCTAAACCAAAAGATAAGACTGGGCTCTTGCATGGGCTTGGGTAACTGGCCGAACTTCATGGGTTGCCAAAACCAACAAGAATACCAAACAAAGGGAGGTAACCCCCAAGAGCTCGTGGGTGAGAAGTTCATAGGTTATTGTCCATCCCAAGTTGTGGGCAACTACTAGCCCAAGTCAACACAAAGTACCTACTAGCCCGAGACCGCAAAAGAGTCATAGGGCACCTCAATAACCCAGAGTAGCTACTAGTCGAGACCGCAAAAGACTCCCAAAGCAGCACAATAGCCCAGAGCAGATACTAGCCAGAGATTGCAAAAGAGTCTCAGAGCAGCACAACGGAGATAATGGCATGTGGAGGGCTTGCACACCTAGCGTCAACAAACACACTTTGTTCATACTAAACAACATCACATGGAGGAATCCATGGCATAAGCCACTGCACCAGCCAACAAGCGACATCTGCCAGCACACGATGGATTACTTGCCCAAACAAATAATACCCAACAAAGGGAAGTAACCCCCAAGAGCTCTTGGGTGTGAAGCTCAAAAGTTATTATCCATCAACGCAAAATAGCTACTAGCCCGAGACCGCAGAAGTGTCCCGGGGCACCTCAGTAGCCCAGAGTAGCTACCAGCCCAAGACCGCAAAAGACTCCCAAAGCTGCACAGTAGCCTAGAGCAGATACTAGACAAAGATTGCAAAAGAGTCTCGGAGTAGCACAATAGAGATGATGACACGTGGAGGGCTTGCACACTCTGCGTCAACAAACACACTTTGTTCATACTAAACACCACCACATGGAGGAATCCATGGCGTAAGCCACTACACCAGCCAACAAGCGACATCGATCAGCACACAATGGATTACTTACCCAAACAATGTAAAAGTAGTACGTGGGAAGACATGTGCCATGTGAAGTAAGGCTTTCCTCTTCCAACTCCCACTATAAAAGGGAAGACGAGGACATAGAGAAAGGACCTGAACCTTTACTTATTCTATGTAAGTTAAGGAACCTTGTCATTCTAATGAAAGAATCCTCTAAGGCCGACCATACTCGCCCCCCCCCCCCCCCCCCCCCCCCTCTCTCTCTCTCTCTCTAACCCAGAATAGTTAGAACAAGAACACTCTGGGAGCACCCAATCTAAGGGCCTCAGATCTTCCCAAAGTAGAAGGTCGAGCCAAAAGGTGCTTGGTGGGTGCCTGCTAAGTGCACTAAAAAGATTTAGTGATCGATTCTCTAAGCAATGAAAGCTACAAAAATTGGAAGGGAATTCCTAAGGATTTCGTGATCATATGCTTGAAGCCAGAGAGTTTCCTAAGGAAAAAAATTGGAGCCTCGATGCATGATCATAGAAGGTGTTAATCCTTTTTTATTGAAGCTTCCTAGATACTTCAGCATTAGCCCTGCTTTTATTGTTGAGGATCTGAATATTTACCATGGTCACCATGAAGACAAGAACTTTCAATTGCAAGCATTGAGACTACTATATATGTGCCTCAATTCATGAATCAAATTGATGATGCATTAGGGAAAGTGGTTCGACCAAGGACGACGACTATCGGAAATTTCTTGTCGAATGGAAGAGCTGCCTATCTCTGATTATTCATGGTATAGTATAAAATTTTAGTTCTGATCAGGTGCCATTCATTTTAACTATATGAGGAATTTATGGTGAGGTTGCAAAAACTAAAAAGGATATGGTGCGTCTGAAAGAGAACAATATACGAGGTGTAAAGGATTTTGTGCATGTGTTGGGCTTGGGGGCACAAAGGTAAGAGCCTTGAATTGGCTCGATCCCTGGTGCTTGCATTATCGAACCTTTTCTGTTTCTTCATGCCCTTGTGGTCCCTTGCACCTCTTTTCTTTCTTGCTCATGTCAGGATCCTTGATGAGATCACCTTATTATGTAGCATTGGTGTCCTTTCTACTTCCTACCCTTGCGGCTGATTATTCCCAAAAGAAAAAGGAGAAAATGCAATAGCTATATGCACTCTCTTTTTATTGATATTAATCAATGGACCCATCAAATCTAATAGGAAGCTTAAAAAACTAATAGCATTCTCTTCAAAGTTATTTTTTTTTGTCAACTTAATCCTGGTAAATGCATTGGGGAGTTTAAAGGTATTCTTTTTCCTAATAATAGCTTCACTATATATGATTGAGTTCAATTTTTTTTAATGTAAATTAGTAATTCAAGTGGGAACTATAAAGGGACAATATTGCAGCATAAACTCTTGAATCATTAGGTTATTCGACACTAGTTCTTGTAGTGTCATGTCTTTGTGATGGGAAAACACTTATTAGTATAACTGTGTAAATGTAACAGATTTTGTAGAGTTCTTACTTGATTTCATACATTTGCATTTTGATCTCCTGTATTTGCTCAATATCTCTAACTGATGTTTTCTATAGTTTTAAACGATCTTGCCAGTCTCAGTTTGATCAAGTTTTATGCTGAACCTTTGCACTCTGGAGTTCAATTCACATATATGTACACATTACTTATTTTCAGATCCTGTTTCACTTGTTCGGGATCATAAAATCAAAAGTCAGCTGGTGGACCTTGGGATTACTGTACAAAGTTTTAACGGTGATCTGTTGTACGAACCATGGGAAGTGTATGATGAGACTGGTCATGCTTTTACGACCTTCAATGCGTACTGGACTAGGTGCATGACCTTGCCAATTGAACAGACATCACTGCTTCCTCCATGGAGGTTGGTGCCACCCACAGGTACTTTTCAGCCACATTGAAACATTCTGCCTACATCTATATGCACGAGCAAATACGTACTAATTTAATACATACACAAAACTACGACCTTCGATGCGTCAGGGTCTAGGAGTTACATATGCGCAAATTCATACACAAAAATGCTAGTTTATGGATATCCCCATTGGAACCATTCAATTGTTATGGCACCAAGGATGTTGACCATGACTTGGTCATTAAAATTATTCCATAATATCCTGGTGGCCACCTGTGCTCGCGGATGGAGCTGAGGGGTGCGCTGTCGTTTTGCCCTCGCGCGCGGTAGAGAATCGGTTTGGGCTTAGGGTCAGGAAAAACACGTGAAAGGGGTTTTTAATATACACGCCTGACTAATGGCCACCTAGGCGCCCCAGGCTTCGAATCACCTACACGACCGCCTAGGCTGTGCTAGGCAGGAAATTAAATGTCGTTTTCGGTGTCCATGTTAGTCGGCCAAAAACAAGAAAAGATTCGTTTTCGGTAATTTGTCGGTGGAAAAATTGTAAAATGAAAAGACAAATTTGGGTGGGAATATTTCATTTTTGGGTCAAATTTCGGTGTTTTTCAATGAAAATTTATCGTTTTCGATCAGATTTCGATTTTGTTCGTTTGATATGAAAAAGATGGAATATTTCAGCAATACTTCAAGATAAAGATGACAGTAAAATATTGTCTATTATGAAAAAAAATCAAAATTGAGGAAAAATATAATTTCTTACTGATAAAGATGAGCTTTGTTTTGTTAAAAAAGATAAAAAAATTTAGTGAAATTGTCTGGAAAAAAGACATAATGTCGGATTTCGGTCAAATGTCGGTCATTTCGGTCATTATGTCGGAAGGAAATTTGGTACTATTAAAAATTCGGTCAATTTCTATGTCGGACCCTTGAAAAAAAGACATTTTTCGGTGATTTCTTTGGAAATTTGTCGACATTTGATTCCATGGTGCTAGGTGACGCCTTAACAACCTTGGTTGGGTCAGGTGTAGGTGGCATTCATCCAGCTTGGACAGGATACCATGGTTGCCTCGATGTGTTTTTCATTCTCATCTCGGATGATCAGATCTTTTTCCTTCCGCATACAATGTGCTTGTGCAAAATATTATTTTTGTACACATTACCAGATGATTCTAGATTAGAATGTACTTAGCCAATTTGATTTTGTTGCTGTGCTAGGGACAGGGAGTATTCAAAGCTGTTTGATTGAGGATCTGGGTCTTGAAAATGAAACCGAGAAATCAAGTAATGAATTGTTAAGCAGGGGATGGTCCCCAGGTTGGAGCAATGCAGATAAGGCCCTGACTGAATTTCTTGAGGGGCATTTAATAGGTTACTTGAATAATGGGATGAAGGTGGAGGGAACTACAACCTCGTTGTTGTCACCATATCTTCATTTTGGTGAACTGAGTGTGAGAAAAATCTACCGAAG
Source organism: Chamaelirium japonicum (assembly GCA_947650365.1). Taxonomy (NCBI): domain Eukaryota; kingdom Viridiplantae; phylum Streptophyta; class Magnoliopsida; order Liliales; family Melanthiaceae; genus Chamaelirium; species Chamaelirium japonicum. The sequence goes on along the minus strand of OX393550.1, from coordinate 7,009,480 downwards.
TGTACGAATGAAGCAGATACAGTGGGCAAAAGAAGGGAACTCTAATGCAGAAGAGAGTGTGAACCTTTTTCTCCGATCAATAGGTCTTCGAGAATATTCACGCTATCTTTGTTTCAATTTCCCATTCACACATGAAAGATCATTGTTAGCGAACTTGAAACACTACCCTTGGCGTGCTGATGATGCCCAATTCAAGGCTTGGAGACAGGGTAGGACAGGGTATCCATTGGTGGATGCAGGTATGAGAGAACTATGGGCCACTGGTTGGGTTCACAATCGAACCAGAGTCATTGTTGCAAGTTTTTTTGTGAAATTTTTGCTACTTCCATGGACATGGGGGATGAAATATTTTTGGGACACTTTGTTGGATGCTGATTTGGAAAGCGACATCCTTGGTTGGCAGTATATATCAGGTAGCTTACCTGATGGTCACAAGCTCAATCGTCTCGACAGTCCAGAGGTGTGATGTCTCTAAATTTCCATTTGGAAATTCTCAAAGCTGCGTCCTAGAATAACATGACCACACGTTGTTCGCCTAATATTGATTTCCTCCTTGTTCTGTGTTTTTCTTGGAATACCTTTTGAATATTACAAATAACATTGTGATTTATTTATGTAAATTAACTTCTGTTTGGCAATAAGATTAATATGATTTTGTTCGAATAAAACCTCATAGTAATTAAGTGTTGTTTTGGCACGGACTTAATAGTTGGGCTTAACAACTTTTGATGTCAATTGTGCAAATGAACTACATTCATTGATCTGTCCATACAAATGAATTTTAAATGTAGGAAATTAAAATGGCAAATGGTGTAACCGTGTAAGTACTTACACGTTTTCATCATTCACTGATTAAAGTTCAAAATTTTGATTTCTGTCTACTAAAATTGTCTGTATATTAGTAATCTTAAATAATGTCTTATGTAGATGGTTGCCTTTCTCTGTTTACATGATTTGTCAATTTTCATCATGAACATGCATAAATATCCTCAACTAATTGTATGAAAGGGTTAGGACTGTGGTGTATGAATTAAATAATGTAGATAGAGTTGGATAAAATGCTTGAAGATGTTGGGGTTGGATTCAATGTTGATGGCAAAGGTGCATTGAAACCTTATGCTACACTTCTATAGGCCACCATGTGCTAGACCTTGTCATTAGTTCCTTAGATATACCTTTAAGAACTAGTCTAGGTTGACTCATGCAAAACCTCTTAATCTGAAGTTTCTCCTTGATATTGGATTTTTGTTTAAGGGTCATGAGCCCTCTTATCCAGTCCAGGTTTTGGAACCTTGATCTAGCTAAGTGAATATCAATGTTGTTAAGTGTGGTATGCGGTCTGTGCAATCCGGGATTTCCAATCATTTATGCGATTGTGCAAGCGCATAACTACTTTTGAGATCATATAGCTACTTGTGAGGATTTTTTCTTTAAATTTATTGTAAAAAAAACTGAATTTTAATGTTTACTATAATTTTAAAATAATACTCGGAAGATTAATGTAAAATGAGAATCCATAAATTATATCAATTTCACTAAAATGATCTACACATATACAACAATCAACTCAAGTAATGAAGGGAAGTAGAAGTGACTATGAAATACAAGATGAAAGGACTTAAATTGATTAAAATATAACTATTCAAATAGAACTACAAGAGAGAAATAAACTACGACTCTATACATTTGTCAATTCCCATCGGGGAATGTCTCTAATCCTCCATCACTTCCATTGTTTGGCCCACTTGCTTGCCCATCATCCTTTGAGTTGTCTCCATCTTTTATGTATTCCTCAGCGTTTGTCTCCTTATGTCCTGACAAGAACCTAACCTAGCCCGTGTTTGCTGGCCTCATCCAAGTTTTCCTCAATCTCTGAAGTACCGCCGAGACCCCAATATACCCTCGTTTCTTTGAATGGCACCTGACTGCAACTGTTACCATGTCCACGACTGATGCTTGCACCACTGCTATCCCTCGATAAGCTACTTCTTTGTCTCGAGATTCCCTGCTTCCCCATCAAAATTCGATGTCTACACTTGCGACCAGATCAAGTCATCATACTAGAAGACCCGCTCATACATATCTAATGTCCAAAGGTGATACTCTTGCTCGTTAAACTTGATGGGATCATAAAATCCCGTCTTTGCCTTTTTCTCCAGTATTTATTCGTGCAGCTTTTAATTGTATTACACAAATACTAGCTCATTGAGTTTCTTCTATTCTAAGTGGGTACACTTCATATAAAACTGCAAGATTAAAATTTTGAGTGAGATAGAAGCATAATCCAAATTCCAGCTAGATTACTAAACTGAAATTGCTAGATTAGTTAAGGGATCTTACCATTTCGAACGTACTCCTACTTCGTTTGCTGCTTGGAGCAGGCCATGTATGGCCCAAAATCTTTATGACCAACTTTCATGGAATCAAATGTCGACAGATGTCAGCCGAAATCACCGACATATGTCAGTTTTTGGAGGATCCGACATAAAAAAAGCAGAAAATGTCGACAATACATTTTGTCGACCAACATTTGATCAAAATCTAACAATTGCTGAAATATTTCATCTTTTTCATATCAAACGAACAAAATCGAAATCTGACCAAAAACGATAAATTTCCATCGAAAAACACTGAAATTTATCCGAAAAACGAAATACTTCCACCGAAATTTGTCTTTCCATTTTACAATTTTTCCACCGACAAATTATCAAAAAACGAAAAATTTTATTTTTTTTGGTCGACCAACATGGACACCGAAAACGACATTTAAAACCTTGCCAACTTTTCAACCTTGCATCCTTCATGACTGGATCAACACCATGAGTCAACTACCATCCAATTATAAAATGACAATAATTTGGATTAGAGTTCATATATAATTTACTTAATATAAGAAAATGGAATTGATAATAAATGTAATACTTGGGATCTTTATATCTCCATGTCAAATCCAAATTAATCTATAGCATAGTGTTCCCACCATGTTCATGTACCTATATAGCTGCACCGATATCCTATCCTGTTTGGCTGTTTGTCCTTATCTAGAACCATCTTTTCTAAGACATCAAGCCAACCAATCATAAGATGAACATCCACCTTATTGCAAAGTTACCCAAGATCAAATAAAGATCTTGCAACTGTGATTGCAAAGAGGGATCAATCTTTGAAATTTCACTGACCAAGTCGTAGTGCCACCTGTAGTTAGAGTCTGCGAGCGTACTGAAGCATTCTGGTTCCAAGCTAGATCATAAAGATCCGCAAATAGGGTGACCAAGCTGATGTCATCCACCCATTGATCCTTCCAGAATTTTATGTTGTGTCCATCCCCCAAAATAAGACGAGTGCCACATTTGTACGGAGCTACCACCTTGCATATGCCCTTCCAGAAAGGGGAGGTTTTCTCTGATAGTCGACTTCTTGCTTGGAGCGGAGAGTAGCAACGAAAGTATCTATCCTTAATAATCTTTGATCAATGGTCTTCTTGCTCATTATGAAGCCTCCACCACCATTTCCAAATTAGTGCCTTGTTGAAGTCTTTCAGATTGATGACGCCTAACCCTACCTGATCCATCGCTTTGCAAGCCAGCCCCCAATTCTCCATTGGTAAGATCCAGTTTTGACCAATCAATGAACTCGGAGGCTTCAATCGATCAATCAAGTTGCATTGAGGTGACGGTGCAAGCACAGTGGAGGTGCATGCACATGCAGGGATCCGATAGTCGCAAATTAAGCTTCATAATGTGTCGAGCAAGTGGCGGCGTAAGCACAATGTAGGTGCAGTGATGCTGCGAAGGGTCTGCCGCATATCGCAATGCAATGGCTACAATTCCTTTTTGGTTCGTGGGAAGCATCAAAGGCAAGAGTGTGGCAAGTCATTTTGAAGGAGGGGAAGGCCGTCCGTCGAAGACATTCTCGCTTCGTTGCGACAATCGGTTCCTCTTCAAACATGAGTTTGGGGCGGAAAAGAGCAACAAAAGTCCAGACGCGATGATCTTTCTAGTGGCTACCAACCGCGCACCAGACACATAAAAAATGAAAAAGTGAACCAAATCCAAGGGCGTCACTTACTTCTTTTGTCTCGAATGATTGAATCAGATAATACACAACTATAAAGAACAATCCTGCAAGAGTTGGACTTTTTCTTGTCTCGGTATAGGCAAAGAGGCCACCGCCGAGGAGTAGAGTGCCTTAGACCATGGAGGTGGTGGGTGCGGAAACGATTATGACGGAGGAGGCAATCGGGAAGAGAAGATGCCGATGATGGTGAGACCAACGAAGAAGCAACATCCTCAAAAAGCAAGCCTTGCAAACCCTAGTTCTAATATTGAGATCATGTCACTTGGAGTACTAGACTAGGGAGCAAGGGAAAAGCTTGCAATTGTATTGGGCCTTAGGTCAAACGTATATGTGACAACCAAGATCCAATAGCCAAGTCAAGACTCCTGAGGCTAGGATGCCAAGATGGATGAGGTGAGGTGAGGTATACAAGGCCACAAGTTAGCCCCACATCGTCTGGAGAGAAGGAGATTGTGAGCTACTTATATACTTTCCCCTTCGAAACATAGAAGACGCGTTTTAAAACCGTGCGTCGCTACGGATTTCGTAAGAACTCCGTATTTAAGCGTGCTCGGGCTAGAGTAGTACTAGGATGGGTGACCCCCTGGGAAGTTCTCGCACGCGCACGGGTAAAGCGGACAAAATCTTGTGTGTTTGGGGCGGATGTTACAAAATGGTATCAGAGCCGGTTCTCCTCGCAATGTGGGGGGGGTCTAACCCTACACGAGGACGTGTAGCCCTTAAGGGTGGTGGATTGTGACGACCAAGAGCCAATAGCCAAGACTCCTGAGGTTGTGATGCCAAGATGGATGAGGTGAGGTGTCCAAGGCCACCGAATTAGTCCCACATCGCCTGGAGATAAGGAAATCATGAGCTACTTATATAATTTTTCCTTCCAAACATAATAGCCCTAAGGGGGGTGGATTGTGACGACCAAGATCCAATAGCCAATAGCCAAGAGTCAAGACTCCTGAGGCTGGGATGCCAAGATGGATGAGGTGAGGTGAGGTGTACAAGGCCACAAGTTAGCCCCACATCACCTGGAGAGAAGGAGATCCTGAGTTACTTATATAATTTTCATCCCAAACATAAGACGCGTTTTAAAACCGTGCGTCGCTACGGATTTTGTAAGAACTCCGTAGTTAAGCGTGCTCGAGCGAGAGTAGTACTAGGATAGGTGACCCCCTGGGAAGTTTTCGTACGGGCTCGGGCAAAGCGGACAAAATCTTGTGTGTTTGGGGCGGATGTTATAGTATATGGATCTACATGATGGGATGGCCACCATAGGTGAGAATACCACCAAATAAATAGGTAAATACAAAAATATGTACATTACATCTAATAGCATCCTTCTTAAACAAGTGCACTACATAGCCCCTGTGCCCCCTTTAAGTTAATGGACTTTTTGCAAAATAAGCTCCTCTTTCTGAAAAATCAAGTAGGTCCTTGTTGGGACCAAAACAGATTAAAAACAGAAACAAAAGCAAATTTAAGATGAATATAGGCTATTCATGAGCCAGAGGGCCTCCTCTAAAGTACTTCTTCCGCTTTCGTTGGTATGTGCTAATTGGGCCTTGATCCCCGTCAGTCCTTTATAAGTGTTTGTAGCTTGCACTAACACATTGGTCCTCCAATAGTGGAATCTTGATTGTCTCATCAGTATCAACTCATACAATGTGGAAACCATTATAGGTGTATTAACTCATACAATGTGGTAGCCATTATAGGTGCTCACTCCATCGAGGAATCATACTTGTCCCTAGATAGGCAACTCATATGGAAATCACGATCCTCAAATATAATTAATGTCTAGATTTTACCTAGGTAAGCCCCATCCAGATAGAGCTGGCATTCATGTCATCTTCCTTCTGTCCGGTAAACCTCTAGTTTCTATGTAATGGATTTTAGCCTTTTTAGGTGCAGAATCCTTAAACTGGAGTTACTAAGACTAATATCCCCAAACCCAGGGTAGACCACCATGTTTGTAGAATAAGTCTTGCATCCTTAAAGCTGACACACGGTCTCCTCCATACCCCTTTTTACTTGGCTCATTTATTGATATATCCATATATGCTGGAAATGATGGTAAGTGGAAGGGGTGACTCATAGAGATGAACTCAGCAACTAATTTATTGATGCGATATAATGGCAGTTTGTGCTCCATTTTTCCTTGTAATAGTTACTCGTAGAAGTGATTTAATCAAAGTCCCCAATGTTTATGGGGACCAACAAAGGCTGCTGAAAACCGAGCTCACAATCAAAGGGTCTTGCCCTCTTCATTTTGTCAAATATAGATTTTTTTTATTCAATTGAAGAGTTAGTGGATCTTCATTTAAATTTTGGGCTATTAAGTCTCGTAGCATAAGTACGCACTAATTACTCATGGTTCTGGGAATGTCTGATTTGCTTATCCCATGTATTGTGTATTGTCTCTGAATAAATAATAGAAGAGATGCCTTCAACCGCACATCCTTATGATCAGATAAAAGTTGAAATTTCTTTTACAACTGTTTAAATGACGTCTGCAAATGATATCTAAGTCAATGGGAAATCTGCCTGAAAAATGATTGACTTGAACATTGCATTTTGGTTTGTTGTTTACTTCTTTTTTCTTTTCTGAAAATCAGGCTCAAGGTCGCAAGTTTGATCCAGATGGTGAATATGTGAGAATTTGGCTTCCAGAACTAGCAAGGATGCCTACTGAATGGATCCACCATCCTTGGGATGCTCCAAAATCTGTGCTTCAAGCTGCTGGGGTTGAGTTAGGATTAAACTACCCAATGCCCATAGTGGAAATATATACAGCAAGGGAACGCCTGGACGATGCTGTCGCATTGATGTGGGAACTGGACAGAGCTGCAAGAACTGCAGAACTAAGTGGGTCAACTGAAGTTGTAGCAGACAATTTGATAGGCATGAAAACTTTGGACATTCCGAAGGTCATCGTGAAGAAAGAAGTATCTTATGCTGCTTCGTCTCTTGATCAAAGAGTGCCCTCTATTCAAAAGTTAAAAGGCAGTTTGTGTGAAAACCGCCTGAATAATACGAGTGACAAGAAACCTGACAAAGTTGACTTATACAACCGTGTTGACAAAGCGGAATCCTCGAAGCTGGATGAGGACTTGCTGTCTACAGCAGAATCCTCAACGGGTAGGAAAAGAAGCATCAGTGAAAGTCATTGTGTTGTCCCAACTTCATGCTTTTCTTCATCAGAAATCAGAACACCGGATGAGTATGGATCTTCTAAGCCGCAACTTGCAATCGGATCTTCTTCGAAGCACCCATGGCAAGAAACAGACAGGAATGGAGCAGAGAAGGTAATTTGAGTACAGAAACTTTGGGATGGTAAAACTTTAATAAACCCTTAGTTTAGACACAGCTCTAATTAGATTAAAAGTAGAAATCTTTGTCACCTTTATCATTATCTGTGCATGTGTGTTTCTCTAGAGTTTCATCTTCATTCACCAAACAGACATTTTGAATGCTACATATATGAACCATATTCATCAGTACCACATTATCTGATTTCCTACCTGAAAATCTTTAGTATTAATGAAAACTGAAGTACTAATATTGTCTGCATACATATCAAATGATATTTTGTGGTCCTTCAATTGTATTGATAAATTATGTTTGATTAAAATGCCTTTGTTTTTCCTTCTATGCTTACATCTCTTGGATATGAAGTTAGACCCTTCATATACTATAATCATATTTTTTATTAACATGTTGATTATCTTTGCATGTTTCAAGTGCCACTATAACATCATGACAGATAACAAACTAGCTTTTTAATCATAAGTTCAAATCTTCCAAGATGAACGCCCTTCACTGTGGTTAATTGATAACTGTTTCTTTCAGGATGGGGTTGACGTCCAGAGCAGCATTAAGGGATTGAGACCATGCAAGAGACCTACTTAACTCTAAAAGAAAGAATGAAACTTACTGGGTTCGTCTGCCCTGCACTTTATATTTATGTTTTCCCTGTATCTAATTAATTATGCCTATATTAGATGTTCTTTTCTAATTTTATGTTCAGCTGTAAGCAATTTTGACCTATGGGACTTCACTTTCGTTGAAATATATTGTGGAATTCCTAGAACATCATTACCTTCTTCATGCATAAAACACAGATCATCAAGGCCCTGTGACTTTGTATGAGACCTCCTCTACTCCCGATGGGTAAACAATAAGAGATTAATGATTTGATGTATTAATACACTTCCAGTTTCATCTTACCAATCTTATATCACCACAAGTCTATACCATCTTTTGCTTTTTATTTTCATATTTGTTTATTAGAAGGGACTATATTAGTTCTGTAGTATCCCTTTTTCTGAAGAATTCGCACAATATCCACAGCAGGCTTTTGGCAAACCCCCTACAAGTTTATTGCAAATAAGAATTTTTGTTACAAAATAAAAAATAGACATATTTGTCTTTGAGATGGTGGCTAAAGAAGACTTTTCATCGAAATGGAAGTTCCTCAATTATGTGAATTCCTTTCTTCAGAAGTAATCTTCTATTCCGATAAGCCACCAAAACCCAATTGAAGAGTCAGTAGGAAAGAGACTGCTTCAGGAACATTTGCACATCGGAGAGCTCCTTATTCCTTCATACCACCATAAACACAGCCATCATGATCAAATTCTGACATGGTTTGGAACCTTTCTTGATTCTGTTCTTTTCTAGCTAGACCACATGGCTACAAAAAACTTGCCTTCCTTGCACCTAAAAACTGTTTCAAAACTATTTCAGAAGAAATTAGCAAATAGAGAACATATGTTTTCTCTGCATTAACACAATGCAATATCAACCACCTTGCAAATTCTTCGAGACTAGAAATTGAAACTGAAACGAAGAAAAGATCTGAACTTTCATATGAAACAGACATCTCTAGAGATGTTTCTCATAAGGTAACTCCCTCAAGATTGAGGAAATAATAAAAATATCTTATAGATATTTTTATCAGAAAATCTCCATCTGATATAATCTATGTTCTTACTGGCAATAAAATGGATAATATTACTCGTCAGATCATTATATCTGTTAGATAAAGAGGAAGAGACCTTTTGAACTTAACATCCCATTCCAGATAATCATTGACAAGCCTCATTTGAGAAAAAAATGGTTTCTTTCACGTCTTGGTTTGCTCAAAAATCTGGAAAAGGTAACAAGAGTTAACTCTTTAACAATCTTCTCGAACTTGATGCAGTTGCAGCAGTTCCCATTACCCATTTAGAAGATATTGGTATTCAACATCACCCCCTTCTAAAAATAGAAAGTTTTTACTGACTCTACTCCTCACTTGAAGAGGAGAAAATATTATGTGTTGTGAGATCAAGTGGATCGTGTGGCTGTCCACCGTCCGATCTCCCCTCTTGGATTAGGGTTTTCCATCGGTTACTTGGGCCCTAAGTTAATCCACCCTATAAATAATATATGACCTCTTTGGGTGGGGGGTACATTTTCAGTATCTCTTTACTCCCATATATAACACGTTATTAGCATGACCTCACCGAGCCCGTCCAATCCCACACCACAAGAGAAAGATCGGAGAGAGAGAGAGAGAGAGAGAGAGAGAGAGAGAGAGAGAGAGAGAGAGAGAGGACGGAGCACCAAGAAACCCTCACGATGACAAACGTTATGACGAACAACCTCACGGCATACAAGGTAAGCTCGACTTCTCCCGGCTAAGATCTCTGAACTACCACCGCCGACATCGATAAAGGCCGATGGTACAAAACCCTGTCAGCACCATACCCGATGACATGATCTCGCGACCCACCAGCTGGAGACCTTATCCGGCCATAGGCAACTAAAACACGCCAACAACCGCGGCGGCCACGACCCAGACGTCACTGGCGTCAAGACCTGATTGCGAATCAGCGGCTGCCGGCAACGCAGCAGCCCCGACCGCACACGATGCAGTTGGCAGTCCGCTCCGGGCGTCGAGCAACCGTGACAACCACGATGTCGGTCGACGGCCGGCATCGTCGGCGCTTGAGTCAAAGCGACGCACGCGAACGGCGATGGCCTGCGCACGGGGTGGCCTTGGCGTGGTTCAGTTTAGGGTTTCTCCAGTTCTATCGGAGAAGATAAACAATAACATGTTTTTTTGATTTTGAGTTGTTGGGTTTTAAACTCAATTGTTTCAAATCCGACTGGTTATAAAACCCTAAACCTGACCCGAATGTGTTAATACATACCTAATTGTATTAATAACAGATCCGACTGGTTATAAAACCCTGGACCCGTCCCGTTATAATGATTTCAAACTCGTCAACGACTTAAGTGGTAAACTCAACACAAGTGCATGCTCTAAATCCAACCCGAACCCGAATTGGGTTTACATAACCGAACCCAGGCCAAACCAGACTAGATCTGGCCTGAACCTAGGCCAGACCACACCAGACATGGCCCTAACCCAAGCCAGGCCCAGACTAGACCTGAGCCCAAGCTCAGACAGGCCCAAATCCAGACCCAATCTGTTTTGAGACCCAATCTGCTTTTTATTTAATCTGTTTTTGATCTAGACCATCTATTTTGATATTGTGATTATGGGTTCGATTGAGTCCCGATCTGATCGATCCAAGTATGGATCCCAACTATTTGGACCATTCCAGACGCATCCATGTAGTTCGATTTAATAAATACAAATTATTTAATGCATGTTTAAATCTGGACTGGACCATCAATTTTAGTTATGTGTTTGTGAGCCCGATTTAGACCTGATCTGGACGATTCATATATGAATCTTGAGTATTTGGACCGTTCTGGATACATCGATATGGTCTAATTTTATAAACTCCACTATTTTACATCTTATCACTATTTATGAACATGTAATTGATAAATATCTTGTTTAATTAAATTGATTAATATGAGTTTATTTATTGGGCTTATTTCTACTTCATAATTTAAAATAGATATACTACCTTTATCTTGTAATTCATTTGATAGTATGGATTAATCTTATTCTGATTAGTTAACAATAGTTTTCACTATTGTCAATACAAACATAATCTTGTCCCTTCATCCATAGTCTTGTGTAAGCTTGGTCCTAGTCAGCCAAGACAGTACAATATGACTATGGATACCTTATAATTAGTTTTTCATTATTTAGAGGGTCAGTAGTCACATAGCAGTTCCTTAAATTCGGTAGTTTTAATTAGTTTTCTGATTATGCAATGCTTATAATTCAATTTTGCTTCCCTCTTATGTCCCCATATATCAAACCTATCCTAATTAGAATTTAAGGCCTCTGAAGTCAGTGGCAAGAATTATCGAGCCTGGCATCTAGATGTCACTCTTCACTTGCAATCGAAGAAACTAGGGAGTGCAATCGAGGAAAGAAACATGATTTATCTTAAAGAGAAAACTAGGACAACAATCTTATTACGTCATCACCTTCATCCCGATCTAAAAAATGAATACCTTACCGAGGTAGATCCCCTTACCCTATGGAAGTCCCTGAAGGACAGGTATGATCATAAGAGGATAGTTATTCTCCTAACGGCCAAGAATGAGTGGATGAACCTGCGATACGAGGACTACAAATCAATATCAGTATACAACTCAGCCATGTTCAGTGTAACCTCTCACCTAAAATTATGAAAACCTGTCAATGACAGTCAAATAATTGACAAGACACTGTCTACTTTCCACGCCACAAATGTACTCCTGCAGCAGCAGCAGTATCGTGAGCGTAACTTCTCAAAATTTGTTTATGTCATCTTTATCCTCTTAGTTGCAGAAGAAAATAACAAATATCGAGCAAGGGTCGTGGTTGAAGAGGCGGTCATAACTATCCCAAAAGATGTGGTAACCATGGAAGAGGTAGCCACCCTGGAAGAGGCGGCTACAATGATTAAAAAAAATGTGACCACCCTAGAAGAGGTGAGTATAATCCACTAAATATTATAAATTTAAGAAAGCAAAATGTTTGACATGGGGAATGCTCCTCCCACAGAAAACCCACCACCTACAAACAAAGCACAAGAAGCTTGTTACAGATATGGAGACGTAGGTCATTGGTCACGCATTTGTCATGTATCGAAGAAAAAGGTGGAATGATACCACAGTTACCAAAAGACAATAGAGGCAAATATGGCAGACGATTTTGATGACATAGATGATATTCCCTAATGTACTCAGTTAAAACCCTCGGAATTCTATAAAGATAACGATGATAGACCTGACAACAAAATAATGAAGGTCTAGATGTTATAGCATTAGATTTAGTAGTTATTATTTCTAGACAGTTGGACATTCATGTTATTCAATATTATGTTTTCTATTCCAGTTTTATATATAATATTGCTTCTTTCGTTATTATCTAGAAAATAAGTAATACAGTTTATATTTCATTTTAGAAAATGATTTTAGCCCTCATAATTTGTCTACCATAGCTTGATCTACACAAATAATAGAATGCTCTGGAAGAGTCAATCATGTGTTACCAAATGGTACCCATTTATTTATCCAAAGTGCTTTGCACTCAAGTAGTTCTAGAAAAACCTTACTGAGCTTCAAAGATATTCATATGAATGGATACCACATCGAACACAAAAACAAAGTAAATGAGGAATACCTCTGCATCGTATCTAACGTTAGAAACCTGAAGTTTACATTAGAAAAATTCTCCACCCTTTCTATAGGGATATATTATTCTCGTATTGGGATAGTCGAATATCATGCAATTAGGAGCCAGAAGCTCATTGCCAATGAGAAGTTTTTGATAAGCTAGAAGCTTAAAGACCCTGTTGCCATAAACCTTTGGCATGACCGATTTGGTCATCTTGGATCCTCTATGTTTAAAAGGATCATAGAGAATTCTACTGGCCATCCTTTTGGGATAACCTCTGAGCCACCACCTTTCCTTTCTAGAATACAAGGTGACAGTTGTGGACCTATACATCCATATAGTGGACTTTCTACATGTTATACGGTATTTTTAGATGCCTCGACCAGATGGTGATACGTTTGTCTTTTATCCACTAGAAACTTAGCTTTTGCTAGACTACTTACCTAGATTATCAAGCTTAGAGCTCATTTTTCAGACCATCCTAGAAAATCTGTTAAATTAGACAATGTAGCTTATTTCACCTTCCCAAGTCTTTGATGATTTTTGTTCATCAATAGAAATTGATATAGAACATCATATTCCCTATGTTCATATCCAAAATGGTTTAGCGGAGTCTCTTATTTAACGACTTTAGTGGGTAGCTAGGTTATTCTTAATGCAATCTAGACTTCTTGCTAATGCTTGGAGGCTTGCCATACTACATACGACAATGATTATTCAACTTAGACTCACAGTCTACCATAAAACTTTTCCTACTCAATTGGTGTCAGGAAACCAACATAATATCTGGCCTTTGCGAAAATTTGGCTTTGCAGTACAAATTTCTATCACGCTACCAAAGAGAACCAAAATGGATCCCCAATGAAGGATATGTATTTATATTGGTTTTGAATCACCATCAATTGTTAAATACCTAGGGCCCTTAACTGGTGATCTTTTTTCCACAAGGTTTGCGTATTGCCAATTAATGAGTTAGAATTCCTACCGTTAGGGGGATATTAGAACACAGGTATTCCAAAAAAATAAGAAATTATCGTGGAATATTTCAACTCTATCTCATCTAAACCGTAGGACTTCCCAATGTGAATACAAAATTAGGAGAATTATGTATCTACAGAAAATTACAAACCAATTACCTGATATATTTAATGATGTAGCTAAAGTGACAGTCACATGTGCCAGCTATGAATACGCCTGCTCGAATTAGTATCCCAAAAGGACAGCTTTCGAACAAAGCAACAAATGAGTCCACTGCACGCTAGAAGCGTGGCGGACCTATAGGTTCCAAAGATTTAGCTCTCAGAAAGAGAAAGTTAAATAAAAAAGCATGCTCTAAGAAAGCTCCAAAAGTAGTACCTCTTAAAGAGACGATGCATAATGCGCTGGTCGAGATTATGCCCCAGATCCTTGAAGTGACTGGGAATGAAAGGCCCGATTTTCCTGAATCCATACATAATGCTCCGGATGAGGTTATGTCACAGATCTTTGAAGTGACTGGGGAAATGGTATCGACACCGAACAATGATGAAATCTTAATACTCTAATTATATTTAGGAGAAATTTGGAACCGAAAGAAAGTAGACATCGATAACGTATTTACATATACAGTAGCTACTGAATAACAAAGGCCAATGATATAAATGGTGATAATGAACCAAATAGCATCCATGAATGTCGACAAATGAGGAATTGGACAAAATGGGAAGATGTTATTTAAGCAGAACTGAATTCCCTTGAAAAATGCGGAGTAATAGGACCTATAGTACAAACATCATTCGGAATAAACCCAGTAGTGATGGGGACATCGAGCAGCGCCCATGGCGCGTGTACCAGCGCAGGAGGCGCCCCCTGAGCCTATGGCTCTGATCAGACAGTCAGCACCATCGTGGATGTTTTCATTTTTTTTTTTTTTTTTGCATTGTGTTATTTAGTCCCACCTCGACTTCTAGGGACTTTCGTTTGTTATCGCATGCCTTTATATAGGCCTGCCCATGGATCATGTAATGGCACTGAAGAATGAAATAAAATTTTGTTTTTCTCTACATGCTTGTTGAGAGAAACCAGGGTGAGGTGTGTGAAACCCCAATCCCAAACCCTAGGCATGTGAAACCCTAGGTGGGTACTAGGTGTGTGAAACCCTAGCCCAACCCTTACCTCACCCCTCTCTCTCTTCCTCTCCTTCTCCCCCGCGAGCCACCCGGCCTTTGCCCGTGCCGCCCGACCCCCGGCCTCCCTCCTTGCCGCCGCCCATCCCGATCCCCCTCCCTCCCCTCCTACCTAGCCGGACCGACCCCCACTCCCTCCCTTTTCCCTCCCGCGGCCTAGCCGACCCCGGCCCCCCTTGCTGCCCGAACCCCGACCCCCCACTTCCCTTCCCCCTTTCCCACAACCCTACCCGAACCACACCCCTCACCCCGCGCCCGATCCCACCTCCCTCTCCTTCGCCACCCGAACCCGACCCCATTCCCTCCTCCTTCTCTCCCCTTCTGTCTCTCCTCTGCAGCCCGACCATCAACCCGACCCGACCCCTCCTCTCCTCTACAGTTCGCTCCCAACCCGACACTAACCCTCATCCCCGGCTTCGCCCCGTGCCCGAGTTCGTGTTCCCCGACGCACTTCAGCATGCTTGCATGGCCGCACGACTGGATGGTTGACCCGGACGCTGATCACGGGTTCAATTGAGGGTGCTGACGGCTGACCCGGACGCTGATCATGGGTTCGATTGAGGATGCTGACGACTCCTGGATATTTGATCATCATTTTCGGAGTCCCTATTCCTGAGGCCAAGCATGAGCCTCAGTAGGTACGTCTCTTTCCAGTAGGGTATTTCCGGTAATTCTACTAATCGGATCTCCAGTATATTATCTGTGCCGACGGCTGTCCACCATCGTGAGGTTGTGCGTCCCCATCTGCCTGTTAAGTTCATTAGTATTTGATATTGCGGGACGGACTCGTGTCGTTTAATTTAAGCATTATTTATTGTAATTCTTAGAACTGAGATCGAATTGCCTGATGCGAGAAGTTTCTGTTAAAACCCATTATTCCCTGCTGATGGTTTGAATAAACTTCCTACCTGAGACTTTTAATTCATAGCGAAACATTGCTAGGACAATTAAACTACTGATTTCCTGCCCACCCGCAATCGTTTCGCATCATTTTTGGTATCAGAGCATGGTTGTAGGTAGGAACTGTCATGCATTAGTTGTACTGCATCTAGAAAAATTTTCTTTTAACTTTTGCATTTGATTGCCATATTTAACAAAAAAAAAAATTCAACATGCATCATGTTGTGAGTTTGTCTTTGCATGCCAACCCCTGAGGTAGGTCCTATCTGTTAAGAGAGTCGAGTGAGTCGGACAATATGGATCCTGATGTCTTAACTAGGGCACTTGCCGAGTTAGCCCAAGGAATAGCAACTATGAACCAGAACCTCACCGCTTGTCAACGTGACACCAATGGCCGTTTTGACCGTTTGGACCAAGCTCCACCGCTAGCTCCACCACCCCTAGGCACTCAAGATTTTCGGCCACCTTGGCAGAACAATCAAAATCCGGGTAAACAGTATCTCCGGAGCATCAGGTTACAGGTGCCCTCTTTCGATGGCAGGCACGATCCCCAATTCTTTTTGGACTGGCTCTAGTCCATGGACCGATACTTTGCCTGGTACCCTTTAACCGAACCGCGAAAAGTGCAATTCGCTGCCATGAAGCTTAGTGGACCCGCCAGCCAATACTGGACTAATTTAGAAGCCTTGAGAGCCGCCAAAACTCAGGACCCCATTGATACTTGGGTCGCCATGAAGAATGAGCTAAAAGGCAGGTATGTGCCCCCATCATATCGAGCCCACCTATTGGACCAGTGGCACCAATTCACCCAAGGCAACAAATCAGCCAGGGACTATGTCACCAAATTCGACGAGTTCCTAACTCGCTGCAATGTCCTCAGAACAGAAACCCCTGCCCAGGTCCTGGCACGTTTTCGATCAGGTTTGAGAGAAGACCTGAGAAGTGAGCTCCTTGCCCGAGATGTTACAGAGTTGGAAAGAGCCTATGCCTTAGTTCAGAACCTCGATAGCATTAGGTCCAACCATTTCCATCGGGATCAAGATTCCCGAAGCAAAGTCCCTCGGCCTTTCTCGGATAGCTACCTAAGTCGGCCCTACCCCAACGAATCCCAACCAAGAGCCAACTCCACCAGTAGAAGCAATGAGAGAGACAACCATGACAAGGTCCCTGAGAAAGACTTCTCCAAAGTTAGTCCCCTCATCACGTGTTGTAAATGCCAAGGCTACGGACATGTGGCCGCAAACTGTGCAAGCCATGTCAAAGTCAACATCATTGATGGCAATCTCATTGAAGTGATAGAGGCTAAAGAGGCAGAATTCGTCTATCAAGCTGAAGAAGAAGATGGAGACTTTGATGATGATGACGAAGCCATCTTGACTTCCCTTAAACCAATGTCATCTCCCTCCATGTCAGTTGTTAGGTGCGCCCTGTCTCAACCCAAGGACAAGAAGGTCAAACTGGGTCCCTGCCAACCTAAGAGTAGTCAGGCCGAACAGCAATCAACTCTAGCTAAAAAGATTTTCAAGGAGCATGATTCGGTCCTAATCTTCGTAGACCGATTTTTTGAGGTGACCCATTTCCTCCCTTGTTCCAAGACGTCCGATGGCGTCATAAAATTACACGGATTGCCTGAAATCATGCCCAACAAGGATATCAAGATCACCAGTTTTTGTTGGAAAATCCCATGGCACAAGCTGGGCATGATTTCAGACCAATGATTCCCAGACCAATGACCAGACTGAAGTTGTCAATAGGAGTCCGGGAAACCTTGTCCGTACCTTGATAGGTGAACACGTTAAGACTTGGGATCTGAAACTGTCAATAGCCGAGTTTGCATATAACACATCTATCAATAGGTCCACCGGTATGAGTCCTCATGAAGTCATGTATGGGTTCAAACCTAGGCAACCAGTCGATCTTATTCCCATGTCTGAGCATCATAGAATTTCCAAGTCGGCATCTGTTTTTGCATCTCATGTGCATGATCTACATATGGAAATCAGTAAAAAAATTGAACAGAGCAATGCGAGCTATAAATTAAGGGTCGATGCCCGGAAGCGAGTTCAGACTTTCAGTGTGGGAGTTTATGTGATGGTCCGGGTTCGTCCGGAACGACTTCCTTCGGGAGCCGTTAAGAAACTACATGCACGCAGTGCGGGTCCTTTTCGGGTTCTAAAAGATATAAATGATAATGCTTATTTTATTGTATTACCCGAGGGTTTTGGCATCAGTCCCACCTTCAATATTAAAGATCTAGTGGCTTATAATGGCCCATATTTTAACCCTGGAAATCCGTTGATAGTTGAGCCTACCCTGGACCCTGCCCCTGAGTGCCCCCCTCCCCTCACTCCCAGAAATATCCCCACCATATACAACAAAAGGCATTGATAATATTCTGGATGACGAGATTGTCTCGGCAAGACAGTGGAATCCGACAGTACCTGGTTCACTGGAAAGGAAGGCCCCATTCTGAGGACGCGTGGATTGAGCATCAGGGACCCCAGCAGATGGACCCAGACCTGCTGGAGCTGTACGAGAGCCACACCGAGCCTTACTCGACGGAGTCGAGTTCTCTCCCACCCCGGGAGAATGATGGGGATATCGAGCAGCGCCAATGGCGCGTGTACCAGCGCAGGAGGCGCCCCCTGAGCCTATGGCTCTAATCAGACAGTCAGCACCATCGTGGATGTTTTCATTTTTTTTTTTTTTTTTTTGCATTGTGTTATTTAGTCCCACCTCGACTTCCAGGGACTTTCGTTTGTTATCGCAGGCCTTTATATAGGCCTGCCCATGGATCATGTAATGGCACTGAAGAATGAAATAAAATTTTGTTTTCCTCTACATGCTTGTTGAGAGAAACCAGGGTGAGGTGTGTGAAACCCCAATCCCAAACCCTAGGCGTGTGAAACCCTAGGTGGGTACTAGGGGTGTGAAACCCTAGCCCAACCCTTACCTCACCCCTCTCTCTCTCTTCCTCTCCTTCTCCCCGCGAGCCACCCGGCCCTTGCCCGTGCCGCCCGACCCCCGGCCTCCCTCCTTGCCGCCGCCCATCCCGATCCCCCTCCCTCCCCTCCTACCCAGCCGGATCGATCCCCACTCCCTCCCTTTTCCCTCTCGCGGCCCAGCCGACCCCGGCCCCCCTTGCTGCCCGAACCCCGACCCCCCACTTCCCTTCCCCCTTTTCCGCAACCCTACCCGAACCACACCCCTCACCCCGCCCCGATCCCACCTCCCTCTCCTCCGCCACCCGAACCCGACCCCATTCCCTCCTCCTTCTCTCCCCTTCTGTCTCTCCTCTGCAGCCCGACCATCAACCCGACCCGACCCCTCCTCTCCTCTACAGTTCGCTCCCAACCCGACACTAACCCTCATCCCCGGCTTCGCCCCGTGCCCGAGTTCGTGTTCCCCGACGCACTTCAGCATGCTTGCATGGCCGCACGACTGGATGGTTGACCCGGACGCTGATCACGGGTTCAATTGAGGGTGCTGACGGCTGACCCGGACGCTGATCACGGGTTCGATTGAGGATGCTGACGACTCCTGGATATTTGATCATCATTTTCGGAGTCCCTATTCCTGAGGCCAAGCATGAGCCTCAGTAGGTACGTCTCTTTCCAGTAGGGTATTTCCGGTAATTCTACTAATCGGATCTCCAGTATATTATCTGTGCCGACGGCTGTCCACCATCGTGAGGTTGTGCGTCCCCACCTGCCTGTTAAGTTCATTAGTATTTGATATTGCGGGACGGACTCGTGCCGTTTAATTTAAGCATTATTTATTGTAATTCTTAGAACTGAGATCGAATTGCCTGATGCGAGTAGTTTCTGTTAAAACCCATTATTCCCTGCTGATGGTTTGAATAAACTTCCTACCTGAGACTTTTAATTCATAGCGAAACATTGCTAGGACAATTAAACTACTGATTTCCTGCCCACCCGCAATCGTTTCGCATCAAGTAGGTTTTAGATGGGTGTTTCTCCGAAAGAGGAATGCAAATAGTGAAATTCAAAGATATAAAGCACAACTTGTGCACAGGGTTTCTCGCCGAAACCCGGGATCGATTACGAGGAAACATATTCTCCTGTAATGGATACAATAACGTTCATTAGCTTAACAATATCTGAAAAACCTCTCATGAGGCTAATGGACATCACGATTGTATATGGAGAACTAGATACTGAAATCTATATGAAGATCCTTAAAGAATTTAAGTTGTCAGAAGCAAAGTCCAGAAGCACACACTCAATTATATTAAAATGTATGTTGTACGGGTTAAAACAGTATGAAAGACTATGGTACAACCATCTGAGTGAATATATGTCTAAAGAAGGTTATAAAAGGGATCATGTATATCCTTGTGTGTTTATAAAGAAATCCCCGAATGGATTTTCTATAGAGCAGTGTATATTACTGACATCAACATAATCAGGACTCTGGAAGAGCTCGAAAAGGCTGCTAACTCTTTGAAATGAAAGACCTAGGTAAAACTAAGTTTTGTCTTGGCCTCCAGATCGAGTATCTGGAGAGTGGAATTTTGGTCCATTAATACAATTATATTGAGAATCTCTTGAAGAGATTTAGTATGGATAAATTTTATCCATTAAGTACACCTATGGCATTCGGTATTTGGATATTGAAGGATATTCATTTAGACCAAGTGAAGAAAACGAAGATATAGTTGGTCTTGCAGTACCATATTTAAGTGACGTTGGGTCATTACTGTACTTAGCACAGTGCACTAGACCTGACATAATATTTTCTATAAATGTACTTGCTAGATATAGTTCTGCACCTACTCGTAGACACTGGAATGGAATTAAATACATATTGAGATATCTTCGTGGAACTATTGACGTGATTGTTTTATTCTTGTAATCAGACTAACCAGATTGGAAATGTAGATTCAGGTTATCTTTCTGACCCATATAAGGGTCATTTACAAATATGTTATGTTTTATAAATAGTATTGTAGTTATATCTTGGTGTCAAGGTACAAAATCTCGAGAAATTTTGCGAAATATCTCTGTTTTCTCAGACATCGGCACGAAATTCCTATTGCGATATCGAACGGAATGGAAATCACGATAATATCGCGATATGTCGCACGATATATTTGTCGGCAGGAAATATCGCGATGTTTCGTGAAAATTTCGAGATATTTCGGGATTTTGGCACCGAAATGTTGGGACTGACTGGTTATAAAAGGGGACTGGGGGTTTCATTCTCAGCAGCTTATTTATATATAATAACATTTAAGTAAATGTCGTGCGAATACCCTCCCATTTGATTTCAATAAAAATATCAAAAAAATCAAAAACCAAGTGAATCAAAAAGTATACTTTCAGTTTTAGTAGGAGAAAACAGTTTTTTCGGTTTTTTATAAAATTTGTATGTTGAGAAAAGTGGTTAAATCAACTCATTTTTAGCTCAAAAATTTAGCTCAAAAATTCCACAAGATGTAGAACTACATGTGCATCTAGAAAACCATGGCCCGTCAAAGAAATTTTTGAATGTATAAAAACTTTTCTTTATAAAAACTTTTTTTTTCAGACTTATTAAAAAAACAGTGTTTTGCATTTCAGCGTAATTTTTGTACGATTTCAAACTTGCACAACTTTCTTATTTTAAATCCGTTTTCAAAATCGTTTGAAGCATTATTTTAACAATCAACTAATCTTTATTTTGGAAACATTTTTATCCACAAAAAAGATTAAAAACTATTCTAAAAATAAAGATCAAAACATAACCAAACAAGACTCACAGACTCAAATACAGAATACATGCTTTATGAAGCTTTACACCCGTAGATAGGGTACAAATATTATCTGAGTATTCCAAATTGTGTATATAAACTTGGTTTATGACTGCAGAGATTCACTGAAAAATTTTATTAAAAAATCAATATTTTCACCATTTCTATAAAATCACAATATTTCCACACTGTCAAAATATTTCCATATCCAGAGGGTTGAAATATTGACCAAAATGGAAATTTCATACCTTGCTTGGTGTTCTACGAAACAAACTCTGGTAGCTGCCTCCTCAAATCATTCAGAAATTTTGGCATTATATGAAGCTAGCAGAAAGTGAAAGTGAAGCAAGTTCGATCCTGCGACAACCCTGCAGACCTCTTCACCAAGTCACTACCAAAGTCAACTTTCCAAAGTTAGTTCATGGTATTGAAACTTCAAAGACTTCATCAAGTATATTGTTAAGTGATGTAATTAACTGAGGGAGTTTTTCTTTATTTGAACAATGTAATCTTGGGGAGGGTAGTTCTAGGTACAACATCCTGAAGTATGTTAAGGATCCTGAAGTATGCTAAGCGCGTTGTACTCTTTTTACTTGTTGAACTGGTTTTACCCATTGGGTTTTCCTACCAAAAGGTTTTAACGAGGCAGCATGATGCGTGTTTATCATTGTTCTTGAAGAACATTATAATTGGTGGACATCCAAGGGGGAGTGTTATGAGATCAAGTGGATAATGTGGCTGTCTACCGTCTGATCTCCCCTCTTGGATTAGGGTTTCTCATTGGTTATTTGGGCCCGAAGTTAATCCACTTTATAAATAATATATGATCCCTTAGGGTGGGGGGTACATTCTCGATATCTCCTTTCTCGTTCATAACATTTTGTAATATCTTTATGTAATAGTTATTATAGTTCTACTCCATCCTTCAATAGACTCATGTTGAAGCCTCCATAACCACTTTCCCAACATTGTTTTGTTACAATCGCTAAGATGAATGATTCTCAACCCAACAAGCTCCTTTGTTTTCAAAGGATCTCCAACTTCATTAATAAGAGCTTTTAGCATTGTTAGGGCTGCAACTTGGGTGGGTTGGACCCGACCCAACCCGACTTTTGGACAGGTTTGGGTTGATGTATTTGAAAATTGGGTTAGGCTAGGGTTGAAAAAATACAACCTGAGTTGAATTCGGGTTGGTCTTGGGTTGAGGGGTCGGACAACCTGAACCCCAAGGACTTATGTATGTCGGTTAGTCTGTGATACATAGGTAACAATCACAACCATCTCGAGTACTCATAAATTGAGGGGTTGCAATCACAAACATCTTTTTCACCTAGTTATTTTTTTTCTTCTTGCTTAACAAATAAAAACATTATTTATGATCAAGTGTATTTCATGGATAGAAATGCAACAAAAGTTGTATGATATTGTTAGCAAGTATAAGTACTTTTTAGTTTTTGATCTTCAAATGTCAAAATTTAAACAATGATTGAAAATAAGTATACCCAAGCCCGCATAAACCTGGCCCGTCTTACCAACTTGGGCTAACTCGAGCCTAACCCGAGCGTGGAAATTTTTGCCTGGGTTGGGCTTGGGCTGTTCATCTCGGGTTGGAGGTTAGGTTGGGTTAGAGTTAGGGTGGAGCGTTTTAATACTTGGGTTGGGCTTGGGTTGACCCCCAACCCGATCCAACTTGCCCGAGTTGCAGCCCTAAGTATTGTCACCTCCCTTCTAGAAAAAGTTCCTCCGGAACTTATCAATCCTACTTTTAATTACACAAAATTGGACAAAAAACGAAGGGGATAACATGAAGGGATAGATATTGGCACAACTCGTTCGGCATGGAGAAACATTGGGAACCACAATCTCTTTCTTCAAATAGTTTCTCGTTTCAGGTTCTTCGAAAGAATCAACTGACTTCACAAAATTTGATGAAGTATATGTACCACGTAGTGAAAGATACTTACCATTTGATGTGATGCCTACTACAGTGTACCTTTTACTTTAACTAATTGGAAACAAATAATGACTTGATGAAATTATTTAAACTAGGAAGGGACAAAGAGTATCAATCACAGCCAAGGTACAAAATCTCACGATATTTCGCGAAATATTGTGAAATATCTCGGTTTTCCCAGACCTCGGCACGAAATGTCTACTGTGATATCAAACGAAATGGAAATCACGATAATATCGTGATATTTCGCACGATATATTTGTCGGCACAAAATATCGCGATATTTCGTGGAAATTTCGAGATATTCCGGAAAATTTCGAGATATTTTGGGATTTTGGCAATGAAATATTGGGACTTACTGGTTATAAAAGGGGACTGGGGGTTTCGGTTTCAGCAGCTTATTTACATATAATAACATTTAAGTAAATGTCGTCTTATATGTAAATAAGCAAATACGCCCCCATTTGATTTCAATAAAAATATCAAAAAAATCAAAAACCATGTGAATCAAAAAGTAGGTTTTCAGTTTTAGTAGGAGAAAACAGTTTTTTCGGTTTTTCATAAAATTTGTATGTTGAGAACAGTGGTTAAATCAACTCATTTTTAGCTCAAAAAATTCCACAAGATGTAGAACTACAAGTACATCTAGAAAACCATGGTCCGTCAATGAAAATTTTGAATGTATAAAAACTTTTCTTTATAAAAACTCATTTTTTCAGACTTAGTAAAAAAACAGTGTTTTGCATTTCAGCATAATTTTTGCACGATTTCAAACTTGCACAACTTTCTTGTTTAAGTCCATTTTCAAAATCGTTTGAAGCATTAATTTAACAATCAACTAATCTTTATTTTGGAAATATTTTTCTCCACAAAAAAGATTAAAAACCATTTTAAAAACATAGATCAAAACAGGACCAAACAAGACTCACAGACTCAAATGCAGAATACATGCTTTGTGATGCTCTACACCCGTAGATAGGGTATAAATATTATCTGAGTGTTCTAAAACGTGTATCTATACTTAGTTTATGAATATCCAGAGTTTCATTCAAAAATTCTATTAAAAAATCAATATTTCCACCATGTCCATCAAATCACAATATTTCCACACTGTCGAAATATTTTCACGAAATATTTCCATTTTCCAGGAGGTCGAAATATTGACCGAAATGGAAATTTCGAACCTTGATCACAACCAACCTATAACTTACAAACAATGCTGTATAACGATAATAGCATATTTCCAATAACAATATGTAAAATCAGTCCCAAACAGAATTTAAATGCAATGCTTTCAATAAAGAACCAAGCAGAACGTCATACCAAATATACTAAAGCACCACCGGATGTTTTAGTACCAAATATGTTTCCAACAAGTTTTAGGACCAAAATATGATGTTTCAGGACCGATTGAGAGGAGAAAAACTGAATTTCTGCTCGCATGAATTTCAAGACCGCAATGAAAAAGAAGAGGGGACAATCTCTAAAAGAGGTTGGATCACTAGAAACTAAAGATCGATGGATACTTTCTTAGGATGTGATAGATGACGAGTGTCTGCCTCTGAATCTGTATCGATGTTGCCTAAATCCTTGCCATATAGCCCGAAAGTCTGGAAGAAGTGGCGGAGAGGAGAGTAGTGGTCAAGAAGATCGAGATACAAAGCCAGGATAAATCAATCATTGAAGAAGAGAAGTCTTCGCCCGATCTTCGCGAAGCCGTAGAAGAAGTTTTGATGGCGAGGGAGAAACTTGTGAAGAAGAAGAAGAAGATAAAAATGCTAGATGATGATGGAGGGGAATAGGTTTCCGAGAGACGCACTCTCCAAACACGAGGGTTCAATTCTTCTTCAATAGCTTTCTCTCTAGGTTTCATAGGAGTAATATTTATAAGAAAAGGGGAATAGACGAGACAAAAAGAAAACAGGAGAGGCGGCGGCTAGGGTTTTGGGATGCATCCTCTCGCCCTCGATGTGATTTTGGCGCTCCAACGCGACTTAAAGCACATTTGATCTCATCCCTCGGATGGATCATCCAATGATGCTTTATTCTTTCATTAATAAACCTCGTACGGTAAGTCGGGCTAACCCTGCTGATAACATGGTGCAAACAACCTTCGCACCTAGACTATGCATAAAATAAAAACATTAATAACTTATAATTCGTAAGTTGGTTTGAAACGAAATAAAAACAAAAATTGTTCTTAATTAAAAGAACAACATAATGACGGGGAAATTTTTGCGATCAGCTACATTGAAATCCATGCACGGCTGAAACATTGACCAATTGTCATCTTTCTTCGTGTAGACTCGAGCTCATCTACATCACCTTTCCAACCTAAGAGTCTTCCGTCACTCTTCTTAATAAGATTCTGTCTATGCTCTTTTTTTTATTACTTATCATGGATAGGAAGACCAACATGTTTAAAGACAGCTTGCCTATCTTACAATATAGAAGATCAACCAAGTCTTCACCCTTGGATCGTTGTCTTCCAAATATAGATAAGGCTTACCTATTTGAAGGCTCGAAAACAGCTCAAAACTGCAGATAAGAATATTTAGAATCATCAGATGATCTTCTTCACAGAGGTAGAAAAGTAGTGTCATCAGGATGGTGTAAATCTTTCCCTCTGTCCTGCTCACACCCTAATCCAGAAATAGAACAGATCACTGCATTTTTTGGTCAGAGCTTAAACACATCGACAAGTGGATAAAGCAGGGGCTATAGAGGACTCCTTGCTATGTTGCTACAACCACACTAAGCTGAACTGGAAGATTGGAAGATCATGGACAGAGAGAGATCTAAAAGGCCCACTTCTTGTTGAAACCTTTAGCATTCTGTCATGAACCTTCTCAAATGCAGCTTGAGTGCAACTCCCTCATCCTTAGCATTAAGCTGAGGTGAAAACATCCGCACTGAAACAACACTAACAAAAATTAGCGGCTTTTATCGTACTTCGATAATTCTTCACCAAAAATCCATTACACCCTTCATTCTATTAGCCAAAAAAATTGTTTTAATAGGTATATAATCCGAGATCCTCGCATCGTTGCTTTGCAATATTTTCTTTGATAACGTCACAGTAGTGCTGAAAGAACTGCGTGGAAAACCCAAACGGATCGGGTGATTTGTTCCCACGTTATGCAAACCAGTAGTAATGATTTTATTTTTTTTGAGAAATCCCTCTAAGTGGAAGAGGGGGGGTTCGGCCTTGACCCCTACCAGTATATTAAAATAAGTGTAAGAGGCACCATACACCCAAAGGATGACCCCGACCAACACAGCTAACTCGCATAGCCCAGAAGCTCTAACAAGAACAAAAGACTCTTGGGTCTCAAGACTTTGAAGCTCTCGCCTTTCCAACTCACGGATTTGAACTAGAAAGGACTTCGAATCCACCCCCTTACAAGAAAAGCCGATAGACGAACCTATATCGAGAATCGTGTCGTCCTCCAACATATTAAGAGATTAGTTCTGCCCCTCCTCATCAAAGTTTGACACTTGATCCCGAAGATTATGAATGGGGGAATCCAATTTGTCTCATCCCAACTGTTGAAGAATCTTGATTGAAGTCGAGCAACTTGGAAGGATCGGAGCATCTGTACAGGCGGGGCTTGGACGGGGTGGACGGCTGTGCGTGCCCGATTCAAGAGCTCTAGATTTGACTCGAAGCGACGCTCTAACTTCAATCAATGCTGATCCCTAGATTTACCATACGAGGGCTGCGGCGTATGTTCCAAGTAATGAATTCTTCCGCAATGAAAACCTCGCAGAGTGTATATTCCAAACTCAACTTACTTCTAGTTAATTTTCTTACATTTTTATCACCTGATTCCTTCAATTTCTGTAGTGATTCTTAAAAAAAAATAGTAATCTATTTGCACAAAATTCTGTCATTGATTCAATCTCATCAATAAAGTTGACTCTCCTCAGTTTAGTCATTCCAGTAAATTAAGCTGGATTTTGGCTCATTCTCTAGTATCAAGCAAAAAGGGCCAAAAGTCACAATCAATGGCTGTTCTTTGATGATGAAAATGTTGAAATGAGTGATGAGTTCACTGTGCAGAGCTTTTTATTTTGAAGACCTCCCTAAATTGTAGGCTTTCTAGCATCATGGTCCTTATCAATGGCTATGATTGCCGTGGGTAATCACCCCCACTGCAAGAGCTCGCTAGGGCCTGTTTGTATTCGGTCAACATGATAACTAGTAAAGTAAATGGGCTAATAGTTTTAATTTGTTGCTATTTGGATCCAAAAAGCTATTGTAATCCTAAAGTTGTACTATGAAAAACCCAAGTAAAACTTTTCAATTACTAGTAAAAGCCTTGTTGACCACGGCATCAAAACGGCATGGGTCAAGAAACGAGAGAGGCCATGAGGAGCTGTTTCCTTGATCGCATCGAGCATAGTCAATTCCTTCTCGCGTATTCTTCTCTGTTTATTCCGCCAAGCCAAGAAATGAGCAGCTCCTCTCTCTCTCGATCGTGCCGGATCTCCACCGCCATGAAAAGAGATCATTAAACGGAAGAAAATCACGATCTGGGTTGTTCACAGTCGTGCCGAAAATGTTTTTGTTTTTTGTTTTTTGTTTTTTGTTTTTGTTTTTTGTTTTTGTTTTTTTTGCGGAAGAAAATCACGATCACGTCGAATCAGTTTTTTTTTTTTACTTCTCCAGATCCGAAGATCTGGGTTGTTCACGATCTGATCTGGGTTGTTAATCGTCCGATCTTTTAGTTATTTTTTACCTGGGTTTTTAAAAAAAATTGTTGATCCAAAAAAATTCAGAGGTTTCTCTTGCTCTTTCTCCAAAAAATTTTCTTGATCCAAAAATCAGAGGTTTCGGATTTACATTACTAGTCAATCCAAATAGTCGTCTAGAAGTAATGGTTTATTTTACTAGTCAATACAAACAGCAAGAAGAAATCAGATTTATTGGTTGATCCGGAAGATTTACTAACCAACATCTGATTTACTAGTCTTTACTTTGCGGGTCGGAAATACAAACATGCACTGATCATGTGTATCATGGCCTTCACCAACAGTCAGATGCAATTGCCGTGTAACACGAAAATTTTCTCGAGAGGTGGGGAGGGGGCAGGCAGAACTCTTTGCATCATACCTACTACTAAGAAAAGGAAACTATCATGTACCCTTGTGAACAACGGTCAGGGGGGCTCCGGGTTTGTTACCATGATATCTTGAGAATGGAAAAAGTTTGTGTCGCTCACTTCTTTTGTTTTCTTTTTTTTTTTTCTCCCGGAGGTTAGGGTTTCGACATACCCTCTTGGCCTTCTCGGACGCCGGTGGTGGCTCCGGGGAGGCCGGGACCATGGGATCGGTGCGCTTGTGGGGTGGATCTAGCCCTAGATCGTCCCCCCGTGTAGATAGGGGCTCCTCCGGCGTCGGATTTTGTCTTCGTCTTGTCAGATTTATGGTTGCAGCAACTGCTCTGATCATCAGCGTCCACTCTGCAATGGGGGTGTGGTTTCTCCGTCGAATCCAGCTAGAGCGTCGATCTGGCCCCAGCTCCCTTTGTTGGCATCGGTGGATGTCCGGATCACCTCCCCTGGCCGGCGGCACTGGTCTCAAAGCTGGGGTGGAGGCGACGATCGACGGCAGGTGGTGTGAGTTTGCAAACCCTTCTTCCTTGCCGGCTGTCGGAGATGGTGGTAATGACCCGATCGTGGGTTTGGTTACTTTTTGGATTTGTTTCCCCTTTGTCATGTGTCTATATTTTTTCTTTTTTTTATGCTTCGTCCTCTTTGCCATCAGGGAATATGGTTCCGACTGCCGGTGGGCAACGGTTTCCGCTTGCGTGCGGTGTGTTGTCGCCGGAGGAGCGGGTTATGGTATCGTCATGGGACGTATGTGTGGCGTTCCGACGGGGGTCGGTTGTCTTTGTTCCTCCATCTGGTGGTGGTTTGTGGTTGCAGCTATCGTGCTGCTTTTTTCTATAGCACCGGCATGTGGTGTCTCCCATGTGATGTCTCCCGGAGGTCCGATTGTGACCTCCCCTCTTGAGTCTACCCAAAAAAAAATTCTTGAGAAGGGACATTGAACAACTCGGCAAAAAGCTGAAAACGATTTTGTTCCTCACGGCTCTCTCATTGGCCCATTTCAAAGGCTTTTGGTAATTTCGCCATAATTAATAGCATGAAATGACATGCATGCCCTTGAAAATGGACCAATGAAGGAGCTGTGAATGTTCCAACCTAGGAGGTTGGAACAAAATCCTTCTCCAAAAAGCTCCGGGTTGAGAAATCCGGACCCGATCTCAAAGCTGGTTACCCTAACCCAAGCCACACCCTCCCTCTCTACTCCCCTACATATGCCAACTCCCCTTCTCTCTCTCTCTCTCTCTCTCTCTCTCTCTCTCTCTCTCTCTCTCTCTCTCTCTCTCTCCCAGCCAGTCGCCGCCCTTGTGGTCTTATCATGCCCCTCCCTCAGCCTCGACCATGGTCGCCCATTGCCCCTACTGTGGGTGCAAAATCTGGCTAACGCCCAACGGTGTGACCCACAGCCCCTGTCTGGGGCCCACAAGTCCAACAGTGGGACCCGCAGTCCTGCCTGGGGCCCACGAGCCCGACGGTGGGATCCGCAGCATTGCCTGAGGCCCACTTGCACTATCTAGGGTCTGGTAAATCCCCTCGGGTATTTACCAAACCCCGGATATTTCTGAGAATATTCCCCAAATAAACCAAACCTCTATAAATAGCAAACCCTGTAAATTATTCCAGATCCGAAATTCCAGACAAGAAACTCACTTTCTGTTTTTCAGAGCTCTTCGAGTTTTCTTGTTTTCAGACTCATTTTCCATCCTCTGATTACTTGTAAGAAGCACTCCTCGGCCTGTCGAGAGTAGCTCTATTGTTTACTCAGAGATAGTG
The DNA here is from genome assembly GCA_947650365.1 of Chamaelirium japonicum. Taxonomy (NCBI): domain Eukaryota; kingdom Viridiplantae; phylum Streptophyta; class Magnoliopsida; order Liliales; family Melanthiaceae; genus Chamaelirium; species Chamaelirium japonicum. The sequence goes on along the minus strand of OX393550.1, from coordinate 6,979,182 downwards.
GATTCAAAGGTTGCGTCTTACCTCACGGAGACGTAGGCTTCGGCCGAACTCCGTTATCACATCCTGTGTTATCTCTTTCTTTACCTTTCTACTCTACAGTGCTTGTGTGACAGCCCAACAAGTCACAATTCAGCGTTTCGAAGCGCGCCACATCCCGAAGGGTCAAACCTTCATTCGACTGTTGGAGGAGGGTCACGTACGACGACACGAAATTCTCCCCCACAGTTTGGCACCGTCTGTGGGATCCGTCCTATCAACTTGCAACTTCCAAGCTTCCCAGATCCTTCGGTAGAGTACGATTTTGTTCCAACCTCTTTAAAGAGGTTGGATGTTCCTAGTCTTTCTCATTGGTCCATATCGAGGGCTTTTGATCATTTCATACTGTTTATCATGGTGAAATGACCAAAATCCCTCGATATGGACCAATGAGAGAGACCGGGAACATCCAACCTCTTTAAAGAAGTTGGAACAAAATCGTACTCTCCTTCGATAATAGCTATTGATCGCCCGAGCAATTTGTTTGTTTTCATCGCTACACCTAAATGGCGAAGACACCAATGGACCAGCCGAAGGAAAGCAGCATGCACCCAGACGCTCAACATCAAACGACTCGCTCAATGAGTCGTCGGTTTGCAACAAGCCAACACCCGGAACAACAACTCACTATTAATTCAAGGGGTCGTCCGTTGGTTGATTGTGTCGCCCAGGCTCAACCTCGACAGTCACCTCAACTTGCCGACTGAATTCCTCAGCACTTGGAGAAAGCGCACGTCCCTCCCAGTACCGGTGCTCAAGCATCATACCAAATCACAACAGAGGACTATCAACTCCTCACCCTCATGAAGCAGAATGATGCTCTCATGGTGGTAAGAGACTCCCTCCGACAGATTATCGTCGAAGCAAGAACTGACCTCCTATGGTCTACCGCTGGCATCAAAGACGGAGCAGACGTCTGCTGGTAGATCGACCGATCTCCCGCTCCTTCCAGACGATCCACCATCGACATCCCTCGACGTTCTCTCAAATCCTTTTCAAGAGGACCCTCACTTATTCCTCCCAGGCCGACTGTCTGGGAGCATCTCAATGAGTCTGCTCACCATCCCAAGTCTCTCGGCTCCGAGTCATCCTCCGAGCCCTACATCATGAGGGATGATCGGAATGATGGGCACCGCTTCAAAGTTCGGCAATATTAGTTGGGCGATCGAGCCCCAGCCGGGCATCGGACGACGAGATGGACTCCAATGCCCTCTTTGCCTCCTCTTCCTCCGAGACACCCCTCCAACCAACAAGATGATCGTCGGAACAATCACACATCCGAAGGCCCGCTTCATCAACAGATTCTTCAAGCATTGTTTCCTCGAAGCTGGAAAGCTCCCGCTCTTCCCAAGTTCAACTGCCTGACTGGAGATCTGACGCTGCACGTCCTCACCTTCAGGCAAGCATTGATGCCACATGATAGCGACAACCAGGTTCTATGCCGCACCTTTGTTGGCAGTCTGGAAGACATGTCGCTCGATTGGTATCACAACCTCCCAACCGGTTCTGTGAGTTGGTTCAAGGATCTGGCAGACCTCTTTGTTCAACACTATCGACTGAACCTCAAGCCGGAAAAGAAGTTGGACTCCCTTTATCAGCTCAGGATGGGATCGAATGAAACCCTCTGAGAGTTCTCTCGGAGGTTCCGGAACGAGCATGATGCGCTCTCTGAACACCACCTCGACGATGAAGCCATCATGCTCGTATTCCAGAATGCTTTACGCTTTGACCTCCACATCTATAATGACCTCATCCGCAATCCTCCTGCCTCTCTAAGAGTGCTATTCGATCGAATTCAAAAGGAGATCGAGGTGGAGGATGATCAAGTCGCTCGCAAGAAACTTGATCTTAAGAAGCGTCTTTCTGATAAGGAACCAACGAGACCAACAGCTCAAGCTCGCAACGCTCAGGCTGAAGAAGATGGAACCTCTAAGAGGCTGAGGCGGGCAGACGGTAGACCCGTAGAGCCTCAGAAGACCACGGACACCAAAGGGAAGCACCCTGTCAACCGATCAGAGTAAAAGACTGTCGACTATCAATAACTCAGAAGGTCCCTCATCTGAAATCTTTGATGTAACATCTTCCACTTCTACTCAACGTCACAGTTAGTTCGGTTCATGTTGCGACAGGCCAACTAACCTGTAACGGTACAAAGCTATGTGTCTCGATGCATAGGTTTGACTGAAACGACGCTTCGCCTAAGTCCAACCGATATAAGGGAGCTATGCTGAGTACTCTGAATCATTGATGTCGCACATGCTCCCGTTGTCACGTAAGGACACATGCACTAGTGCCTCGCCACAGTTAGTTCGGTTCGTGTTGCGACATGGCCGACTAACCTGCAACGGTACAAAGCTATGTGTCCCAATACGTAGGTTTCACTAAAACAACGTTTTGCCTAAGTCCAACCAATACAAGGGCGCTACGCTGAGTACTCCGAATCATTGGTGTCGCATATGCTCCTGTTGTCACGTAAGGACACATGCACTAGTGCCTCACCACAGTTGGTTCGGTTCGCGTTGCGACATGGCCGACTAATCTGCAACGGTACAAAGCTACTATCCAAATATGTAGGTTTGACTAAAACAGCGCTTCGCCTAAGTCCAACCGATACAAGGGTGCTACGCTGAGTACTCTGAATCATTGGCATCGCACATCCTCTCGTTGTCATGTAAGGACACATGCACTAGTGCCTCGCTACAGTTAGTTTGGTTCGCATTGCGACACGACCGACTAACCTGCAATAGTACAAAACTACGTATCCCGATACATAGGTTCGACTGAAACGGCACTTCGCCTAAGTCCAGCTGATACAAGGGGCTACGCTGAGTACTCTGAATCATTGGCGTCGCACATGCTCTCGTTGTCATGTAAGGACACATGCACTAGTGCCTCGCTACAGTTAATTCGGTTGCGTTGCGACACGACCGACTAACCTGCAACGGTACAAAAGCTACGTGTCCCGATACTTAGGTTTGACTAAAACGGCACTTCGCCTAAGTCCAACTGATACAAGGGCACTACGTTGAGTACCCCGAATCATTGGCGTCGCACATGCTTCCGTTGTCAAGTAAGGACACATGCACTAGTGCCTCGCCACCGTTAGTTCGGTTCGCGTTGCGACACGGCCGACTAACCTACAATGGTACAAAGCTACATGTCCCGATACATAGGTTCGACTGAAACGGCGCTTCGCCTAAGTCCAACCGAAATAAAGGCACTACGCTAAGTACTCCGAATTCTAACCCCCATCGATCAACAATCCTAACCCCTGCCCTTGGCATTCAAAGACAAAGCCCGAGTCGTCGACACCGTCTCGGCCCGAGACGACCTTCGTCTCGGTATTCGAAGACATTCCAAGGCACCTTCGTCGTCTTGACATTTGACGAAGCCCGAGACTTCAGCACCGTCTCAGCCTGAGGCGACCTCCACCTCGGCATTAAAGACAAAGTCCGAAGTAAGCTTTGCCGTCTCGGCACTTGACGAAGCCCAAGACGTTGGCACCGTCTCAGCTCAAGGCGACCTTCACCCTAGCATTCGAAGACAAAGTCCGAAGCAGACTTCGCCGCCTCGGCACCTGACGAAGCCCGAGACGTCAATATTGTCCCGTCCCAAGGTGACAACCTTGGCATTCGAAAGCAGAGTCTGAGGTGCTTCGCACCATCTGGGTGCTCGCGGACAAAGTTCGAAGCAAGCTTTGCCGCCTCGGCGCCTGACAAAGCCCGAGAAGTCAGCACCGTCTCGGCCCAAGGCAACCTCCGTTTCGGCATTAAAATCCACATGATGAGAAAACAGTTTTTAAGATTTTTTATAAAATCCACATGATGAAAAAAGTGATTAAATCAACTCCTTTTTAGTTCAAAAAAATCCACAAGATGTAGAAGTACAAGTGCATCTAGAAAACCATGGTCCGTCATATAAAATTTTGAATGAATAAAAAAATTTCTATATAAAAACTCTTTTTTTCAGACTTGGTAAAAAAATAGTGTTTCATATTTTAGCATAATTTTTGCACAATTTAAAACTTGCATAGCTTTCTTATTTTAAGTCCTACTTCAAAATTGTTTGAAACATTATTTTAACAATCAACTAATCTTTATTTTAAAATTATTTTTATCCATAAAAAAGATTAAAAAATATTTGTAAAACATATATCAAAATCGAACCAAACAAGATTGCACAAGAGTCACGACTCAATACATTGAATATATGCTATGTGAAGTTCTACACCCTTAGATAGGGTACTAATATTATTTGAGGGTTCCAAAGTATATATCCATACTTGTTTTATGACTATCCAGAGTTTCACTAAAAAATTCTATCAAAAAATATATATTTTTACCATTTCTACAAAATTGTAATATTTCAACACTGTCAAAATATTTCCACGAAATATTTCCATGTCCAGAAGGTCGAAATTTCCATCGAAATGAAGATTTCGAACCTTGGATATACACACACACACGAAGCCCTCTTTTCCTTCCAAACTTCAATTATGAATCCAAGTCTAGGAAAGAGCAACGAGTCCTTTCTTCTGAAATCTTGGGTCCCTATTTATAAGTGAGCTCTGCCTCTACATCAGTAAAAACGAAATCTTCTATCCACCTAATCATTACAAGTTTGTTAGCTTAGGCTTTCAAAAGCTATCAAAGACTTTGCTATAATTTGATTGGTCCACGTCATATTCTGTTACATGTCCGTTAGTAGCCACTCAAGCGCTTTATAACTGTCTCTAATCCCACCAAGTAATTTACAAATCTGCCATTATTTGTTGAGAAATATTATGCTCTTGTATGTTTTTCTAAAATAACCCATTCTTTGAGTCATTCTTAGCATCTTGACACAACTGATAATTATCCAAATCTAAATATCATATATCATGTTCAGAATTCAATTATCATGCTTATGATTAGGATTTTACTTTTTGTGATGATGAATCTTTGGATTTTTGTTTCTTAGATCGTTCTGATCTCACTGAAGGCTAGTTTCAATCTCTCGTGGTAATAAATTTTTTTTTGTATAACTTAAAACCAAGTTAAACTGGCCTTAAAACTATCAAAACAATCTATTTTGGGGCGAAAAACCGGCCTTAATAACAACTAGTAATCTCGTTTAGATCTCATTGAGAACTTTTCGAATTGGGGTTGTAATAAAAAATGAGTAGCGAAACTAAACCAAGATGGGCGGATTTAGGGGGGGGGGGGGGGGGGCAACACGAGATCGGTCAAACGACTCCGAGTCTCCGATCCTATAAGTCTATGACCCGTGCGATTGAAAATCGGAAACCCTATTTTTTTTCCTTCTGTTCTATGTTCCCCCTAACCCTAACGCCATGGGTCGTGGCCGTGGGATTGTGGGTTTTGGTTGTGGTCCTGCCTGAGTGCCGCTCGCGGCCTATCCGTCCCCCCTTCCGGTATCACTTCGGCATGATACCGTCGTCGACACATCATTCCCTGTTCGCACCTCCTTTCCCATCTGAAGCCGGTGCTTCCATGACTGGCCGGATCGTAGGAGATGCTTGGGTGACTGTGTGAGTCATCGTCGCCAAATATTTCTCGCCTTTGTCCTTGTCCAGGTACAAATTGTACAATTTGTAACACAAACTCACATGTCATTGACAAGTGGACATGGTTGCTCTTCGAGAATCGAGGATTTACTATATTTTTTGTTTCATTTCTTTCAATAAATAAAGATTTCCATATGATTCCAAATATTGTACAGTCACATACTTGAGTATCTTATTCCATGTATTTGAAGTTTTTATATCTAGAAGATTTTTTTTTATATTTTTGTTGTTGTAAATGGAAAATAAAGGTTTTGGATTCCCACCAATAAAAAGATTATATTTATGAAATGTATCCAACTGTTGAGTTGTACTGTGCCCCCCCCCCCCCCCCCCCCCCCCCCCCCCTCGTGGAAAAATCCTGGCTCCATCACTGGGAATACCGAGCGTAAAGTTATGACGTTTTGAAGTTGACAGAGTATTTGGATCGATTTCTCAATACTTCTGAGAATCTATACTTTCTTTTCAATATGTTCGCTGCATCATATAGCTTCTTTCCATCAGCCTCTGAAGATATCTTTTTGTGTGATCAATTATCAAGCTATCTATTAATTGCTCAGATATCTAGATATCCATGTGATGGCCATTTGGATTTACCAAAACTTCTAGGAATCTAGAACCTCTTCTTCATATGATGGTCAATTATCCGAGACTTGATTTATCCGGAGTATTAATTATCCAGTTATATATCTTGCTTTGTAAATACCTCACTACTTTAAATTTCACCTTTCATCTTGATTTATGCTTTGTCAAAGGTTGTAGCCACGTGCTTGTGTATTTTTTGTGCATCTACAAAAGGGTGAAAAAAAGCTAGGCAAACACGAGCTACTTTATTTTATTTTTTTTGTTGATGGACCGGCTAGGTGGTCAAATGACAGTGGCACTAGAGCATGGGTTCAAAGTGGTCTGACGATCAATTGAAACGGATGGAAGGTAGCATCACTGCTATCTTTATTAAATAAATAAATTTTATAATCCCGTGAACATGACATTAAGTAATGATCATGATTCTCACATGCAAATAATGCAAGGACGACCTTGAGGAAAATTTTGATCCACGGTGTCCACATCGGAGAGGTACCACTCGGACAAGGACCCGTTGGTCAAGCATGAGCAACGATTCATGAGCTTCTTCTCTAAGTCCATTCTATCCTCATCCATGAATTCTCACATCACACAAACCAAGCTAAAAAAGAGCCCATGATGGTTGTAAGTCACTGTGACCACAATTAGCTCCCAAGGGCTAGCTGCAAAGATCCTACCAAGTTTTATCTTCTTTTTTTGGGGGGGGGACTTGGTGAGAAATTCCTCTTTAGGAGTAAGGACAACCCAAAAGATGGTGTCGCAATAGGTCCCTCCCAAAAAGGATCTAGCTAGAGCAAGTCCCTCACGTGACTTTTATCCCTTTTTAATGACCAAATTGCCCCTTAATGCTTGCCACTCCCTCCTTCCCGCTATAGGACTCCAACCCGTGGATTTGCTACAGTGATTTCAATGTAGCAAAAAAAATTAACACGATTTCACAGAAAAAAAATATATTGCTACAGTAATTTCACTGTAGCAAAAGAGTCACAATCTACGCAGATTGTTACTCAATCTGCAAAGATTGTTAGTTTGTTACTCTTTTGCTACAGTGATTTCACTGTAGCAATTTTTTTCCGATAAGATTTCTCAAAAAAAAAATTTGCTACAGTGATTTCACTGTAGAAAAAATATAACAATTTGTGCAGATTGTTACTCTACAAAGATTGTTACTCAATCTGCAAAGATTGTTACTTTTGCTACAGTGATTTCACTGTAGCAATTTTTTCTCGACAAGATTTCTCAAAAAAAAAATTGCTACAGTTATTTCACTGTAGCAAAAATATAACAATTTGTGCAGATTGTTACTCTACAAAGATTGTTACTTAATATGCAAAGATTGCTATACTCTTTTCCTACAGTTATTTCACTATTGCAATTTTTTCTTGACAAGATTTCTAAAAAAAAGAAAATTTGCTACAGTGATTTCATTGTACCAAAAGAGTGACAATTTGCACAGATTGTTACTCAATCTGTGCAAATTGTTACTCTTTTGCCACAGTGATTTCACTGTAGCAAAAGAAATGGCAAGATTTTATAAAAAAAAAATACTCTAGTGATTAAATTCATTGTAGCAAAAGAGTAACAATTTTTGAAGATTGTTACTCTTTTTGCTACAGTACCAGTGCCCACATGTATAGCCGCTCACGTGCTACGATCTGCTCATGTGTACAGCTGGTCCAAGGGGAAAGGACATTTTTCTATCGAAGGGATCGATTTAATGCTAATTAACGATGTTGTCTGTCTTTATCTTTAAATACGATTTGTTTGAGGGATCTATCACACATTACCCTTTTTTTTGGGAAATTTTATTCATACCCCAAAAATCTGTAAGTAGCCCCGATTTTCAACAAACTTTTAACACATCCCATTCTCTTTTATCATACCCCATTTCTATCCCAAAAATACCTTTCTTCCTTAGACTTCACCTTGAATACAACCCAGTTAAATGAAATATCCCACCTTGATGATATCGGATTAAATACCCACCCTCTTGAATATATCCTAATTATACGTCCTCTTCAACATACACCAATCTTAAATACATCTAACGAGGGTGCCAACTTCTCTTCTTTCCCTGTTAATAGAGGGGTTAGATCTCCTATGAAAGAATTTGATCATGAGAATTGGGGGTTCGGTTCGTCGAGTCCCGATGCTATTGTTGTTACCGATGACGATGACGTCATATTCATCACCACTGTTTTCTTCTCAAATAGGCATTCAAAAGGTTCAAATTTTAAGTTAGGTTTTAGTTGGTATGTGGGATACAAGATATGGATATAATAGATATTTAAAAAACTCTGAGAAAGTAATTGAGAAACGAATGGGAGATGGTGGGTAATTACAGATTTTTGGGGTATAAATAAGATTTCAATTTTTTTTTTATGTGGTACCATAGAGAGCAGATGGTGCAAGAATGTTTTTAATGTATTATAATTGAAAGAATGAATGAGGTTACAGGAAACGTGATGCACATGAAAAGAATGAGATCATTAACAGTAAGTATAGTATGGAAACAAGGCAGGTTGGCTGCACTGTCATGAAGAAAAGAAGATGCTTTAGTGTCCCCTAGCCTGGCCTTTGTAAACCTCCGGCGGGCGGGCCTCTAGCTTGTTGGCTACCTGCAGCTGCTGCTGCTTCCTCCCTGCTGCAACCAGGCTTTCCTGAGCTGCATCTCCGTTGGGTCCCCAAAGCATTTAGCCCTCACCAAGCAGAAGTGGGTGCAGAAGCCGACGGAGGACCTCACCCGGCATGTGTTGAGGATGTAGCACAAGGCGCCGTCCATCCCCCGCCCCTGGGCGACCAGGCCCCATGCCCTTGAACAACCACGGCCATCATCATCCTCCTCCTCGTCTTTCAGCTCTTCCACCAGGATCACCCCATCTGGCGTGCAACTCCGATCATGGTCCCATCTCTTCCTGATGCATGACCACCTCTCTCGCTGCGATACAGCCGTGTCTCCGCCGTTCAGCTTCACCACCACCACCGAAGGCGAGGCCATACGGCCGGCGGAGGAGGCGATCTGCACTAGCAATGGGGCTTCGCTGATGTTCCTCACGATCTGCTTCGTTAAATAATTTAGATGGTTAGTCCCAGATTTAATGGGAGGGTGTACTATGTAGTAGGGTAGGGTATTTACCTCGCCGATCGAATCCCTCAACCACCCGTCCAGCTTTTCCGGGGTAACGGCCTCCTCCTCCCTGGTCGGCGTCATGTCGAAGTTACAGCAGTAAGAGAGGGGCGCGTGAGGGAAGGGATCCACCCGATCAGAAGAAGAGAGGGAGGAGGGGCAGCCCACGCTAGGGTTGGCCGTGAGGAGGGCGACGTGCGGCGCCTGCTGCCTCCCCCTCCGCGGCGGCGTCTTTGATCTGAGCGAACGGAATCGTGAGACGTCGTGGTCAAGAAGAGGGCCAAAAGAGGCCGTCCTCGGGTTCCCTCCCCCCTTCCTGCATATCTCTCCCGGCCCATGGACACGGAGGAGGAGTTCCGGCGCAGACCCGGACGCCATTATTGCTCGAGGGGGCCGGAAAGAAGGCCGGAAGAACTGACGGAAGAGGCGGCGAAGGGGTACGTCGGAACTCTTGATCGATCTGATGGAACGAACGAGAGAAGCAAAGACGGAGGAACGGAAAGAGGACCGGAGAGGGCTCTCTTATCGATCGACGACGGTCAAACGCTGGGCTCGGTCTCTCGCCTGGTCGCGCCGCTTGCCAACGCTGAATGGAGGCGGTAGTCCAAGCGAGGGCGAATATATATCCGAAGACGCGACCCCGTTGCTTGCCCTTTTCCGCGGAGCACGCGGAAGGGCGCTATCCCCAGCCCTCATTTTTAACGTGCGTGCTCGATCACGCTACATCGGCTGGGGGATGTGGCCACGCGCCCGGTGGCCACAGCCCGCAACGGATACGATCCAGTGGCATTGATCCATTGGGGATTCGCGCGGTTGGGTGCTCGGATTGGAACGGCTGATCAGATCCCGTTCCCTGCTACAGCCCTCCACGGCCCCACACGCGATGGGCTCCACGCACGCCGACCCTTCCACGTCATCCGGTCACGAGGTTGCCCTTATCGGGAATCCCATTCGTGGAATGATTCTCATGCTAATATTTGGGAATGCCAGGGTTTAGAGCATCTCCGAGGGTCTCCTACCATTCTTTCCTATTCTTCAAAGTTTTTATCTGCCACATAGGTTGGGAATAGAAGAGTGCTTCAAGGGACTCCTCAATCTCTCACTATTTTTATGTAAAATTAACAAATTAGGGCCCATGAAAATAATTAATCTTTATAAGTGCTATTCAGAAATAGTAAGAAAATCAATAGCCTTTCATTCAATATAAATTGGGACCCAATATTATTAGGTATCCCTACTCCTCTAGCCCAACTCAGGGAGAAGAGTAGGAAAATATCAAAATAGAGAAATTTGGTGGAGTCCATTGAAACCCCTCTTTTGACTGCTTTCTCCACTTCTTTCGGTAAAACAAGGATGGAAGAAATCCATGGGAACCCGATGGAGATGATCTTAGGGGGGGAGGGGGGGGGGGGGGATATCTTGCATTGCCAACCTCCATTCAGTTCTTTGGTTGGGACAAGAAGTTGGGTCGGAATGGGCTCATTTACCTTTTTTATCCCTCATTTTCATCCATGAATTTTGATTCTAAAATTTCATTTATTAAATTTGATTTATATTTTTAAAAAATGTAAACCACCAACTAAACTTGACGGCACATTATTACACTTATCCCTTGTAAAAAAAATATTTTTTTGGAGGCTCAAATTTTACCAATTTGTCCTAAATGCCAATGTGCATGTAAGTATACGTTTGTTGACTATATTGCTTTTCATCCATAGTTGTCATGCTCATGTTATACCCACAGCTCAGATATTGCCATATTTTCATCATTGCTACATAAATACACATATTACTAGAAGAAAAAAAAAAAATAACTCTGGAAGGCCACATGCTATTATGAAACGTGCCGAATTACAAACCATAGCAGCACGTTGTAGTACGAATGAAGAAAAAAAATACAAACCAGCAAGAGTTAGTTCTCAGGGGGGAGGGTGATATCATAGGGGGGTGCAATAAGATCAAGCACGCCGCACAAGTTTCTCAACCCATAGGCTCCTCGGCTCAGAAGGAAAACCAAACAACATGTCCACCTTTGTAGAGTCACTCATAATGATCAAAACGGCTTCGATCACATCATTTGTATTCACAACCAAGATCAATATGCATTCATCTAGCAATTATCTTCCAAAAAATTAAAACCACCACCAAGATCGGTGTGTATGTGTAACATCCACCCCAACACACAAGATATTGTCCGCTTTGCTCGTGCCCGCACGAGGACTTCCCAATAGGTCACCCATTCAAGTACTACTCTTGCCTGAGCAAGCTTAATTATGGAGTTCTTACAAAATCCGTAATAGCGCACGATTTTAAAACGCAACTTCTATATTTGGGAGAGAAAATTATATAAGTACCTTAGGATCTCCTTCTCTCCAAACGATGTGGGGTGAACTTATACCTTATACACATCACATCATCTCATCTCATCCATCTTGTCATCACAGCCTCTAAGGAGTCTTGGCTATTGGCTATTGAATCTTGCTCATCACAATCCACCCCCTTGAAGGCTGCACGCCCACGTGTAGGGTTAGACCCTCTCCAATTAGGACGATAACCGACTCTGATATCGTTTTGTAACATCCGCCCCAAATACAAAAGATATTGTCCGATTTGCCTATGCCCACATGAGAACTTTCCAGGAGGTCACTCATCCTAGTACTACTCGCACCCAAACACGCTTAACTACTGAGTTATTACGAGATCTGTAGTTGCGCATGATTTTAAAACGCATCTTTTATGTTTAGAAGAAAAAATTATATAAATAGCTCATGATCTCATTCTCTCCAGTCATTATGGGACTAACTCGGTGGCCTTAGACACCTCACATCATCTTATCCATCATGGCATCATAGCCATAGGAATCGTGGCTATTGGCTATTGCATTTTGGTCATCACAGTATATATCACAGATCTAGCAATGATCTTCCAAAAAACTATGCATGCACAAATCAATCAGCATTCATCACAGATTTAGCAATGTTAAACCATGGAGATCACTCCGCATTCACTAATCTATGCATGCAAAGATCTTGCCAAAGCCACCAAGAAAACACTGCATTTACATAGATATAGTAATAATCTTCAAAAAAAATAAAAACTACCGCCAAAATCACTGTATATGAACAGATCTAGTCAAAATTACCAAGAAAACATTGCATTCACACAGATCGAGCAATAATCACTGGAAAAAAATAGAAATCACCACCAAGATCACTGTGCATGAACAAATCTAGTCAAAACCCCAAAACAATGTGCCTTCATAGATCGAACGGAGTCCTAATCAAGTTTTAGCCAAACCTGCAAAGAAATGGTGGAGATCATGATGAACGATAGTGATCGGAGCCTCAGATCTGGACTAGCAACAGCAATGGAGAGAATTGGCATGAGGTTAACATCTAATCAATCAATGAAACCGAATAATAGAGCATCGAGAGACACGAGAGGAGAAAATTTTGTTGTCAATAGAAAGGGAAGAGCACAATAGTGCTTCAGAAAAAAGTACCAATGCCAGAGCAGTCGACGTCCGATTTTGCTCGATTCGGATGGAATCCAACACCTGTATGATGCGAAAGATGAAAGCGAGATGGAGACCAAAGCCAGGGGCCAAAATCGCCTGCCAAACATCACCGGCATTGGCGTTATAAAAGTCCAAATGCACCCAGGATTCCGCCTCATTCTTGAAATTTAATCATTGATGTATTCTATTGAGGCGGATAGTATACAATCCATTTTAACAATTTCATTTAGGTTAAGTACCCATAATTTTATCAACTTAGTCTATATCCATGGTTCAACATATTAATTGCAACGGCTCATTCGCTATTACAACGACTAATATGGCCCGGGTAAGCTATAAAAATTATGAAAACTGTCATTACTTATAGAGAATCATATCCGATCCCTACAAAATGATCACTTTTGAAACCAATAGTGGAATCACTATAGCTGCGATTGTGATTTCACCATTTCTGCTACAAAGACTTTCCTATAGTGAAATCATTATAACAATGATACTCGGTTATATAAAAAGGATAAATAATTTCATACAGTGAGATCACTATAGCACTGAGTATCATTCTCATATAATTGAGTGATTTCATTATAGTTGCTACAGTGATTTTATTGTAACTACTGTAATATTTATTTAAAATGATACTCAATTATATGCTTTGGTCTGTTTTTCTAAAATAACCCTTTCTTTGAGTCATTCTTAGCGTTTTGACACAACTAACAATTATCCAGATCTAAATATCATATATCATGTTCAGAATTTAATTATCACGTACAGATTTTAACTCTATAGTTTGGATTTTAACTCTATATCATGTCCACCTTTACAGAGGCACTCATAATGATCAAAACGGCTTTGATCACATCATTTGTATTCACAACCAAGATCAATATGCATTCATCTAGCAATTATCTTCCAAAAAAATAAAACCACCACCAAGATCAGTGTGTATGTGTAACATCCACCCCAACACATAAGATATTGTCCGCTTTGCTCATGCCCGCACGAGGACTTCCCAGTAGGTCACCCATTCAAGTACTACTCTCGCCCGAGCAAGCTTAATTATGGAGTTCTTATGAAATCCGTAATGGCGCACGATTTTAAAGCGCGTCTTCTATATTTGGGAGAGAAAATTATATAAGTAACTTAGGATCTCTTTCTCTCCAGACGATGTGGGGTTAACTCATAATCTTATACACATCACATCATCTCATCTCATCCATCTTGTCATCACAGCCTCTCATGAGTCTTGGCTATTGGCTATTGAATCTTACTCGTCACAATCCACCCCCTTAAAGGCTACACGCCCACGTGTAGGGTTAGACCCCCTCCAATTAGGAGGAGAACCGGCTCTGATATCGTTTTGTAACATCTGCCCCAAATACAAAAGATATTGTCCGATGTGCCTATACCCGCATGAGAACTTTCCAAAAGGTCACTCATCCTAGTACTACTCGCACCCAAACATGCTTAACTACTGAGTCCTTACGAGATCTGTAGTTGTACATGATTTTAAAACGCGTCTTTTATGTTTAGGAGGAAAAATTATATAAATAGCTCATGATCTCATTCTCTCTAGTCATTATGAGACTAACTCGGTGGTCTTAGACACCTCACATCATCTTATTCATCTTGGCATCATAGCCATAGGAATCGTGGCTATTGACTATTGCATTTTGGTCATCACAATATGTATCACAGATCTAGCAATGATTTTCCAAAAAATTGTGCATGCACAAATCAATTAGCATTCATCACAGATTTAGCAATACTAAACCATGGAGATCACTGTGCATTCACTAATCTATGCATGCAAAGATCTTGCCAAAACACTGCATTCACATAGATCTAGTAATAATCTTCAAAAAAAATTAAAAACTATCACCAAAATCACTATATATGAACAGATCTAGTCAAAATTATCAAGAAAACATTGCATTCACACAAATCTAGCAATAATCTCTGAAAAAAAATAGAAATCACCACCAAGATCACTGTGCATGAATAGATCTAGTCAAAACCCCAAAACAATGTGCCTTCAGAGATCGAACGGAGTCCTAATCAAAGTTTTAGCCAAACCTGCAAAGAAATGTTGGAGATCATGATGAACACTAGTGATCGAAGTCTCAGATCTGGACTAGCAGCAGCAATGGAGAGAATTGGCATGAGGGTAACATCTAATCAATCAATGAAACCGAATAATAGGGCATCGAGGGACACGAGAGGGGAAAAATTTGTTATCAATAGAAAGGGAAGAGCACAATAGTGCTTCAGAAAAAAGCACCAATGCCAGAGCAGTCGACGTCCGATTCTGCTTGATTCGGATGGAATCCAACGTACACCTGTATGATGCGGAAGATGAAAGCGAGATGGAGACCAAAACCGAGGGCCAAAATTGCCTGCCAAACATCACCGTCATTGGCGTTATAAAAGTCCTTGCCAAATGCACCCAGGATTCCGCCTCATTCTTGAAATTTAATCATTGATGTATTCTATTGAGGCGGATAATATACAATCCATTTTAACAATTTCATTTAGGTTAAGTACCCATAATTTTATCAACTTAGTCTATATCCATGGTTCAACATATTAATTGCAACGGATCATTCGCTATTACAACGGCTAATATGGCCCGGGTAAGTTATAAAAATTATGAAAACTGTCATTACTTATAGAGAATCATATCCGATCCCTACAAAATGATCACATTTGAAATCGATAGTGGAATCACTATAGCTGCGATAGTGATTTCACCATTTCTGCTACAAAGACTTTCCTATAGTGAAATCATTATAACAATGATACTCAATTATATAAAAAGGACAAATAATTCCATACAGTGAAATCACTATAGCACTGAGTATCATTCTCATATAATTGAGTGATTTCATTATAGTTGCTATAGTGATTTTATTGTAACTACAACATTTATTTAAAATGATACTCAATTATATGCTTTGGTTTGTTTTTCTAAAATAACCCTTTATTTGAGTCATTCTTAGCGTTTTAACACAACTAACAATTATCCAGATCTAAATATCATATATCATGTTCAGAATTCAATTATCACGTACAGATTTCAACTCTATGGTTTGGATTTCTCTTTTTGTGACGAGGAATCTCTGAATTTTTTTAGATCGTTCTCTTACCGAAGACTGGTTTTCATCTCTCGTGGTAACAATTTTTCTTTGGTATCATTTAAAACTAGGATAAACTGATCTAAAAACTAGGGGTGGCAATCCTTGACCCGACCCGTCAACCCGACCCGAACCAGGTTTGGGTTTGGCCTAAACGGGTTCGGGTCATAAACGGGTCTACCCGATTGACCAGTTTATTTAATGCGTCGGGTTCGGGTTTGTACTTATAACCCTGTATGCGCAGAAAAAGATCCTTGTCGTCTTTATTACAAACACACGAAGATTACAGAAGGCCGGGACTCGGGGGTGGTGAGCCGGGTGCGGCGAATATTGATAAGGAGATTGTGGGAGAGATCCTCTGGAGGGTCCCTTTGATCCGCGTCTCCACGTGGTATTCGTGCGAGAGCTCTGAAGGGGTTGCCCAGGACAGAGGTCTTTACAGGGTGAGGGTTCTTTAACAGGCTAAGGAATATCCGTCATTGCTTTTGTCCCATCCGTGCTTCGCGCTTTCTCGGCTAGGGGTTTTCGGCGTCGCTCCTCGGTCTTTGTGTCTTCTGTGGGTGCAAATTTTGGCAAGAATCCCACAGAGACTACCGTGGGACCCACCAGCCCTGCCTGGTGGGCCCACATAGACTACTGCGGGACCCACCAGCCCTGCCTGGTGGGCCCACAAAGACTACCGCGGGACCCACCAGCCCTACCTGGTGGGTCCACAAAAACTACCGCGGGACCCACCAACCCTGCCTGTTGGGCCAACAAAGACTACCGCGGGACCCACCAGCCCTGCCTGAAGGATCCCCAGATGCAACGGCGGGACCCACCAGCCCTGCCTGTGGAATCCCCAGATACGACAGCAGAAATCGCCATTTGCCCCAATTTTCCTCCCAGGAAATCCTATAAATAGCAGAGCCTTCAAGTGAAAAGGGATCCGGATCCAGAACCAAAATCTGAAATCTGATTTCAGAAACCATAGCTCTAGCATTCCAGATTTCGATCTTCTAACTTTCCTCGATCTTCTTCTTGTCTCTTAAGAGATCGGAGATACTTCAGTGACACTCGGTCTGTCGAGGTCACAGCAAACAAAGAGTTAGTGAATTCGGGTTGCTCCCTATAGCACGGAGACGTAGACTTCAGTTGAACTCCGATACCATATCTTATGTTAATCTTCTCTGCTTGCATATCGGAAGTGTTAACTCAAAATCACCAGAGCACCGACCTTCGAAATCACCTTTCAATCAACCGATCTACCATTCAACTTCAATTGACTGGTGGAGTGAAGTCTTCGGATCGGCATAAAGATTTCCCCCCATAGTTTGGCGCCATCTGTGGGATCGAACGAGAAGCCAAGTTCGCTCTACAACAAACATCAGATCGGTTGAGCAGACAATCGGTCTAGATAGTCAAACTTTTCAGCCCCTTCGGTTGAGCAGACAACCGTTAGGATACAGGCAATCTTGTTGCATCCTTCGCTCTTTCTAAATGGCGAAAACGAAGCATCAGGATCATCCAGAAGGAAGTAACACACGTCAACCTCGACCAGAGACTCGTTCGATGAGTCAACGGCTCAACTTCGGGCAGCCCCTCGCTGTCCCCGAAATGGGGTTCGTTCAGGAAGCGGGAGATTGGTCGATCGACCGATCACCCCACCCCCTCGATAGTCGATAGGGCAGATTGCCCCTGCTCCTATTGAAGACCCGTCATCTACCTACCAAATTTCGGCGGTCGACTTTCAGCTGCTACAAGTGGCTAAGCAAAACACCACCCTCACAGCTGAAAGGGACGCCCTCAAGAAGGCAGCCTCCGAGGTCGGAATTGCTCTCCCCATCCCTTCTTCGGCGAAAGAGGTGATCCGTCACGGCAATCGATTCACTCCGAACCACGAAGGTCAATGGGCACCGCTGCCCTTGAGAGGATTCGTCGTGACCCAACCCCCTCTGCTGCTCCATAGAAGCAGAGTGTTTGGGATCGTATCGATGATGAGTCCTCTCAATCATCTTTGGGTCGTAACTGTGCCAAATGGACACCATCGAAGCCCAACTTGCAAGAGAGGCACCAGATGAAAAGGGCACCCTCAAAGGGCAGAGCTTCTCCATCTCTCCCACTCCAACATGAAGCTGGAATGGATCTCCGTCACCGGCTCCATCCGATCACTACTCAAAGGCCCGGACAAGACCTCGTGATCTTGCCTCTCGATCTGCATCCAGGTCGAGGGCATGGTCGTAGAGAGGGATATTCTTCTGCTGGACCTCTTCACCGGAGTTTGTTTCAATCGATATTTCCAAAGGGGTGGAGAACTCTAACTCTCCCCAAATTCAATTGCATTAAAAGAGATCCGACTCTCCACATACTGGCCTTCAAGCAAGCTTTAATGCCACACGAAGAAGAGAACAACGTGCTCTGTCGCACCTTCGCCGGGAGCCTATATGAGCCATCCCTCGATTGGTACCATAACCTTCGGCCTGATCCATCACCCAAGTCAGAGTCTTGGCTAACCATTTCGTGCAACATTATCAGCTCAACTTGAAACCAGAGAAGAAGCTAGACTCCCTCTACAGGCTGAGGATGGGTGCTGACGAGAGCCTTCGCAGCTTCACGTGAAGATTCCGTAACGAGCATGCCGCTCTCTCAGGACGACATCTGGATAATGAGGCTATCATATTAGCCTTCCAGAATGCCCTCTGTTTCGATCTGCACATCTATAATGATTTCATCTGCAATCATCCCCCTTTCCTGGGTTCGATGTTCAATCGAATCCAGAGGGAAATCAAAGTTGAAGATGATCAAGTCGCCCGAAAGGGACGAGAAACAAAGCGACGACCCACCGTAAGAAAAGCCTCGAAGTACGCTGCCAAAGCTCACAATGCAGAGGTGGTGATTCCCCCTGCATCCAAGCGGTCAAGGAACGACGGACGTAGTTCCCTCCGAAGAAGACTACATTCACGAATTGGACACTACCGATCGAGCAAATTCTCGATCGAATTCAACATGAAGAGTTCCTCCGAAGACCTAATCCTCTGCAGCCCGATACCAAAGTCACAGCTAATAAAACAGTCTACTGCGATTTCTATCACAGCCATGGCCATCCTACCGACCGATGCTATCAACTGAGATATCATCTCGAGGATTTGCTACGCGAAGGCCATCTCCAAGAGTTCGTCAAATGCGGACAAGATCAACATCGACCTTCCTCAAAGGGGAAAGAAGCTTGCTGGATCCATCAAATCTCTACCGATCAATCACCTATCACTGTGCATGCCAACGTCTTTGGCATTCATGGATCGTTGCACAATCAAACATTGACGGGGAAAGAAGTTGATCGGCAAGTGCGACGCATCTTCAACATTCGCTCTGCAGCAAACAAAGAAGACACCTGGATCGAGAACCTGTCAAGGGCCTAACTTGGCCATCCATCATCTTCAATGACTCTGATTTTCAAGGAGTTCATACTCCACATCGTGATCCCCTGGTCCTGAAGCTCATCATCGATGGGAGCACTATCAACCGCATCCTCATCGACACCGGAAGCTCTATCGATATCATGTTCTCAGACTACTTCAAGCGCCTGGGACATAAATATTCAAGTCTTGAAGTCGTTCCAATGGTGATCACGGGCTTCAACGGGGAGCAGAGCATAACAATGGGGGAATCAAGATTCACCCTCGACCTCAGTCGAGAGACTCGAGTCTCAATAAGGTTCGCCATCGTCGAAGGGACATCCAACTACAACATCATCCTTGGTCGACCATTCCTCCATCAGATCAATGCCATCTCCTCCTCCTACCATCAACTCCTCAAATTTGCAACAGGAGAGGGTATTGTCTGTATTCGAGGAGATCAACAAACTGGGCGATCCTACGAAGCGGCCGCTGCCAAAACAGATTGCAGAATAAATCTCGCTCCCCCAAAAAGACCAAGAGATGAAGCTGGCCCTTCTTCAAGATAGCAACCAAAGGAGATCTCACTATCCGAACCCCCACCGATCGAGTGGGAGGCTTCACCTTCAATCGAAGAATTCACTCCAATCAACATCGACTGTGAAGATCTCCCTCGAGAAACCTTCATCGGTACCAGTCTCAGCGACGCAGAAGCGCGGGACATGGTATCCTTCCTTCAATCCAACATTGATGTCTTCGCCTGGTGTTTCGAAGATATGTCTGGGATCAACCCAGATGACGCGTGTCACCGACTCGCAATCAAAGAAGGAGTGAAGCCCGTCAAGCAAAAACAACGCACAATCCGACCAGAACGACAAGTTGCAGTTCAAGAGGAGATCAATAAGTGATGTGATCCGACTTGGGCCCAAGCCCGTTGGCCCACCCGAAGGCCCATCCTAGCCTGCCATGGATGGATAAGGCAGGATATCTCTTATGATATCTTTTAGAATCTTTTTTTTTATTTGAGATCTTTATTTTAGGCAAGTTGTTAGGATAATTATTGGCTTTTAAATTTGTTGCCATTTTTATCTTTTCTTTTAGCCTATTTAAAGGCCCCCATTGTAACCATTGGAAGCCAGATTATGATGAATAAAAATTGATGGCGGATGCCTTCGTTGGCTCATGGATTTGAGTCCCCACCTTGTATCCTGATGGATTTCAGGCCCCCTCTCATCTAAGCTTCTAATCTTTTCTTCTCTGTCACGGTTCTTACCCCGTCCGCCACTTCCTCTCGGTGATTCCGTATCCCTAGTTACAAAGAAAATATAAAAAAAAAGATAGCATCGTCTTCATCAATTGCTCTTGGACGACACGCGCCTGCATCAAGTTGGTATCAGAGCTTCAGGCTTCATGGCGTTCCTGCACCACGACCGATCTTCGCTTCGATCGTCGTCGTCCATCATCATCATCGCCGTTCCATCGTCACCATCCCCGCCGATTCGTCGTCATCTTCTTCTGGTACGTCACCTACAATCCAAAAAAAAAAAAAAGGGAGATCAGATCTGGTGAAAAAAAAAAGGAAAAGAGATCAGATCTGTTGAGAGAAAAAAAAAAGAGAAAGAGAAAGAAAACCTCTTTCAACCGCTACCCACCCCTTTGCTCGCCCACGCAACCACCGCAAGCCGCCCGGCCTACCCGCGAACCCTTCTTCTTTGCCGCCCACCCGTCCACCACAGGCCACACCCTTCCTCTCGCTCCACCCGCTGAACCGCCACCTCTATTCCGTGCTCCCGTGTACCTCGCAGCAAAAAAAATAAAATAAAATAGACCTACCGTAGATCTGTGAAGGCAAAAAAAAAAAGGAAAGAAAGAGAAGAAAAGGGAAGAAAAAGAAAAAAGGAAAGAAAGAAAAGAAAGGGAAGAAAAGAAGAAGGAAAGAAGAGAGAAAGGAAAGAGGAAACGTACCAGCTGCAGCCGCCCCTTTTGCTCCCAGCTGCAGCCGCCGCCCCTTTGCTCCTTCCCCACCAACCAACAAAAGCCCAAAGAAAAATAACGGCAAACAAACCCTAAACCGAAACCCCCTTTGTCCCTTTCTCTTTTTCCAATTCACTCCTCCACCACAACCCTTAGATCTCCATCCTACAGTCCTCAGATCCCCAACCTTTATAGTTGCTATTTTGCACTTAAGTGCTGAACCCGAGTTGAATTCGGATCCGACCTGAATAGACAAAACAGACCCGCCAACTTCAATTGGACATATCTCTTTCATTTTTAGTCCGTTTTTGACGTGCGACCTACTAAATTAAAGGGTTTTTCAAGCTCTATGCATCCATACCATCAGCAGAAATTTTTGGCGAACTAGTAATTACAGATTTCCAGATTTACCCCTGGACCACATTTCCACTATTGTGACATGGATGCCAAGATGCAAGGGTTGATTCGTTGTCATCAAGGGAACAACTCCGTCTATGAGTATAGTTCAGCATTCTATCGACGCATGATTCGCTATGGTTTTTTAGAGAAAGATTTCTTGGCAGTGGTACTGTACGTTAGAGGACTCCGCTCCGACATAAAGGGCCAGTTTTCATCTAGATCTTGGAGGAATCTGGACGAAGACTATGAGTTAGCTTGTGAGATTGAATGGGAGTTACAGCAAATGTCCTCACCTCTGGTGGCCTCCACAGATGAGTCTCCACCTCCAGCACTTCCAGCAGAGCCTCCACCACCGACAGAGCTTCCTCTAGTTGTATCTTTGGTAGATCCATCAACTCCAGTACCACCACCAGCAGACGAGCCCCCTCCTACAAAGGATCTTCCGACACCTGTCATGCTACCACCTACTGCGGATTCGTTCGAAGTGGTCTCCCTAGCCGAGCCTCAGCAGATTGATTTTCTTGGGCTAGACCGACTATTGGTGCCTACAGTATTTGTTCAGCTCTACCTCCGTTCAGGCGAGCCGATGTTCGAGCTACTGCAGTGATCTGATATTACTATCCGACTCTGTCATCTACCCCAGCACCACTTTGACGTATGTTTCTCGATCGACTACAGTGATACCTTCTCATGGGATCCCGGTGATGACTTCGGTGTAGTGAGACATCATTTGTTGGGCCTCCACCATCAACTCCTGACGACAGATACCACATCGGCGAAAACCTCGATGATGATTGTGCTTTACCGTATAAACTTGAGGGCGAGTTCTTCGCAGCGGAAGCGAATGATGTGATCCGACTTGGGCCCAAGCCCGTTGGCCCACCCGAAGGCCCATTTATTTGAGATCTTTATTTTAGGCAAGTTGTTAGGATACTTATTGACTTTTAAATTTGTTGTCATTTTTATCTTTTCTTTTAGCCTATTTAAAGGCCCCCATTGTAACCATTGGAAGCTAGATTATGATGAATGAAAATTGATGGCGGATGCCTTCGTTGGCTCATGGATTTGAGTCCCCACCTTGTATCCTGATGGATTTCAGGCCCCCTCTCATCTAAGCTTCTAATCTTTTCTTCTCTGTCACGGTTCTTACCCCGTCCGCTACTTCCTCTCGGTGATTCTGTATCACTAGTTATCCTGTTACAAAGAAAATACAAAAAAAAGATAGCATCGTCTTCATCAATCGCTCTTGGATGACGCGCGCCTGCATCAGTAAGCTACTCGCAGCAGGCTTTATTCGTGAAGTAGAGTACCCTACTTGGATCTCTAATATAGTCGTTGTCCCAAAGAAGAATAGAAAAGTCAGAGTATGTATTGACTTCACCAACCTCAACAAGGCTTGTCCCAAAGACCCATTCCCCATGCTAAGGATAGATAGACTCGTCGATGCCACTGCTGGCCACGAGCTCCTATCTTTCATGGACGGATACTCTGGGTATAATCAAATTCCACTACATCCGGACGATCGAGAGAAGACATGCTTTGTGACTGACCAAGGTCTTTACTGCTACAACGTAATTCCATTCGGCCTCAAGAATGCTGGATCAACCAATCAAAGGCTAGTCACAAAGATGTTCAAAGATCAAATCGGACGCAACGTCGAAGTTTATGTCAACGATCTCCTCACCAAAAGTTCCAATCGTGAAAGCCACCTCTCTGATTTAGCGGAAATATTTCAAATCCTTCGAAAATACCGCATGAAGCTCAATCCAGCTAAATGTGCTTTCGGTGTTCAATCGGGTAAATTCCTGGGTCACCTTGTGACCAAGAGATGTATCGAAGCCAACCTCGACCAAATTCGAGCTATCCTCGATATGCCATCGCCTACCAATCGAAAAGAAGTGCAACGCCTCACTGGAAGATTAGTTGCCCTTAAACGATTCATCTCGAAATCTTTCGACAAGTATAAATCGCTCTTCGACAAGTTGCGAAAGGCGGATACCTCTGGATGGAGTCCAACTTACAACAATCTTTTCAAGACGTCAAAAGTTATCTCGTACGAGCTCCAATTTTAACAGCTCCGCTCCCAAAAGAAGATCTCTGGCTCTATCTTGCCATCACCGATCAAGCAATCAGTGCGGTCTTGGTCAGCAAAAGAGAAGGCGTCGAACATTCGGTCTACTACATCAGTCATGCACTTCTTCCGGCAGAGACTCGCTACTCAAAGATTGAAAAGGTTATACTAGCCTTGCTCACCGCATCACGACGTCTTCAACCCTATTTTATCTCTCACCCGATCACAGTGATCTCAGAGCACCCACTCAAAAACATCCTCGACAAGGCAGGTCGAGCAGGTCGAATGACCAAATGGGTGATCAAGATGAGTACTCTCGGGATTCAATTTGAACCTCGCACTTCACTCAAAGGGCAGGCAGTTGCTGACTTCCTAGCCGACTTCCCCGTGGAAGACCCCATAACTTGGGAGGAAGACGTCGATATGCGCCTCGAAGATGGAAATGAACCTCCATTCAATCTGATTCCAAATACCAATCCAAGCCTTGAGGCTCCTGCTACTTCGCCAGCTCAATGGAAACTCTATACGGATGGAGCTTCGAGCGCGATCGGTTCGATAATTGAGATAGTCTTAGTATCCCTCGAACTTGATCATCTTCAAAAGGCCATTCTCCTTGGATTCAACGCTACCAACAATGAAACCGAATACGAGGCACTCATCTCCAGGCTTGAAATGGCTGAATCCCTAGGGATAGATCGACTCGTCGTCTACAGCGACTTCCAGCTAATAATAAGGCAGATCAACGGGGAGTACACGGCGCGAGAAGAGAAGATGCAGTATTACTTAGTTCTGGTGCGACATCACCAACAACGTTTTGCTAGCACTAAATTCATTCAAGTCCCGAGAGCAGAAAATCGAGAGGCAGATGCCCTGGCTAATGTTGCCTCGGTTCTTGGAGATTCACTCAGGGAAAGACAAATACAAATTGACTATCAAGAATTACCCAAGATTACCCTCGGACAGTAGATCGTCACCACTACAGAAGGATCTGGGGGTGGAGAACAGTCGGCCTCCGATCATGACACAACACATGAACCCAAAGATTGGAGACGACCAATCTATGACTTCTTCAAACAAGGCAGAATGCCAGAAGATCCAATCCAAGCCAGAAGACTTAAAAGGAAGCTTCAATGCTATAGCTTCAAAGGTGAAGATCTATATTTCAAATCGCACAACGGGATGTTGCTAAAATGCATTAGCCATTTACAAGCAAAGGCAATCTTAATCGATATCCATTCCGGAGCCTGCGGAAATCATTCAGGAGGAAGATCTCTTGAAGCCAAGACAAAGCTTCAAGGTTACTACTGGCCGACAATAGCAAGAGATGCTCACCAAGTGGTTCAAAGATGCGAGCCTTGTCAACGACACGCCCGAGCTATCTATCTCCCGGCAGACGACCTCCATCAACTAACAAGTCCATGGCCCTTCCATCAATGGGGGTTGGACTTCTTGGGTCCTTTCCCACCCACACCAAGTAAGAAAAAGTATATGCTGCTGGCCACAGATTACTTCACCAGGTGGGTTGAGGTTGTGACACTCTTCCAAGAGACTGAGATGAAGTCATCAAGTTCATCAGACATAATATCTTCTCAAGATTTGGCACGCCATAAGTCCTAATTGCTGATAATGGAGCTCAATTCGATTCCGACAAGTTCTGGGGGTTCTGCCTAAATAATGGAATTAAACTTTTCTACTCAACACCAAGGTATCCTTAGTGCAATGGTTAAGCCGAAGCCTCTAACAGAGCTATCCTTGGTCTACTCAAGAAGAAGCTCGATGACAAGAAAGGATTATGGGAGCAGGTCCTACCTGAAGTATTGTGGGGCTATCGAACTACTCCGAGAAGATCAACTGGGTTCTCACCCTTCCGCCTAACCTATGGGTCTGAAGCAGTTCTCCCAATAGAAACCATATCAAACACCTTGAAGACCAGAGCAATCGAAGAGGGGGTTAACGATGAGCTTCGAGTCAATGACCTTGATCTCTCTGAAGAGTTACGAGATCGAGCAATCATTCGAGTTGCCAAATATCAACAGAGGATCAAACAAGCCTACGATCAGAGGGTCAGCAAAAAACAGTTCTCAATTAGCAGCCTGGTCCTCAGAGCAGTCTTCTACAATACAGAAAAGCACAGCAGCGGAAAACTAGCTCCCAACTGGAAAGGACCCTACATCATCGAATCGATAAGAGGCAAAGGATCTTATCGTCTGATTTCGTCAGAAGGAGATATACTACCACGAACTTGGAACGCTAGACATCTCAAAATGTTCTATCCTTGATGTAAATTCCATGCTGAATAAAAATTCCTTTCAAATGCCCATCTCGTCTACTCAAGTTATCAAGCAGTCTCGAGTTATCTACCTTCAAATTTTCAAGTCGTTTAACAAGTTTAGGAGTTTGAGTTGCGACTCAACCTCTTACAAGCAGATGTTAAACGATTTCGGGTTGTGAAACAAAACAACCTCCAAGTTATCAGGTCAATTTAACAAGTTTGGGAGCCCGTATTGCGACACGACCCCTTACATGCAGATGTTAAATTACCTTCAATTAACAAATCGTTTAACAAGTTTGAATACTCGAGTTGCAACTCGACCCCTTACAGGCAGATGTTAAACAATTTCAAATTATGATCAATTCAATCTTCAATTATTAAGTTACTTAACATGTATGGGTGATCGAGTTGCGACTCAACCCCTTAGAGGCAAATGTTAAGTACGTTCGAACATTCCATTCAAAGCACAAACATTCAAAGAATTCAACACAAGAGACATTCGATTTTGATATAAAAAAATAAGTCTTTATTTCTCAAAATTTTCAAGTACAAGTGAGCTGTTACACGTGCAAGGTTTACAGATACAAAAGCAAAAGAAAGAAGATAGGTGACATCAAGGCTTGGTCATACTTGGAGCACGCGACTTGTCTCCTTCAGATCCGCCTCGAGCCTTGCTCGCCGCAGACGCTTTGGACGACAGGACGCCGCTAGTATGAGCCCTGAGGGCTTCCACCGCCTTCTCCATCGTCGATCTAAAGCTCTCACACTCAAGGCGTGTCTGCTCGAGCTCCTTCCTAAGCGCCTCCTCCTTGGCAACAGAAGATGCATCATTCGCAACAAGTTGGGCCTTCAGCTCCTTTATTTCCACCACACGGTCGTAAGCCAATGTCTCCACTTTGAAGAATCTGTTCTTCAATTCGTGGAGCTCATGACCCCGAGCCGTGTAGCTGTCGAGCCATTTCTTGCTCTCAATCTTCTCCTTGCGGAGAGCTTCTTTTCTGGTGGATAGAGCTTCCTTCCTGGCGGACAAAGCTTCCTTTAGCTCCTCCTTCTCCTCGTTCACGGCCTCCAGTTCGGCGGTCAAGCGAGAGACTTCTACCGAAGCCCCCCGCTCACCAGCCTTCCTGAAGAGCCTACTAGCGAGTTTCAGGACCGCTGAGTTCTGCCAATAACCAAGAGAAAGTCAGAAACATCTCGGGAGATTACAACTCAAAAACCAAGTCTTGCTGATGCACTTACCACAACTTTGAGCCTGTTGTAGGCCTCATCCAGGATAGCGTCGGGAAGATTGCAGAGCTTACAGATCACACCCGTTGGGTGGTTGATATCAACTTCACCCAAATCTCTAAGCATCTGAGCGGAGCCGACAGGAGCATCTGCCATCAATATAAAGGTTCGACAGTTAGAATCTCGAATGTCAAAAGCAATGAAGAGAAGTTGGCAGAAACATACCTGTGGCGTCGACTCGAGACGCTTCGACCTTGCCCTTCCCCCGATCGAAACTTTTACCCCTAAGGGTCGACCTTTCCTTCACGGGAGATGCCTCAGGTGGAGGTTGGGGTGTCCCAACCTCCACGCGACTCCCTCCCTCCCTTTGCAAGGGGGAAGGAATGTCGCGCGGAGGAGTGATTTCCCCTTTCTCACGATGTTCGTCGGCCTGTTGAAGGGTGGCCATGAGAGTAGCCGTCTTCTCTGCCATCTGGGCAGCCGAAGGACGGAGAGCAGCCGTCTTCTCTGCCATCTGGGCAGCCGAAGGACGGAGAGCAGCCGTCTTCTCTGCCATCTCTGCCGTCTTCTCTGCCATCTGGGCGCTCTCCAGGTGAAGGACGCTCAGAGGCACTTGGGTAAGGGGCGTTGGGTTGCTTGCAACCCCATCACTCCCCGAATACCTTATTCTGATGCGCGTCAGGTGCTTCAATTCTTCAAAATGATAGGTGGGCGATACTTTCTTGTCGTCGCCAACCATATCCATGACGTCCTCCATCCGACGGGCCTTAGCCTCGTCGATGGGAGTGGGCAGAACTTCTTCCTCACCACCATCTCCTCCATCTTCGCCACCGTCTCCTCCGCCTCCTTCCTCATCATCATCCCCATCATCATCACCGTCATCATCACCACCACCACCTTCGCCATCGTCATCGTCGTCTTCATCCTCCTCCTCTCCATCTTTCTTTTCTTATTCTTCTTATTCTTCTTCTTCTTTCTTCTCTTCTTCTTCTTTCTTCTTCTCTTCTTCTTTCTTCTCCTCCTTTTTGAAGACTCTTCTTTTCTTCACTTGACCCCTGCGGGTCTGTATGCGCGGAAAAGGTACGGGTCGTCTTTATTGCGCAAAACCAGATTACAAGTGTGGCCGGGACCAGGGTGGCTCGGGTATAGCGAGTCCGGGTTGCGGCGAGTTTTGATCAGGGGATTTGTGGGAAAGATCTTCTGGAGGATCCCTTTGATCCGTGTCTCCACGTGGTGTTCGTGCGAGAGCTATGAAGGAATTGCTCAGGACAGAGGTCTTTACAAGGGGAGGGTTTTGGAGAGGCTAAGGAATATCCGTTGTTTCTTCGGTCCCTTCCGTGCTTCGCACTTTCTCGGCTAGGGGGTCTTCAGCTTCGTTCCTCGGTCTTCGTGTCTTCCTCGCTCCTTGCTTGACCTCGGCGTCCTTGATCGTTGGTTCGCGGCGTCGATCGTGCTTTTGGGCATCGGCTTTGGCCTTGGCTTTTTGGCTTTGGCTTGGCTCCGGCGTGGCTCTGGCTTTTGCTTTGCTTTGGCGCTTGCGCTTGGACGTAGCCGGGAGAGACTTGCGATGCTTTCATTCTTCCGGACTTCGCGTCGTATCGGCTAGAACGTGCGGTGCTTTTGCTCGTGGCCGGTGTAGTCGCTTGGCTTTGGCACTTGCGTTGCTTTGGCGCTGGCTTTACTGGGGCTTTGCTTTGGCTTCTTGCGTTGGCTTTAGCTTCAGCGTCAACTCGGTCTTCTTCTTCGAACGGCGTGGGCTACTTCTCCGGTGCTTCGACGGTTTGGGTGTCGGCTGGACTTCTCTTCTTCTCCGGGCTTCCTTGGCGTGATCGGAGTCGAATAATGCTTTCGAAGATAGTGGGGGTAGCACCGATCTCCGTGCGACGGTTGTAGCATCGGCTTTGTTGATGAAGACGGCGGGGGTAGCGACGGTCTTCGTGCGACGGTTGTAGCGTCGGCTTTTGTTGATGAAGACAGCGGGGGTAGCGACGGTCTTCGTGCGACGGTTGTAGCGTCGACTTTTGTCGATAAAGACGGCGGGGGTAGCGACGCTTCAGGCGGTCTGCTCCAGGCTTTCTTCTTCGTGGATGGCGCAGGTGTTTGTCGAAGACGACATGGTGCTGACGCTTCATTCCTCTCCTCCGGGCTTTGGAGCTTGATCGGGGTCGAGGATTTGTTGGAGTCGACGGGGTGATGCCGCTCCGAGCTTATTCTCCGGCCTTTGCTTCTGGCGACTTTGGAGTCGAAGGGTCTTCTTCTCAGAGCTTTCTTCTTCGTGCACGGAGTCGAAGTCTTGATCTTCGTGTGCAAGGGTCTTCACGTCGATGAGGGCTTTTAATGGACTAAGTCGATCCCGAAGGGACAGGCTTGCCCGTGCCTCGTGAAGCCTTGGGTCGATGAAGAAGCGTCTCCTCTTCTGCAGAGCTCCCGCACTTCGTCTTCAGTCTTCAACCTCTTGAGCCTTCCCCCTCCCTCTCTATTTATAGGCAAAAGGAGGGGGGAAGATATGGGAAGTTCTTAATTTTAAATCCCTTTAATATCTCCCGCTTAATTACCCGGGATTTATTCATCCATTGATGAGGGGAATAACATTTATTTGTTTTCCTTTTCTGGCGGGGCAATTATGGCTGGATTTTGCACACGAAATCGATGGCGATCCGGCTTTTCTTCTTGTCCGTCGGATCGAGGGATCGGCGCAGATCCGCGTGTGCGCAGACGTCATTCGCAACCTCCCCCCGCACATGGCGGTGTTTATTTCCTTTTCTTTCTTCTCTTTCCTTTTATTTTCTTTCTTTTTCTTTTCTCTCCTTTCTTTTCTTTTTCCTTGCAGGGTCGGCCGGCCCCATGGGATTTGGGTCCAAGTAGGGGCCGGCCCCATGGGGTTCGGACCCTAGTAGGGGCCGGCCCCCCTTAAGTGTGTGGTCCGCTCCTCTTTTGCTGGGTGCGAGTCGGGTCCGGGTCCGCACTGGTGCGTGCAAGTCGGGCTTGCATCCACGTTGGCACTCGTAAGTCGGGTCTGAGTCGAAGCGCGCGTCGGGTTTGCATCCGCGTTGGCACACGTAAGTCGGGTTCGGGTCAGACGAAATTCGTGTGTCTACAAATGCCCCCTCAAGGACGAGTGCGTCGGTGAGAACGTGTAGGGTTTGGACACGTAGGAATCGTAGAGCGCTTGTCCTTGATTCCTTTTGTGGGCGGGGTTGGGGGTCTATTTAAGGACCCCTACCCCCTTCATCCGCCATTGTGCTTCTTTGCGAAGGTTCTGCCGGCTTCTGGAGACCGCCATCGGAAGAGAGCTGCCTGGGGTTGCACGCGACTTGCCCGGCCTTCCCGGTGTCGCCTCTTTCGTCGGCGGCGATGGTGCGCGATTTAGAGGTCGTTGCGAAGACGGGCTCGAAGCGACGATGCGGCGAGGACCGAGGCGGGGAGGATGGAGGAGCGCGGCTGAGGTGCGGGCTGCCTTCGCCGCCTCTCTCTTCCTCCTTCTTCTTCTTCTTCTTCTTCTTCTTCTTTTTCTTTTCCTTTTTCTTTTTCTTTTTCCTTTTCTTTCTTCTCTTTCTTCTTTCTTTTTTTTTTTTCTTTCTTCTTCTTCTTCGGCTCCGGCCCGTAGAAGCAGCAGCGGCAGCAGCGGGGTCGGCGCGCGAGGCTGCGGTGAGGTGGCGCGCAGGAGGCGGCGGCGGCGCGACGGGCGCGCGGCGGCCGGCGGGTAGGGCGTCGGGCGCGGGGCCGGCGTGCAGGGCGTCGGGCGCGGGTCGGGCACGGGGGCCGGCGTGCAGGGCGTCGGGCGCGGGGGCCGGGTCCGACGGCTGCGGGTACGGGGGCCGGGTCCGACGGCTACGGGTGCGGGGGCCGGGTCCTGCGGCTGCGGGGCGGCGGCGGTTTGGTCGGGGCCCGGCCCCGATCGGCTCGGAGAAGGGAAGGGGCAGCGGGCCCCCCCCCCCCCTCTCTCTCTTTGCTGTCCGGTCCCTATTGGAGAGAGGGGGCTGCGGGGCCCCCCCTTTTCCGTTTTGTCTCTCTCTTTTTTTTTTTTTTGGGTTTTCTCTTTCTTTCCTTTTGCGCTTTTCTTTCTCCCTTTTTTTTTTTTTTCTGGACTCCGAAGGCACTGGTGGTAGCAGCGTCGGTCTGTGGCGCACGGGCTGTGACGCGGGTGCGGGTTGATTGGCGGGTGACACTGTGCCGTGTGGCGGCCGGGTGCGCAGGTGGCTGCGGCCCTGGCTGGGTGGCGCTGGCGTGGCGGGTCGACACGGGTGGTGTCGGCGCAGTCAGGCCGGCGCGATTGTGTCGGCGAAGTTGGGTCGGCGCGGGTGGTGTACGGACCCGCGGGAGCGCAGTGCGAAGGCTCAGACGCAAATGGTGGCGTGACCTTGAGTCGGGCGATCCTCCTGACAGGGGGGTGTGGGTCCCCCCCCTTTTTTTTTGATACGCCCTTGTCTTGACTTGCTTCCCTTCATGGTTCTCCAGGGCTCGCGTCTTTGAGAGTTTGACTTCTCCGGGGTGGATAACTGAGGACCTCTCCGATGGGAGGAGGTGCCTTCGCTTCCCCTATACTCGGGTACACCGTTACCGCAATTCGAGGCGGGAAGACCTTCTGTCGTTGTTCCGTGTCTTTGTCCACGCGCATCACGGAAGATGGAGTCGCAGATGCGACTTGTGGGATGCCGAAACTGAGCGAGAAGATCTACACTAACGAAGGGATTTTCATGAAGCTTCTCCGGCCGAGTTTGAGTACTCCGTTCCACCATTATGATGAAGATTTCGTGCCTACGTCGGTTGTTGCCTCGAAGATATACGCCCGACTGACCCGATGGGGTACCGATTCTTGGCCTCGGGGAGACGTCCAATACCTTTGCGGTTTTCGTGAATGGATGGGCGAGCTCTACGAGGTCTTTGGCACAGAACCCGAGATGAATTTATTAGCCACGTTTCTGGCGTCGGCTCGTCGAGAATACAGCCGTCCTGAGGGGATGTACCGCGCACTTTGTGAGCTCTGGTGTCCGGCCACCAATACTTTCCTTACTGGAGCGGGGGAGATAAGGATCTCATTTCGCGATGTCCATATCGTCTCCGGGTGCCCCGAAGTGCGGAATTACTACCAGGAGGAGGTGCCAGCTTTGAAGGATCTGTTGGACTGCAGCTTCGCTCTGAGTTCCTGCCTTCTTCTGTTCAAGGCATATGCTATCATCGCGGCGCGGGATCAGTCAGATCGAGTGCGTCCTTCTACTTGGGTCGACTTTTGGTTCAGAGGCGAGTATAGGTCGCCGGCACCTTCGGCCCATCCGATGTGGAAGATCGCTCAAATGAAAAGGCCTCCGCTTCGTTCTTTCGTGAGGCCCATTGATTTGTTGACTCGGGAGAAGCACTTGATGGAAGGGAAGCAGTGTCCCTGGGAAATCCTCGGCTTGAGGCATGACAGCGAGGAGTGGAGAGCGGTTTACCGAGCCGCCGGGCTGGTTATCTTCCTCTGTCGGTTCGTGCTTCCCTGTTCTGGCGAGGTTATCCGTCCGGGGACCTTCCTTGCAGCTTCCAGGATGGCGAGGGGCGAGCTTTTCAATCTAGCCCCGGCCATATTATGCGCCTTGTACGGGGGTCTCAGCGGGACTTACTGGGACCTGTCTAGCTCGGATAAGGCCAAGGAGGAGCTTGGCCGGTCTGCTACGTTCAGACCCTTGCATTACTTGTATGGCTCGATAGCTCTGCATTTTCCAAAGGGAATTTTCGCCGGACGCGGGCATCCAGCCGACCTGCCGTTCCTGCCCGGGATAGGGGGGATTTTAAATGCCTTTATCAGTTGGGAGCGTCCGAGGGAGTGTGCTCGCACCCTTTTGAGGAAGATGGGAAGCACCGATTTTGAATTTCTGTCAGAGCATTCGGTACTGCCTTTGGAGAGGTCGACTGTTTACGACAACGAGGAGCTCCCGGACAACCTATACTGGAACATGGTCAGTTGCCGCCCTGGCTACTTGGTTTGGTGTAAGGGGGACGTGGTGGAGGTGGAGCAGTACTCCCCTCACCGCTTCGCTCGCCAACAGGGATTTCGACAGGAAGTTCCTGGTATGCCTCAGCAGTTGTAGGGGCGCATCAGTCCGCAGGAGGGTTACCGCCTCTGGGATTCTCTCTACGCTCGATTGACTGGCAGCAGCTTCTTCCCTGAGACCAAATCCGGGTTTCGGGACACCGCCACTCCGGACTACTGCAAGTGGATTGAAGGGCGAGTTTCCCCTTTGCTTGCAAGTCTCCCGGTCGACGTCTTGGCGAGCAGCGAGTTTAGAAATTTTTACTTTAACCATTCTGCGGGAGTGGAGGACCGCCGCCTCCGACTAGGGCTTTAGAGGGCGCAGAGGAGCTGTAGCCATCTTTCCAGTGCTCGTCGTGTCCCTTCTTCAGCTCCGGTGTTAGACGTTGAGCCTACTAGTGCCCCCGGGGCATCCTGTTTCTCGAAGGCCGCTGTTGAGGGTGTTCCTCCCAAAAGAAGGAAGGTTTGCATTCCTCGCGGGATGGTTCCAAGGGTCCCTTGTCCGGTGGAGGATACCGAGGAGCCTGGACTTCTGAAAGATGAGGTGATCCCTCCGTCTAGGGCTGCTTCGTCCGACCTTGCAGATATGGAGTTCCCTTTATTTTATTTCTCTTCTATGCTCGGAAAGTTTCGTTACGCTGAGTAGTGTATCCTTTTTGGGTAGATTCAGTTATAGTGGTAGAGCGCGGGGCGAACTCTCCGAAGGTGTCTCTCGGGCATTCGTCTACTGGCGCCGTGCAGGAAGTGCCTGGGGCATGTGGGCTAGATATCCCCCCGGATGATCTGGATCTCCTCGGGCTTTGCGGGGAGAACTTTCCTGGGGGCGATATCGATCTGGACGGCATTGATGTTGACGCTTTGTCTTTCCATGAGAAAGCTGAAGTTTCGAGCGTCGACAAGCGGTCTTCCCCGGTTGCTGTACCCTCGTGCCCGTTAGAGGAGACGGTTGTTGCAGCGGTAGCGGCGGTTTCTCCAGTTCTGCCGCCCTCGTTGGCGTAGGCGGTTCCTATTGCGGCTGCAGCTGGAGGGAAAGTCTTGCCTACCTACACCGAGGTGCCTCGTCCGAGCTTAAGGCCGAGGAGCAGAGTTTCAGAGTTCCTTCTTGCGAGCTGCCAGTAGTATATCAAGTCGACGTTGGAGCCGTTCCAAGATGCAGGCTTTGGCACCCTCCAGGACTGGTGGTCGACGGATGGTGCAGAGTTTTGCGCGAGCCTGGAGGAGTTCAAAGTCGACAGTTCTTCTTTCGTCGTTCAGATGAAACTGCTCGTGACCGATAGCGAGGCCTATCGCTCCCGGCGAGCTTTACTAGAGGGGAGCTCCCCTTCTGAGTTGGAGGCCGCTGAGGCGAGTTTGTGTCAGTCAGAGCACCAACTTGCGGAGGCCTCTTCCAGCCTGTCGAAAGCTCAAAGGAAGATAGAGTCTGTGCGCGCCTCGCTTGGGAAGGCAGAGTCTCGTCTGGAGCGAGCTGAGGCTGCGGAGAGTGCTTTGAAGGCGAGTTACTTGAAGCAGCAGTCGGACTTGGCGACCCGTCGTGAGCTTCTGGCCACTCGTCCCGAGGAACTTCAACGAGTGGAGGCGACTAGAGAGGAGTTACTGCACCGACTTCAAGCTTTGGACACCTTCTTTTAGTTGCTCCTTGTCTGGTTGTTTTTCATTGTACCTTTCTTTTCGGAACCTATGCCATGTATCGTCTTTTCTTCATTATCTAATAATATAGCCTCGTTTTGCCACATCTTTTGCATGGACCATTGTCGACTTTTTCTTTTGATCAGACTGAACCTGAAGTAACTTCTCAGGCTGCCTACGTACCCCCCTAAGGGGGATCAAGTCGCACGTAGTTCTTTTTTTTTTTTTTTTTTTTGCGCAAGGGGTGTGGCCTTGCTTTAGGCATAGTACCTTTTAAGGTACTTGCCGTTGATAGGGCCGAGTGTCAGCCCTTCTAGCGTAGTGTGGAGATAGGCGCCGTTGGAGTAGACTTCCTTGACGGAGTGCGGGCCATCCCATTTGGCATCAAATTTCTTCCCTCCTCGATGCGAGAGGATGATGGGGAGTTTGACTGCCAGCACCAGTTCCTCTATCTAGAATGATCGAGGATGGATCTTCTTGTTGAAGGCGCAAGAGAGCCTGGCCTGGTAACACTCCAGACGTTGTTGAGCTTCGAGGCGTCTTACGTCCAATGCTTCCAATTCTGCCAGGCGGAGCTGGGCGTTGTCGTCGCTGGTGAGGCCTTCCTGGACTGCTATCCTGAGCGATGGGATCTGGAGCTCGAGTGGAAGAACAGCTTCTACACCATAGACGAGGGAGTATGGTGTTGCTTGCGTTGGCGTGCGGAAGGATGTCCGGTAAGCCCATAGTGCTTCACCCATGCGTTCGTGCCAATCTTTCTTTGTCTTCGAGACGGTTTTCTCCAACAGCTTGCACAGGGACTTGTTGAAGGCTTCTGCCAGCCCGTTGGCCGGAGCGTTGTACATCGTCGAACAATTCTACTTAATATTGTAAATGCGCAGAACTGGCTGACGGCAGCATTCTTGAACTGCTTCCCGTTATCTATTACGATATAGCGGGGGACTCCATAGCGGAAGATGATGTCATTCTGGATAAAGCTGATGACAGAGTGCTTTGTAACTTCCCGCAGAGGCGTTGCTTCAGCCCACTTGGAGAAGTAGTCCGTTGCCGCCAAAATATAGAGATGTTGCTTGGATGACTTGGGCAGGGGACCGACGATATCGAGTCCCCACCCGTCGAAGGGCCAAGACGCGATTGTTGGGTGCAAAGGCTCCGGAGGTTGACGGATGTAGTCCCCGTACATCTGGCAAGCTTGACATCTCCTCGCGTACTCCAAGCTATCCTTGATCATGGTAGGCCAGTAGTATCCCATCCTCCTGACGCGGAAGTGAAGTTTCGGATCGGACTGGTGCAATCCGCAGATTCCAGCGTGTACTTCTTCCAGTGCGGCTTCTGCTTCTTCTTTCGCGAGGCACCTCAGGAGTGTGCAGCTTCGACGGTACAGCTCACCGTTGAAGTGGTAGAACCTTAGAGATCGTCGACGGATGTCACCTTTGCGCTTCGGATCTTTGGAGAGTTTACCATGAACGAGATAATCCACAAAAGGCTACCTCCAGTCTTGTTTTTTAATCTCGAGGACGTGCACCGTGTTGGCTTAAACTGGGATTTCGAGCGGACCTTCTTCTTCGGTAATCACGAATCTTCTGCAGACGGGGACGATGAGCGAACGTTCATCTGAAAACGGGAGTGTAGCCGCCAGATTTGCGAGTGCGTCAGCTTGCTGGTTGAGGTTCCTGGAGACGTGCTGAATGGAAGCAGCCTTGAGTTAACCGAGGAGCTCCACAGCCCGCGCATGCAATTGCACCAGGTCTTCTTTGTTGACTTCGTATGCCCCCAGGACTTGCTGGATCACGAGTTGGGAGTCTCCAAAAATCTCTAGTCCTTGAAGCTTCATTTTGTCGGCCAGCTCGAGACCGATGAGCAAGGCTTGATATTCTGCCACGTTGTTGGAACATGATTCCGACAGTAGGAATGAGAAGGGGAGTATTTCGTTGTCCGAAGTGACGAAGATGACTCCGGCTCCCGCTATGTCTTGCCTTGCTGCGCCGTCGAAGAACATTTTCCAGGATGGGGCGATATCGACGGAGAACACTTCTTCATCTGGGAGATCTTCTGACAACTCCCATTCCGCCGGGAGAGGGTATTCTGCGAGGAAGTTCGCGAGGGCCTGCCCTTTAATCGCTTTCTGTGGTACGAAGGTGATATCAAATTCAAGTAGCAGCAGGGCCCACTTGGCCAGACGTCCGGAAAGCACTGGTCTTGACATGATGTACTTGAGGGGGTCAGCCTTCGAGACGAGTCTGATGGTGTGAGCCAGCATATAATGTCGCAGCTTTTTCGTGGCGAAGATAAGCGCTAAGCAGACCTTCTCGATTGGGGAGTAATTCAACTCTGTGCCGACGAGAGTGCAACTCAAGTAGTAGCAAGCTGTCTCCATGTCAAGTTCATTGTTCTGAGCCAGGAGTGCCCCCAAGGATTGCTCCTGGGCAGCAATATAGAGGATGAGCGGTCTTCCTTGAACTGGTGCTGATAGAACTGGTGGCTTCAGTAGATATGCTTTGATGTTTTGGAGTGCCTCTTGGCAAGCTTCATCCCATTTGAACGGCGCTCCTTTCTTCATGAGGCGACTAAAAGGGTGGCACTTTCCGGCCAGGTTGGCAATGAATCTTCGGATATACGCCAAGTGCCCTTGGAGGCCTCTGAGGTCTCGCATTGTCTTTGGTGCGGGCATATTGACAATAGCATCAATTTTGGATTGATCTATCTCAATGCCACGATGTCGGACGACGAAGCCGAGGAACTTGCCTGAGGAGACCCCGAACGCGCACTTAAGTGGATTCATGCGGAGTTGGTACCTTCGAAGCCGTTTGAAGATTAGCTCGAGATCTTGTAGATGTGCCGACTTCCTCTTGGATTTCACCACGAGGTCGTCGACATAACACTCCACATTTTGGTGAAGAATGTCGTCGAAGATTTTCTGCATAGCTCGCTGGTAGGTGGCTCCTGCGTTCTTCAAGCCGAATGGCATAACTTTGTAGCAGTAGATTCCTTTCGGTGTGCGGAATGCCGTGAGCTCTTCGTCCTTGGGTGCCATCCGAATCTGATTGTAGCCCGATGATCCGTCCATGAAAGTTAGCACCTCGTGACCTGTCGTCGCGTCCACCATTAGCTCCGTGATTGGCAAGGGAAAGTCGTCCTTTGGACATGCGTTGTTCAAGTCTCTGAAGTCCACACATACTCGGATTTGGCCGTTCTTCTTTTTGACTGGGACGATGCTAGAGATCCATGTCGGGTACTTGACCTCTCGAATGAAGCCGGCTTCGATCAACTTGTTGACTTCGCCTTCTATTTGGGGTACCAGTTCTGGCCGGTAGCGTCTTTGTCCTTGCTTGATGGCGCTGGCTCCGTGTTTGACGCTGAGCTAGTGCACTGCGATTTTGGGATCGAGGCCTGGCATCTCCTTGTAGGACCATGCGAAGACGTCGCTGTATTCTTTAAGCAGTTTGATGTATGCGGCTTCTTCCTCAGGGGTCAAGAGTGTGCTGACGAATGTAGGCCGAGGCTCCGTCTCTGTGCCCAAGTTGATTTCCTTCAAGTCATCAACGGTGGACTGCCCCCCTTCTTCGAGGACTGGCGGGGCGTCGGGCAACTCGTCGTCCGAAGTAGAAGTATCACCGTTGTCGGGATGCGTAATGAAGATATGATTGACGGCCGCCATGGGTGGGTGGGTGGGTGTTGAGACGAAGTCCTCGATTGGCATTTCCAGACGATTGAATATTGACTTCTTCTTTGATTGCTTAACTGGCCCGAGCCTTTCGAACACGGATGTACGCTTTAGATTCGACTGGTTTCTACCACCTCTGATTTGCTTCTGGAGCAAGGCTTGGCATCGAGCTCGTCGTCGTCTTCTTCTGCTGTCGGGACGGCTTTCGTAAGCAGAGCATGCATCGGAGATTGTCGATCCTTCAGCTAGTTCGTCTACCATCTTCGCCCCGATGTAGTTGAAGGTGAAGGTCTTCTTCGCTGCGGTTCTGATGACCAACGGAGCTTGACTGGAGCCGATGCCTCGGTGGTTCGGGAGAATTTGTTCACCGTTTTGAAACAACCGAGCTTGAGTTCTCGTCATCCCATATGGAGTTGCTGCTGGGGGAAGTGTGCCCATGGCGCTTTCTCTGTCGTAACCGGCTTTGAATAGCAACTTAGCAGCATTTTGCCCCCAACTTCCTTTCGGCTTGAATGCAAGCTGATTGTGGTCGACTGATTCGGTAGGCCCGCTCGGGTTCGAAGCTCGCGTCAGACTAGGTAATGGCAATGTCATTTCTTGCAGGGTGATGACATTGGCCTGTGATAATGACGGGGCCAGCTTTCTTGTCGGAGTAGAAGGCGATCGCTCGGATTTACGGAGCCACTGAGGCGCGAGAAGCAGGACTGGCGTCGCTTGGGCGGGCAACGGGGTATGTTGCACGGCTCTTGACTCGGGGCTGATGCGCATCCTTTGTCTAAATTTCGGTGCTTCTTGGACCTCAAGTCTTGCTTTGTCGGAAGGTCGTACTGGATTTGCGGGAAGAGGAGTCTTATCCTGCTTCACTTCTTCAATTTTCTGGACTCGAGGGGCTTTAGCTGGAAGAACTTCCGCGACTAGGCCCTTTGCTTGGTAGAACTTAGCGTCGGCCAAGTGTGCCTTGGCCTCGTTGAATGGCTTGTCGTCCGCAACTATGCACCTCTCCACGCCTTCTTCGTAGTACTTGAGGCACTAGTGCCAGGTGGATACCACGATGCCATTCTCGTGCAGCCATGGTCTTCCTAACAGGAGGCGATATGACGTCTGGCAATCGATGATGTGGAAGAGGACCGTTGTATCTAGCGGGCCGATGGAAAGCTTCAAACGGATGATTCCGACGGTGGACTGTCCGCCCTGGTTGAACCCTTGAATGACCAACTGACTTGGCGAGAGCTGGTCGTTGGTGATGCTGAGTTGCCGCATAGTCTGGATAGGCATGATGTTGATGGCGGAGCCACAGTCCAACAGGATTCGATACACTGGCTTTTCCTTGATGTATCCCGAAACGTAGACAGGCCAGTTATGCAACCGTGTCCCGAGTTGTAAGTCCTCATCCGAAAAGGTTATCGTCGCATCACACGAGGCCACAGCTTTGCGCTTCTGGTCATCTTTCCTTTTCCTCTTGTAGCTGTCTGGGTCGGCCAAGGCCGCAGCCATTGCCAGGCAAGCCTTCTTCGGAAGATGCAAAGCTTCTACGAGCGGTAAGTGCAGGATTGCTTCGTCGTGAGAGGCGGTGCCCCCTTTGTCGGAATCGTCTCCCTCATCGGTGGAGTCGTCTTCTTCAGATATTTCGCTTTCGTCTTTTCCTTCCGATGCCTCATGAACTTCGACCATGCAACAAGATACCCTGATGTGTTGGTCCACTGGGAGGAAGCGATCCGGGAAGAACTCTTGCAAGGTTGTCGACTCTGGAAGGCTCTGCTGAAGGAGATCATCTTGGCTTGCTGGCAGCACTTTGAACGCCTTCCTCCCCGGAGTCTTGCTTTTCTTCTTATAGGTCTTCCGCTTGGTGGACCTCCTCGTCACACGATCTTGCTTGAGCTTCTTTTCTTGCCATGGCTTTCGTCGCCGTGGTAGCATGACCCATGCTTCTTCGTCGGTGGATTCCCCTCCGCTAGGATGATGGTCGGCAGCAGCAACTGGTTCCCTCGAAGGCACTTGTTCTTCTGGAGGCTCTACTGGCTCGTCTTCCGATTCCCAGCCGGTGGGCTTGATTTCGTTGATTGAAACGGACGGAGGCCTTGAGTAGAGGACGTAATAGTCAAACTTGTCCGAAGGTTGGCCCAGCAGACCGACTTCTGGTTTTCCCTGTTCGTATCTTTTCTGGAGAGCGCATTGGGACATAACTTGACTGGAAGGGACTTGCTCTTCTTGAGGCTCCACTGGCTCGTCCTCCGGTTCCCAGCCGGTGGGCTTGATTTCATCGATTGAAACGGACGGAGGCCTTGAGTAGAGGACATAATAGTCGAACTTCCCCGAAGGCTGGCCCAGCAGACCGACTTCTGGATCTCCCTGCTCGTATCTTTTCCGGAGAGTTCGTTGGGATATAGCATTGCTTGGAAGAGGTGCTGGCGTGAGCGGTGATTGCCCCCAGGGCAGCGGCGTTTCTTCCTCAGCGAGCGCAGGAGTATATTGACGTCGCTTCGAGACTTTCGGCTGGGAAGTTGACTTCGCGGTCGGCCTCTGACGGTTGATGCGCAATTTGGGCATTCTTGGTCGTGCAGCAACGAATACCGGCGAGAAGGAGCCGAAGGCGATGGACGTCATGTTGGCCGTAGTGACCTCCCCGGGTGTCAATTTCTATCTTTCCTTGCTTTACGAGCGCCATTATTTTCTCCTTGAAGACGAAACATCTTTCGATGGGATGACTTACCACTCGGTGGTATTTGCAGAAGAGAGGGTCGTCAACGCGATGCATCTGTTCGGGCCTCTTCGAAGGAGGGAGCTCTATCATCTTCTCTTGCAGCAGTTGGTCGAACATGGAGGAGACTTCCGAGTCTGGGAAGGGGTATTCCTTGGCTTCGAGCTCCTCGAGAGTCATCCTTTGTCTTGG
This sequence comes from Chamaelirium japonicum, assembly GCA_947650365.1. NCBI lineage: Eukaryota > Viridiplantae > Streptophyta > Magnoliopsida > Liliales > Melanthiaceae > Chamaelirium > Chamaelirium japonicum. The sequence continues at coordinate 6,937,716 of OX393550.1, read as the reverse complement.
CGGCGGAGGCGGCGGTATGGCGGCTCCCTTCTTCTGATCCGGCTTGCCACCGATCCTGAGCGGCTTGGAGGTTGAAGCTACGTCCGCAATATTAACTTGTTTCGGTTTCGATGCCGGTGGCTTGTCCTTCTTCTCCACCTTCAAGAAGTCTTTGTTCTTCGAGTCCCCGCAGCTTGCTAGGCTGAGTTCCATGTCGTGAGCCCGAGTCGCGAGTTCTTCGAAAGACCGAGGCTTGATACCTTTAAGGATGTAGAGCAGGCCCCAGTGCATGCCTTGGGTGCACATCTCGATGGCCGAGTCTTCGGACAAGCGATCTCGTGAATTCAGCGTGAGGTTCCTCCATCTGTCGATGTAGTCGATCACAGGATCGTCCTTCCTTTGCTTGACTGCAGTAAGCTCGGTCATGCTGACGGTTCGTCTGGTGTTGTAGAAGCGATTGAGGAACTCCCTCTCCATCTGATCCCAGCTGTCGATGGTCCCTGGAGGAAGCTCAACGTACCAGTCGAACGCGTTGCCTTTGAGGGTGCGAACGAATTGCTTCACCATCTCGTCGCCATATGTGTCGGCATTATTGCAGGTCTCGATGAAGTGGGCAACGTGCTGTCTTGGGTTTCCCTTTCCGTCGAAGTGCTGTAATTTTGGTGGCTGGAATCCGACTGGGAAGCATAGCTGCTGGATCCTCGCGGTGTAGGGCTTCGAGTATGCTGTCGTGATCGGAGGAAGGCCACTGCCGTGAGAACGCATCATATCGGCTATCAATGCTTGGACTTGCTGAGCATTCATCGTCGCTGTTGTCGGAGGTTGTGTGGCCACCGAGCCCGGTGCTGGGGAGACGACTTCCACTGGGACGGGAGCCGAGGAGAGCGCTGGAGTAACTGCTTGAATCGTCGGAACAACCTCTGCAGGGGCGGGAGTTGAAGACGGAACTGGAGCGGTTACTGGAGAAGCGACGGGGTGGCCGACTGCTGCAGCGTCCTTTGCGCTTAGCTTTTGGAGCAGAGTATTGATGTGACGATCCTTCTCCTCCATCAGCCGAGTGATTTGCGCCATATGCTTGCTCATCTGCATGACTTGGAGCTGAAGAGCGGATGGAGGATGGTGACGGAGGACATCTCGATGTTGCATGCTAGCATCCTCGCCGTCATCGTCGGAGACATAGTTGCGCCGACTTGCTTCTGGTTGATGATTGATGTTTGCCCCCTGCAGAGAAGGTGCAACTTCCGCCGGAGAACCCGAACGGGCTCGGGGTTGAGGCTGGTCCTCCCCAAACTTCTGGACATGGACTCCAGGATCGAGGCTCGTTTCTTCATGCACCAGGGCCTCATCGGCGCTTTGGCGAGTATCTTCGGCAGTAGCTTCTGGCACGAAGATGTCCGCAAGAGTCCGAGTACACCGAGTGTAGACGCGTACCATCGGGAGAGGATCACCCTCCGGATTTACTGGATCACCGTGTCGGAGTAGAGGAGACTCGACGATTGGTAAGAGGCTTGGAGCAAACGCATCGTTGTTTGTTCCGGCCATTGCAAACTTCAAGCAGCTTCTTCAGCCGTACGGATGAAAGGAGAAGAGGTCCCACCGGGCGTGCCAAAAATCTGTATGCGCGAAAAAGGTACGGGTCGTCTTTATTGTGCAAAACCAGATTACAAGTGTGACCGGGACCCGGGTGGCTCGGGTGTAGCGAGTCCGGGTTGCGGCGAGTTTTGATCAGGGGATTTGTGGGAAAGATCTTCTGGAGGATCCCTTTGATCCGCGTCTCCACGTGGTGTTCGTGCGAGAGCTTTGAAGGAATTGCCCAGGACAGAGGTCTTTACAAGGTGAGGGTTTTGGAGAGGCTAAGGAATATCCGCTGTTTCTTCGGTCCCTTCCGTGCTTCGCGCTTTCTCGGTTAGGGGGTCTTCAGCTTCGTTCCTCGGTCTTCGTGTCTTCCTCGCTCCTTGCTTGACCTCGGCGTCCTTGATCGTCGGTTCGCAGCGTCGATCGTGCTTTTGGGCATCGGCTTTGGCCTTGGCTTTTTGGCTTTGGCTTGGCTCCGGCGTGGCTCTGGCTTTTGCTTTGCTTCGGCGCTTGCGCTTGGACGTAGCCGGGAGAGAATTGTGATGCTTTCGTTCTTCCGGACGTCGCGTCGTATCGGCTAGAACGTGCGGTGCTTTTGCTCGTGGCTGGTGTAGTCGCTTGGCTTTGGCACTTGCGTTGCTTTGGCGCGGGCTTTACTAGGGCTTTGCTTTGGCTTCTTGCGTTGGCTTTAGCTTCAGCGTCAACTCGGTCTTCTTCTTCGAACGACGTGGGCTACTTCTCTGGTGCTTCGATGGTTTGGGTGTCGGCTGGACTTCTCTTCTTCTCCGGGCTTCCTTGGCGTGATCGGAGTCAAAGAATATTTTCGAAGATAGTGGAGGTAGCACCGATCTCCGTGCGACGGTTGTAGCGTCGGCTTTTGTTGATGAAGACGGCGGGGGTAGCGACGGTTATAGCGTCGGCTTTTGTTGATGAAGACAGCGAGGGTAGCGATGGTCTTCGTGCGACGGTTGTAGTGTCGACTTTTGTCGATGAAGACGGCGGGGGTAGCGACGCTTCAGGCGGTCTGCTCCAGGCCTTCTTCTTCGTGGATGGCGCAGGTGTTTGTCGAAGACGACGGGGTGCTGACGCTTCGTTCCTCTCCTCCGGGCTTTGGAGCTTGATCGGGGTCGAGAATTTGTTGGAGTCGACGGGGTGATGCCGCTCCGAGCTTCTTCTCCGGCCTTTGCTTCTGGCGACTTCGGAGTCGAAGGATCTTCTTCTCCGAGCTTTCTTCTTCGTGCACGGAGTCGAAGTCTTGATCTTCGTGTGCAAGGGTCTTCACGTCGATGAGGGCTTTTAATGGACTAATTAAGCCGATCCCGAAGGGACAGGCTTGCCCGTGCCTCGTGAAGCCTTGGGTCGATGAAGAAGCGTCTCCTCTTCTGCAGAGCTCCCGCACTTCGTCTTCAGTCTTCGACCTCTTGAGCCTTCCCCCTCCCCCTCTATTTATAGGCAAAAGGAGGGGGGGAGATATGGGAAGTTCTTAATTTTAAATCCCTTTAATATCTCTCGCTTAATTATCCGGGATTTATTCATCCATTGATGAGGGGAATAACATTTATTTGTTTTCCTTTTCTGGTGGGGCAATTATGACTGGATTTTGCACACGAAATCGATGGCGATCCGGCTTTTCTTCTTGTCCGTCGGATCGAGGGATCGGCGCATATCCGCGTGTGCGCAGACGTCATACGCAACCTCCCCCCGCGCATGGTGGTGTTTATTTCCTTTTCTTTCTTCTCTTTCCTTTTCTTTTCTTTCCTTTTCTTTTCTTTTTCCTTGCAGGGTCGGCCGGCCCCATGGGGTTCGGGTCCAAGTAGGGCCGGCCCCATGGGGTTCGGACCCTAGTAGGGGTCGGCCCCCTTTAAGTGTGGGGTCCGCTCCTCTTTTGCTGGGTGCGAGTCGGGTCTGGGTCCGCACTGGTGCGTGCAAGTCGGGTTTGCATCCACGTTGGCACTCGTAAGTCGGGTCCGAGTCGAAGCGCGCGTCGGGTTTGCATCCGCGTTGGCACACGTAAGTCGGGTCCGGGTCAGACGAAATTCGTGTGTCTACAGGGTCATCACCAACTTCTCCTCCGTTGGGCCTGAGCGACGCCTCGCCCCATATGCCTTCTTCTCGACTCTGACAACTCTGACTATCTTGCCCGATCCAGGATCTTCCTCGTAATCAGAGTACAAGACGTCGTTGTCTTCATACCTGGTCTGCAGCCTGTGAAAGAGGTTGGCGTTGCCATGCCGGACCGGGCAGTTCGAAAACTGCTTCCACGATCTAGTACCGCACGCCAACTCTAAAAATAGGTTATCGAGGGCCCCGACTCGATCAGAAGACCAGGTCAAGTCCCCTCCTGCAGCATATCTCTCGACCGCATTGTGTACCTGAGAACGAGGAGTCTCATGCACTGAAAGGGGAGTCCACGCCCCAGCAACGGAGATCGGCCAATCGGTGTAGAGCTTGTCGGAAGGTACGGTGTCGGTGATCGAGCAGAGCGCGGAGACGCTGTGCAGATTGAAGAAAGGGATATCCTTCTTCGAGACCCACTTATAGTGGTAGAAGTAGCCTAACTCTATCCGGGCCACTTCGCCTTCAGGGATGCTGGAGTAGCACGCCCTGAGCTCCTCCTGGAAGTCCGACTCCACCCGACAGAATGTATAGATTATCCTCCATGCATTCCCCGATATCTGCCCTGGACAAAGTCCTGAAGTGTTCAGCACCCGGGCAGCGAAAGGCAGCAGAGGGAGGCGCAGCCCGCAGTTTAGCTGGCCGATAATGATGACCGTCCCCAGCACTTGCTCCTTGCTGGCGACCTCCGTGAAGACGGTCCGCTTGTCGATCCCGAAAGCGAATTGGACTCCTGCGAGAGCTGGTTGGTGATTCCCTTCTGTGAAGCAGGCGAGCAACTTCTGCCACTTAGCCCTTTTCACATCAGTGAGTTTGCCGCTGACATTATACTCGAAGACGGGCTCCTCCGACAATGGCATAAGAGGCCTCAAGACGAAGCTGGCCTTCGGGATGTGCTCAGGCCTGGAAGGTGTGGAGGCAAATCCTACTCCCATGTGCCTTTTACCAAGCACACCGAGGGCGCCTTTACCCTTGCCTCTGCCGATGGGCTTGGGCGACACCGGAGCCTTCTCCTTCCCCCTCTTCGACGGGACGACGTTCTTGAGCTTTATGCTGCCAGAAGATGCCATTTCAAACGATCGGGAGAACACGAAGAGCAGAAAACTCGGGAGCAAAAGTTCTAGACTTTGAAAAAAAATTTGGAAGCGTGAGGCCAAAATGAAATCCAGAAAGAGCTTATAAACCCAGGAGAAACTGGCGCGAAAATCGAAAGGACACATGGCGTCACCAGGTCAATAGCCGTGTTTTTGAATAGGACACATGGCATCAATCTAGAGGAAGCGCTCTTCCGAGCGAACCGCCGGTCCAGAAAAACCGTCGGTTCGAGCGAACCGCCGGTCCAGAAGAATCACCGGTCTATATGAACCACCGGCTCGAGCAAAGCAACCAACCTAGAGAAACTACAACTCCAGACCACCTCAACTTCCATCGGTTAAAATTGGCCGATCGGTCAAATATGACCGATCGAACAAAATTGACCAATCGCCATTCGAAGACTTTACTAGTTCGACAGGCAGACGATCGGGTAATTTTTCAAAGGATCGGGCAGAAAATAGGCTCTTTTGCCCGATCGCCTCAACCTCCACCGGTTGAATTTAACCGATCGGTCAATGTTGATCGATCGGATATATTCCACCGATCGGATCGATTTCTACTGGATCGGGCAAAATATATACTTAGGTTTTTGCCCGATCGCCTCAACCTCCACCGGTTGAATTTAACCGATCGATCAATGTTGACCGATTGGATAGATTCAACCGATCGGATCGATTTCTACTGGATCGGGAAAAATACTTAGGTTTTTGCTCGATCGCCTCAACCTCCACCGGTTGAATTTAACCGATCGATCAAATTTGACCGATTGGATAGATTCAACCGATTGGGTCGATTTCTCCTGGATCGGGCAAAACACTTGTGTTTTTGCCCGATCGCCTCAACCACCACTGGTTAAATTTAATCGATCGATCAACTTTGACTGATCGGATAGATTCAACCGATCGGTTCGATTTCTACTAGATCGGGCAAAACACTTATGTTTTTGACCGATCGCCTCAACCTCTACCTGTTGAATTTAACCAATCGATCAATGTTGATTGATCGGATATATTCCACCGATCGGATCGATTTCTACTGGATCGGGCAAAATACTTAGGCTTTTGCCCGATCGCCTCAACCTCCACCGGTTGAATTTAACCGATCGGTCAATGTTGATCGATCGAATAGATTCAACCGATCAGATCGATTTCAACTGAATCGGGCAAAATACTTAAGGTTTTGCCCGATCGCCTCAACCTCCATTGGTTGAATTTAACCGATCGATCAACTTTGACCGATCGGATAGATTCAACCGATCGGGTCGATTTCTACTGGATCGGGCATAAACACTTGTGTTTTTGCCCGATCTCCTCAAACCCCATCGGTTGAATTTAACCGATCGATCAACTTTGACCGATCGAATAGATTCAACCGATCGGATCGATTTCTACTGGATTAAGCAAAACACTTGTACTTTTGCCCGATCGCCTCAACCTCCACCGGTTGAATTTAACCGATCGGTCAACTTTGATCGACCGGATAGATTCAACCGATCAGGTCGATTTCTACTGGATCGGGCAAAACACTTGTGTTTTTGCTCGATCGCCTCAACCTCTACTGGTTGAATTTAACCGATCAGTCAACTTTAACCGATCGGATAGATTCAACCGATCTGGTCGATTTCTACTGGATCGGGCAAAAACTTGGGTTTTTGACCGATAGCTTCGACCTCCACCGATTGAATTTTACAGATCGGATAAAATCAACCGATCGGTTCAATTTCCATTGAATCAGGCGAAGAACTTTGCTTTTTAACCGATCGCCTCAAGCTCCACCGGTTGATTTTAACTAATCGATCAAAATTGACCGATCGGTCAAAATCAACCGATCCGTCGAACCTGACCGGTCGGTCAATTTTAACCAATCGATTATGCTCTTGACAGGGGGTTGTCATTTTGCACCAAGAAATCCAAGCCAGCCAGGATGACATCTAGCTACCTTGGAGGGGGTAACTGTGGGTGCAAATTTTGGCAAGAATCCCACAGAGACTACCGTGGGACCCACCAGCCCTGCCTGGTGGGCCCACAGAGACTACTGCGGGACCCACCAGCCCTGCCTGTGGAATCCCCAAATACGACAGCAGAAACCGCCATTTGCCCCAGTTTTCCTCCCAAAAAATCCTATAAATAGCAGAGCCTTTAAGTGAAAAAAGATCCGGATCCAGAATCAAAATCTGAAATCTGATTTCAGAAACCAGAGCTCTGGAATTCCAGCTTTCGATCTTCCAACTTTCCTTGATCTTCTTCTTGTCTCTGAAGAGATCGGAGATACTTCAGTGACACTCGGCCTGTCGAGGTCATAGCAAACAAAGAGTTAGTGAATTCGGGTTGCTCCCTATAGCACGGAGATGTAGGCTTCAGCTGAACTCCGATACCACATCTTATGTTAATCTTCTCTGCTTGCATATTGGAAGTGTTAACTCAAAATCACCAAAGCACCGACCTTCGAAATCACCTTTCAATCAACCGATCTACTATTCAACTTCAATTGACTGGTGGAGTGAAGTCTTCGGATCGGCACGAAGATTTTCCCCCACATCTTCCTCGATTCTTGCTAGACCTTCGTGTCCTTGATCGTCAGTTCACGGCGTTGATTGTGCTTTTGGCGTCGGCTTTGGCTTTGGCTTTGGCTTGGCTTTGGCGTGGCTCTGGATTTTGCTTTGCTTTGGCGCTTGCGCTTGGACGTAGACGGGGGGAGACTTGCGATGCTTTCGTTCTTCCGAACTTCGCGTCGTATCAGCTAGAACGTTCCCCCACATCTTCCTCGATCCTTGCTAGACCTTAGTGTCCTTGATCGTCAGTTCGCGGCGTTGATTGTGCTTTTGGCGTCGGCTTTGGCTTTGGCTTGGCTTTGGCGTGGCTCTGAATTTTGCTTTGCTTTGGCGCTTGTTCTTGGACGTAGACGGGGGGAGACTTGCGATGCTTTCTTTCTTCCGGACTTCGCGTCGTATCAGCTAGAACATGCGGTACTTTTGCTCGTGAACGGCATAGTCGCTTGGCTTTGGCACTTGTGTTGCTTTGGCGCGGGCTTTACCGGGGCTTTGGCTTTGGCTTCTTGCGTAGGTTTTTGCTTCGGCGTCGACTCGATTTTCTTCTCGAACGACGGTGGCTACTTCCTCAATGCTTATGGCTTCCTCGACGGTTTAGGTGTCGGCTTGACTTTTCTTCTTCTCCGGGCTTCTTTGGCGTGATCGGAGTCGAAGGGTTCCTTTGAAGACGGCGAGGGTGGCACCGATCTCGGTCGACGGTTGTAGCGTCGGCTTTGCTTTGAAGACGACGGATGTAGCGACGACTTTGCTTCTCTTCTTCTTCGGGCTTCTTTGGCGTGATCGAATTCGAAGGGTTCCTTTGAAGACGGCAGGGGTAGCATCGATCTCCGTGCGACGATTGTAGTGTCGGCTTTGCTTTGAAGATGACGGGTGTAGCGACGCTTCGGGTGTTCCTCTCCAAGCTTTCTTCTTCGTAGATGGAGTAGACGTTTGTCGAAGGCGACGGGTGATAACGCTTCGGTTTTCTTCTCTGGGCTTTTGGGCTTGATCGGAGTCGAAGGCTTGTTGGAGACGACGGGGTGGTGCCGCTCCGATCTTCTTCTTCGGCCTTTGCTTCTGGCGTCTTCGGAGTCGAAGGATTCTTCTTCTCCGAGCTTTCTTCTTTGTGCACGAAGTCGAAGGCTTGATCTTCTTGTGCAAGGGTCTTCATGTTGATGAGGGCTTTCAATGGACTAAGCCGGTCCTGAAGGGATAGGCTTGCCCGTGCCTCGTGAAGCCTTGGGTCGATGAAGAGCGTATTTCCTCTTCTGCAGAGCTTCCTCGCTTCGTCTTCAGCTTTCGAACCGGCGACGGTTATGGCGTTGGCTTCTTCTCCGGGCTTTTGGGCTTGATCGGAGTCGAAGGCTTGTTGGAGATGATGGGGTAGTGCCGCTCTGATCTTCTTCTCCGGCCTTTGCTTCTGGCGTCTGCGGAGTCGAAGAGTTATTGGAGACGACGGGGTGATATTGCTCCGATCTTCTTCTCCAGCCTTTGCTTCTGACGTCTTCGGAGTCGAAGGGTTCTTCTTCTCCGAGCTTTCTTCTTCATGCACGGAGTCGAAGGCTTGGTCTTCTTGTGCAAGGGTCTTCACTTTGATGAGGGCTTTCAATAGACTAAGCCGGTCCCAAAGGGATAGGCTTGCCCGTGCCTCGTGAAGCCTTCGGTCGATGAAGGGCGCATCTCCTCCTCTACAGAGCTTCTTCGCTTTGTCTTCAGCTTCCGACCCGGCGACGGTTATGGCGTCGGCTTCTTCTCCGGGCTTTTAGGCTTGATCAGAGTCGAAGGCTTGTTGGAGACGACGGGGTAGTGCCGCTCCGATCTTCTTCTCCGACATTTGCTTCTGGCGTCTTCGGAGTCGAAGGGTTGTTGGAGACGACAGGGTGATGCCGCTCCGATCTTCTTCTCCGGCCTTTGCTTCTGGCGTCTTCGGAGTCGAAGGGTTTTTCTTCTCCGAGCTTTCTTCTTCATGCACGGAGTCGAAGGCTTTGTCTTCTTGTGCAAGGGTCTTTACTTTGATGAGGGCTTTCAATGGACTAAGTCGGTCCCGAAAGGATAGGCTTGCCCGTGCCTCGTAAAGTCTTGGGTTGATGAAGAGTGTGTCTCCTCTTCTTCATAGCTCCTTCGCCTTGTCTTCATCTTCCCCTCTGACCCCTTCGACTTGGCGACGGTTAGTGTGTCGGCTTATTCTCTGGGATTTTGGGCTTGATCGAAGTCGAAGGCTTGTTGGAGATGACGGGATAGTGCTACTCCGATCTTCTTCTCCGGCCTTTGCTTTTAGCATCTTCGGAGTCAAAGGGTTGTTGGAAACGACGGGGTGATGCCGCTTCGATCTTCTTCTTCAGCCTTTGCTTCTGGCGTCTTCGGAGTCGAAGGGTTCTTCTTCTCCGAGCTTTCTTCTTCGTGTACGGAGTTGAAGGCTTGATCTTCTTGTGCAAGGGTCTTCACTTTGATGAGGGTTTTCAATGGACTAAGCCAGTCCCGAATGGATAGGCTTGCCCGTGCCTCGTGAAGCCTTGGGTCGATGAAGGGCGCGTCTCCTCCTCTGCAGAGCTTCTTCGCTTTGTCTTCAGCTTCTGACCTTTTGAGCCTTCCCCCCTCCCCCTCTATTTATAGGTGAAGGGGGGAGGGGAGAGATATGGGAAGTTTATTTGAATCCCTTTAATATCTCTCCCATAACTACCCAAGATTTATTCATCCATTGATGAGGGGAATAAGTCTTTATTCGCTTTCCTTTTCTGACGGAGTAGTTATGGCTCAATCATTTTTGAATTTATTTTGAATCTTGCACATAAAGTCGATGGCGACCCGGCTTCGTTTCTTGTCCGTCGGTTCGAGGGATCGGCGCAAATCCACACTTACGTAGACGTCATACGCAACCTCCCCCCGCGCATGGCGGTGCTTGTTTCTTTTTTCTTCTTTTCTTTCCTTTTCTTTTATTTCCTTTCTTTTCTTTCTTTTCTTTCTTTCTTTTCTTTTCTTGCATGGCTGGCCACCCCCCTTAAGGGGTTCGGATTTCTAAGGGGGGGGCCCGGTGGGCCCCACTTGGGGATGGGCCCACCCAGCCCCTTGTTTGGTGCGGATCGGGTCTGGTTCCCCCCCCCCCCCCTTTAGTCGGTGCATGCGAGTCGAGTTCGGGTCCGGGTCCGAGTGCGAGTCGGGTTTGCCCTCGAGCCGGCGCATGCGAGTCGGGCTCGGGTCCGAGTGCGTGTCGGGTTTGCCTCCGCATAGGTGCATGCAAGTCGGGTCCGGGTTAGACACAATTTGTGTGTCTACAAATCCGATTGACCCAACTTGACCCGTTTACCAAATGGGTCGTGTCAACCCAACCCGACCCGAGCCAACCCGAACCAACTCGACCCAACCCGATCAAACCCGGCCCAATCCGACTTGTCTTGACCCAACCCGGCAAGTTTACATGGGTTTTGTTGATCCAACCCGAGCCAACCCAACCCGACACACTACAAAAAAGACATATTTTTCCGACGGAATATTGTATTACCGTCGGTAATAATATTATTTTTACCGACGGTAACAATATTATCCGTCGGTATAATAAGTTTAAATTTTTAATTAGTTTTCTTATTTTAATTACCGACAGTCAAATAAAGTCCGTCGGCATAATATATTTACCGACGGAATAAATATATTCCGTCGGTAAAATATATATATTACCGACGGTAATAAATATCGTTGTCGGTATTATAAATTAATATATAAAATAAAAAAATGATATTATTTATACCGACGGATGGTATATTTCCGTCGGTAATGAATATATTTGTACCGACGGATATTTTGGTTTGTTGGCAAAAATATTCAATACCGACGGTAATATACCATCTGTCGGTATAAAACCGTTTTTGGCCGACGGAAAGTTTTATTCCGTCGGTAAAAAATCTGCCACTTCACCGATCCGCACTGATTTGTATCGATTCATCTCGAACGTTAATATATAATCCGACCGCCCGAATCTTTCTCCCACGGATCCAGACCCCTCTTCCTCAGTTTCAACTTTAAATCCCCTTCCCCGGAGTCGAAGATCTCTTCATCTCGCCTCCAAATCCCCCATTTCGGGCCGTGGGAAGAGCGGCAAGGGGCTGGGCAAGGGCGACGCCAAGCGCCACCGCAAGGTGCTACCGGGGCATCACGAAGCCGGCCATCCGCCGCCTCGCCCACCGCGGCGGCGTGAAGCGGATCAGCAGCCTCATCTATGAAGAGACCCGCAACGTCCTCAAGGTCTTCGTGGAGAACGTCATCCGCGACGCCTTCGCCTACACCGAGCATGCCCACCACAAGATCGTCACCGCCATGGACATCGTCTACGGCCTCAAGCGCCAGAGCATGCCCACCACAAGATCGTCACCGCCATGGACATCGTCCCTGGCCGCTGAGACCCTCGGCGCATTCTTCCCATGGGTTAGGATTTGCTTTTTAGGGTTTCTTCTGTGGTCTTCTCTTTTCAAGGGTTTCATTTAGGATCCATAGTATTTGGGATCCATTTTCTTCCATGATCCATAGTATGTTGATCTGTTTCCTTGTATGATCCAAATTATTTTGGATCTGTTTTCTTCTCTGATCCTTGTTAGTATGTTGGATCTGTAATGAAAAAGTTTGTATCCACAATTGATAATTCTCTCTTTAGACAAAAAAATTGTGACAGCAAATGGGCCTCACTTTAATCTGTTTTATGGTTTGGAGAGCATAATCCTTGTATGATCCAAAGTATTTTGGATCTTTCTTCTCTGATCCTTGTTAGTATATTGGATCTGTAATGAAAAAGTTTGTATCCACAATTGAAAATTCTCTCTTTAGACAAAAAAATTTTGACTGCAAATGGGCCTCGCTTTAATCTGTTTTATGGTTTGGAGAGCATAAATCTTTTGCTGGTTTTGGAGAGCATAAATCTTTTGCTGGTGAGCCAAAGGTGAAAGAAAGTGGTGAAAAATTTAAGTTTTATTACCGACGGATATTAAAGTTTCCGTCGGTAATAATCTATTATTTTTTTAAAAAAATATTAATATATTACCGACTGAAATTCATTATCCGTCGGTAATATACTTATTTTTGCCAACAGTAATATACTTAACCGTCGGTAATAATCTAATATATTTTTATAAAATATTTATATATTACCGACGGACACAAAATATCCGTCGGTATTAATATTTAATACCGACGGAAATTTTTATCCGTCGCAGTTTCTTTCCCGACGCCTTTTTTCCCGACAGCCTAGCGACGAAAATTAGTTCCGTCGCAAAAAACCATTACCGACGGAAAATCAATATTACCGACGGATATATTCCGTCGGTAAAAACACTTTTTTTTGTAGTGACACGACCCGACCCGTTTAGTAAACGGGTTAAACGGGTCGGGTCGAGTCAACCGCTTTTTTAGGCGGGTCGAGTTTGGGTTTACGTTTTTTACCCGTTTATTAGACGGGTCGGGTTCGGGTTGGGTGTTTTGCCCTTATACCTATGTCTCAGCCCGACCCGGACCCGACCCGACCCATTGCCACCCCTACTAAAGACTATCAAAATGATCTTTTATGTGGTAAAAAATCGACCTTAATAACAACTATTAATTTTGTCAAGAGATTTTTGAATTAGGATTGTAATAAAAAATTGTTGTAGCGTAAAGTTATGACGTTTTGAAGTTGACAAAGAGTATTTGGATTTCTCAATACTTCTGGGAGTCCAAAACTTGTTCATACATGCGTTGCATATAGCTCCCTTCCATCAGCCTATAAAGTTATATTTTTGTATAATCAGTTATCCAACTTTCTATATATATATTTGCTCAGATATCCATACTGTAGTCATTTGGATTTTCCATTGCATCTGGAAGTTGATAACCTCTTCTTCATATACTGGTCAATTATCCAAGACTTGATTTATTCATAGTATTAATTATCCAGTTATTCCGATCTGTAAATATCTCACTATTTTCTTCTTTCATCTTGATCTATGCTTTATGCTTGTCTATTTTTTATGCATCGATCTACAGAAAGGATGCAAAAAAGGTATACACTAGCTACATTATTTATTTTTTATTGATGGACTGGCTAGGCGACCAAAGAAAAATGCACTAGAGCATGGGCTATTGAAAAAGAGGGAAGGTAGCATAACTGCTATCTTTATTAAATAAATAAATTTTATAATCCCATAAACATGACATTAATTATTGACCATGATTCTCACGTGTAAACAATGCAAAAACAATTTTTAGGAAAAGTTCGTGTCCAAACCGGGAGTCAAAAAGGGAAAGAGAGAGAGAGAGAGATACAACTTGGACAAGGACCCGTTGGTCTAGCATGGGCAACGGCGTCATGAGCGACTTCTCTAAGTCCATTCTAGCCTCATCTCCCAAGGGCTAGATAGGTCCTACCTAGATGTTTTTGGAGAAATGCTATTCAGCTCGAAGGTTTGTCTCGATTTCGCCGGCCCGCTTGACGTGACAGCGTGCAATTGGTGGCTGAAACCATCTATCGATTTAAAAATCTTTAACAACCCCAGTTGCACAATGCCAAGTATCGGCCGGTGAAATCGGAAAAACCTTCGAGCTAAATAGCATCTCCTTTTTTTTTTGTGGTACCATAAAGAACAGATGGTGCAAAAATGTTTTTAATATATGTTTTATAATTGAAAGAATGAATGAGGTTAGATGAAATGTGATGCACAAGTAAAGAATGAAATCATCAACAGTAAGTATAGTATGTACACATGGCAGGTTGGCTGCACTGTCATCAAGAAAAGAAGATGATTTAGTGTCCCCTAGCCTGGCCTTTGTAAACCTCCGGCGGGGGGGTCTCTAGCTTGTTGCCTACCTGCAGCTGCTGCTGCTTCCTCCCTGTTGCAACCAGGCTTTCCTGAGCTGCATCTCCGTTGGGTCCCCAAAGCATTTAGCCCTCACCAAGCAGAAGTGGGTGCAGAAACCGACGGAGGACTTCACCCGGCATGTGTTGAGGATGTAGCACAAGGCGCAGTCCATCCCCCGCCCCTGGGCAACAAGGCCCCATGCCCTCGAACAACCACCGGCATCATCCTCATCTTCCTCCTCCTCTTCGTCTTTCAGCTCTTCCACCAGGATCACCCCATCTGGCATGCAACTCCGATCATGATCCCATCTCTTTCTGATGCATGACCACCTCTCTCGCTGCGATACAGCCGTGTCTCCGTCGTTCAGCTTCACCACCCCCACCGAAGGTGAGGCCATTCGGCCGGCGGAGGAGGCGATCTGCACTAGCAATGGGGCTTCGCCGATGTTCCTCACGATCTGCTTCGTTAAATAATTTTGATGGTTAGTCCCAGATTTAATGGAAGGGAATCGATGTTGTGAAAAACCGATGTACTATGTAGTAGGGTTGGGTCTTAATTTACCTCGCCGATCGAATCTCTCAACCACCGGTCCAGCTTTTCCGGGGTAACGGCCTCCTCCTCCCTGGTCGGCGTCGTGTCGAAGTTACAGCAGTAAGAGAGGGGCGCGTGAGGAAAGGGATCCACCCGATCAGAAGAAGAGAGGGAGGAGGGGCAGCCCACGCTAGGGTTGGCCGTGAGGAGGGCGACGTGCGGCGCCTGCTGCCTCCTCCTCCGCGGCGGCGTCTTTGATCTGAGCGAACGGAATCGTGAGACGTCGTGGTCAAGAAGAGGGCCAAAAGAGGCCGTCCTCGGGTTCCCTCCCCCCTTCCTGCATATCTCTCCCGGCCCATGGACACGGAGGAGGAGTTCCGGCGCAGACCCGGACGCCATTATTGCTCGCGAGGGGGAAAGAAGGCCGGAAGAACTGACGGAAGAGGCGGCAAAGGGGTACGTCGGAACTCTTGATCGATCTGATGGAACGAACGAGAGAAGCAATGACGGACGGACGGTAAGAGGCCAGGACCGGAGAGGCCTCTCTTATCGAACGACGGTCAAACCCTAGGCTGGGTCTCTCGCCTCGCCTCGCCGCGCCGCTTGCCAACGCTGAATATCTGAATGGAGGCGGTAGTCGAAGAGAGAGAAGAACATATATCCGAGACGCGACCCCGTTGCTTGCCCTTTTACGCGGAGCACCCGGAAAGCCGCTAACGCCGGCCCTCATTTTTAGCGTGCGTGCTTGATCACGCTACATCGGCTGGGGGATGTGGCCACGCGCCCGGTGGCCACAGCCCGCAATGGATACGATCTAATGGCATTGGTCGATTGGGGGTTCACGCTGTTCGGTGCTCGGATTGGAACGGCTGATCAGATCCCGTTCCCAGCTACAGCCCTCCACGCTTCCACACGCGATGGACTCGCACTATTTTGCGCGCGCTTGCACTCCACGCGCGCCATAGTCCAAACTTTCCACGTCATCCGGTCCTTAGGTTTACGGGAAAATTTTCAGCAAGTCCTGCGTACCATACAACCGCGGGGCCCATTGCCCCACAGAACCTATCAGCACGCTCTGAGTGCTGGGGACCACTATCCCGATGTGGTGGGCCGTACCCCATTTCTCAGGTTTCACAGTGGGGCCCACGGTTGTATGGTACGCAGGATGTGCTGAAGATTTTCCTCGATAATGGATCAGATCAGGTGTTGCACATCCATCCACCTCGGCCGGGTTCGATCCGCGCGCAACCTCCCGTTTTATCCTCTCCTCATCTGGATCGTGGACAAACACGAACAACAAATGGGACGGATGTTAGAAGAGAGCATGCGCCGCAGCATCATAAGGTAAGTGGACGATCATTCTTAGAATTTTATCATTGATGTATTCTACTACACTGTAGACGTAAATGATCGGTATCCGTCGATGTCTCAGAATCGGTGACATCGGCATCTTCACTAGTCACTTATCGGCAACTCCATCAGACCGCTCGCCGATGTCGGAAAAGGTCATTGGTCGATAACTCCGATTGGCATCTGTTGATGCCAATAGTGCCTTCCGACACCTCCGGTAGGTATTTGTCGATGCCTTCACCTATGATGCTCGCCGACGGTTCTGATAGGCATTCGTCGATGCCTTCGCAAATGGCACATGCCGCCTCTGATAGGTATTCGTCGATGCCCGCAAATGGCACCTGCCAGCAATGTTTTTAAAACCGGACCGACCGGTTGAACCGGAATCAGTTAAATACACGGGCCGATTTAAACATCAAACCCGGTGTTGCCGTACAACCGGCTATTAACCATTGGACCGGACAATCCCGGCACAAAACGACCGAACCGTAAAAACCGTGAACAGTTTTTGAAACCGGATCTCAAAAGATCTCACAGTTCCTAGAGTTGTGCGATTGCCGATCACAACTCCAGTACGACTCGCCCGCTCAGTCCGGTTTTCAAGTGGAGCATTGGAGCCGTAGCAGTAACTTACAATCTTCTCCTCCAATAAAAATTTATTTTCTGATTTTTTTTTCTTTCTCTTTCCTTAAAGCAGACATGGTGAGAAGGATTGGCGGGACAAAAAATGCCACCACTAGTTGGCCGATGCAATGAGCGCTCCCCCACCTCCGTGGGAAAATTTTCAGCACATCCTGCGTATGCTACAACCCCGTGACCCACTGCGATTCAATAGACAAAGATAGAAGTTAGAGGTCCTCGTGGAGGTGGAACCGTGGAAAACTCTACGCCGTCTACAAGTGCAAGAGCCTAGTACTCCTGTGAGTCCTGTCATCCAGTGGACTTGTACGTCATCTGCTAGAGCCCAGGTCCCAAAGTTTGCAGTCCTACTACCCTCAAAGGAGCATCATCATCTAGAGTCGAGATCACAAATCAAAGGTCAATATATTCTTTTTATTTTTTTAACCTTAATAGTTGATAGTTGATACAATGAGATCAAAAAAACAATCATTTGTTTAATCCATGATTTGGATTGCTTAAGGGATTCTTGTACGCCATATTTGGTTGAGGGTTTTTTTGCCCAAACAACTCTTTGAGATTTTTTTCATTTTTGGGTTCAGGTATTACAGCTTTGAGCGATTGTTTGAAAGTTTCTTTGATTTTGAGACCTTCGATCGTCGGACGTAAGAGACTAGCCTTTGGGAGGCCATTGAGTCGTGGTTTTTAAGCAAATTTTATTCTCGATCCGGTATTTCTCTCTCTTCTCTATCCTATTTTTGTTTTGATTTTAGTTGATGCAAATTTTTTTCTTCTTCTTCAAGTTAGTATTTTCAATTTCTTTTTATAAATGTGCTCCTTGTGATAATGAGTGTTGGTACTTGATAATGATTGTTTTGATAAGTTGATAGCGATATTAATGCAGTCGTGTGACTTGTCCCACTGTTATTGGCAATTAAAATATTGATTTATAAATATTGTTGTAGGTGTCAAGCGATTGTACTGAATCAGTGAACTACAACAATGTCAACATCTGGACAAAATTCTATAGCGGGATCTGCAACGCCTTCAGTTCGAGGAAAAATGGATCCAGCATGGCAGCATGTTAGTGAGGGACGTGATCCTCGTGATGGTAAAAAGACATTCATGTGCTTATACTGCAAGAAGACTGTAGTCGCGAAAAAAAGATGCGGGTCGTCTTTATTGCGAACACACGAGATTACAAGAGTGGCCGGGACCGGGGGCTCGGGGGTGACGAGTCCGGGTGCGGCGAGTGTTGATCAGGAGATTTGTGGGAGAGATCCTCTGGAGGGTCCCTTTGATCCGCGTCTCCACGTGGTATTCGTGTGAGAGCTCTGAAGGGGTTGCCCAGGACAGAGGTCTTTACAGGGTGAGGGTTATTGAGAGGCTAAGGAATGTTCGTCGTTTCTTTGGTCCCTTCCGTGCTTTGCGCTTCCTCGGCTAGGGGGGTCTTCGGCTTCGTTCCTCGGTCTTCGTGTCTTCCTCGCTCCTTGCTTGACCTCGGCGTCCTTGATCGTCGGTTCGTGGCATCGATTGTGCTTTTGGCGTTAGATTGACTTTGGCTTTCGACCTTGGCTTGGCTTTGGCGTGGCTCTGGCTTTTGCTTTGCTTCGGCGCTTGCGCTTGGACGTAGACGGGGGAGACTTGCGATGCTTTCGTTCTTCCGGACTTCGTGTCGTATCGGCTAGAACGTGCGGTGCTTTTGCTCGAGATCGGCGTAGTCGCTTGGCTTTGGCACTTGCGTTGCTTTGGCGCGGGCTTTATCGGGGCTTTTGCTTTGGCTTCTTGCGTTGGCTTTGGCTTCAGCGTCAACTCGGTCTTCTTCTCGAACGACGTAGGCTACTTCTTCAATGCTTCTGGCTTTCTTGACGGTTTAGGTGTCGGCTAGACTTTGCTTCTTCTCCGGTCTTTTTTGGCTTGATCGGAGCTGAAGGCTTTGTTGAAGATGACGGGTGTAGCGCCGCTTCTCTTCTTCTCCGGGCTTTTGGGCTTGATCGGAGTCGAAGGGTACTCTTGAAGATGGCGGGGGTAGCACCGATCTCCGTGCGGCGGTTGTAGCGCCGGCTTCGCTTCGAAGGCAACGGGTGTAGCGACACTTCGGGTGTCCTCTCCAAGCTTTCTTCTTCATGGATGGAGCGGGCGTTTGTCGAAGGCGGGGTAATGACGCTTCGGTCTTCTTCTCCGGGCTTTTGGGCTTGATCGGAGTCGAAGGTTTGTTGGAGCCGACGGGGTAGTGCCGCTCCGAGCTTCTTCTCCGGGCTTTGGAGCTTGATCGGAGTTGAAGGTTTGTTGGAGCCGACGGGGTAGTGCAGCTCCGAGCTTCTTCTCCGGGCTTTGGAGCTTGATCGGAGTTGAAGGTTTGTTGGAGCCGACGGGGTAGTGCCGCTCCGAGCTTCTTCTCTGGCCTTTACTTCTGGCGTCTTCGGAGTCGAAGGGTCTTCTTCTCCGAGCTTTCTTCTTCGTCCACGGAGTAAAGGCTTGATCTTTTTGTGCAAGGGTCTTCACGTTGATGAGGGCTTTCAGTGGACTAAGCCGGTCCCGAAGGGATAGGCTTGCCCGTGCCTCGTGAAGCCTTGGGTCGATGAAGAAGCATCTCCTCTTCTGCAGAGCTCCCTCGCTTCGTCTTCAGCTTGCGATTTTTTTGACCCTTTGAGCATTCCCCCACCCCCTCTATTTATAGGCAAAATGAGAGGGGAGAGAGATATGGGAAGTTTTAATTTTAAATCCCTTTAATATCTCCCTCATAATTACCCAGGATTTATTCATCCATTGATGAGGGGAATAAATCTTTATTTGCTTTCCATTTCTGGCGGGGTAATTATGGCTCAATTATTTTTGGATTCATCTGGAATCTTGCACATGAAATCGATGGCGACCCGACTCTTCTTCTTGTCCGTCGGATCGAGGGATCGACGCAGATCCACGTGTGGGTAGACATCATGCGCAACCTCCCCCCGCGCATGGCGATAGTTCTTTCATTTTCTTTCTTTTCTTTCCTTTTCTTTTCTTTCCTTTCTTTTCTTTTTCCTTTTCTTTTCTTTCCTTTCTTTTCTTTTTCCTTGCAAGGCCGGCCTCCCCATGGGGTGTCCGGATCCTTAGTAGGGGCCGGCCTCTCCATGGGATTCGGATCCTAGTATGGAGCCGGGTGGGCCCCACTTGAGGATGGGCCCACCCGGCTTTTTGTTGGGCGCGAGTTGGGTCCGGGTCTGGGTCGCGTCGGGTTTGCATCCGCGTAGGTGCACGCAAGTTGGGTCCGGATTTGAGTGCGTGTCGGGTTTGCATCCGAGTCGGTACATGCGAGTCGGGTCCGGATCTGAGTGCGTGTCGGGTTTGCATCCGCATTGGTGCATGCAAGTCGGGTCCGGGTTAGACACAATTTGTGTGTCTACAAAGACTATTAAAGGTGGAGGGATAAATATGATTAAACAACATTTGGTCGGAAGAAGAGGCGAGATTGGGCTTTGCAAAAGTTTTTCCTCATGATATTCGATATCAAATAGAAGAATCCTTAAAATCCATTACTGAGAAGAAACAACATGGTCAATAAATATTTGAAAGCCAGAATCCATATGATCTTGCAGGATCCCAAATTGAGGGTGATATGCAAGAGGACGAAATTCAAGAGATATCTGATCTTGCAAACAAAGATATCTCATTCAATGAAAGTAGTGGTAGAGGTAGTCAAAGTTGTATGTCAATGGCACAAAAGGGAAAGTGTAAGGCACATATTAGAATAGGTTCATATTTTGCTTCGAGGTCAACACCAGGATCCCAACCCTCCATTAAGACTGCTCTAGCTGGAAAAGAAATTGCATGGAGAGCAAATATGGCTGTTGCTAGGTTTGTGTTCGATACTTGTATACCAATTAATACGTTGAACTCAATTTATTTTCAGCCTATGTTGAATGCTGTGAATGCAATCGGTCCAGGATATAAGGGTCTTTCTTATCATGATATGCGGAATTCTTTGTTGAGGGACTGTAAGAAGGAAGTTTAATTATTTATTGATTCATTTAGGAGTGTTTGGACAGAAACTGAGTGCACAATAATGGCCGATGGGTGGACTGATAGTAGACAACGAACATTGATTAATTTTATGGTGTATTGTCCTCGAGGTATTGTCTTTGTAAAATCTGTTGATGCTTCTGATGTGGTAAAAAACGACAGAAAATTTATTCAAGTTCTTTCAGGAAATTGTTGAATGGGTAGGTGCACCTAATATTGTCCATATGGTGACCGATAATGCAGCTAATTATGTAGCTGCGGGAAGAATGCTAAATGAGACTTATAGAACTATTAATTGGTCACCTTGTGCAGCTCATTATTTAAATTTGATTCCAAGTGATATTGCAAAGATGGAATATGTTGCTGATATTGCTAAACACGTCTCGGAGGTAACAAAATTTATCTATTATTATGCATATCTTTTATCTTGGTTAAGGAAGAGACCGAATTGGACAGAGATTGTGCGACCTGGAATGACTCGGTTTGCTACGACTTTTATTGTTTTGCATAGTGTTCATCAACACATGCATGACTTGCAAGCTTTGGTGACTAGTAAGGATTATGTGGACTCTAGATATTTTAGAGATAAAAAATTGAAAGATGTTGCTATTATTTTGGATAAAATTTTTTGGACAGATTGCTCAATTATTGTGAAGATTGTGGAACCACTTATGCGTTTACTAAGAATTATGAATTCAGATGAGAACCACTTACTGAGTTAAGAATCAATCTAAAACCTGATTCGGTTAGCAGCCATCGAGGTCCACCCGCTGTTGGATTTCCTCTCCTCTCCTTGTTTCTTTCCCCACCATTCAATGTCGATCAAACGACGAGAAGATGATCCACATCCCAAGCCATGATAGGGTTTTTCCCTATAAAAAACTAATGGCCCCCTCCTCTCCTCATTATAGAACGACAACCCCCTCTTGGTTCACGTCTAGAGAGAGAGAGATCTAGAGAGAGAGAGGGAGTGAGAGAGAGAGAAGAAGAAGAGATCGAAATCGGAAAGGAGATACGACCGAGTCATATTTGGTCATCCTCCTCGGCGTCAGTGAACCTGTCCCATCGTCGAGGTTAGCCCTTCATCTTCACCTCCTCTATCTCATCTCTCTAAAAGGCACCAACGCCACCACCGCACTCCACCTCCTCCTAAACCCTAGCAACCATGCATGCGGCCAGCCACCATTGCTTGAACCCATTCCACAGTCAACCATCCTCAACGGCAGCCACCTCCCTTCGGGACACCCACAACCCCGGCCCATCTTCCTGTATCCTGTAATAGCCGGGATTCTTTGGCGTGCAACTAGGACGGCTGGGTATTTTTCGGTCGGCTAATCTGGCGGCCATGGCCAGAGTCAATCACCCTGACCGGCAACCGAGTTGGGCATAATCCACCTTGGGCTGGCCGAGGTCAGAGTTGTCACCAGAAGTCTTGGTTCATATCATATGAGATAGTGAAGGACGAGGACTTTGTTGGGCATTTTATTGTTCGACATCCATTTATACCTATCCAACTCTCATTAGTTGTACCCGTCTGCACACAAACTTTACCCCACTTAACATGTCAGCCCATACATTTTAACGGATTGTAACCCCTGCATTCAAGACTTGTTCAACTTCACCCCTTTTATATTTTGTACATTCTTGCATTAACACATTGATCTCATTAATATGTTAGCATCTCACCCTTACTAATTGATTTAGGTTAATCCTTAGGCTATTAGGTTTGATCCAACCTATGTCAATTTTGTCTAACCAGAACCTAACCCTAATCCAGTAGGACCCTAAGGGCCCGAACCATCACACTATTAACCCGCGGGCATTTGCCGTGGCACTAGTTATTTATATAGTTTCTCTTGTGTGCACTTCAGACCGTACCTGAGTTCGAAGCGGAGTGATACGGTAGTTGCAGTCACACTTCTACAGGTTAGTCATGCTGTATGCCATTCGTTTAAATAAATATTTTATTATAAAATATTGCATGTTTAGTTAGGAACCGTGGCCGTGGCATATATTGATGTGCCGGGCCGATAGGTAAATCTTATATTAAATTGTATTTATTATTCGTGAGGGTCGATGTCCCGTATCGCGTGGAAACATGGTGATGTTTTCGGACCTTGGTATGGTGATGTTCTCAGTATCGGTTTGGCCGAGGGTTGATCTCTTTCTAGTTAGGGTTGTACCTCAGGACACCCCTATAGTGTTTAACACTAGGACTTAGCAGACGACTAGGTACTTAGAATGATAGATTTTATGAGCTTCATGAGTTTCTTGATTTTAAGAAATTACGATTTTAAATCGGGAATAAGTCATGGCAGGCTGCATGACTCAGAAGGAAAATACCATAACAAACAGCAGGGTATCTGTCATTGCAATAGCATGACAGGCTACCCATGGTTCGGGTAGAAGGTCCGTGTGCGCACAAGGGTAGTGAGCCCCCGAGTGTAGCATAGTCTGAATAAAGTAGGTAGGAACAAAGGGTTGAGTTAGGACAGAAAGAAAAGTACAAGAATGATAGTCCTTGGCGGGGACAAGTTTAGTTAGCCAAGTCCTGGAATTTATTCCAAAGAAAGTAAGTTGGGCTGGAGTTGCTCTACCGTGAGAGATGGGAAACCCTACTTTGCCACTTGGATGCAGTACAGTACTTTGTTTGTGCACGCTTCTTTTACCTCTTAGTGCACAAGAGGATAGAGTAGGTTTTCTTCTGAAGTAAAATTGGGACCCTATGGCATGTTTTTTTTCTCTCTTAGTACCATAGTAATGTCATCGGGACAATAAAAATTGAGTGATCACACTTCTTTTGTTTTCTTCTTTTCTTCTCTTTTTTTTTTCGTTTTTTATTTTGATCACTTT
Source organism: Chamaelirium japonicum (assembly GCA_947650365.1). Lineage (NCBI taxonomy): Eukaryota > Viridiplantae > Streptophyta > Magnoliopsida > Liliales > Melanthiaceae > Chamaelirium > Chamaelirium japonicum. Next base: position 6,914,253 of record OX393550.1, on the reverse strand, counting down.
AGAGATTTCTCTCATGAAGCAAAATAGGACGCCTCATGAGGGAATTTCCTTCACAACTTAAAATGTATGACAATAGGTTCTCTCATGAAGTGATATGGGTAATCTCATGAGGGAATCGTCTGTTAGTATGTGTATCATATAAATAATAAATGGACACTGTAGAGTATAATACATCATATAGATTTATAGTACTTATGGTTATAGGTTTATAGTTCATTTTTAGTACTTCTCTTGCAGTTACTTGTTCTTTTGTTGTTAGTTTTCGTATAAATAAATTTGATAAAATATATTGTATATAGTTGCTTTTACTTGTTTTTGTAGGACCACTGAGTAATCGTACTCAGGGGGAGTTGTTTGTTGTTTTTTTCTCCTCCAGGTTCTCACCATTAGGTGGAGCGTTAGGAACGCGACTACAGTTTTTGTTATAGTAGGAGTAACAACGTGACACATGAGTTGTGAGGGTAGGAGTGATAGCTGCAGTTTCTATTCTGTCTTTTATATTAGTATAGTTCTTTCATGTTAATGTAATTGAACTTGAGACATTGGTTATTATGTTTAGTGGACTTGGTTTATTATTACTCTGTGGCTTATGTTTACCTTTCATATAGATCAACCTTGAGTTTTGGACCCTCTCTTCTTAGTCCGAAATTTTGGGTGTGACACCTTATAAGCCTCCAATGCGCCTTCGATAGGTCTCCGTAGAAGCCTCCAACAATGGTGCTAGTCGGCACCTCCGATAGACATCCGAAGATGCCTCCAACAATGGTGCCTGTCAGCACCTCTGATTAGCCTACATAGAAGCCTCCAATAACTGCGTCCGTTGGGGCCTCCGATTAGCCTTCGTAGTAGCCTCTAATATGGCACTCGACGCCTTTGATAGTCCTCCGTAGAAGCCTCCAACAATGGTGCTCGTAGGCACCTTCGATCGACATCCATAGATGCTGCCAAATTGGAGCTCGTTGGCACGTCCACCATCGCATGCGTCGCCAGTCTTCATACCAACCGCCAGGGGCGGGGGTAGGCCGGGGAGGCGCGATGTACGTGCTCCTTGCTCTGGGGTCTTTGATTCTTCTTAGAGTGTCCTCTTTCGGAGATCTCCAATGCGATTCTTTGCGATGATCTTTTGATCATGGGAGCCCCTCTCTATTTATAGAGGGCTAATGTCGGTTGCTTGGCTTGCATTCCAAGTAACCCGGCTACGTAAACAAATAGGCCTCCTCAATAACAAGTCTCTCACGGATACCCATCCAATGGCTCACAAGATACTCAAAATCCCAAAGGTATCCCGTTGAAATACGCAAGCTGCCTGAATTTCGCCTGGCCGAAATGCAATGGCACCTAGGTGAAATCAGAACTCCATCTCAGAAAGTTCTACGAGCAGATTTTGTCTGTTTGAACCCCTGTGGACGCTCGAGCGAAAATTTGGGCAAAGGAGAGCCAAGGTCTTTTGTAAAATGCATCAATCAACAACAGATATTTGGAACATCAGGTTAAATAGACATTGAAAAATAACAATTAACGCAGTGGGTGCTTTACAGAAATTATAAAAATATTTTCTGATGGATGCTATCACAATAGTTTATTACTTTGGTAATGGAGTTAAATTTTATATGCAATTGGAAAGTCCCCTAATAAATTATAACCTTAAGGAAAATGATTTGTGTCTCACCGTTATATAGGCCTTTGGCAGGCTCCAACACGTGCATGGTCTTCATCCAGTACAACATTTGTTAGATGTCAAAAAGATGCTTGATTACGAAGGCTCATATTACCCCATTATTGAACCCATTTATAAACTCAAGTGTGCTGTCAGAATTTTTAAAAGGATAAAAGAATGAGCTGATAGTTTTTTGGGAGTTATGTTTTTTATTTTTAAAAAACCATAACTTTTTGTATACTTATTGAAAATTTAAAAAATTTATATTTTTGGAATCTATTAATGGAGCTCTACAAAATTAGACCCGTTATGACTGAAATTCTGAAGAAAAAAAACCCAGATACAAGAGTGACCCATAATTAAGTGATATTTTATCGAACTATGTGACATTATTGATAGTTACAAATAACAAAAAAATATCACTTTTAAAACCAAATTACCATGTAAACCGACTAAATATCACTTTTCAAAACCAAATGTCTCATAAATTAACAGTTGGAAAATTAAGAAGCACTTTTATCGACAATTTACGTCCGATAAAGTCTCTTGATTTTTAAATATCAGATTTATGTGACATTTACTTTTGAAAATGACATTACTTAGTTTGCGTGAAATCAAGATTTTGAAAGTGATATATTTGAGTTATTTATAACTATCAGTAAATATTAGTTAATTCGGTAAATGTTACTTAATTATAGGGTAGTCTTGTATCCGGAATTTTTTTCTTATAATTTTATAAGCAACATGGATCTAGTTTCGTAGAGCACATGAGTAGATTCAAAAAATATAAATTTTACAAAAAATTTAATATGTATACAAAAAATTATTGATTTTTTAAAGTAGAAACCTAACTTTCTAAAAAATATTATTTAAAAAATCTGATAAATATGTGAGCTGATCCACTTGATACTTGCCACGTATAAACCTGTTGTTGTGGGCAATTTAGCCATTTGAACTTTACTATCTTTTTCACATGTAAGAGTTAACCCGTTAGATGGTTGCCACATCACGAGGCTTGCTGATAGGGCCTATATAATGGGGCTCTCCTATCATTACTCTAAACTTATAGATTAGACATGTACCAAATAATTAATGTTTATGTGAACATAGATCAATTTACTTAAAACATTGTTTGTGGATTTGGAATTTACTATATTTGATCGGAAACCCGCCTTGAAAATGATAAGCTTATCAATCTAATGGGTGCCAATGGAATCAACCATCTTGTGTACATATATCATTTCCCCAAATATCAAACCTAAAACTGTCAAAAAGCCTAGTATTTAGAATACCATATTAGTATGAAAGTTTATAACCGTTAGATAGGTATCTGTTTGGATTCGAGTTCCAGTCCCCAACTTCAATATTTAGGTACATGTTTGGATTCCCGATTAGTTTTGCAAAGAAAAATTGGATTATCATAGAAGTGCATGAGAGCATCTTATTGCCTTAAAAACTAACTCAAAATTAACAATCAGCGTAGTGGGCGCTTTGCGAAATTTATGAAAATATTTTATGATGGATGCTATTATAATAGTTTATCACTTTAGTAATGGAGTTAAAATTCACATGCGATTGGGAAGTCCCCTAAAAAAATGATAAGCTTATATATTGGACATGAGCCAAAGAATCAACCTTTTATATGAATAGAGATCAATTCACTTTGTTTGTGGATTTGGGATTTATTATATTTGATCGCAAACCCGACTTGAAAATGATAAGCTTATCGATTCGATGAACGCCAATGGAATCAGCCATCTCGTGTACAGTGATCATTTTCCCAAATACTAAACCTAAAACTATCAAAAAAGCCTAGCATTTATAATACCATATAAGTATATATGAAAGTTTAAAGCTATTATTTAGGTATTTGTTTGGATTCAAGTTTCAGATTCCTAATTTTGTGGGAATTAGTTTCTCCCAAAAGTTGTCTAAATGCGGTGTTAAAAGCTGATTTCCGATTAGTTTTTTATAGAAAAATTGGATTCTTGTAGAAGCGCATGAGAGCATCTTATATCCTATTGCGTTTGGCTCATGCGGAAATCAGTTCTGAAGGATATTAACAGCACATAATCAAAATTTTGAGTAAATTGCACTTTGCACCCTAAAAGCTTAGCTCAAAAACACTTAACCCCCCTATCGTTAAAAAACTACATTTTGACCCCTTCAATTCAGTATTGATGAGATAAAAATTACCAAATAAGGAAATTAAGTAGTTGACAAAAGGGGTAATGTGCTAACATTTCAACCTTTAGGGTCCGATTTGGATCAAAATAAACTTCAGGAGGGTTAAGTGTTTTTGAGCTATACTTCATGGGGGCAAAGTCTAATTTACCCATATTTTTTTGAAGAATAAAATCAAATCCAAAAGTCTTTAAATACTTATTTTTTTAAAAAAAATAATTTTATAAAATTTTTTTTTTTTTGGAAAGTTGTTGCGAGGCACATATTTTATTTATTCAGAGCATCAGTACATAAGGACTCTTTGATAGTGGGGGGTAAAGAGAGAATGTCCCTAGATTGGAATGATGCAGTAGTGATTGTGAATCTAGCTAGATTGTGAGCAGTAAAGTTGGACATTCTCGGACAATGCTTTATAGTAGATGTTGGAGTCTGCTTCAAGAGAAAGTGGCAGTCCGAGATGGTAGAAGCAATCCACTACGGTGGATCAATATCTAGATGGAGAAGAAGATCTGTGACGGTCTTGGCGTCTCCTTCGAAGATGAGCTGCATATCCGAGAAAATTGAGGTTGCAGATAAGGTCGTCTTAATCGACATAGCTTAAACTAAGAGAGGGTTTGTAGTGGGATGTCTAGTGGTGGTTGCAGATATGAGATTTCCATAATGATCTCAGATCACGTAGGCACTGGCAGCAAAAGATGGACCGATAGCTGCATCAATATTAATTTTCAGATAGAAGGGTGGGGGAGGCAACTAACTAGGTATATTATGCTTTGTAACTTGATGTAAATGTTCCACCTCTTCCGGATTGAAGGCCTGGTTGGAGGCTAGAATCATGGAGTTGATGAGCCTGATGGTGGTAGTAGGGGGGAGAAAAAATGAGGAAACACCTCGTTTTCTAAATGAACCAAAGGGCGATGGCGCAAAATTCATATTGTCTGCTCAGCACGGTTGGTTCATCAAGTGATCAATCCAATCAGCAATGGATGAAAAATTATATGGGAATCTAGATTAGCTACTAACCCAAACCAGATCGATGAAGCATAGGGGCAAGAAAAGAAAACATGGGTATAAGATTCTTCATAGTTCTTGCATTAGCGACAAAGCTTATCGACCCCGTTTATTCTTCTGGCTATTACGTCGAGAGTTGGAAGGGAGTTTGAGAGCATACGCTAAATGAAGAAGCTAATATGAGGCATAATTTTTTCCCGTGACCATATTTTCCGCCATATGTCTCTGAGTTAGGAGGAATTAGATGTTTCTAGACGTGCATCCATGCCTTGCCGAGCAATCCGATATGCAGATTTGCTAGAGAACTTGATGGTCGGAGTAGGTAGCCATATTACTTTGTCTGCAGCCTCATAATTGTATTTGCGAGAGGTTAATTTGGACAATAGAGTTTGCAGTGAACTCATCAAAGACTTGCTTGATTAGATGTATTCCAAGTCATGGAATTGGCATTGATGCAGGTGGAAATTGAAGCCATTGGGTCTAAGACTGGAATAAGAGGTATCGGAGGTACAGGGAGATTGGAGACCCGATGGTCTCTCAAAGTGAGGATGTTGACTCCATTATTTATTTGCCACTCCACGCTCCTTGTTGTAGTATCTCTCGAAACTTCAAAATACTTCACCAAATATGGGACGAGTAGGAATTTGCTCGCAAATGCCAGAAGAGACCAGATTTGACATACTTGTGGGCGAGGGCTTGCACCTAGAGGGCATTTGGATCAGAAATGAAATGCCAACCCAATTTGGCCAGGAGGGATAGGTTGACAGCTTCAAGTTCTCTGATACTGAGTCCACCTTCGTTGAAAGGGCGTTGGAATAGATGCCACGCTTTGAGGTATAGATGTCTAGACCCATGTTGATGACCCCACCCAAAATCTCGTTGTAGAGCATCGAGTTTTTTACATATGGATTTGGGGAATGAGAGGGTGAACATGAAAAAGATAGGCAATGAGCTTAAGACTAACTTGATGAGTATTGTCCTTCCGGCATGAGATAACAACTTTCATTTCTATCCTTTGAGACGGTCATTGAGCTTGTCCACAATGAAAGCAAAAGAGTTGTATTTTTGTTACTCAAGGAATAGGGGTCCTCCCAAATAAGTTTCTTTGGAGCTCATGAGGGGAACATGTAGGTTTGAAATAATCTTGTCTTTGATATGAGGGGATGTATTGCTATTGAAAAAAATGACCGATTTATCATAGTTTATCGATTAGCTTGACTGAAGATGAAGAGGTTGTCTGCAAATAGCAGGTGGTTAATGCTTGGAGCAGAACAACTTAACCTAATTCTCTTGATCTTCCCATTAACTTCCATCTTTGTAATTGATGCAATCATAATAGTTGTCATAGTGGTTCTAATGTCAGTGATTAGCTTGAATATTATATAATTACAACAAAACAATAAAAAATAAATAATAAATTTTTTTTTCCCTTTCACCTCTTTCCTCTTATGTCTCCCCGCTACCCCCTGCCAGAATCCAAATGCAAATGCCTCTCCAGGCGCCAACGTCAGCTGCCGTCAAGAAGAAAATCGTAAAAACAATCCGAAAGGTTGTCCCCAAAGCCAAAACTCCTCTCCCGGAAACGAAGTCCGCGGAGGACGCCGCACCACTGAGCGCCGGACCGAAACCAACCTCCACAGACACGATCCCTCTGGTTGCCACCGCTCCGACGGCTTCCGAGCCTGCCACGAAGCCCGCCGCTAAAACCACCACAACCCGAGTTAGGAAGGTGGTGCGGAAGAAGTTCGGGGTGAAGAGAATTTCGAAGGTATCTGCCGCCGCCGCCGCCGGAGAGGACAAAGAGAAGGCCGTCTCGAAGCTTACCAAAGTGGAGGTATAAATTCCATCCTCTTCGTGCTGTATTTATTTATTTTATTATTTGTAATTCATTCTATATGCACATATTTACAAGTAACGACCTTCTCTCTCTCTCTCTCAAGTCTTCATGTGGTGGCGGCGACCGGCGATTGCCACGGTGCCGTTATGTAGCGGCGACGGCGGCGTTAAATTCCTAAAAGGATGTTTTTTCTTTTCTTTTTGGGAAGGGGTAAAAGGACCTAAAAATAGGGTTTCCTTCAGGAGCGGAACGAGGGTATTTTCGTAGTTTAGGCTACTTCTGCTCCACTATTCAGTACTATTATGTAAACTGTGGCCAGTCTCTCCCTCGCTTGTTACTTTTTCTTTTTCTCCTCAACCGTCTTCTGAAACCCTAGAAATGTCGACTCCCACGAGCGCCCGTGACCGCCGATTCGACTGTAAGACCTCTAAACTCACAATCCAAACTTTGAGAAAGAAATTTCGATTTTGTACTTCTTTTCTCGTCCTTTAAATTTCCTTCTCGTAATTTCCAAGTCTTTCTCACTGCATTTTATGATTTTTTTTTTTAATCTTGGGTTTTGTTAGGTTTTATCTCAGTGGCCTGTGATCAAGGATTTTTTGAAGTGTTTTCCACTTCTTAATTTGCTCTTTGTAGTTTTTTTTGTTGTCTGTACTGAACGGACAAATCCTTCTTTGGCTTTTGTTTGCCGACAGCTTGGATTTCTGCTTTGATGCGAATGCATGCATGCTGATTGGTCTCTGGTTACCGTTTTACGTCCATTAGTTTGGTGCATTTTACCTATTATTCACAGAACTTTTTGTCCTAGCAAGGTACAAAAACTCGGTATCCGGGAAAACTGATAGAACTAGGTATCGGCTGATGTCTCGGCCAAAACAGAGGGAAGAAGGTGTATGTATATGGGGGTTCGGGCGTCCTAAGTGCTACAACCCATGTGCAAGAAGGCAACAAAGCCAGCTGTTAGTGGCTTTGGCTGTATCCAAACCAATACAGCTTGGACGTATCGGATATGACTATGCTGTATAAGCCAATATGGTCCGAGTTGTAATGGTCTTGGTCAATTCAGGACACAAACCTGTATCGATCATTGTATCGGTCACGGTCTGTATAAAGCGGATACGAACCCACCAATATGAGTAAGTATTGGACTACTTTTCGAACCGAGCTTTGTAGATTGATATTTAGTTATTCCCCCACCCCCAAATCTTAAGTTTTGCGGTTAATCAGTTCTTTTGTGTCTTTTTAAGCATGCCATTTTTATTTTGCCATATATTGTAGTTCTTTCCTCATCGTCACCTCATCCATTGTGTATTTCATGTCCTTTATAGGGTGTGTGTATAAATAGGGATCTAATCCATGCCGTCCACATGGTCTTATCAAGAACCACCACATGGCACGACTGAAAGCCGTGCCATGGTCCGTCGGGGAAAGCTCATGCGCCACTATCGATATCCCATAGACCGGAGCCTGGCTTGCAAGCAGATTTTGACTCGATGGACGAGGGTGTAACCAATCTCCCAGACGAGGCTGGGTCAAATACTTAAGGATCTAGTCCTCCTAGTGCATTTCAATTAACATGAGGTGTAGAGTGTGCAAGATGCCCTTCCAACCTCCCAAGGGAGACTAGTAGAGGTCCCAAGGAGCCAGCTCAACCCGACATGTGGGGGGTGACAAGTTGGGCCCATGCGCAACATACTCTATGTCGCAGTCAATATTGTCAAGTGCAGTTTGTGACTTGTGCGATCCTGGGTCCCCAATGACATGCTCATGCAATCACATTACTGACTTTTGTTTTTTTGTGGGTTTTGGTGCTTGGTATAAGTTAAAATAAGTTCTAAATGTTAGATAACCACTTTACCCAAAAGTTTATGCTCTTAGGGAATAGACAAGCAGTGTACATCAAGCTAACTTTCCCCCTCACGTGTGACCCTCTCTCGCACATGGAGAATTAAACAAATGTGGCAATACCAGAATAAGTAAATGGAGGTAACAAGATTTAAACCCAGGACCTCTTAAAAACCAGCACTCTAATGCCATGTTAGATATCCATTTCACCCAAAATCTCAAACTGTTAGGGAATGGGCTAACAATGTATATCAAGCTAACAATAAAAAAGAGTATATTCAGAAAGGAAAATGCAATAAAAAAGTACGTAATCTAATTCTTTAGGGTGAGCGCCAAACCATCATTTTCTCATTCTTCTTGACCTTAGGTTAATTTTGTGGCGAAGCTGATGAATAAGCCTCATCTTCCACCTTATAGGCTCTGTTATCAAAACCTCTGATTTTTTTAATAAGTCTTGATTAAAATATGACTTATTCAGTAAACGTTTACTAGACGACTTTTTTTCGATTTTATGAAAAAGTCAAGATTTTCACGTTTTAATCCCGATTTATGCGTCTTAATCCCGATTAATTGCTTTTTAATCCCGTTATGTATTGCTCAGAAACCTATTGTAAAATCTATATATAAATATGTTCTAAAATTCTACCGTTTGTTTTCCAACTTTTTCCCGACCTTTCTGACTTTTTTTTTGATTTCTTCGACTTCTCCCCTAGCCGATTTTTTCCCGACTTGTTAACTATGCTTATGGGTATTTTCCAACTCCTCTCATTGGTACTCCTCATTGGAGTCACAACTGATGTACTCGTTCCTGTGGTGATGGTGAGCGGGGGTCGGTTTTCAGGCGGTCGTCTGCATGTAGAACATAATCTTTTTTTCTAATTTCTTTGGCTGCCTAGGGCATACTCTTACATTGCCTCTGGTGGATGCACTAGTGTTGCTTGCGTCATGCTATGTTGCCCCTGGTTACATAGGCACACAATTCACAAACTACTATAAGCTTCTGATATAGACAAGCTTCATGTCTACACGAGGATTGAAACAACTGTACCGTCTTTTCAACTTTGCACGAAAATCTAGGTAGCTAATGATAATTGATTTATTCCATTATCTTGTATTTGTCATAACTACACTTTGCTTTCAGTTTCGTTCTATGCAGTCAAAGTCAGTAGTCGGCCCCTAGTCGGCCAAGGGCCTACTAAGACTAGTTGGGACTAATTCGGAACTAGTCGGCCAAAACTTATTCTAACCCCTCCCCCATCCCTAAACATATATGATATATGAACTAGCATAAATGTCAATAAGTATATAATATTAGTCGGTCCAAAAAATGCATGCCTTCACACTTCACCGCATGAATATAAATACATAAGTAACAGAACACAGTTGTATTAGTTTCATGCCCATGTCAGATGACTCATAAACAAGAATTCATCACAATATTTGTTTTTTGATGTTTAATATGTGAACAACCCCAATCTTGATTATAGGGTTATATGGATATCAACAAATAAACAATAATTATTTGTCTATGTTTTTATCTCAGATTCTCAAGTCCTTAACAGATGATTATAGGGAAGAGCCATAGTTGCGACTCAAGACTTCGAGGCAATACAAAAAAATCCAAACAAAATTGCTTGCAAAGACTCCTTGCAAAAAGAAATTTGCTTGCAGAATGTCGCCCGGGGACTAGTCTCAATCGCTAGTCGGGGACTAGTCGGGTCTAGTCATGTCTAGTTGGGGACTAGTCGGGATTCCGCCCAGAAGAATCAGAATTAGTCGATTGACAAAATGCCGCCTGGGGACTAGTGGCTGAGTGGTCCCGATTTTGATTGCATAGGTTTCGTTATGACCAGACTCCCGGATGAGGAGTTATTGTTGTTTTTATTTTGGTTAGCTTAGGTTCGTGGATGTCGCACCAGCTTAATGAGTTGGGTTAGTCGCCTCATTAAGCCGTAACTTTAGTGTTTTACTTATTGGTCATATGATTTAATCTACCAACATCTACCAGATGGGCTGAAAATTTTTGTTGAAATATTTCGACAGTGTGGAAATATTGCAGTTTTATATAAATAATATAGATATCAATTAAAAGATGGAATATTTTAATGAATGTTTGGACAATCATAAATCAAGCATATATACTTATTTTGTGAGACAAATCATATTTTTACACTGTCTAGGACTGTGGGTCTCACATTGAATGGACTTATATGCATTATGTACTGATGCTTAACAGTCTAAAATCTACAGCATATCCAAAATCCAAGTGATTTATGAAATATTACAATTTGATTTTTTTTTTAAATTTTAAAGAGCCCTTATATATACACACACGCGCATGAAATAATCATTGCTGTCGATAGGCCCCCCTAACATTTTTTTTTGCTGGAGGGGCTGGCGTGAGGCTGTAAGCGGTTGCAGCGAGTATAGGAGGGAGGAGGAAGAATGGAGGGAAGAGGAAGAGATAGGAGGAAGAGCCTAAATCAAAGGGCTGAGTGTGGTTCACTGTCGGTGGTGCTTGGCGTCAGGGGTGTGTAATTCACCGATCGGTGTTGCTTGAAGGTCGGGACTGAGTGTGATTCACTGATCGGTGATGGTTACTAGTCGGGTCTGAGTTCAATTCACCAGTTAGTGGTGCTACCCTGTCAGGGCTGTGTGCAATTCACCTCTCGATGGTGCCCATCCTCCGCTGCCAATTATCGTCCTCTTGTGGTTGTTGCATCTGCTTGCCACCCCATCTCCCTCTGCTGCCATTCGTTGCATCTGCCTACCACTCTGCATCACACCCAAGGGAAAAAACGAGGCCTGCTGTATCATAAATAATGGACGATCGTGATCAAGTTGTGGACTGGGCAGCAATGCGTATACAAACATTTCTGGCATGTTCGATCACAATCGTGTGTGTGTGTGTGTGTGAGAGAGAGAGAGAGAGAGAGAGAGAGAGAGAGAGAGAGAGAGAGAGAGAGAGAGAGGCTTGCAATTGCAGCAATTGTATTCGTGTAAAATTACTTTCTACAGTTACAATGTACGCCTGATAGCACTTAAACCTCCCAAAAGCACTTTTGGGGCTGCCCGACCATGAACTCGTACTTATGGAGTAGGAATATATATGGTTATTTAGTGGATTTTAAAACAATTGGATAACTTAGTGCCACATGGCAGAGCTGATTTAATTGATTGTTTTCTGTTTGTTTTTGTTTAATTTTTTCAAGACCTACATTTTGTTGCTTAAAATCATTCTTTCTTCTAATAATAAAAAGCTAGATATCCTCCCCCCCCCCCCCCCCCCCCCTCCCCCCCCCCCCGGGTGCTTATATGGGATTTATTTCCCTGAACGATTGATTAGTATCCTGCTGTTATCATTTGGACTGTGTTGGCTGTTGGCATGTGGTCAAATATGTCTGACTTTTGCTCGATTTGGTTCTTCAGTTTGTGAGCGAAAATTCTTGTATGACTTCTATTAGAATTTCTGCAAGTATGCATGCCTGATTTAAACAATAAATCCTCATTCGGATTCTATGCAAGATGGCTAGTTCTGCTTTGGATGAGAACTATCACATGCTGTTGTTCTTTTCCATGATGGAAGTGTTGCAAGGGATGCCGGGTCCTTTCTATCTACTACTGTAGTTTCATCAAATTTGATCTACTCTTTATTCTGCAGAGTTTGGTCCTCCACAGTTTGACATTTAGTTATTTTCTCCATAAATCTTTAGTTTTGAAGTTAGTTGCTGCGTTCTGTCAGTTTGAGCACTGCATTTCTTTTTTCTATCTAATGTTCTTCTTTCCCCATCTAAGGGTTTTGAAGGGCATTGGTGATTGTTGTGGTGTTTTATTACTTATTTATGCATTCTATTGGTATCTGTAGGCTAAGTTGCTTGTGATAGTTGATAGGTTTGGACCGTTTGGTTAATTGCTTTGCTGACATGTATGAAAGGTCTTCCCTTGACTGTCCATCTGTATAGCTGATGTTTTAGATATGGATCATTTGCATTGTGTCCTTCAATTGACCCTGTTTGGCTGTGCTGTAGCTTTTAGCATGCTTGCTTTACTAAAAGCACATTTCTACTGTTACCAAAACATCTGAACACACTTAAGCTTCGGAGCTTCCTAAAAGTACTATTTGGACCACTCAACTGTACAAGCCAAAAGGGCCCGTAGTCTGTCTGGCTGCAAAAGCTGAGTGAATGCCTAGTCGAATAATTTGTTCAAATAGCATTTGTAGAAAAAAATATTGATATTTTACCGGATCAGACTATAAATTCTAGAGATAGTTATTATACTAATAGAAATGTTAATTATGAAGGAGTCCATAGGTATCACTCTTGTAGGCTACTCAAGTGAACTTAAGGGTTTGAAACATAGTTATTAATTTCTAAGATAAATTGATTAGTTTATTGTGGTGGAACTGATTTAGTTTATTTGTTTCCATTTGATTACAGTTATATTGTTTTAATACCTACGAAATAAATGGTTTTCCTAAGATTGTTTTTACTCCTTTACGAGTTATATGCCATATATTATCTCTCCTGCTCTGCTTATGTGGGATCTTTCTTCTCTCCTGAGTTAATGTGTTAGTTTCTTGCTATTTATTATGTGGGGCAATGTGCTGGCATGTGGTCTAGAATCTAGATAGCTTAAGCTATTCTTTATAATGGCGTATAAGTGTGAATTCATGGCCATCCTTACTCTATCGGAATGTATCCAGAAAGATGAAGGAACTAGCAGCTCAAGTCCTTTGAGAAGGGTTGAGAGAATTGAGGAGTCTGGTGCTTCACACTCTTCTGGTTCAGAGAAATCTGAGAAGAGTTCAAGTTTACTGGATGAGAAAAATAAAAAGAAGGGAATTCAAGGTGGAAAGCTTATTAAAGAACAAAGGAAGGACGACAACCTGGAGGTTCAGGGTGGTGAACGATTGAAAATGAAGATGAGATTGGATGCGCGCAGCTATAGGGCATCATTCAAGTCCGTGGCAAAGAAAACTAAGAATTCAGGTATGTACACTGATCCCTACTTTATCTGATCTGTTCCACTTTGCTCCAACTAGACATTCTCACATCAAGTCCAAGTAGATTGCACTCATTATCAGAACATCTCCATATCTTTGTAGCGCGCGACTGATGATATTATTTTTGTCAAGGCATCCTATAACATTTGTATCTGGCATGTAGTTATGAAACTTATGTTATCATGCCAATTTAATAGCTTTCAGTATAATCAGTCACTTTTTGTATTCCATTGACTAATATGTATGTGCATGCATCTTAATTTTTGTTTTTGACCATATGTGGACTTGCAGATGCTAGAGGGATATGCCAAAAAGAGAGAGATGGTGAAGGCGACAGAACTGAAGTATATAGCTCGCCAAGGGAAGACTTGGAAACATCAGGATTGGCAGAATACTCTTCTGGAGGAAGGTCCCTTGTTGATGTAGATGTGGAAAGTGGTGGTGAGGTTAGAGCTTGTAAAAGAGCAAAGATGACAGCAGATCTTGATTCTGATAGTTCGGTTGCACTAGTAGATAATGCGATCTTTATTCCGAAGGCTTCTCCACCAAATGTGACATCTTTATCTCCGAATATATCCATTGAGGAATGCTCAACATGTCACAACTCTCATAGGTATTCATTTCCTCATTTTTTTACTCGTTCTTTACTTTCTATTCTAACCAGCACCCCCCCCCCCCCCCCCCCCCCCCCCCCCCTTCCCTCCTCTCTATAGTCTCTTTCTTTGGCTAAATGACTAAACGTCTGATTGACAGTTTAGATGGAGGAAGAAGCAAACATTTTGAAGATTTTTTTTTGGCTAAACATTTGGTTATTCATAGTGTTCTAATTTTAGAAGGCTAACTATGAGAACTAGATCACCAATTTCGAACTTACAAACCTGTCAGCTGATCTAAGGAAATGAACATTTTTTGTAGTTTAGAGAAAGAGGAATTCTACAGAAACAGTCCAATATAATTAGAAATTATATGGTCATGGAGTCTAATGTTGATTTCCTTTTACATTCGTTTTCTCTTTCTCTTTACGTAGGAGTTTAAACGTGTTCTTTTCTTGGGAATTGGAATTCCCTAGGAAATGGGTCCATTCCCATGTTCTTTCCATTACTTAAAGCAAAACTTCTGATTCTCAATACTTTCCCCATTCTCATGATGAAAGCATATACCTCTGTATACGAAGCCAAAACCAGATGTGACCATGTCTGCATAGATGACCCATATGAGACTTCAAAATTCCTGATTTTATTTCTCAATCAAACACCTAAGTTTTGTAAATTCCTCTGTACCTCCCCCATCATCATGGTGAAGTCACGCACCTCTATATACGAAACCAAAACCGGATGTGGCCATGTCTGCATGGATGGGACATACATGATTTTATGGAAAGGACATGAGAATAAACCCATTTCATAGGGAATTCCAATTCCTAGGAAAAGAACACATCCCTAATCACTTACACTTGTCGTCTAAGATAGGGATGCATTGGCTTATTATAACAAATAAAATGTGAAATATCTTTCTTTATCACAGTCATGAAGCATAGTTAGCGTAAAGTTTCTAAAAATGGGAGAGTTATTTTTTTCTTTCCATTTTCTTTTGTTATATTTGTGCAAGTTGTTAGCGCAAAATTTGTAAACACCATTGTTGTCATAATTTGTGTGATCAAAACACTCACAGTCAGTGTTAAGTCATAGTGCCATTGTCAGTGTCAAATCGATAGCATACACAATTACATAAAGCTCGACATGCATCAATTGAAGACTCAAAGATCATCGCACACAACAACCCAAATTATATGTGGTTTTACTTACATGTGGTCTCTCCTGACCGACATGTTGTCTTCTCTCCATGTCGATCATGATCGACATAGACCACGCCGTGTCGGTTAGGAGCAACCAACAACCATGTTGGCCTACCGACACGTCTGCAGGAATGATGTGGAAGAGAAGAGAGAGGGAGGAGGAGGGGGGTGGGATAAGAAGGGAACACCCTTTTTTAATGGGTATGGTGGTTCTGACGGTGAGGTGCATGGTATGGTGTTAGAGAAATTATGGATCAGAAATCTCATTTTTTGTTTTCAGGAATTGTAGCGCGTCCAATTTGGGACGAGCAACCCTACCTACAACCCATCCTGTTAGGGAATATCTTATCCCAAAGTCGTCCTATTTATATTTCGATGGGGCAAAACGAAACGATTTGGATTGGGTTCTAAGTTTCTAACTAAAAGAGAAATACAAAACATAGTGGGGCCGATGGTTTTGGCGAGGCGATTATAGTAGGGAGGAGTAGGAGAGGAGTGTGGAGACTGCGGTGACGGTGACCAGAGTGGGGAGGAGGCGCCAGCATAGTACCAAAACTCGGTCCGACTTGACTCGGCCGAAAATCGAGCCGACTCGGCTGGAAACTCGAATTGGCGATTACTTGGGCTGTGACTTGGGCTGACTCGGTCCGACTCGGGAATTACTCGGTCTATTTACTATTTTGAGTTTTAAAAACACACACACACACACACACACACATATATATATATATATATATATATATATATATATATAATTATCGAGTAGCCCGAGTCGAGTCTTCGAGTTACTCGACTCGGTAGACTTTCGAGTTGAGTCCGAGTTCCGGGTTTTTGAACACTGGGATGCAGTAAGGAGAATGGGATCGGCACCTTGTGGTGGAGGTGGCGGTGTGCATATCGATATGTCTGGGATGCTTCAAGGACACATGCAATATTTCTTTATTTGTTAAGATGTGGGTGTTAGTAATTTGTGGGGTGCAAATAGAAACACCCTTTGTTAATGTTTTATGTCTTATCAATGATGGGCAATGTTTTAAAAAACAGAAGGCGGAAAGCAGGCGGTCAAGTGGTTTCAAGGCGGAAGGCAGGCGGTCAAGTGGTTTCAAGGCGGAAGGCGGACGACTAGGTGGGTGCTCGGAGAAAAAGGCGGGCGCCCACCTATATAAAATATATTCTATATGTATGTATATATATAAATTCATGATTCTATATAAAAAAAACAATAACAGAAAGTTTTACATATGCAAACATCAAAACAACCGATCTGAATATAAAAGTTTTATGAAAAGGAAGGAGGGGATCGGGTGGCGTCAGGCCGTCATGGTTGACTGCGAGGTAGGGGAAAGAGAGCAGCTTTTGAGCATTTGGGATATCTAGGATATCTAGTTATGTAGTGAAAAGGGAGGAGGGGATCGAGTGGGGTCGGGGTTTTATGAAAAATTATTACTAATCTGCCTGCCTGGAGCTTGCTTGGAACCCGCCTAGGCGCCCGTTTTTTACCTACCTAGGCGGGCGCCTAGGCGGGTCGGATCCCGCCTAGGTGCCCGCCTTTGTTCAACCCGCCTGCAGTGCCGCTTAATGCTGAAGCGGAGCGGCCAACCCCCTAAAACGCCTAGGCGGCCGCCCGGACCGCTTTTTAGAACAGTGATGATGGGTAGTCTTTAATATTGTAGCAACATATGATTATGTGACCAATCTTTTTAATTAGTTGGATTATGATTTCTCTTTCATGGACATTCGACGGGTGAACAATTATCGAGTGCTTTATGGTGCGGCAATATATTCACAATCTAATCTGATCTACTATGACATATATCTAATTGTGTGATACGGGCCTGCATTATCCCTATAATATTGATCTCTGAAAAGTTTTGTATCTTTGGACTGAATAGTAATTGATTAAACATTTTCCAGTTCAGAGCATTTATTTCCTCCTATGAATGAAAGAAGAATTGGTAGCTTTCTCGTGACTTTATATTGGGTCACTTAGCAGCGAAGATTCTGAGCTTTTTTAGTATTATTTTATACATTTCAATCTCCTTTCTTAAGTACAGCTTAGTGGGATGTGATGATTGCAAATTGATGTTGCCTTGTTTCTTTAATACTATGCATTAGAATAGCGGGAGACCTGAAGTCATGCATAGCATTGACCTTGCTGAGGAACACGTCAATTCTACTCATATGAAGGAATCTTTGGTGCTGATTCAAGCAGATAGTGGTCACAATGTATGTGTCATCTGCAAGCATCCTGGGTTTCTCTTGTAAGTAGAATATATTTTGTTATTGGTATCATGTTAATTCATTCACTTTTCTTGTATTGACATTTGATTATTTATTCGAGCTTTAGGGCAAAGAATAAAAGTGGAAACTACTATATCATAAAAAAAAATCTTATTTTGATATTATTTAATCTGATTCTTTTATTTTTGAAAGTCAATGATCCATTTTGTTTGGGGATAATTTTGTTTTCTTGGAGTTGAAAACTTCATCTCATTCTTCATACTTGTCATATCACCCAGCTGCGAGTTGAAATGCTATTATACAACTAAATACAACATTGATTATGCATATAGTCCCCTTGGAAACTAGGCTAATTGCATATAGCCCGTGGAAACTATATTAGTGGTTTGTCTATACATCGATTTTACTAGAATGATTTTACCCTTGGTCAACCTGAAGAGGGAAAGTTAGGCCTAGAGAATCATTCAAAAAACCAAGGTTTGAGAATACAGTTGTTGTTACGGTTTCGAACGGACCCCCGGAGATCGGTTTCGCCGGTTTACGGTTTTAGTTTCGACTTTTAAAAAAATTCAAAAAATCCTTAAAAATAGTCAAAAATTAGGAAAATTTTACAAAATTATTATAAGTCAGAAAATAAATTAACCACTAGTTCACGCGCACTACATTTTTAGAAGTTTTAGGCACAACAAACATTCAACCATATGTAAATATCAATTGCAAAATGTCTCAAATCTCAATGTCATAAATTACACAATAACATAACTAACAAACATACAATATGTACATTTTTCTCAAATAAATGTCTCAAGTCTCAAATCTCAATGTCTTAAATTTAAATGTAGATCTACAACATATGTTTGATCTTTCTCAAATATATATTACACATATAAATGTCTCAAATCTCAATGTAGATGCCAAATCTGCAACATATGTTTGTAGATCTACAACTCATATATGTATATCTACACTATATCCATGTAGATCCATCTTTCATAAATTTTAATTTCAAATTTTAAAACATAAAACTTAAAAAATCAAATTTAAGGAAATATCTCTTGGATCTTGGTTAAATGATTCAAATCTTTATTGTATTTTGTAAATCTACATTTAAGAATCATATAATCATGGAAAGAAAATAAAAACATGCCAAAATTGCTAGACTTCGGTGAGAACCCATCCAAAATCGTTCCAATCAATCCTTCGAATAGAGTGATTTGAGTTAGAAACTATAGATAAGTTTTTTTTCTCCACAAAACCCCACCCCAAGCTAAGAGGAAAGCACAAATAACCCCCCATAAACCTTAACTATAATCATCAATCCTTGTTCCATTACTCCCATCTACTTGGCGTCGGCTTTATGAATCCTTCTTCGCCATTCATTTCTATTTAGGGCTATATTTGTTGTCAATAAAAGTTTTTCCATGTCTTTTCTAATAACTTCCATCTGTGTTATTCTAGGTCTTCCCCTCCTTGGAGCTTCCACACTGATCTGGGACCCTCTTTTTATCGGGGCCACCTCTGCTCTATGTTGTACATGGTCAAACCATCTTAATATATTCTCGCTTATCTTGTCCTCAATTGGTGACATTGGTGTCACTCCAACACTATCTTTAATACAAAGGACCCCTCAATGCCCCCAAAAAAGCCAAAAGAACACATAACCAGTTGGTCTGGTGTAATTTAAGTGGGTTTGGGTCGCGTTTGGTGCGGATTGGCCGAAATCAGACAATTCCGATCGAAACTCACCATATGGGTGAAAAGAGGGGAATAGGGACCGATTTCGTCTGAAACGGATCGATTTTGATCGAATTTTCAAACCTTGCAGAAAAACCCTAAATTTGGGCCTAGGAAGCACGGATACTCCGGAAGAGGTCCCGTACCCGTATCAGATACGTATCGGATACCGATATAGCTAAGATACGGCCTAAAACGTGTCCGATATGACGAAAACATATCCAAAATAAAAAAAAAACCGGTTTTTGATAAGGCCCGGATACGCATCGTATCAAAAATAATTCTTCCTCATGTTGTAAGTGGAATTGGAGCACCTATTCTTTCGTACACTCATTGAAGAGGAACAAAATCACACCTTAAATAATCGAAGACTTGGTATTCGTCCACAACAATCTTAGCCTTCTATGAAGGAGAGGTCAACAATACCAGGAAGGTGATACTGGAGGTCGAATGAGATACATTTGATTCATTGGAAGATATGGGGATACTTGAGGTTGCAAATCGTTCCCTCAATGAACCAGATTTGGAGGTCGTACTATTCATAGGTGATTGCGATGCTAATGATGATGATGAACTCCTTGAAGTTTGGTTGAAGTGAAGAGTGGTTTGGGGTTTCTTTGTTATGTTTTAACTGTTTTTTGTCAAGACATGATGATGTATTAACTTGGTGGATGTTTATTTTAGTTTTGAGTCTTCTTAATTTTTGGACTTTGTAATGACTAACGACTAATGAATCATTGCTGCATGAATGTGGAGTTGATATCATTGCTATAATAGTATCATGTTATTAGTTATGAATTATGATTATATCATTGAATGTTTTATTGTATTATTTTTTATCTATTTTCATATGTTTTTTTAGTTACTTTATTCATTAAAGTTTCTGTCATATAAAAATATTTATAGTTATATATTAATTATATTTAATTATCGTATCCTATCCAGCCGTACCCGTGTTCTATTTTTTTGAAATTTGTCGTATCATAGCCATATCGTGTTGTACTTGTATCTTGTATCCTTTATCCATGTCCATGTTTCTTAAATTAGGGCAAATGGAGATCATATGAAGTTGCGTTAAATGATATTAACGCTGTGTTTGGTTGCCGGTAAAATTTAGGAAAGGAAAAGAACGTACTAGTTTTCTTGAAAATATGGGTGTTAGGTTGCCGAGAAAGTGTGGTCTCCACAAAAAAAAAACTTTTCCCATGGAAACTAATTTTTCGTCAGAAGGCCACAAAAACTTTCTTGCTAAAACATGGAGAAACACGAGAAATGAAAAGAAAAGTCAAATTTTTTACTTTCCTTTCCAGACAACCAGTGGCAAGAAAATTCACTTTTTCTTTCCTATCCGTTAATTTCCGACGGATTCCTTTCCTGCAAAATTTTCTATCTACCAAACACAACCTAAGGGTAAAATGGTCATTTGACACCTCATGTAAAGGGTAAACCAAGGTCTTAAATGTCCTTTTCGGTGTCCATGTCGGTCGGCCAAAAAACTAAAATTTTTCGTTTTTCGGTAATTTGTTGGTAGAAAAATTGTAAAATGGAAAGACAAATTTCAGTGGACATATTTCGTTTTTCGGACAAATTTCGGTGTTTTTCAATAGAAATTTATCGTTTTCGGTCAGATTTTTATTTTATTCGTTTGATATGAAAAAGATGAAATATTTCAACAATCGTTAGATTTCGGTCAAATATCGGTCATTTCGGTCAAATGTCGGTTGACAAAATGTAATGTTGACATTTTCTGCTTTTTTTATGTCGGATCCTCCAAAAACCGACATATGTCGGTGATTTCGGTCGACATCTATCGATATTTGATTCCATGCGGTAAACCATGGTTAAAGCCACCGACGGAACCAGGATTTAGTATTGGGACTGGCCAAAGCGTAATAATTTCATCTGGGGAGGGGGGAATTATGAACAGTAAAAAAAAAATCTACTAAGATTCAAGATTTTTACTATATATATATATTTAAAATAATTGAGAGGTTACCATGGCCCCTCTTGGCCCATACATAGTTTCGTCCTTGGTTAAAGCTAATATGATAATGGTGGGTGATGGTAAACCATGAATATGATTGTGATATTTTCCTCAAATAGACGTCTGTTAACTTGAGGGGTCGATTTGCACATGTAATCTATTTTTAGGGGTCAATATATAAATATGCACTTTCTAGGGTTGATATGCAGTTAGCCTAGTTTCTTGGGGACTATTTAAAAAAATCCTAATAAAGTATTAGTTTCTCCTGCATCCTAGGTTTGTTCCTTCTTTATCGTCATATGGCTTAGTTTTGAATTCAAAGATTTAGAAAAAAGGTTTTGGTTTACAATTGTGTATTTTAGAACTTGACATGTCATTCTTATGGAAATACTTTTTTCTTTCTTACCATATCAGCGTAGATGTATAGAGAGGTAGATTTCTTGACAGCATGAAATTGTAGTGTTACCTATTTCACTCTTTGGCTGCCCCTTAAATTGTAGGGGTTATTAGTCTAAGGCCCCTTTAACTACCCCTGTAGTTTGATAAACCCTTCTACCTTTTGCGTAAAGCATTAAATCCCTCTCTTACTTTTTTTTTTAAATGGCCATTTTGCCCTTATAGCAGCTGTACAGTGTGAACAAACCGTTGTACAAATTTTTTTAACATGCGTTGTACAGTAAATCCCAGTAGTAGACCCAAAACACTGTAGCTGCTACAATGATTTCTCTGTAGCAGTAATTATTCCGGAGTATTAATTCAGGGCAATAGAGTATCAATTAGGTTTGCTACAATGATTTCACTGTAGCAACTGAATTGATATTCTGTTGTTCCGAATTGATACTCCAAAATCACTATAGTTGCTACAGTGATTCTGGAGTATCAGTTCGGTTACTACAGTGATTTTACTGTAGCATCTACAATGCAGCTACAATGATTTGGGAGTAGCAACCGAATTGATACACTATTGTCCGAATTGATATTCCAGAATCACTGTAGCAGATTCTGAAGTATTAGTTCAGGTTAGCAGAGTATAAATTCGGCTGCTACATAGGGTAATGGAAGGGGAATTTTAGTCATTTGATAGGGGTTGAATAAGTCAACAAGGGTTTAATGTAAAAGTGTCTTTCGGGATAGGTTTGAGCTCAAACCAAAACATTATCGGAATTGGAGCTTAAAAGGATATTCTGAAAAGGGATTTTCACGAAGCCCCCCTAAATTGTAACCCACTAATGTGCAGTTGAACTAATTTCTATTGTATGAATTTGTTTTTTTTTTTCATTTTTATGGATAAGAAAAATATTAAGTTTCAATAGTAAACGGCTGCCCACTTCTTTTTCTGAACGTAATCTAAATGTCAGCAAACATAATTTGCTGTAGGCCTCCAACTTTTGACTATTTGGTTAAGCACCCTTATTTCTGGGAAGAATAAAAATTTAAAACTTAGTTGAATGTGTCCTTCAATTTTTTTTAATCCGTTTATATTATATGGAGCATTAATAATATTCATTCGTCAAAGATGTTTTCTCAGTAGATCTTGTTTTGCTCCTGTTTTTTTCCCTTATCGCATATCACCAACACATTACCTACGCCAACTGAGATGACTAGTTCACAATGATACTGTTGCATTATGTTAAGATAATTTGTTCAATGTTTTCACATAGCTATTACTTTAACAAATTAACTTTGTAATTTTGTATGACAATAGGTGCTGCAATGGAAAGAACTGCAAGCAAAGTTACCATTTGTCCTGTCTTCATCCACCTATGAAAGATGTTCCTCCTGGAGTTTGGCACTGTCTCTCCTGCGTAAGAAAAAAAATAAAATCAGGGGTGTACTCGGTGTCTGAAGGGATCGAATCTATTTGGGACTCTAAAGAGGGTGAGGAAGCATTTGCTATCAATGTAGCATTTTAAGGCTTGCTGATTGTGCTTTCTTGGTGAAATTGAAATTCTAGGAGCAAGTCCTACTAATAGTTCCATGTTGTTATGCTGTTAGGAATGCAGAATGAAAAGCTTTATCTTGTCAAATACAAAGGTCTCGCCCATGTTCATAATCGTTGGGTTCCAGAAAGCCTGATGCTTCTTGAAGCTCCTACCCTCCTGGCTGAATTCAACAGGAAAGAACAGAAAGAAAAGGTTGCCTAATTAATTTCTTATATTTTCATGGAATGTTTTGCTTCTATAATCTTGTCAGTCCTTTTGCAAACTATAGGATGCATGTTTATTGCTTATGATTTTTTCTCATTTTGTATCTGTCAGGCCACAAGGTGGAAGGAGTGGACTGAGCCTCACCGTCTGTTACTGAAAAGGTTTCTGATGCCCCCAAGATATACTGAAGAGCATTTTTCCGGGAATGGGAATGACTTCCCAAATTGCTGCCATGAATGGTTAGTGAAATGGAAAGGTCTTGACTATGAACATTCTACATGGGAACTTGAGAGTTCATCATTTTTATGCTCATCTGAGGGTATGACGTTAATTAACAATTATGAAAAGCAGCGCGAGGAGGCAAGAAAAGCATCTGATCCTTCAAGAGCTGATAAGGTAGTTTTGTGTGTTATTTTGAAACTGCATAGTATCACTTTTTCTTGTTACTGGAGTTGTTTAATTTTGAAACTGCATAGTATCACTGCTTACTCATTTTCACTATTACTGTATCCAAAATCTTGCTGTTAATTCCGTTTTACTACAATGGGAGTGATCAATTACTAAATCTTGATCTTCCCCTTTTCTGTACTCTAAAGGTAGGTTTACATAGTGTCAATTCATAGCCCCCCCTACAATATTTAAGTTTGGTAATTGGACGAAGGACCATTCTAAAGTTGAATGGAATCGACACTAAATTTTCACTTGTATGATATTCCAATGTATTAGTTACTTTTTTTCTTCGGGAAATTGGTCCACATGGCTATTGATTTGGTGGATGAAAATCAAGCTGATGCCTGATTGTTACCATGCGATAGAACAACCTGCTTGTAACATAATGGTAACATGGCACATGCTTTGCTATCCGAAATAAAGAAAGGAAAGAATCATGCATGCATGCATTAATCATGCTACGGATTGAATTACATTTGATTGATAGTCCAATTGGCGAGCGTTCTCGTAGGTTACTCGGATATTGGCTTATATTTTTTGTTGTATATGACTATTCTATGTGATCCTTGATGCTTGTCGAACTTAGATATGCTCATGAGAGAAGACATGGACTTGCTCAAGTCACCTTATGGCAATGGCTTTTCATTTATGGGTTCAAAAACTTCCAAAAGGTGCAAGCCCCTTCCAGATAAGGAGAGTCTCTGATTAAAAAGACATCTGCAATGCTGCAAAAGATATAAAAAAAAGATGGAAACAGAATATAAATTTAATTTATCTCATCATTCTTTTAAATGGCTTAACGAGGGGCATACACTTACTACATGTTATATGTAGAAGAAGTAGAAGTACATTTAAATTTGATTTATCGTTTGGTTATCATAGGGTCCAATTTATGGACATAAGTATCTAGGTTTTTTTTGACATCGACGGGTGTCCCGAAACCTTTTGGGCAATGGACCCACTTCGGGATTGGACTAATCCCTCAGGGAATGCGGACCGACCCGCATGGAAGTTTCCCTATGCACTCCTGGGTAAATTGAGGGGGTGTGTGTGGAATTGAACCCACAATCTTCATACCAAAGCATCCGTTGCTTACCAACTCCCCTATCCCTTGGTGGGTACATAAGTATGTAGTCTTGCTTAGTTTAATTAAGGATAAAGTGGTCCGTACACCATAAAATTGGCTTTTGAGCTTTGTCTTTTGCCAAATTTTAGGACATAGTGAATCATGAATTTGCATGTGGCCTTATAGTTTTGATCCACTTTTTGGACTTATGGTTCCTAACAACTCACATCAAGCATATGGGAACTTCAATTTTTGGTGTGAACCTGATCAGTATCCAACCGTTCAAATATTTCATCTTTTTTCCTGGTTAGTCCAAGATAGAGATTAGAGAGGGTTCGAGGACTTGATATTTCTTGGTTTGCTTGTAATTTTGATCTATACCAAAAGACCAACATTCAGATTTGATTGAAAACAGCTGAGTGTGTCCATAAATTTCCTCTCTCAATGCCATCCGGATCTAGGACAAATGGGGTCCGAGAACTTGTTCCCATTCCTAAAGGCCCTATTGGATTTGCTTTATTTTGATTAAGAATCTCCCATGGGTTTCAACAGATTTGTTTCCATGATGCGATTTTGTCAAAAGCGAAAGGGGTATGAGGATATGATCCGTTTCCTAAAGACTCACTTTGATTTTATTACTTTGGGTTTTGATTTTAATGGAGAACACTAAAGAGTATTCTACGAATTGCCCTCTTAATCAATATGGGTCAAGCACAAAGGGGGTTTGCTGACTTCATCTCTTTCTCTAACCCCCAATTTTTTTTCATTTCTTTGGATTTTGGAGATCTTGCATGGTCTTTGGACTTGTTCCATTGATGCAATCCGAGGCAAGGGTAAATAGGTTTTTCTTCTTGTGGGTGTGTCTGTGTGGTGGGTGGTGGTGGTGAGGGCGGAAGGGGGGGGGGGGGGGGGGGGGGGGGGTCGAGGACTTGCTCCCCTACTTCTAGAGACCCATTTGATTCGCTTAATTATTTTGAAAACACCCGATATTGTTCGTGGAGTTAACTCCCTTGATGTGATTTACAAAGTTAGTTTGATTTGATTTCTTTGTATCTTGTATAGTCATCATTCATTTGTATCTTTTTCAATTTTAGTGATTTTGAAGGTAGGATCATTTTAAATGATGTAAAGTTGTTCCTTCTAGTAGGGAGTTGATACTTGATACAATTTCTTCATTTTTGTTAATTTGTAAGGTATACCCCTTTGATGTAAAGGAGATCTTCTCTCTTAGGCTTCTCGTGGGAAAGTCCAGACTTTTTGGAGGGAGACTAGGTGTCCATGTTGATGTGATTATACTTCGTTGTAAATATTGTCTAAGTATTTTTACCATTTTCGCACTTATGTAAAACCCGGGAGATGGGAATGTCCTGCCAACTTGTATCAGTGCATTAAGTGACTTCGATAGATTAGACTAGATGGCACGAAACTCGGGTCCCGATCCACTCTTTTGTACCAATTTAAACCTTAGCAGAACCCTGAACTGTATCATACCTACCCATCGATCTGTGTCTGTGCATCGCACCTCCTTCCTCCTCTGATCGCGATCCATGCGTTTTGATGTCCTAAGCACCATCAGAACCGCACACACCCTAGCTTCACAAACATCCTACGCATCTCTGCTCTAAGCACCTGCTCCGTCCTGCGACCCAATGTTCCAAATCCCTCGCGCCGTTCTCTCTCTTTCGTCGCGTGCCAACCTAGTACCCCACGATCGCAGGCTCGACGACCAGCATCCCTCTTCTACACGTGTTCCCCACATTTCAAGGCTACGATCCCTCTTTCCATCTTTTGCCATCCCCCATTCGCCATTTCATCTCTCTAACCCCCTATCCCCAAAATCCTACGAAAAAGAAACCCATCAACCCATGAGGTTATATAATTTTTTTTGTAGAAATTGAAGTGCTGTTATAACACCCTTCGCCTTTTTTTTACTTTCTCATATGCCCTCTTACCCTCTTTTTCTAGTTGATCCCCTATATCAATGAGCCCTTCCATTATGATTTGTGATGGCGTGGCAATAACCTTATATTGGATCTACAACATCAATGGAGTCTCTTGGATAGATTCCCCCCTCTACTGGAGGGGGGGGATCACCCAACTCGATTGATCTTCGTTTAGGTACATTTCTTGATACTCTCATTGTCTCATCTTTGTCCAAATACTGGAGGGGAGGAGGCAAAGGTGAGACTGAGGTGACGACTTCTAGATCACGACTACAATAAGGAGGTACATCTGGATTGTTTGATGAAGTAGGTCGCGAGAGATCTGAAGGTTGGTGTTGTTGACATGTTGGATCGTGATGGAGACGAAAACAACACTAGATAAAGGATGAATCAGTCCTGATCATGTCGGAGTTGAGGGCAGAGACAAGCAACGGCTAAGACAGCTCGTAGAGTCCCAAACCTTTCCATCATATACAAAAAAAGAGTATAAGAGGCCTATACAAAACACTATATAAAATACCTCTAATAGGATTAAAAGGGGGGGATGGTAACTACTAGTCATTTTTTTGACTGCTGAGCATATTCTGTTCGCATATATACAAGCAACATATGCAACCGCCACATATGAATTTTGGTGTCTTGCCGTGGCACATGCGGTGATTTATGCCCATATGCAATTGCATTTGACTACTAGGAGGATCACTAAGGCAAAGTGGGTAACAACATGATCGGTTGAACATGCAATCCATGATATGGGAGGGGCCTCAGTAGCATTTGACTACATTTGACTACCTAGGTGGATCACTAAAGCAAAGTGGTTATAGATGCACACGTGCAACTGCATTTGACTACTTGGGGGATCACTAAAGCAAAGTGGGTAACAACATGATCAGCTGAACATGCAATCCATGATATCGGAGGGGCCTTGATAGCATATTTATCATCACAGAGAAGGTTTATCTATCCAAACGGTTAGAAGGTAACTGACTGTAGAAGAAGATCAACACCAATCAGCAACTCTGGTGCCTAATAAACTAGTTCTACTGAATCCATAGTTGCTAGTTTATGCCAGGTAAATAAAATTTGAGCTTTTTGGTAATTTTACACTTCTGGCCATTGACACTTCCTTTCAACCTTCTGGTTCTTGGATAGAATGTAACATGGTTATAGTAACGATTTCACGTGATAATGTCTTTTGCAGGATAGTTTTCTAGAACTACAGATCCTTTGTTTCCGTGACCACTGGAACTTCTATTTTTCTGTTTTGTTGTTATTTGTTTTTCATTCTACTAGAATTTTTACCATACTGATTTTCTGTGACTTCCTTATGTTCTGTGCTGATTTGTGCCAGCTTATTTTTTGCTTTGATCTTGAGTTACTTTGTGCATGTGCTTGTAGGTATAAATCATTCCTCCATTTTGTAAAATTATTTATTTTCCTGACAAGTTTATGTAATTTTCAGGCTCTATCAGTTAAGAGTAAACCGTTATGTGAGTTTTCAAGTTTGCCTGTTGAGCTGCCACCAGAACTTCATATTGGTTACCTGAATTCTATCAACAGGCTCCGAGAGTTTTGGCACAAGACCCAGAGCGCTGTTTTTATTGATGATCAGGTAGGATTTGTTGAAGAAAGTTCTGATGACGAAGGAATTTTATTTCTTGTCGAAATGATCTTATTAATATGCTGGTATCCGTATGTTCTTTTGCCCTGTTGCTGAAAACTGATAAACCATCTGATAATGATGGCACTTGACCATGTACCATAGGAACTTCATTGGAGAATTTACCGAACAATTGACGACTATTTATGCTTCTAAGGGGTCTGATTGGGGACAATCAATGCGACTATCAAATTTAGCCCAAGTATCACTGATAATGCAATTTCAAAACTATATTTTAAACTAGTTTTCTTTGGTCTCTATTATTTGGTTACATATCCTATATCTTGTTACATAGGTTTTCAAATCGAGAGAATTGAAGCCATTCGAGTCTTATTCGATCAAAGTTTGTAACCAACAAGGTTTTAAATTTTTTAGCTTTAGTCCACCAGAATCTTGTGTCAACATCCTAGTTTTGTTATAGTTGGGAGGTAGAGGAATATTTAATATAGTAATTTCTAAGAATAAATAGGAGCAAATTTTAAAATAAACCAAATTCATATATGTTGTATAGGCTTCATATTGTATCATATGATTCATATTATTGTATGTGCGGCATCTCACCTTGTCGATAAGCATAATATTTGGATTGATTCACTTAAGAGTGTTTTCTTGTTTTTATCCAACTTTTCTCTCAGGTTACCACAGCATCGAGCCCATCATGGGGTACGCTTGAGAAATTCGACGTGCAGTTTGACATTTGACCATTGCTTTGGAATACTTGATTGTTACATTTGTTCCCTTACCTAGTTGGAGCTAGCCCACTGGATTTTGAAATCTATTGCTCTCAAAGAAATTACTGTATTCCAACCAAAGTCATGGATTTTGATCATATCTTGGTGGTGCGGGTGGGGGTGTGGTGTGTGTCCACATGGGTGGTTGTGGGTGAGCGGGTGTGGGTGTGTTGTGGGTGGTGGGGGGTGGGGGGTGGGGTGGGGGTAGCCAATTAATAGACAGACATCAGTGTTATTAAGATTTCTCCTTCAGTTGGTATCCTATTCACTTGCAGTATTAGTTTAGTTGTTCTCCACCTTCTTCCCCATCGTTTTTTTGTGGTTTCTATCTTCTTTTTAATGATATGAATTTTATGTGGTTCAAATCTCATCTAGGTTCGCTACCACCTTTGTGGCATCTTTTGACCTGTAGATACTTTCAGCTGACCTTCACCACCAACTACCATTCATTCATTTCCTATCATTTTACACCTCTCCATCATCATTCTTGGCTGGTTGTACGACGTAATCATGGTTCAATTCAACAACCACCTTTTACGACCTTGGTGAACCTAGTTCCTTTAGATTTTGGTACTACTAGTCCTCCTTTTCATTCTTAAACCATTTATACAGTTAAATATATTTCTTCCTATTTTGACTTAGTTTTTGAGGTATATGGGTTTGTTTTTTTGGTCAGTTTTGAAAAATATTATGGTTGATTTGATGAAGTGTACCATGGGATAGGTACTTCATGTTGCCATGACAAGATGATGAGAGATGAGAGGAGAGGGACACCAAAAGCAAGTTGGTGCTTCGAAACTGAAAGCAATCCAATGCTGATTTTTCTATTATTAAACCTCAATGTCTGCAATATGAGTACTCATCCTTATACAGAACAGAAGATATTTAACAAATACTTGTCCAATGCATTTACATTGCCTTTTTTCTTTTATCTAATACATTTATTTGATTGCAACAAATAAAGAGGAATAAAAGAGGGGGGGAACAAGGACTCCAAACCATGGGCCATAAGCCTTTTTTTTTGGAAAACAATTCAAAGAAGGATTGCTTTTATATAAAAAAACATAAAAAAGAGGGTGGAGATAGAAAATAATCTTGTGAATCAGCTGGCTTCCGTGATTGGGAATCCCATGGGCATCCCATTCAATGAGGAAGGGCCAACATGGGTATTTGTAACCCCCGGGAATCCCATGGGCATCCCATTCAATGAGGAAGGGCCAACTTGTGTATTTGTAACCCCCCCCCCCCCCCCCCCCCCCCCCCCCCCCCCCCCCCTCTTTCTTTCTCTTTCCATTTCTATTCTCTTCCATCTTTATCCGATCAACAATAAAAAGCTTATTTAAATCCTATCTATTCCATCCTTATCACTATCCATACATATCCATTTATCCAATGCCCAAATACACCCAAATTTGACCCAAAGTACACTTGTATACGAATTTGCTGAAAATAATCCAGAAAATGTTTTGAAAAGTCCGGAAAAAGGAAAAATAGCTTCTGATTCGGGACTCTCTTACCTGACTTAAGCAACTATGATTCCACTAAGATAACTAGTTGGGCTCAATTTAGCCCAATTGACCATAAACACACTAACATGACTAATGGGTTCCAGCTAACCAACTTCACCAACTAACAACTATATTAAAACAACTGATAAACTAATACCAATTGATAGAAAAACCCTAATTTGGACCCAATAATGATTTTACCCCTAGGAATTGAAAGTCAAATAGAAATCTTGAAAATATTAGAAATGGACCTGGAAGGCTGGAATCCATAAAGCAACTAAAATAACTCATGTTGAATCAAGTTTGACACCTAATAACGGATGATGCTTGATGATACCTAGAAACACTTATCCAAAAATTTTGGCACATAAGTGCTTTGTACCTAACAATATTGACTAGCCTGGAGATGCATAAAATGTTTTGAAAAGTCTGGAAAAACTTCAAAAAAGGAAAATAGCTTTTAACCCATGACTGTCTTGCCTGACTTAACAACTATGATTCCACTAAGATAACTAGTTGGGCTCAATTTAGCCCAATTGACCAAAACACACTAACATGACTAATGGGCTCCAGCTAGCCAACTTGACCAACTAACAACTTAATTAAAACAACTAATAAACTAATACTAATTGATAGAAAAAACCCTAATTTGGACCCAATAATGATTTTACCCCTAAGAATTGAAAGTCAAAAAGAAATCTTAAAAATATTAGAAATGGACCTGGAATCCATAAAGCAACTACAATAACTCATGTTGAATCAATTTTGACACCTAACAACGAATGATGCTTGATGACACCTAGAAACACTTAGCCAAAAAATTTGGCACATAAGTGCTTTGTACCTAACAATATTGACTAGCATGGGGATGCTCCTACATCAAATTCCTTGATTGGGAAGAATCTTGACTCCATTCGAGAAGATCTCGATGAACAAGAATTATCAATCAATTGTGGTGAATGCCAAGTTTTCTATGTCGCTAGGATGTCTCCACTGCACTACTCTACTTGGCTTCTCCAGCCAGATGCTTCATTAAAATCTTCCTGGGATCTTCAAAGCCAATCAAATGGGTCCCAAAATTGATGTAAAATCCATGTCTTTTAAACTCCAGAATGATGTAGTCTTTGGGGAATTGAATGAGTAACTTTAACCCTACTTTTTGTTGATTGAAAGACTAATAAGGGAGGATGAAATCCTCCACTATTGCTTATGTTGGTTTCAGACGTCTTCTGATGGTGGATAACATCTGAGATGATCATCACGAGCTATTTAGCTTCTCCATGATCATTTTGTCAGCTTCCTCCACGGGCTTGGATTCCTTGTGGGCATCTTTTCGGGAAAATCTATTACCCAATGTTTGGTTCAGTTGTAGCCTCCGTTCTTCTATAATATCATTTAGATTACGATAGCTACAGTGGGCACTAACCTGAATTTCTTGTTATGGAACTGAAATGCATCTAAATGAATTGAAATATGTGATTAAAAGTTCACTCCTTCAAAAATAAGCTGATTAAGATTTAACATTTATTACCTCCTTTAAAGCAAATATAAATCTGAAGTGAAACCTATCTTAGACTAGATAAATAGTAAATGAATTATATATCATATAATGGAGTTACACTTATCTTTTATATATGAATTAACATAGTTGTTGGGTTGATGACGAACTCAATAGAGAAGCATGGAAAGAAAAGAACTTAAGAGATGAAATGAAGAGGCACCATCCATCCAACGACATGTGTGAAAAGGAAGAAAATAAATTGAGCCATGTTACCTGAGCGAGACTGCCACTAGCTGGTGAACTAAAATATCTTAGTGCCCTTAGGAAAATAAAGCAAAAGTGACACACACCTCTTTATCACATTGATCCTTTCCCTGGTAGCCTGGGAATTGATCCTTCCATGTGCTGAATACAGAGATGCTTTTGCAGTACCTTATGTTGTTGATCCCGATTACTTCTTGGTGGAGATGCATCACTCTTGGCATTAACCTGTCGAATCCTTCAATGATAATGAACTAATCAAAGATTGGCCACATGTTTAATGTCAATTGAGGCTTATTTCTCTCTTTGAAAATGTATTTACCATTGCTGGGTCTTAATCACAATGTTGTTTGCTATCAATGCATTTGAAGTCCTGATTGCACTAGTCTTACTTTGAATCAAGGTTTTGAGTTTTGGCCTAAATCGATCCGTTGCGGAACACGCGATCTAGTGGAAACCCTCCAGGTTTTGGGTTTCGGCTAGTATTTGTCAGGATCGGCTTGTTTCACTCCGATTTCGGTCAATTTTGGCTAGGATCGGTCTTTTTCGTCCCAAACCTGATAGAAACCGACCAACATCAAGTGGGATCTGGGTGTTTCATAGTATGTGGCCCATGGGGCGTTGGACAAGGAGCATCTTTTCATTATTTATAATTTATTCATCACTTAAATAAAACCATTTCCAATTGGATGATCCTTGCTAATAGCAATCTTGTAGCAAGGGGGTACCCTAATATGACCATACATACTAAGTCTACCTATTGCAAATAAATGCCATGCACAATACACTATCAATCTTGTATGTGACTTACATAAGTCATGCTATACCCCAATTCTTGTAAGGTCTCAACTCTAAAGGAGTAGTCAAATGTGGGATGGGTTCAACATAAAATTGTAAGTTTGTTATGGATTGTGGAACTACTCAAAGACAAAGGATTTGAGCCTATATCTTATCAATTCATGATATTCCATTTTTTTATTACGGTGCATTGACATGAAAATGGTCATTATAAATATAAGGTGTCATCCTTTTTTATGAGCACTTCCAGCACTATTATCCACAACAGTACTACCGACGAGTGCGAGATGATGATAACAATGATGCACAGTTTGATCCTCCCTGCCACAACATGTGGCACCGAGTGTTGACTTGGTATAGTGAGTCAACTTCTGAGTTCCTTTGGACTAGTTATTATATATTCTATTTCTTTCAAAATTCATATTAGCTATGTGTTTCTATTTTAGCAATAGTTGTGCTTGCAATTTGCATTGAAATCTCTATGATTCTTATATTAATGTCCTACTTCTAATTTTTTTTCCAAGTTATATTGATTTTCTAAATTTTTTTTTCCCTTTGTAGAGAATTTTTTTATATATTTAAATCAAAACCCATACTGCCGAAATTGGAAGTGCCGAAACAGTTGCCAAAACCACCGATCTCATCTTGGACCGAAATTGAAACTGATCCTGAAAACCTTGCTTTGAATTTCTCTTATGTTCCTAGAGATTCCTCCTAGATAGTTCTGTTTCATAGTCACTGCCATTTGTTATGACTCATGTTTATTGTGTGTGTCTCTGTGTTTTGAGAACCCATCAGCTTCACATCTTAGTGGGGTTAAGGGTTTGTTTGGTTGGAGGAAGTTGGAACCGGTGTTTTCCAACTCACGCGTGGGTTACAAACGGAATGAGTTGGAACTCCACCTTAAAACCGTGGGGTACAAACTCACGCGTTTTCTATACAATCGAAACCCACGGAGTAGTTGAAACTCATCTGATCGGGAGCTTCTCCGCACGGAACCAAACAGCCGCTTTAGCAGAACATGCGTGAATTGGAACACGCCGGTTCCAACTCTCTCCAACCAAACAGACCCTAAGGTGGGGACCACTATCAGTTATTTACTCCATGAAGGCAGGAATCGATCCTAAGTCTGGTACAACCACCAAGAGACTTGAATTAATATAGTTGGTACCCTGAAATTTATTGTGTATATTTAAGTTTTTGTCTTCTGAAAAATACAAGTAACATTGTGTTAGGTCATGTGTTCTTCTTATACGCTTTAAATTATAAAATAAAGGTATTTTATGTGTTGCAGATTTATAATTTGCTATTAAGCTTAGTCTGTTTCTTTTAGTTGTCATTGACTCATTATATTGAGCTTGCAAATTCGTCAATAAATATGTATCTCATCTATGCTTCATATTGCCTAAGTTTTCACCTGATTGATCCTGTATTTGCAGGAGCGAATGGCTAAGTCCATCTTATTCATATTAAACTTGTTGTCCCATGCATGCCGGCCTTTCCTCATCATCACATCCATCAATTCTCTCTCATCATGGGAAAGTGAATTTATCCGTTTGGCACCATCTATCAATTTTGTTGTCTACAATGGAAACAAAAATATTCGAAAGATTATTCGGAGACTAGAATTTTATGAGGAAGGTGGTTGCATAATGTTTCAAGTGCTTCTATCACATCCCAATGCTATAGTTGAGGTATCTTCATGTCTGTCCTTCTGTTGATGCATACATAGAGAAGTGGTGCTCTTAGACTTTTGTGATACTGTTATGAAAATAAAATGTGTTATATTTATAATTGACCTGCATTTGATGTATAGGGCATGTATCTTACAAGCCTTTGTCTTGCTTTAAAATTTCTCAAATTCGCTTTGAATTATAGGATCTTGAAGCTTTAGATTGCATTGGCTGGGAAGCAATTATAGTTGATGAGTGTCAAAACTTGAGAGTATCAGCACATTTGGAACAATTCCGGAACCTTTCCTCTGATTTCAGATTGATCCTGTTGACTGGTCAACTAAAGGTACTCTTACATCATCATGCTTTTTTATTGTTCTTTTAATTTAGGCAATTTCTTTTTGACTGTTGGGATGCTACAGGATGATTTTGTCGAATACCTCAACCTACTCTCCTTCCTTGATCCAAGAGGTCAAGAGGCTCCTGTCCATAGTTTGAATTTTAATTCTGATGACAGTACTGACGTACTTGCCGTACTAAAAAAGAGATTAGCATGTTATATCGCATATGAGCGCAAAATGAATTCTTCAAAGTTTCATGAGTACTGGGTTCCTGTTCCGCTTTCCACTGTGCAGCTTGAACAGTATTGTTCTATTCTACTGTCAAATTCACTCTCTCTTTGTTCACAATCAAAACGTGATCACGTTGGCACCCTTCATGACATTCTTATCTCTATTCGGAAGGTTTGTTTCTTAAACTCTTTGCATGATATCCTAGCCACATATGTTTACTAAAAGTTGCTCGCACCTTGGAGGCCACAGAATATTATCTATTAATTCATATATTAGTTTAAATAATTTAATTGTGCAAATTTCTTATATAGCTGCCGGTATTTGGCCTGCGTTTTTAATAAATTTATCAATTGCCTAGCAGTGCTGTGACCATCCTTACCTAGTTGATGGGTCTTTGCGGACTTCACTTACTAAGAACCTCCCTAGGGTTAAACATTTGGATTTTGAAGTAAAGGCAAGTGGGAAACTACAACTTCTGGATCAGATTCTCCAGGAAATGAAGAATCGGGGGTTAAGGGTGCTGATTCTTTTTCAGGTTTGCAACTTTAAACAAGACTTCCTCTGTGGAGTTTCTTGCAGTCTGCAGTTTATAAACTTGGTCATTGCAGGATGATGTCTTTCCAATAGATTCTTTCGATAAATTTTTGTCCATAAACTTCCATGTCTTCTTTTGAATTTATTAGAGGTTGAGATGCTGATGCTGTCTTAACTCTTTATGCAAATCATGTTGTCTTTGTCAATGGCTCGGATATGGAAATGCCCTGTAACTGTAACGTTTTTATTTTTGAGAACCCACTTTAACTACACTGTTGTTGACTGTGGTTTTATTATGCCAACTATTAGATACTCATTGTAGTTTAGGATTTTCAACTTTCTGCAAGCAAACATGAGAAATTTTCTCTTGCATGTATATTTTACCTGGAAAGAATATCATGTATTTTAAAAATTCTACTGTAAGCTTATATTTTCAATGGATTTGCAAAGCTGTGGCCTACTAGAATGCAGGTTTATGTGGTCAGTGGATGCATCGAAATCAAGATTTATTCACAAAATCCCTAGGCTTCAAGTACATATTTAATTTAATCGGCTATAAGTAGTGTCTATATCTTCATTTACCAGTTAACATCCTTGACCCAGGGTCTAGAGTTATGGCCTTTGAAAACATACAGCCCTCTGTATCTGGGAAAATCCATTAAAATAACAATTGGCATTCTCTCCGCTAGAGTTCTTTCTTGGTGACTAATATTGCTACGGTTGAAGGTCATGACAGCTAGTTACAAATATGCTTTTTAAAACTAATTATATGTACTATAGGAATTGGAACGAGGTTAATTGGCTTCAAATGCATTATAAAACTTGATGAAACATTTTTTTTTTTTTTCAATGTTTATTTATTTAGAGCACAATTATTATAGTTAGAAGTTTGTACACACTTCTTTTGTATATCTAGTTGTACAATTGTAACCGTTTGCATGTCTTTGTGTGTGTGTGTGTTCGTGTGACAAATCCATATTCATTCAAACATGCGTATTCATGTGTATGTGAAATCCAAATTCTTCCAATAAAGGTTGAAATTATAATTTTTCTAGGCCCACTGAATTTGAAGGTTTTCCGTGTTCTAATTGTCGCTGGTCTTTGAGTTTGTGTATGAAGTATGTAGAGTTCATACATCTTGTATCAGGAGATTCCATATGCCCATCTTTCAACAAAAGCAACATGCTTTTAGAATATTTTTTGAGAAAATTGGAATCTTAGGGGACTCATAAGGATCTAACCAAAAATACAAAAACTGATAGGATGGTGGTCCAAAATATTGTGGATGGGATGTACCAAAAACAAATTAAGGATAGGGTGATTTTCCAACCCCTAGACAAATAGTTGGTACCAAAGAACTAAGAGCGGCCCTAAAACTGTGTTCAGGAGGTACAAGAACTTGTGCCATAGATGATGCAAAACCATCTGAAACTCCAAGCAACATTGGCTCTAATACTGAAGATGACTTCTCATCATTCATAAAAATAGTTGACCTTTGTTATAAGTTACTTCGTTCACAAACAACTTTTTGTGAATGATGAAGGTCCGCAATATTCCACCACATCACCTACTGATAATTGCCTCTAGTATGGACTAGTTTGATTTGGGACACAAGTCCTCTCTTGGGTTGTCCACGTTATTGACCTTTATTAAAAACGCTAATTCATGGTTTATTTATGTGAAGTCTTGTTTTAAGGTTGTGCGCTAAATTTAATTTTATTAGATACTCATTTAACAACTAGTTTTTTCCATCTTATTCTGGTATATCAAAAAATGTTTGTTACATCAAACTGACAAGAAAAAGTAAATATTTCAATGCATTTGAAGTATGGTATTTGAGAAGAAATGAAAAATGAGGAGAGGATGATGCACTTGCAAAGAGATGGCAAGTTGGCAACTAGCCATAAGAGGCAAAAGGAGGGCAGGCAACTATTTAAAGAAGCCCAAAGAACGGCTGATCCCAATTTGCTCTTGTAGTGGATTGGATCCTATTCATTAAGTCAATATTTATGTGAAAGTGCTTATTTTCCCTTTTCAGACTCTTAATTCATGTAAATTGGGAAGATTATATCTCAGTCTGGGAGTCTAATTGGAATATAAAGGGGAAGTTGACCCCTTGCCCAAATCGACTATGGGCCCTCTTGCAGACATTAGCAGTGTTCAAAAACCCGAAACTCGGACTCGACTCGAAACTCGACTCGGTAATTATATATATATATATGTGTGTGTGTGTGTGTGTGTGTGTGTGTGTGTGTTTTAAAAACTCAAAATAGTAAATAGCCCAAGTCAGACCGAGTCTGACCGAGTCACAGCTGGTTTGAGTTTCGGTCTGAGTCGACTTGATTTTTGGCCGAGTCGAGTCGACTCGGGCGAGTCGAATCGAGTCGGACCGAGTTTTTGTACTATGAACATTAGTGATCGAAGTGAATAGTGGAATTGGCCTCCCTTTTGCCTAGAATTGGGAGGCAAGTTCCCCTATAGTATTATTGCCATTTGTACTACACTACTATTACAATATCCCTTGTGAACCTTGATAGAAGTATTTATAATTGACTACTCCAAGTGAATAACGGTATGGTGAATTCTTGGATATAAAGGGGCCTAAATTCTTGTGATCCTTGTAGAATATATTGGGGCCTAAGTCCACCAATTTTTATTAGTCAATTCCTGAATTTCTCTCATATTTTTCTTACCTTTACTTTGGTTTTCTTGGTAAGAAGCCTGGACTCCTGTGTACATTGCCTAGGAAACACTGAAGTGAGATGCCTTAATATCCTGCTAGAAATGAGATGAATCTAGTTTTATTTTACTTATAGCTTAACTATTTGCTGTTTTGTCCTGAATTTCTGCTTCGTACTCAATGATCTCTCTCTTACATCACTTTCCCTAACCCATAAGTTTAGATACAGAATTCAAGCAAGCTATACTTTACACAATTCTGAAAAAAATTGCCAATTCCACTGGTCCTTTCCCCTCCTGCACCCTATTGTGTCTTAAGATTTATGCCTTTTTTAATAACTCTGGTATACAAGTATTGTTACTATTGTTCTAATCTCTAAATTTAGCTGAGATTTTTTTGTCATATATGATCATGACTTCGAGTAATTGGTATGGTGAATTCTTGGATATATCTAGACAATTTCTTATCTACTACGTAGTGTATTTTTCTCGAAATATTATGATTAGAACTTGAAGTTTTACTTAAATATATTTTAGATGCTACTTGTCTGAATTATTATTATTTTCTTTATATATATATCTTATCATTGTGACAGTCCATTGATGTGGGTCGAATGATTTCTATTGGTGATATTTTGGACGATTTTCTCTGTGAGAGATTTGGTGCCGATTCCTATGAACGTGTTGA
This sequence comes from Chamaelirium japonicum, assembly GCA_947650365.1. Lineage (NCBI taxonomy): Eukaryota > Viridiplantae > Streptophyta > Magnoliopsida > Liliales > Melanthiaceae > Chamaelirium > Chamaelirium japonicum. Next base: position 6,874,752 of record OX393550.1, on the reverse strand, counting down.
TAAGGGAATGATCACGTCAAAGAAACAAGCTTCCTTGAACATGTTTAATGATAAGGCGAGTGGGAGATTTGTGTTCTTAATTGAGACCCGTGCTTGCTTACCAAGCATTAAACTTTCATCACTTGATGCTGTTATTATATTTAGTAGTGATTGGAATCCACTGAACGACTTAAAGGCCCTTCAGAAGATAACTATTGATTCACAAGTGGAAAATGTACATGTGTTTCGGTTTTACTCGTCTTGTACAGTGGAAGAGAAAGTTCTAATATTTGCAAAGAAAAATATGATTCTTGACAGCAATAACATTAGTCTCAGTATTTGTCATTCACTGCTTGGTTGGGGTGCATCTTATCTATTTAGTAAACTTGATGAGTTTCACGAACATCATGGGCACTCTGAAACTTCCACTGACAAATTACTCTTGAATGCATTGTTTGAATTGCTGACACAAATACCCAAGGCTGATGCCACTGATGCAAGAAATCAATCAGTTTTAGTGAAAGCTCAGCAGAGTGGAGCATCCTATTTAGGAAATATTATTTTGGTTGGTGAGAAGGTAACTTCTGTGTTATTGGATAATGAGCCATCTACTTTCTGGTCAAAATTACTGGAAAAGAACTCTCCTCAATGGAGATATGTATCTGGATCATCTCAGAGTACCCGTAGAAAAGTTGAAATTGTATACGAGTTTGCAAAGGAAATAGATGTAGAAAGTGATGGATTCAGGAAGAAGCGTATTAAAGTAGGTAGTAGCACATCTGCTGATCCTATATCTCCACAAAGTTGGATACAGGACAGAAGCGAGGAAGGTGCGGAAGGCCAGGATGCTTCAGTGTCAGAAGATACTGCCCCTTCATGCAGTTCCTATAGAGAATCTCTTATTTTCAAAACTCCAACACCAATTGATCAAAATATCATCACCAAGGAACCAGGTATTACTTAGAGTATAAAACATTAGTCCCTCTGTTTCTTTCTTCCATTTTTTTCTGTCAGTATTGTTGGTTCATTACTTCTTTTTTGTTGAAGTGTGACTGAATGTTATTTATCTGCAGGAACACCGAGAAGTCAAGCTAATGTTGGATTACAATTTTTGCCAATTTCAGCTGCTGTTACAAATGATGCAAGTCATGATCTGCACATGACTTCCTTGTCCCACAGCACGTCAGAAGCATGTAAACTTCACATGGCTGAATCTGAAGAGGGGGAAAACATGTGCAAAATACAGAAGGAACTGTATTCTATGGTGAAGCCTGATTTATTAAAACTGTGCGGACTTTTGAGATTTCCGGTATGCCTTCTATCAGCACCATTACTTCATTTGTTTTGAATCGTTGGAGTTCGCTTGCTATTGAATTTTTTACTTGTTGACAGTGACACTGTTGCAAAGAGACTTAACATACCTGCGAGGCTGTGAATACATCACCCTACGTAATAAAGAATTAACTGAAATTATAATATGTATTTTTGGGAAAGGGGAAATGGTGACGGTGACCGCGACCACTAGAGGATTCGGGAGAGTATCGGGAATAGTGAGAAGGTATGATGGCAATTTTGGATATCAAGACATCTGGAGAAAACCAGAGTACAGACGTCAAAGATTGAATATATGGGGTTTCAACAGAGATTTGATTGACCGGGGAGGTCAGAGATAGGTGAACATCCAACAAAAGCATCTACCATCATAGTCTTTTGTCGTAAGGTATATCTCTCATGCCGATGCGACGAGGTCTGCGAGAATAACTGACCATAGAGGATCTTTTTCTTTTGTCAGACGATCACTACCTTCTTGACAATTGGGTAGAGATTATTCTTTAAATCCAGCCTTCAATGGCCAAGACAGATAAATGGAGGTACATTGTTTCAGATATGGAGAAAAAGGCCTTGTTAGATCAAGGATGCGCAGATGCTTTAATCTGTCACTTTTACAAGTGAGTGGGAAGTCGTTCTTTCAACTGTTTAAAAAAACTCCAATATCATGAACATGTCCTTTTCTTCAAACAATCCACGACCTCTGTATCCGAATGCTCCTCTTACTTTCTATCCTTCTTATTTCATAAAAATTGAGTTTAACAATTTTGTTCTTGATGATATATACGATCTTAGGGGATGTGCTATTTGTCCAACCAGGGAGGATACTTACACCGAATGCCACCGATCATGAATTATCTGCACGACTTCAACATGCATGGGGTTCAGAATCTTCAGATTGGCCTTAGAAATCCAAAAATCTAAATGATTATGAATTCTTGGTTTAATTCCCTTATAATGTTTCCCTTAAGAATGCGGCGAATAGGATATATTTTGATCTTGAAGATAAATATATCTTGCACTTTTATTCCTTGGACAGTAGAAAACAGAGCTGTAGGATCTAGAATCGATACCACATGAAGCTTTTCATACCATCTCATGGGAGGAACTTTAGTTATATTTCGGATGATTTGAAAGATCTAGGTGAAATGTTTTCTTTTCATAATTATTGCAATGTCGTAGAAGATTTCAAGGAGGCAAAGATTACTCTCTCTAGTCTGTCTCCAAACATTCTGAAAGAATTTCTTGTGTTACTTGGTCGTAGGTGGGCCTTTGTTGTGTGCCGTTTCTAGAGACCTCAGGGGATCCTCTCTTTCGAGATCTGAATCGACCAGAATTGAGTCGCATTGAGGGTTGGGATCTCTGAGTTAGTTGGTACTTTAGACTCGGAGGGCGCCAGTTAGGTATCATACTCGTGATAATTTTGTGATGGCAGTTAACTTTGCCGTAGAAAGTGCTGACCAGCTTAATAAAAATTAAAATTTGAATTCGCCCCAAGTCTTTAACCCAGATTCTGGGTTGGCCAAAGGACATCCAGGCTCTTTTAAACCTCATTAGAAATTCGGGAGATAAAGGAAATTCTCAACCAATAAGTCAGGAGAGACTAGGAAATCCTATCTTGCCTAATGCAGATACAACATTAATGTTCACAATTGTTTGATTCTAGATTTACAATTAGAATCAATTATACACTTAAATGATCCGATAGATGATCAAACTAGTCCAGCTAGCCCAATAGATGAGCATGAACCAATAGATGGATGGTAACAATTTTCTTCCTCATCAGCTGTTGTTGAAGGGGATGAGAGGGTGAGTATTAGAAGGATAACATGCAACTGCTAAATACACACTCCAAGCCTAAAGGAAACTGAAGCAGGGACTTTTTACTGATGGAAGGAGTAGAGCACCTGGGAATGCTATCGGACATGGTGGACAATGATCCTGTCCTAGGCTCCTAGCATCCGATTCCGGATGCGAATTTGAGGTAAGTGTGATGTATCTGCTGCGAGGTACTTTTTATCAAGAATCAGGAACCTGGAGAAGGAGAGGCTGCCTAATTCTTGAGAATGTTGATCTTTCTGTAGTTTTTGTTATAATGGAGTGGAGTTGTTTTTTGTTGTCTTGAAACTTATAGAATGTTAGGGGGACTGGTAGACATTGACAAAAGTCACAAAAGCAAAGCTGGGAGTATGTGCATGTCTTTTCAGCATGTAGAGATTGTTTTTCTCAAATGCAAATCCTGATTAACATTTCTTTGTGCATTTAAAGATGCCCAGTTTTGTATGTTATGAGAGATATGTTCTTTCTATACGTCCTAGAATTAAAAAAAAGATAATATAGTTTCAAGATTTTCAAGGTTTGATGTATGGGAAATGTACCATTTACGTTATCCTTTTTCAAGCATAGGCTTTACTCTAGCTAACTGTTATCTTGATGATAAATGACATGGATTGTTTAGTCCTTCTAGTATTTGATGCACTTCATTTCACTGCTTATAAGATATTTACATCACCGGTTGATCATGGTCTTATGTACAGAAGGATGTCAAAGATATGGCAGAAAGGCTTCTTGCATATATCATGAAGAAGCATCGTGTTTCTTTGGAACCAGAGACCATAGTGCAAGCCTTCATTGTATCAGTGGTTAGTATAACACTTCTCATTTGGATCCACAAATCAGTGGTTAGTATAACACTTCTCATTTGGATCCTTGTGGATGAGATATTGAAGTGCTTATTCAGTCTACCTTACTGCTTTGCCTTAAACCACAGTTTCTTTTCCAATGCTGACTTGTAAAATCTTCCAAGTAATAGTGGAGGTACCCTTGGAAACAACCCTAGACCAAAATAAGTTAGTCAAAAGACTCAAAACTAAAAGCAATTGTATAGAGTTGTGTGAAAAAATGCAGCAGCGGATAGTTATAGCTTCCTGTCAAACATTCACTAATAGAAGCAGATAACAAAAGAAAATCATTATGTAACTATACCTAATTTTCAACTTATTGACACAAGTTATGAAGTTTAATTAAATTCAATGTTTGCATGACTTTGTTGTTACCTCAAGATGCTCATTTCACAAATTATTGGTTTATAAATATTTGAGGATTTCCACCTTCATGTGAGAGATGCACTTGTTAATTTGGTATATCATGTTTGATGTCCTCAAGAATTTTTGGTTTCTATCAGCACCGTTGATTTAGGACAGTAGGAGCATGCATAGAGTGCTTTTAAGTGCCTAAAAATTTAGCTGACATAGTTAATTGGAAGTCCATTATGTCTTCTGAGTAGGTTTTTTTTTTTTTTTTTCATTTTTACAAGGTCTAGGCGTTTTTTGTGTTTTTAAAATATTTTATTTTTTTGTTAGTTTTTCAGCAAGTTGGGCCCCAATGGTTAAATATGGTTTTTTTTTGGGTAATTTCTAATTAATAGGTGTTAAAGTAGATTTTGTGGTTGCTTAATACGAGCCAGAACCCTCTCCCACCAGGAAAGTAGTCCGGGACTGGCCAATGTCTTTTGCGAGTAAAAGTCCTCTTCAACAAATTGTAAAAACAAAAAGGGGCTAGGCTAAGTTTTACTGATAGTAAAAATCCTCTTCAACATATGTTTTCATACTCAAGTCTATGTTTCCTTTTCTTATTTGTTCTTCTGAAATGAGAAACTATGTCCTCTAGAGAGAGAGAGATGCGTCAAATCAAAGCGAAGATTTCATTGTTGGAAGACATGAGATGAAAGCTATATAAAAAATTTGTACCTTGCCTATATGATGGTTATATATGAAAAAATTTATAATTAAGACTAGCACAAAGTGCATGTAGGCCTACACAAGAGTTTAATAACCTCTCGGCTCACATGGGTTTGGAAAACCATGAAGCATTTTTCATGACTCACTACTTGGCCAAGTTACGATTGGCTATCCGCGATGAGTTGGGAGTTATAATTATCCTTATTATGAATATCCGTACTAAAATACAAGATGAACAGCCGAATATGGGGTTGCAGTGATCTAATTTGAATAGTGCCCGTGGCGTCTTCCAAGTCTTAGGCAGCATTGAGCTAGTACTTCCAAATTATGGGAACGTTCAAGACCCATTGAAGATAGAGAAAAAGAAAGATCACAAGTAAGAGAAAGTTACATTGAGCACAAAGGCACAACAGGGTGACACGATCATCGTGTGTTGCTCTCTTTTGGAAAATGGGGCATCTTTATGTCTACGACATCGGGTTACTCTTGCTACAACCAAAGATGAAGAGAATGAGGATGATGTAGCTCTGTAATAGAACGACGATGACACGTTTTTGGTCTGTCAGAATAACCCAGAGAGAGAGAGAGAGAGAGAGAGAGAGAGAGAGAGAGAGAGAGAGGCTGGGGTTTTGGGGGAGAAGGAATGCCTTCTCATTGGTGAAAATGTCCAATATATATACAAGAGGGTATAAGTCCCATACACAACGGAATAATGTATATCCTAATACATACAAGTATCTCTAACATGGTCCAAGGAGAAACCTCATTATTAGAAAAGTGATGACATCTCCATTGTTCGAGGAAATCGAAGATTGTTGGCGTAACATCATCTTCCATACATGGGTACTTTGTGTTGCCTGTGCAGGAAAGTACTATGTTATTATTGATAGGGGAAATTATGCAAATATCATCTAAATGGGGGCTATGAGTCAATGACTTAAATAAAGTTAGAAGAAGAAAACAATCAAATCTGTGCTCGGTTGCTTTGGACTAATAAGGTTACGAGGGACCTATTCTTTAGTGCTGCTTAGTCAAATTTAGCATGGATATCAACTATGTAGATGAGGTGTATTGTGATGATGTGCCCATGAATGCATTCCACATACTTCTACGGTGGCTCTGGCTATATGACCGGGTCATGGTTCATCGTACATGACGCAACACTTATACCTTCAAGGTCAATGGGAAGAAGATCAAATTACAACCCTTGCAATAGGAATTTCATCTCTCTTTGAAGGCTAGAATTTTGTGCTATTACTTCACCATCTCTCCAATTCGAATCAGAGAGCAAAAAGTTGGGAGTTTTATCTTCTTTTCCATAGAAACAAATGGAATCAGGATCAGCCAGTGCAGCAAATCAACAAGGAGATTCCATAGGAGGGATTGCGGCTTCAGGAGGAATTTACAGAAATTGTGCTAGAAGAATCACAGAGGAAACTATCACTGTTGCAAACAAATCAAATGGTGATATATTTTATCCCCAATGAAGGTCTATCTGATCTTCAAGTGCACTGAGTTGTTTCAAGGTACAAATTCGAATAAAAAAAGATGGAGAATCATGGACAAAATTATGATATGAAGTAAATTGGATATGTGTGTGGTTACGTTAACGTCCATGCCGAGAAAAGATGGTTTTTTGTAAAGGGCCTTTGATACTTATTAACATATGAGACTATCTGACTAATTTCCTCAAGATGATGTCACAGGCCTTGATGACTAGTTAAGGAGTTAGAGATCAACTTTATGTGAATATGTTAACTGATAAGTTGTTCGTTCTTCTACGGACTAGTGGTATCATCAGGCTATATTATGTCTGCTCAAAATCAGAAGGCAATGTCTTAGGAAAGAAAAGAACTAATTGAGATACTTCAAGAGTAACCATCATCAAACATTGCAAAGGAATATTTGTTGATGGGTGACTCTTCCAAATCTTGATACAACATCAGCTAAGTGTTGAGCATGTGTGGGTTTTGTATCATGGAAGAAGTTACCTCCTTAAAATTCAAGCACCTGGTGAGCTTTTTCATCTAGAGGTGAAGGTGATCCTACGTTAGTTTTATGATGCGTACATTAGCGCCCTGAGTAAACCCAAAGAAGTATCTTAACAAAAATTGATTGGTTAATTAGAAAGCCCAGAGATCTTGAGTTGCTACGACAACCAAAATAGCGACAAAAACAACATCTCGATGTTGTCATCCACCATCAACTGATCAAAAGTTTCATCTTGGTCCTCTCATCTAAGTCGAGAGATTTTTCAACTACAGGAAGTTAATGCAGGAGCATCCATTGTGCGCTTTAAGTGCCTAAAATGTCACCTAAACTAGTTAATTTTAGGCCTTTTTCGTTTTGAGTCATTTATCCATATGAATTCTAGGCGCTTTACTGATTTTTACGATTTTTTTTGTTTTTCATGTTGTTTTATTTTCATATTGTTTTGTCAAGAGTTTTTTTTTGGTAAATTGAATAGGACCTGGAAATAGGTGCTTTATTTAGGATAAAGTCTAATTTTACTTAGTAGGTGTCAAAATTTGTTTAAAACATATTTTGTGGTTCTTTCATAGAGTTAGACTTCTCTCCCAAGCGGGAAAGCAGTCTGAGAATCCATCTTTCTTTTGATTCCACCCAGGAGATGAGAGTCCCATGACTCCTCTCTCGTAGGAGGGAGGGTTCCTCTCCAAATGAACCCATTGGAAACACAAAAAGGATTAGGGTCTTTTGTAGAGAAAACTCAATACATGTAAGTTTTCCTTCCCAAGTCTATTTTCACTTCTTTTTATTCTCTTTTCAGCCGAGATAACAATTATGTTATTTTGAAAAAATATGCTGAAAGATTTAGAAAGCTATATTTTCCGATTGGAAAAATTTGGCAGTCATTTTTCAAGTTTCTCATTTTTTATTTCCAAATTATCATAGTAGTCAAAGTGGCGCCTAGGTGACCCCCTAGGCGGGCGGTTGTCCCTAGGAAGCCGCCTATGAACGTCGAGGCGTCTGGGCAGTTTTTCACTTGATCTGATTTGGGGTTTTTTCAAAATTGAGTTAAATTTTGCTCAGTACAATAAAAAAATTTGGGGTTTTTTCAAAACTGAGTGAATTAACTCAAAATTGAGTTGCATTAACATAAATTGAGTTGAATAAACTTAAAATTGAGTTGACTTCACTCAAATTCTTATGATGGGTTCATAAGAATTTGGGTTATTTTCAAAATTGAGTTGAATTAACTCAATTGAGTGAAATTAAGTCAAAATTGAGTTGAATTAACTCATTCTTATGATGGGTTCATAAGAATTTTTAGGTTTTTCAAAATTGAGTTGAATTCTATGCAGTCAAAGTCGGTAGTCGGCCCTAGTCGGCTAAGGGCCGACTAGGACTAGTCGGGACGAGTCGGGACTAATTCGGGACTAGTCGGCCAAAACTTATTCTAACCCCTCCCCCCCTCCCTAAACATATATGATATATGAGATAGCATAAATGTCAATAAGTATATGATATTAGTCTGTTAATAACAATACATACCTTCACACTTCAAAGCATGGGTATAAATACATAAGTAACAGTCTAACAGAACACAGTTGTATTAGCTTCATGCCCATGTCAAAAGACTCAGAACTAAGAATTCATCACAATATTTGTTTGATGATGTTTAATCAGTGAACAACCCTAATTTTGATTATAGGGTTATATGGATATCAACAAATAAACTAATTATTTGTCTATGTTTTTATCTGAGATTCTCAGGTGCTCAACAGATGATTACAGGGAAGACCCATAGTTGTGAGTCTTGTGACTCAAGACTTTGAGCCAATGTAAAAAAATCCAAACAAAATTGCTTGCAAAGACTCCTTTAAAAAAAAAAAATTTGCTTGCAGAATGCTGCCTGGGGACTAGTCGGCAGTCGTTAGTTGGGGACTAGTCGGGAACTAGTCGGGATTCCACCCAGCAATGACGGAATCGAAATTAATCAGTCGGCAAAATACCGCCCAGGGACTAGTCGGGGACTAGTTGCCAACTAGTCCCCGACTTTGATAGCATAGGTTGAATTAACTGAAAATCGAGTAGAATTAACTCAATTTTTATGATGGGTTCATAAGAATTTAGGGTTTTTCAAAATTGAGTTGAATTAACTCAAAAATTAACTGAAAATTGAGTTGAATTAAATCTAAACTTAAACATTAAAACCTACTCTTTTTTTCCTGATATATATACACACACACACACACACACACACACACACACACACACACACACACACACCCGCCTAAGCACTGCTTCACCTAGATAGGTCAAAACGCTAGGTATCGCCTAGCCCGCCTTGACTACACTGCAAGTTATATATGGGTTTGGAAGTACTATAGCACAAGGCCTCCACCGATTGTACATCACTATTAATCCAATAAAAATCAGAATGCATCCATTGATGAATGTTGTTCTAAATGCCAATCTTGGGTCTTCATAGAAGGGTTTGGAAGTATCATAGTGTGCGCTCTCGTGCCCTTGCTCGCTCACTTCTACTTGCTGATCTTTTTGGTTACTTATTTTTCCCACTATGGAAAGTTTGGTATTTACGCTAGATCCAGTTGGTTTACTTTGACATCAACCCGAAATTTGATGAGTAACTACCTACTATCATTTCTTTCTAAAGATATGCCTAGTGGTCGGAGAAAGAAATAATTGCAATTATAATGTCCTATTATTTTACATGTTATATCACACTTTAGTGCTTACTTGGATTTGTTCTTTTGCATTTCTGTTGTTTAAAAATTGCCTTATATAATTTTAGATCACTGCTTATACTGATCTGTTAATATTGCTAGAGTAGATATTTTTGCATGCTACTATTCAAAAATACATGATTCGATCTACAGAGAAACCTTGCGGTTGTTTTGATCACCTTTGTTATTTGCATTTTGTTCTTGACTTCTATATAGTTGTTTCCAGTACTGTGTTGCTCTCTCTGGGGAATCAGCTTTCATTGATCCACTTTTCCCATGACTTTAATCATAAATATCATTATGTAGCCCTAACAAATTGTATTTTGCACTGCTACTGTGTATCTTTCAGTGTTGGCGAGCAGCTTCTTGCTTAAAGCATACAGTTGATCACAAGGAATCACTTGCAGTAGCTAAGAAGTACTTGAACTTCAATTGCAATTGGCAGGAGGTGCAGTCTGTTCATGCCAAAGTACGAACTATGGAGAACAAACTTTTTCATCAAGTAGGTGCGTCAGTGAATTCTTTCATGCCAAATTCTCCAGAGAACCAGTCATCTGTGTCAAGAAAAGATGTCTCTAAGGTTGCCATGCATGAAGCAAGTTCAGAAGCATCATCCGAGCATCAAAAACTGGAAGAAGGCAGGTATCAGTTATCTATGTTAACTGAAGATGTGAGTAAAGACCCCATACATGAACGGAATTCAGAAACAGCATCATCTGATTGGCAAGATCTAGAAGAAGGTGAGATAAGAGAGAGCCCTGTTTTTGACTGGTGCTCTGAGTCTGAACAGCCAATCTTGGTGAAGCAGGACCTAGCTCCTGTCCTGGAAACTTCGGCTCTAAAGCTTCGACATTGTATTGGGTCATTGAGAGATGAAACTATGAATGAACAGATTGATTTGGTTGATAAAATATGTTCAAAAAGGTTAAAAGAACTCCTGTTAAAACAGAAACAAGAAGTTGATGGATTCAAAGTCCACGAAGATAAGCACCGGATGAGTTTGAAGAAAACACGTAATTTGGATTTTAATCTTATTCGTATGAGGCATATTGATCCAGCAGTTAGAAATACCGAGATGAAATTACTAGGTCAAGAATTTGAAAGAAAAACATTTGAATTTGACCAGCACATGAAGAAGCAGCGTATAAAGCTTGCAGTTCTTCATATAAATGCAAGAAATAGGGAGAAGCAGATAAAGGATCTCTGGTTGGAAGATGCTAAATCTGGTAGGCTGCAGGAGTCCTTTGATAAGCTCCCGTTGTCAGAATCTGGATTTATGATGGAGAAATTCAATTTCAGTGGAGAGAGCAGAGTTCCTGATGGCTCATTAAACACACCAATTATGTCTGGGCCTTCTTCAGATGAGCAAATCGTTGAAACTGTTGGAACAATTGCAGAAGTTCCAGCAACTGTTCCAAGATGTGGGACAGATGACATGTCCATGGAAACTGTAACTCCTGCTTATGAGTCGAGTAGTATGAATGCAGTCCGATCTGCTGAACTCTGTAGACCTGCTGAAATGCCAGATGCAGTTCCGCTTGAATGTACAGGTAGTAGACCCCTGCAAACTGAAAGTTCAGATTCGCAGACGAAAGTCATGACTTCAGTAGGCAATGAACTTGACGGAATGAATATTGGTTCATCGACAGCAGCACCAGCTGACAATGAACAACATGGACCTGCAAATTCAAATGGTGCATGCTTGATGTCTCCTCCGCAAAGTCAGACAAAGTTCACGTCTGGAGCCCTTGCATCAGGAAGCTCTGGGTGTGAAAACTCTGCATCATTTAATCAGGTAAGCTTGTCCATGTCAATAATCACATCTTGATTACCTGCGAACTTTGTTGTTTTTTCTCATCATCAGCTGTTGGGTTTCATACTAAATATTGGCTTTCTGGAAGTTGAATGCCAAGTTAAAATAATCAAGCTCATTAGATCTTTCAGGAACTCTTTCTAGATATTTAGGTAAATTCACTGATACCTATGTATGATCTTCATCATGTATGTTATTTGTACTTCAATATAACTTTTGTGATTGCACTGCTATTAATTCTCCAGGTGAAAAATCATTAGACAGTCCATCTTCTCAAATCAACACTTTTGATATTATGTGACACAATAATCTCTATATGTATAATAGGGATCTGTACACCCTGAGATAGATAAACCTTTTGAATCTTGTTAACCAAAGAGAGATGACTTTGGGCTATGGTTAGCTTGGTTCCAATCAAGAATCCCAAGCAGATTCCAAGAATTAGTGGTATATCTTCGTTCCAACTTTCAACTCTCTTTTTGAGATTCTTCGATATTGAATCAATCAAACACACTTCTACGTGTTCCACTTTTGGAAGACCTATTGTTATGTCGCCAAATCTCAAATTTTCATCTATACTATTCTTATAAAGCTGAAGCCTTTAGTGCCACGTGTCAGCCTCCTCTTCCCCCATGTGTAATCCACTTGCATACTCTTTATTTTTTTAATTTAAATATAAGATTATTTTAAAAAAAATAAGTTTCAAGCAGTTATTGCGATACATCATAATCAATGTGAGATGCTAAGTAGGTATATGAAATGACGGCCTTTTACCGGATGGACACAACTGGAATATGGAAACTCTCTCTCTCTCTCTCTCTCACACACACACACACAAAACCGACTCTTCCTTTCATATCACTTCGACGTCTTTTTTTGGTAAGTTGATATCGCTTGGACTTCAGAGTTAGTTTCCATCGTTACTTTAAAATCCTAAATTGAGCCTTTTGGCTTCCTGATCTTGGAATATAATCGATTTTTTTTTTTTTGCAAGTGAACCCGAGAGAGAGAGAGAGAGAGAGAGAGAGAGAGAGAGAGAGAGAGAGAGAGAGAGAGAGAGAGAGAGAGAGAGAGAGAGAGAGAGAGAGAGAGGGACGACGGTGTTGATGTAGGTGGAGTGTAGTGGCTGGTGTGGTTGAATCACTCGGCAAGTCACCGCTTCGTCGGCAGGACATGCGTTGCCCATCGTTCGACGTGTACTAGCTTATGAGGTTGGCCACGGTCTCCCGGAAAGCCCCAGTGTTGTAGTTGACCCCGTCCCCATCTCCATCGAAGTTCTCGATGCTCACCGTTCAAGCCCTGCCTACACCAGTGCACCCTGGGAGACGGTGACCACATCCCCAACTCCCCTGAAGTCCTCCATGCTCGCCGTGTGTGATCTGACACTGTTGTTGCACCCTGGGAGAAGGTGACCACATCCCCAACTCCCCTGAAGTCCTCCATGCTCGCCGTGTGTGATTTGACACTGTTGTGCACCCCGACCAGTTGAACTTCGACAACCCATCACTGCCCTTCACGCCTCGGAACCACTTCAAATTTTATACACCCATAGGTTTTTCAATGTGATAATTTTTGTGCATGTTCTATCCATGGCATGGATATAGCACATCCACAAAAAATCAGCACATTCCAAAACCTATATAGGTGCATCAAAATTTGATTACATTTATTACATGCCACATTCAAGCATTCATCTCTCTCTTTATATATATATATATATATATATATATATATATATATATATATATATATATATATATATATATATATATAGGGGGTGTTACGTTGCGCTGCGGTGGAGGAAATGCGCTGCGATACCGTGGCCGTCCAATCGGATTTGATCAACGGGCAGACCGAAATCCTGCTCCACTTCCTGCGAAACCGTGCCCGTCTGATCGAAATGGATCAAACGGCACAGACAAATCCCGCTCCGCGCGATCCCGTATTTTGATCAGCTGCCCCGCCATCAAACCGTTCGTTCGATTTTCATTCGTTGGATCGATGGGAATCGAATGGACCAAAACGTTTTTTGCTGTTACTGTAGCGGCTACAGTAACAACGAAAAACGTTTTGGACCATTCGATTCCCATCGATCCAACGGATGGGAATCACCCGGACCAATTGTGTGTTAATTCGATTTCCATCCGTTCAAAATGTTTTTTGCTGTTACTGTAGCCGCTACAGTAACAGCGAAAAACGTTTTGGTCCGTTCGATTCCCATCGATCCAACAGATGGGAATCGAACGAACGGTTTGATGGCGAGGCGGCTGATCAAAACACGTGATCGCGCGGAGCGGGATTTGTCTGTGCCATTTGATCCATTTCGATCGGACGGGCACGGTTTCGTATGGAGAGTGGAGCGGGATTTCGGTCTGCCGTTGATCAAATCCGATCGGACGGCCACGGTATCGCAGCGCATTTCCTCCGCCGCAGCGCACAGCGCAACGTAACACCCCCCCTCTCTCTCTCTCTCTCTCTCTCTCTATATATATATATATATATATATATATATATATATATATATATATATAGGGTCATGCTATAATGGAGCGTGCGGTAAGTGCGGCACCGTAGTACAACAGTCTGATGCACCGTTGCGTGCATGCGATACACACAGCAGGTGCATTAGACGGCTGCGGTGTGGTGCCACACTTACCGCATGCCGCATTATAGCATGCCCCTATATATATATATATATATATATATATATATATATATATATATATATATATATATATATCTGGGAGCTTGCACCCGAGGTGCAGCAACGACGCTGCACCTCACTTGTTTACCTCCCTAGAAGTTTTGGAATTTGATGAAATTTAGTAAGAGTGTTGTCTAGGGTAAGATGATCATCCTCACCAATTTTCATCAAATTCCAAAACTTCTAAGGGGATCAAATGGTCGAAGCAAAATCTGGAGATTTTAACAGTGACTGCGGACGACTGATTTTGCTTCGGCCATTTGACTCCCTTAGAAGTTTTGGAATTTGATAAAAATTGGTGAGGATGATCATCTTACCCTAGACAATACCCTCACCAAATTTCATCAAATTCCAAAACTTCTAGGATGGTAAAACAATGCCTGAGGTGCAGTAACGACGCTGCACCTCAGGTACCCTATGACATATGGTGAATTAGTAATGCTATAATGTTTAGAATGTGCTGAATTTTTTTGAGGGTGATCACCTTACCTTAAATAGAATGTCCACAAAAAATCAAAGCATTCTAAACCTTGTTGGGGCATCAAATGCTAGAAGCTTTATCGGCCATCCATTTTAACGTTAAATTGAAAATCATATTTGATGCCTCTAGAAGTTTTAGAATGAGCCGATTTTTTGCGGGGGTTCTATCTAAGATAGGGTGATCATCGTCATAAAAATTCAGAACATTCTAAATATTCTAGGGTTACTAACTCACCATATGTCATAGGGTACTTCCTATGACATGTCATAGGAACTCATTTCCCATATATATATATATATATATATATATATATATATATATATATATATATATATATATATATATATATATATATATATATATATATGCGCTTGCGTGTAATCGTGTATGTATGCATGCTAGCTTTCGAATAATGGTTTTTTTTTTTTTACATGATTCTTTGCATGTTATTCTCTTTGCTTTGCAACCTGTCAGCCTAGTAGCCTCATCTAGCTTGCATACTAAATACACTAAATAGCTTGTAATCTCTTATATATAAAAAGAGAGGACCTTATGAAAAATTTTCCGTTTATACCTTTGGTAGTATAATTTCAGAAACAAAATTAAGAAACATTTGGGGCACAAGTCTTTTCAGCTTCCTATTCAAAAAATTTGGGACATAATCTAACTGTTCCTCTTCTCTCTCTCTCTCACACACACACACACACACACACACACACACACACACACACACATGCACGCACACACACGCACACACACACACGCACACATGTGCGCGTGCATTGTACGTGCATGGAGACTAGTATAACTCAAAAGAGTGATGGGGCCTAATTGCAAGTAGTTTTGTTTTGGATTTTATGAAAGGTCTGCATGTAAGTAATATTGGTGAGGGTGATAGGTTACCCATATTTATTGTATATGAGAAGGGTGATAGTTTCTTTTTCCTCATTTAAAAATTGTTGGATGCCATCTTTAATAAATCTACATTGCCTCTCTTTATTCTATCATAGGTATTTAATCTATTTATCTTTTACCTTGGATCCCTCCACTTGTTGACTAGCGTAAGCCCGGAATATTGACACTATATTTCTATCCATTTCCTAGATAGAAATGAATGGCTAAGAATTATTCATAAAGCCGATTCCAAGTAGATGGGACATGGATTGATGGTTATGGTTTATGGTTTTATATCAAACCTTGTTTATGTCGGATAATACTTGGATGCTTTTGTTACTTTTTTTCCATAGAACATTGAGGAAGCTTACAAGTTTCTCTAGTGGGTGCTTGGGAGATCGAGTATGAGTTGAGTTGGTTTAGCCATAGAAAATATTGAAATACATGTGTGGTCAAGTAATAAGGTAGAGTGATAAAGAATTTTTATACTTAAATTCTGGCTAAAAAGCTGCTCTATGCCCTTGTGTGTTCGGGAATGATAATATTGAATGTATAACTGTAACTAAGAATGCTCCATAAAAAAGATTGACAAGAATTCCTAATCAATTGTCAACCTGGCTTCAACCCTTTATGTTGGTGCTAAAAATCTGACCAAGCCAACTTGACACGGGAAAGGGCCTTCCAAGAAACCCTCAAGCATAGTAGGCTGGTAGAGAGACCTAATTTATTTGTGACAAAATTTAAGCTCATGTATCCGGGGAACAGTCCTTCAATGTTCTATAGGAAGAGCGTAGAATGCAAATTTAACAAATGGAACTATGATGATCATCTGGGATAAATTATTGGCCAAAGAGTTAACTGAAATAACATTCCCATAATAGGTTAGGTGGCGTATTGTAAAAACTAGAAGCAGAGAGCAATGTCTTTGCAGGATTCACCAATAATGGATAAGGATATGGAGAATACACTAGGGCCATAATGTGCGATAAAGGGCCATAGGTCCCAGTACAGCAGGGAAGATGAGGGAATGACCTAAGGGAACCTTGATGAATGTTGTGAGGAAAAAAAAAGGCTAAAGTTGGAGAAGATAGTAATTGATAGGTATGATGCAAGGATTACTACAGCTGACATATTATAAGTCATGATCTCTATGGTAGAACATTTCGCTATAGAAATTCATTTTCAACCAAGTCGATTCAATTTGTAAGTTATATTGGTAAGAATTTACTTCTCAAAATGTCACTGGAAGATAATGCAATATGGTTGAAAATTGTAACTTATATCATGGACTCTCTGGTCGTCTTTCGACCATGTATCGCCTCTCAAGCTTGCTGTGTGCTATGTTGATGCTTTGAACTATGTACTGTTTAATATTGATCCTTACTCTGCTGCATTTATTTTTGGGAGCGAGCTATATTCCATGTTTTGTATTACTAAGTCCTTTCTCATTAAGTACACTTTTTTTGCATTCGAATAACAAATTCTAAAGCTTTTTAAAGATTCTGTAGTTGAAGTCTTGTGAAAATTATTGTTGGACTGATTCATATGATAACATGTCTGTATCTTTAGTGTCATGGCCTTGATCGCACTAATCACCTGCTTGTGCTATTTCACGGTTTCATTATTAATAACTATTGTTTGTCCATGTGCAAGAAAGTGATATGTGCTAGATAGATAGTTATAGGCAAACATTGATGCTCTCTTTGCCTGACCAGGTAGTTGCCGTTAGTGACCAAGAACTTCCCGATGTATCTGATGGACTTGAAAGCAACCAAGGGTTTAGTTCTCCCCAACCTATTGTGGTCTCTACTTTACATTCAGTTGATGGAGAACCCTCACTTGTTGACCCAACCAGTCATGATCGAGCCATCTCCAATCCCTCTTTGCTGCAGGTTTCTCCATCACTTTGCTTGGCGTCAGTTGTACATGGTCATGCAAGCACACCTGAACCTGTAAGAACTGAACAAGAGCTTCTCAATCAAGTGTACTGTTCTACCCACCAAACAGATGCTTTAATGCAACAGCCAGTTGAGACCGTAGCTGTTCAGATGGAGCAGTCTATCTCACAATCTGATGCACAGACAATGCCAAGCCTTGTCACTGATGTTATACGAGAGACGGGTTATCATTTGCCACACACGTTTACAATGATGCAGGACATGCCTACACAAGGATTACATCCCAATCCTCTTCGCAATGAATTAATGAGGTTACACAAACAGGAGAATTTATTTACCCAGATGCATGAACATAAGGTTGTATAATTAAATTCTTATGCTTAGGATATGTTTCTGTTCTGTATATTGGATGTTAGCCCATTCATTTTCTTATTTGTATCTTTGTTTCTTGTTAAACAGAAACTTCTACTTAAATCAGAGTGTGAGAAAGAGGTAGAGAAGGTAAGAAGGAACTTTGAGACGTTAATCCAAAATGCTGAGGCGGAATTCTTACAGGAGAAGAAGAATCTTGAGATGATCTATAGCAAAATAAACATGAATCTGAGTTTAGCTGAGGAATTTAGGACCAATTTCATCCAAAATAAAGGAGGGGCTCTTGTGACTTTTCAGGGTATGAGACTAATACTTCAACAGTTCTATTCCATCTAGTCTAATTTGCTTGACTGTTGTTAAATGTTCCTATAAATATTTAGTAACTTTCAAGTTGTGAATTAGATAATATAGTGGATAAAGAACCAGCTTGTGCAACTGCCATCGCCTTAATTTGAACATTTTCTATAAATAATAAATAAAGCTGACCTCATGTAGTTGGGAAGGTTTGTAGTTTTGATTTCGGTCCACCCATCGAGGATTGGTTTCAGAGTTTCAGATAGGAGTTTCGGTAGTTTTGGTTTTTTTTTTTAAATTTAAAATAATTACAAAATATAAAAATAATATAAAATAATTACATTGGTACCTACTTCATAGTGGTCTTGTTTTCAAAATAGTGCAGCTTTTTCTTTACCCCAACTTTTTGAAAAATCGTGATGTCCACCCATCGATGATCGGTTTTGGAGTTTCATATAGGAGTTTCGGTAGTTTCGGTTTCTTTTTTTAAATTTAAAATAATTACAAAATATAAAAATAATATAAAATAATTACATCGGTACCCACTTTATAGTGGTCTTGTTTTCAAAATAGCGTGGCTTTTTCTTTACCCTAACTATTTGTCAAAACGTTGAAATATCGTGATCTTGAATTTTGGCCAAGTCTAGAGGAAAAGAGTTCTTGTGAAAGAATTTTTTTATTGATTCAAAATATTTTAATGGACTTTGGGTTTTTAAGTTGATCTTATACTTCTTGATTTTTGGGATTTTTTTCCGGTCCAAAATTCTGAGGTTTTTTTCTCACCGAATTTTCTTTTTTAGGAACTGGACAATTACATTTTGATTCCTTTGAATTTTGATTTTTCTGATATTTTTATTAAATCCAAATGGAGGGGGGTATTTGCTTATTTATATAAAATAACTTAAATTAAATGAAGAACATAAAGATCATTTACTTAAATGTTTTTTTTATGTAAATATGCATGTCAAGCTGTAATGCTTATCTTGAACCCAGTCTTGCTTTTACTGAGTGCTGAGTTCTGAGTTCTGAAACCCGAAACTGGAGGGTTTTGGGATCGGTTCCGACTGAAACGGCCGAAACGGATCGGTTTCGGCCGAAACTTCAACCTTTGGATAAGGCTTGATGCTTATGGTTTAATGCATCATATGCTGAAGTATGTCTAGAGCCTATAAAAAAAACATTTTGGATTGGCTTCGATCGGGATCAAAATCGAAATCCCCCTGTAACTCGATGTTTTTTGAGCGGACCCTGTAACTGTAACTAAGTCGATGTTGAACCTGGAACTGTTCATTTTTGATGAGTTTTGGTCAGTTTTGGCTGAATCTTAGCCATCCGAATGAACCTGGCGAAAACTCACCAAAACTGACCCAGTCAGTCTACTGTTATTCATTGACATGTTCACCTTTTATGTGCTGGCATTTGCTTTTTTTTGTTCATTTTTAGCTTGGTTTTAGGCTTTAGCATTATTGTTACACTTACAAGTTACAAGACAAAAGGCAGAGACGTAGGGTGGATCTTGTAAGATTTGCAAAATTCCAAGTATGGAGCAGATGTTGGAAACTATTTTGGTTATTCTTTTTTCTTGAAATAAGTATAAATCTCATGCAAACTCGTGAGATCTACAATCAATTGTATGGAAGTTCATTATGTAGTCCATGAATTTGAAATTGTTTCAACTTTCTCATCGATCAGTCTTTTATCCAACCTTGATCATTTATTCCGAATATATTTCAACCTTTAGAATCCCCTCATATAGTTTTTTATTCTATAGTCAAAGATCAAAAATTATGTTTTTAGGGGAAATGAGCGACTAAATGTTCTTTTAAGTGAATTAATTTCATAATTTAGTGCAGCCCCCACTCCACTCCCTTGCATGTGATTTTTAGATCTCTGTCTTTCTAATTTCAACCTTTGAGATATATTTTTCTAACTTAAATTGAATACGTAATGTGACTTGTTAGTTGTTGCATTACTAGCTAATAGTTGACAATTTGATATTCCAGACTTAGATACTTGATGTTTGATTGTTGATAGTAGATTCACTTTGTTCATTCTTCATAATTTACACATGAAAGTTGGTAAACATTTCAAGTGTCTTTGATTATCACTAAACTATATGTATGTCATAAAATATTGTCATATATAAATATATATATATATATATATATATATTTATATTTATATTTATATATTTATTTATATGGGAAAGGGTTTGGTGAACTTAAGTTCACAAATGAATGGTGAAACTTGGTTTATATTGCGCCATGTGCCAACTGAAAAGACATAAAGCAAGTAAGAGGGTATAAGCATTTAAGATGGTTGAACACTGAAAAGACATAATGCAGAAAGTAAGAGGGTTGAATATTTTCTCAGGACACGTGGCAGCTTCTCCATTCGAGTTCACCATTTGAATGGTGAACTCGAGTTCAGCTTCTCGGACCCCTATATATATATATATATATATATATATATATATATATATATATATATATATATATATATATATATATATATATATATATATATAAAGAGAGAGAGAGGCCCCTCTGGTGCGTACGAGTACTGTGGGCCGTTCGATTTAATTTGTATGTTGTGATGCATTGTTTGGGCGATGCATGCATACCATTTAACATATGTTGGCTCGTTGTGGGCCGTTGGATTTAATTTGAATGGCTATGATACATTTTTTGGGTGGTGCATGCATCACAGCTGACATATGTATACTCGCTAACATCCATATGTTGCAGTGCTTCATTGCATCTGTTGCACTACTTCCATTACATATGTTGCACTAGGCGGGCAGGGCTGTGCATGCATGCTAACATCCACATGTACTCCGCTGCATATGTTGCAATACTCCTAGTGCATATGTTACTCGTCAGGGTCGCATATGTTGCAATACTCCTAGTGCATATGTTACTCGTCAGGGTCGCACTAAGTGGATCGCACCAACTGGATTGCACTTAAGGGATTTTATATATAGGGTTATGCTATGGTACGACAACCTTAACGTGTGGCAAACGTACAGCCGTGCACGTGGAGATACATTTTTTTCTTCTGAAGATCGCCTTCCCTTTGAATAGGTCACATGTAAAAAATCAGCTCATTCTAAGACTTCTAAGTGCATCAATTGTGTTCAATTTTATCAACTGTTCATTTTAACCGTCAAATTAAAGAGCACATTTGATACACCTAGAGGTCTTAGAATGAGCTGATTTTTGACATGTGGCCTATTAAAGGAAAGGTGATCATCCTCAAAAATAAAAAAATCCTCCATACATGGTTGTACATTAGCCGCACATTAAGGTGGCCACACTATAGAATTTTCCTATATATATATATTTATATATAGAGGGCAGGGATACTCTTACTAATGGAATGGTTACTAATGAAGTTACAAACCGCCTTTTACCTACTCTAAAGGTTTTAGAATTTGATGAAACTTAGTGGGGATGTTATCTATGTCAAGTTGATCATCCTCACCAAAAATCACCAAATTTTATAACCTCTAGGGGCATCAAATGTTAGAAGCTTTATCGACCGTTCATTTTAACTGTTAATTTGAATAACGTATTTGATGCCCCTAGAGGTTATAGAATTTGATGATTTTTGGTGAGGATGATCAACTTGTCATAGATAGCATCCCCACCAAGTTTCATCAAATTATGAAACCTCTAGGGTATGTAAAAGGCGGTTTGTAACTTCATTAGTAAGATTCCATTAGTAAGAGTATCCCTCCCCATACACACACACACACAGAGGCCCCCTCTAGTGCGATCTGAGCATTGTGGGTCGTCCGATTTAATTTGTATGGTTGTGATGCATTATTTGGGCGGTGCATGCACACAGCTAAGTGAGCTAACATATGTTAGCTCGCTGTGGATCGTTGGATTTAATTTGTATGGCTTTGATGCATCTTTTGGGTAGTGCATGCATCACAATTAACGTATGTTTGTTCATCTCGCTAACATCCATGTGTTATGGTGCTCTATAGTATGTGTCGCACTACCTCCATTGCATATGTTGCACTAGGCGACTAGGCGGGCTGGGTGGTGCATGCACGTTGACACCCCCATGTTGCTGTGCTCTGATGCATATGTTGCAATACTCCCAGTACATATGTTACTTGTCAGGGTCGCACCAAGTGGATTGCACCAACAGGATCGCACTTGAGGATTATATATATATATATATATATATATATATATATATATATATATATATATATATATATATATATATATATATATATATATATATATATATATATATATATAGAGAGAGAGAGAGAGAGAGAGAGAGAGAGAGAGAGAAAACGGGGTATGAGCTGACATCCCATTTCGGCATTTGGGCTGTCAGCTTACAGCCGTCCGATCATCATCAAGAGCCGTCGGTTTGAAATAAAAAAAAAAACCTATCAAACCCTCTTAAACACCCAACCCCCTGCGCCCCCGATCGTGAGCCCGTCCGACCCCTGCCCCTGCGCCCCCAATCCCCTCCGGCCCCGACCCCTGCCCCTGCGCCCCCAATCCCCCTCCGGCCCCGACCCCTGCGCCTCCGGCCGAATCCGGTGCCCCCGACCCTCTCCGGCCCCGGTCCCCTCCAGCCCCCGACCCCCCTCCGGCCCCGGTCCCCTCCGGCCTCCGACCCCAGCCCGGCCGGATCCGATGCCCTCGTCCGACCCCTGCCCCCTGCGCCTCCGATCCCCTCCGGCCCCGACCCCTGCGCCTCCGGCCGGATCCGGTGCCCCCGACCCCCCGGGCATCATCCCCGACGCCAGCTCCCTCCGGCAGCAGCCCCGACGTCGGGTTTTGGTGTCGGGGGCTGCTGCCGGAGGGGGAGCCGGTGCCGGAGGGGGGAGCCGGTGCCGGAGGGGCTGCTGCGAGAGAGAGAGGGAGAGGGCTCAGGGCCGGAGCTCGGGGGCGCAGGGCCGGGGTCGGGGGCGCAGGTCCAGGGGCTGCCGCTGCCCTCGCGAGAGAGAGGGAGAGGGAGAGGGAGAGAGAAGATAGTTATCCGGTGTTTTTTTTTTCCTTTTAAACAAACGGTTGGTGATCGTGATCGGAGGGCTGTGAGCTGACAGCCCAAATGCCCAAATAGGCTGTCAGCTCATACCCGTATTCTCTCTCTCTCTCTCTCTCTATATATATATATATATATATATATATATATATATATATATATATATATATATATATATATATATATATATATAGGGGGCGGGGAGCCTGCTCCCGAGGTGTAGCATCGTTGCTGCACCTCTCGCTTGTTTACCCCCTACAAGTTTTGGAATTTGATGAAATTTGGTGAGGGTGTTGTCTAGGGTAAGATGATCATCCTCACAAATTTTCATCAAATTCCAAAACTTCTAAGGGGGCCAAATGGTTGAAGCAAAATCTGCAGATTTTAATGGTGACTGCGTACGGCTGATTTTGCTTCGACCATTTGAACCCCCTACTCCCCTAGAAGTTTTGGAATTTGATGAAAATTTGTGAGGATGATCATCTTACCTTAGATAACACCCTCACCAAATTTCATCAAATTCCAAAACTTCTAGGATGGTCAAACAATGCCTGAGGTACAGCAACGACGCTGCACCTCAGGTCCAGCATCTCTTTTCCCATATATATATATATATATATATATATATATATATATATATATATATATATATATATATATATATATATATATATATATATGGGTCAGGATCGGATGACCCATGAAATTTTGACCTATATTTTGACCCATCATCCTAATCGTTGGATTCGGGTTTAATAATGCGCTGATTTTTTGTAGAGGTGCTATCTATGGTATGTTGATCATCCTCACAAAAAATTAGCACATTCTAAAATCTCTAGAGCCATCAAATGTTATAAGCTTTTTTGACCGTCAACTTCAACCGTTGATTTGAAGACCACATTTGATGCATCTAGAGGTTTTAGAATGTGTTGATTTTTTGTGAGGATGATCAACATACCATAGATAACATCTCTACAAAAAATCAGCACATTTTGATACCCGAATTCAACAATTAGGATGATAGGTCAAATATGGGTCAAAAAAATATGGGTTAGCAGATCCTGACCATATATATATATATATATATATATATATATATATATATATATATATATATATATATATATATAGGAGGGATACTCTTACTCATGAGCACT
This sequence comes from Chamaelirium japonicum, assembly GCA_947650365.1. Lineage (NCBI taxonomy): Eukaryota > Viridiplantae > Streptophyta > Magnoliopsida > Liliales > Melanthiaceae > Chamaelirium > Chamaelirium japonicum. The sequence continues at coordinate 6,850,363 of OX393550.1, read as the reverse complement.
TACTCATGAGATCTTACTAATGATCCAGGTTGTCCGTTCTGAAACGGACGGATCCGATTAACCCTCCCCTCTCTCTCTCTCTCTCTCTCTCTCTCTCTCTCTCTCTCTCTCTCTCTCTCTCTCTCAGGTACAGTACCCCCGACCCCCATCCCCACCGACCCCTTCCCCTTCCCCTTCCCCTCCGGCTCCGGCTCCGGCAGCCCCCCCCGACCCCCCCCTCCGGCAACCCGATCCCCTCCGGCAGCCTGATCCCCTCCAGCAGCCCGATCGCAGCCCGACACCGACGGGGGGGGGGGGGGTTCTGATTTCAGCACCGGCAGGGGGTCGGGGGGCTGCGCCGGCGGCGGATCGGGGTCGGGGTGCTGCGCCGGCGGCGGATCGGGGTCGGGGTGGTGCTGCGCCGGCGAGGGATCGGGGTCGGGGTCGGGGTGCTGCGCCAGCGGGGGGGGGGGGTCGAGGCCGGCCGGAGCTGCGGGTTCGGGGACGTCCGGAGCTGCGGGGTCGGGGACGGGGCCGGAGCCGGCGGGGTGGCTCGACGGACGGGACGGGGTCGGGGGGGCTCGACGAACAGGAGGGGGCCGGGGGGTCGAGGATGGGGTCGAGGGGTGGCTGGGTAAACCCGATAGAGAGAGAGAGAGTGGGAAATTGAGGGGAAATCCCAGCCATCCATCGCAATCCGATGGATGGCTGGGATCATTAGTAAGAGTTGCTTGTAAGTGCTTATGAGTAAGAGTATCCCTCCCCATATATATATATATATATATATATATATATATATATATATATATATATATTATATATATATATATATATATATATATATATATATATATATATATAGAGAGAGAGAGAGAGAGAGAGAGAGGAGAGAGAGAGAGAGAGAGAGAGAGGGCTGTTACAGTGAGCTGTGGGCTGCCGGGGGGGAAAGTGAGCTGCGGGTATTTTGTCCCCCCAAGAAGTTATGGAATTTGATGAAATTTGATGAGGTTGTTGCCTAGTATAAGATGATCATCCTCACCAATTTTCATTAAATTCTAAAACTTCTAGGGGGGTCAAATGGGCGAAGCAATTTTAACGGTGACTACGGACGGCAGAAATTGCTTTCGACCATTTGATCCCACTAGAAGTTTTGGAATTTGATGAAAATTGGTGAGGATGATCATCTTATACTAGGCAACCACCTCACCAAATTTCATCAAATTCCATAACTTCTTGGGGGGTGAAAATACCCGCAGCTCACTTCCCCCCCCCCCCCCGACAGCCCACTGCTCACTGTAACAGCACTATATATATATATATATATATATATATATATATATATATATATATATATATATATATATATATATATATATATAGAGAATACGGGATATGAGCTGACAGCCCATTTCTTATTTTGGGCTGTCAGCACACAGCCGTCCGATCGCCCATCACAACCATTGATTTAAAAAAAAAACATAAAAACTTACCGAACCCTCTCTCTGTCTCTCTCCCTCCCTCTCTCTCGCGATTGTAGCGGCAGCAGCCCCGACCACCTCCACCTCCCCCTACCGCCGATCGCAGCCCCTCCGACAGCATCCCCGATGCCGATCGCAGCCCCGGCAGCAGCCCCGACCACCTCCACCTCCCCCTACCGCCGATCGCAGCCCCGACGCCGGCTCCCTCCGGCAGCAGCCCCGACGGCGGGCATCATCCCCTCCCCGGGCATCATCCGGCAGCGGCTCCGACGCCGGCTCCCTCCGACAGCAGCCCCGACAGTGTGGATCCGCGCCGGAGGGGGAGGAGAAAGGGCGCCGGAAGGGGAGTGGACCGGAAAGGGGGCTGCCGGTGGTCGTGGCAGCAGCCACCTTCGCCGGTGGTCGTGGGAGCACCCACCTTCGCCGGTGGTCGCGTGGCGCCAGAAGGGGAGTGGGCCGAAAATGGGCGCAGGGGTCGGGGGCCGGAGGGGACCGGGGGCGCAGGGCCGGGGGCCGGAGGGGACGCGCCGGAGGGGGTTCGGGCTGGGCAGAGAGAGAGAGAGAGAGAGGGAGAGGGGACGGGTAACAGCTGTGTTCAGTTACAGCTGTGGTTTTTTTTTTTTTTAAGGGATGGTCCGATCATTGGAATCGGACGGCTATCGGTGACAGCTCAAATGAGCATTTAGGCTGGCAGCTCACCGCCCGTTCTCTCTCTCTCTCTCTCTCTCTCTCTCTCTATATATATATATATATATATATATACGGGAAATGAGCTGCTACCCTATTTGCACCGAAATTGGCTAGCGGCTCCTTTTCGACATAGAGGTTTTTTTTTGGGTAATCTATCTATGGTTAGATGATCATCCTCACAAAAAATCCTCAAATTTGAAAACCTTTAGGGAGGGTGGAGTATGTAAGTGGTTTATAATCGTCTAATTCATATATTAATAGGAAATGCTTATTTGAGCCCCTAGAGGTTTTCAAATATGATGATTTTTTGCGCGGATGATCATGTAACCATGGATAGATGATCCACAAAAAAAAAAAAAAAAAAAAAAATTCTAGGTAGGAAATGAGCCGCAAGACAATTTCGGCGGAAATAGGGTGGCAACTCATTTCATTTATCCTCTCTTTCTCTCTCTATATATAGAGACTAGGGTTCAATCCACTAAAAATGTACCTAAAAACGCACATTTTGTTACATGGTATAATGCATATATTACCATATTTGTTACATATGTGTTACACTTATTTCATTCAAATGTTACAATTATTTTTCAGATTTTTGCTTTGTTAAAACGTGTACAAAAATAATTTAAACATTCGAATATGATATGATAACATATATATATATATATATATTTATATATATATTATATTATGTTAACATTTATACAGAAACAATTGGTTAAAACTTGTACAGAAATCTGTAAAATAACAAATTAAAACATTTGAATGGTATGAGGTGTAACATATATAATGAATATGATAAAATATGTATTACATTATGTTAACATTATAAATATGCGTTTTTAGTTGATCATATGCTAGCTTTTTCATATATATATATATATATATATATATATATGGAATAGGGTGCATGGTCCTCCTGACTAGTCAACACGATAGTCCTCCCTTCAACTCAAGTGCTACATGGCAATTTTTAACCGAGGTTAGGGGTTGGTCAAGGTGGGGTTCACCCTTTCTAACAAGGGGTATTTGTGCGCTACAGTTTACCGTTAAATTTGTTGACCGTTGATCGGGTTGTTTTAAGTTTTTTTTTTTAAATCATATCCAGGTAGAGTGGATTGACCATCCATTAAAAAAAAATTACTTAAAAAGTACCACATGACACCTAAATATAGGGGAGAACTAGCGTGTTGGCTAGTTGGGAGGACTATACTCCCTATTAAGTTTTAGAATGTATTGATTTTTTGTGGACATTCTATCAAAGGAAAGATGCTCATCCTCATAAAAATTGAACGCATTCTAAATTTTCTAGCATTACTAATTCACCGTAGAGTCAGGATCGGATGAACCAACATTTTTTGACCCATCATCCTAATCGTTGGATTCAAGTCTCAGAATTTGTTGAGATTTTTTGATGATGATCAACATACCATAGATATCATACCCTCATAATTTAAGTAGATTCTAAAACCTTTAGTGCCATTAAATGTTATAAACTTTTTCGATCGTCAATTTCAATTGTTGATTTGAAGAGGTTTTAGAATCAACGAATTTCAACCATTAATTTGAAGAGGTTTTAGAATCAACGATTGAAATTGACTGTCGAAAAAGCTTATAACATTTGGTGGCCCTAAGGTTTCAGAATCTACTTCAATTCTGAGATCTAAATCCAACGATTAGGATGATGGGTGAAAAAATGTTGGGTCATCCGATCCCAACCCTATATATATATATATATATATATATATATATATATATATATATATATATATATATATATATACATACAGGGTCCCGATCCAGTGAGAAACCTCTTATATGTGAAACCTTGTGCGAAACCAACCTAGAGGTTTCAGAATTTGATGAAACTTGGTAGGCATGCTACCCATGCCATGTTGATCATCCTCACCAAATTTCATCAAATTCTAAAATCTCTAGAGGCATCAATTTTGATAACAAATTAATGGTTTTTATGAACGGTCAGTAAATCTTCTAATATTTGATGCCCTTAGAGGTTTTAGAATTTGATGAAATATAGTGAGGATGATCAACATAGCATAGGTAGCATGCCTACCAAATTTCATTAAATTCTGAAACCTCTAGGTTGGTTTCGCACAAGATTTTGCATATAAGAATTTCTCACTGGATCGGGACCCTATATATATATATATATATATATATATATATATATATATATATATATATATATATATATATATAGGCAGCCAGTCTATTTCGTCGAAATAGGCTGGCTGCCTATTTTGGCGAAATTGGCAGCCGTCCATTTGATGCCCCTAGAAGTTTTGGAATGTGCTGATTTTTTGTGAGCATAAGCACTCTACCTTAGATAGATCACCCACAAAAAATCAGCTAATTTTAAAACTTTTAGGGGAATCAAATGTTATAATTCAGATTAACGGTTTCAATGGACGTTCGATAAAAATTCTAATATTTGATGCCTCTCGAAGTTTTAGGATGTGGTGATTTTTTTTAGGTGTTCTATCTTAGGTAGGATGCTTATGCTTTCAAAAAGTAATACATTCTAAAACTCCTAAGGGTTTCAAATGGGTGGCTGCCCATTTCGTCGAAATAGGCTGCCAGTCTATATCCCGTTTCCTCTCTCTCTCTCTCTCTATATATATATATATATATATATATATATATATATATATATATATATATATATATATATATATATATAGGGTCAAAATATTGTGCTTTAAAATTTTGCCTTTATTTTTTGCCTTTGATTTTGATTTGTTGCCCTCGAGAGTTGAGTGTGTTGATTATTTGTGGATATAATCATTCCACCATAGATAGATCATCCATAAAAAATCAGTATATTCTAGAACTTCTAGAGGCATCAAATATATAATCAAAGTTAACGGATTAAAATGGACGGTGGATAAAGCTTGTAATATTTGATACCCTTAAAAGGTTTAGAATGTGCTGATTTTTTTGTGGATGTTCTATCTAAAGGTGGGATGATTAAATCCACAAAAAATCAGCACATTTTAAACCCTATAGGGCATCAAATAACCTTGAAGGCAAAAAATGAAGGCAAAAATTTAAGGTACAAGATCCTGACCCATATATATATATATATATATATATATATATATATATATATATATATATATATATATATAATGCGGCATGCGGTACGTGCGGCACCGCATCGCAGCCGTCTGATGCACGCGCTGCGTGCATCGCATGCACGCAGCTGTGCATCAAACGGCTGCGGTGAGGTGCCGCATTATAGCATCTCTTTCTCTATATATATATAGAGAGAGAGAGCGAGAAAAATTAGAGATAAGAACGGGTTCAGGACTGAATATGTTAGCGCGGAATTTGAATTTTTTTTTGAAAAATAAGAAAAAAATCGAAAGCCACAGGAATGCATATAGTTTAATATATTAAAAATTTCTTGTAATTTGTTTGGCTATGTTTAAATAAATTAGACATTTAAATTTCATAAATATAACATAATAATACTAGACAACAAGCCATCAATAAGAACAACCGCATCCCAATTAAGGTTTATCAATAAAACCACATAAATATCTTTGCAATGTCATGCCAAAATAATAATTACAAACCTAATACATTTGAAAGTTATTGATCAAAATATTAAATTTTTATGAATCCTTGTTACAATTCCTCAATTCTTTAAAAGTATCAAATTATAAATTTGCATCATTATCTACTGTTAAGTTCTTGTAATTTTCTTAAAAGATTCATTGTCACCAAATTTGTCAATTAAATCGCGACTTATTGATAGTCGTGGTAAAAGTTAAAGATTCTAGTAACTTGAATAAGTCGCCGTAAAAATTGGCAATTTTACTGCTTATGTCAAGTTCGAGTTTAAAATGTGACTTTTTCAATAAGACGGAGTTTTTTGTGATTATGGGGTCAAATATGTAGACGGTTTATAACCATCTATTTCATCCATTAATAGGAAATGCTTATTTGACCCCGCTAGAGGTTTTAAAATTTGATGATTTTTTGCAAGGATGATCATCATATCATAGATTGATGATCCCCCCAAAAAAATTTCGAAAAACACCCTCTAGGTTGAGAAATGAGAGTGAGCCAATTTCGGCGGAAATAATGGTTGAACTCTCTGCCCATGCCCAACCCAACTCGAGGTCGGGTTGAAGTCTGGCCCAAGCCCAACCCAAGGTCGGGTTGGGCTGGTCAGGCGTGCGAGTTGGCCAATTTCAACTAAAAAGCACTAGTAATCATTACCACATCAACTTTGGGATGGGCTCCACCATGGTATGGTGGATAAATGCTGATCCAAGGGCTACAATTAGAAGCACATGTTACATGTTACGAGTTTGGATAGGTCTGTTGTGGGTTGGGTTTGTTTGGGTTATAGGATGGATCGGGTTGCCCAAAGCATCTGCTCAAGCCAAACCCAAATTGAGGCTGGGTAGGGATTTTTTAACCCAATCCCAGTCCATACATGTAAAATCTCGACCCAAGCCTGCTGAAATCAGGGTGAACTCGAGTTGCCTTCTGGTTAACTCGCAGCCTTCCTGAGTTGCAGCACCATACTTATCATGTGCATCAAATATTAATTAATAGGTATCGGAAAATATTAGCTGTTCATGCTGGTACCAGCATGGTTCCTCAGAATATTAATATGCATTAAATAATAATAATAATCGTCATTAGATGGTCTAGTGTATTCTTGTTATCCCTCATCTAGCTGCATACTATATTAAGTAGAAGTTGAATACCCAAATAATGATGGGTTTTTTTTTTTATTGCCTCGGTGTAGATGCTGACGTAGGCTGTTTCTATTCCAGGTGCATTCTCGAGTTCTGTACCGCAGCTTTCCCAGGCATCGCAGCCTCAAGTCGCACATTTTCCAGTGGCAGCCTCACCCTCGACCCCAGCTCCAGCGGCAACCTCCCCAACCCCGCCCCTGCCTCAGGTGTGGATCCGGACGCCAGCCTCAGCTACAACTCCTGTCCCATTGGTTGGCAACCCCGTCGGACCTCACTCCAATACCGTACTTGCACCCCGTCGGAGCCTCCAGGCCGGAAGCGGACCCCGAGCGCCTGCTCCACATCTACGGCCCTTCAGATCAGCGCCAAACGTTGTGCTCCAAACAAGTGGGACGGCTGAACGGCGTCAAACTACTGCTAACCTGCCAACTCTGCCACATTTAGTGGCAGTGGACCCAGCAATTCTACGGATCTCACGCCCAGCTAGACACTCATAGCAACCGTCGAGCGGGCACTGTGTTATACTTGGCCGCCGCTGCTCCATCTGAGTGCGTCTTCTTGGAAGGAGCATCATTTCACACTTACATGTGGTCTTTTTGTAGCCTTGGAGCGTGGTTGATCTGTAAATGATATCAGTATGTCTGATTGTATATATCTGGCCCACGCTGTGTAGAACTAATTTAATTACATTTTTAGAGGTAGTTTTTTTTTTTTATGAGGGGTGGCGGGGGGAGGGGGGGGGGGCTTGATTTGTGTAGTTTTGTAATGACTTGTCTTTTATATATAGGAAAATGAGTTCCTATGACATGTCATAGGGAGTACCCTATGAAATATGGTGAGTTAGTAACCCTAGAATATTTAGAATGTTCTAAATTTTTATGAGGATGATCACCCTATCTTAGATAGGACCTCTGCAAAAAATCGGTTCATTCTAAATATTCTGGAGTCATCAAATATGATTTTTAATTTAACGGTTAAAATGGATGGCCGATAAAGCATCTAGCATTTGATGCCCCAACTAGATTTAGAATGCTTTGATTTTTTGTGGACATTCTATCTAAGGTAAGGTGATCGATCACCTTTAAAAAAATTCAGCATATTCTAAACATTATAGCATTACTAATTCACCATATGTCATAGGGTACTCCTTATGACATGTCATAGAAACCCAGCCCTCATATATATATATATATATATATATATATATATATATATATATATATATATATATATATATATATATATATATATATATATATATATATATATATATATATATATATATATATATATATGAGGAATGGGATGCTGCTTATCAAAGCAGCGTTTTTTGCTGCTTTGATACATTGTTTGACTATCCTAGAAGTTTTGAAATTTGATGAAATTTGGTGAGGGTGTTGTCTAGGGTAAGATGATCATCCTCGCAAATTTTCATCAAATTCCAAAACTTCTAAGAGGGTCAAATGGTCGAAGCAAAATCTGCAGTCACATCTTACCCTAGACAACACCCTCACCAAATTTCATCAAATTCCTAAACTTCTAAGATGGTCAAACAATGTATCAAAGCAGCAAAAAACACTGCTTTGATAGGCAGCATCCCATTCTCTCTCTCTCTCTCTCACTCTCTCTCTCTCTCTCTCTATATATATATATATATATATATATATATATATATATATATATATATATATATATATATATATATATATATATATATATATATATATATATATATATATATACACTCATGGCCTCCTACTCATATAACTTACCTATGATCTGAGCCGTCCATTAGATTCCGACGTACGATTCGGATTAGATTGGAGTTAAAGTAATGGTGTCCGTATTAAATACGGGCTTTAATTGTGGATTTTTAATATGGGTATTTAATGTGGACACCATTGCTTTAACTCCCCATCTAATCCGAATAGTACCTCGGGATCTAATGAACGGCCTGGATCATAGATAACTATATGTGTAAGAGGCCATGAGTAAGAGTATCCCTCCCCATATATATATATATATATATATATATATATATATATATATATATATATATATATATATATATATATATATATATATATATATATATATATATATATATATATATATATATATATATATATATATATATATATATATACAAAGAGAGAGGCGTGTTAGGATGCGGGGTGCGGTGTGTGCGGTGTCGCACCACAACCGTCTGATGCATCGTTGCGGTGCATGCGATGCACGCAGCGATGCATTAGACGATTGCGGTGCGACACCGCACGCCGCATTTTATCATCTCTCTCTCTCTCTCTGTCTCTCTGTGTGTGTGTGTGTGTGTGTGTGTGTGTGTCAATTCTACGGGTCTCACGCCCAGCTCGCCTTTTACAAATCGCCGGCAAGGAAGGAAGAGTCAGAGGGGGAAGGGGGAGGTTGGGGCTGGATCAGCGCCGGAGGGGGAGAGGAAGGGGCTGCCGGAGTGGAGGTTGGTCGGGGATGAGCGCGACGTCGGAGGTGGAGAATAAGGGGGCTACCGGGCTGCCGATGGTCGCGAGATCAGGCGTCAGAGGCCTGGCTTCTCCCTCCGATCGGGGTTTGCCAGCGCCGGGGGTGGATGTCGGGGAGGTGGGTTGGAGGTCGGGGAGGTCGGTGTGGAACACAGCTGTATTACAGCTGTAGTACAGCTGTGCTGTAATACAGCTGTAATACAGCAAGATCTGAGTCGTTTACTCTTCGCCAATTGAACGGTTGATAGTGACTACTCAAATAAAAAATAAGCTGACAGCTCACCTCCCGTTCTCTCTCTCTCTCTCTCTCTCTCTCTCTCTCTATATATATATATATATATATATATATATATATATATATATATATATATATATATATATATATTGGGTGGGATCCGTTGACAACCTAAAATGGGAGTTAAATTTATCTCCCACTTACAACTCGCCATAATCATTGGATAGATGTTTCCGAATTTGCTGATTTTTTGTGAGGATGATCAACATGACAAGTTGACCATCCTCACAAAAAATCAGCAAATTCTGAAACTTATAAGGGCGTCAAATGTGCTATTCAAATTAACGGTTAAAATAGATGGTTCAGAAAAGCTTGATTCAATCGACACCTTAGACATTTCAGATTTTGTTGATTTTTTGTGAGGATGATCAACTTGCCATAGTGATCATCCTCACAAAAAATCAACAAAATCTGAAATTTCTAAGAGCGCCGATTGAATCAAACTTTTCTGAACCGTCTATTTAAACTGTTAATTTGAATAACACATTTGATGCCCTTATAAGTTTCCGAATTTGCTGGTTTTTTGTGAGGATAATCAACTTGCCATGTTGATCATCCTCACAAAAAATCAGTAAATTCGGAAACCTCTATCCACCGATTGAATCAAGTTTTAAATGGGAGGTAAATTTACCTCCCATTTTGGGTTGTCAACGGATCTCAGTACTATATATATATATATATATATATATATATATATATATATATATATATATATATATATATATATATATATATATATATATATATATATATATATATATATATATATATATATATATATATATATATATAGAGAGAGAGAGAGAGAGAGAGAGAGAGAGAGAATACGGGGTATGAGCTGACAGCCCATTTGCTCAAATGGGCTGTCACTCGTAGCCGTCCGATTGTAATGATCGCACCGTCCAAAAAATTAAAAAAAAAATCAATAAGATTTACAGCTGTTACTACAGCTGTTCTGCTCTTTCTCTCTCTCTCCCTCTCTTCACACACTCGACCCGGAGCCCTCCGGTGAAGACCCGGCCCCCTCTGGTGCGGACCCGACCTCCTCCGACGACCCTCGTTCCCCTCCAACGACCCCCGACCCCCTCCGGCCACCTCGTCACCCTCCGGCAGCCCATTGACGCCCTCCGACAGCCCCCCCTCCACCCTGGTGGTTCTGCCGGTGATGAAATCGGCGCCGGGAGGTCGGGGTTGTGTCGGAGGATGCTGCCGCAGCTTCCGGGGGGTCGGGGGTCGCCGAAGTGGGTCGGGGGTCGCCGGAGGGGGACGGGGTGGCTGTCGGGGGGGGGGGGGGGGGGACGTGGGTCGCCGGAGGGGATCGGGGTGGCCGGAGGGGGTCGGAGGTTGCCGGAGGGGGACGGGCTGCTGCCGAGGGGGGACGGGGGTCACCGGAGGAGGTCAGGTCTTCGCCGGAGCGGGTTGGGTCTTCACCGGAGGGGCTAGGGTCGAGTGTGTGAAGAGAGGGAGAGAGAGAGAGAGCAGAACAACTGAAGTAACAACTGTAAATCTTATTGATTTTTTTTTTAATTTTTTGGACGGTGCGATCATTACAATCGGACGGCTACGAGTGACAGCCCATTTGAGCAAATGGGCTGTCAGCTCATACCCCGTATTCTCTCTCTCTCTCTCTCTCTCTCTCTCTATATATATATATATATATATATATATATATATATATATATATATATATATATATATATATATATATATATATATATATATATATATATATATATATATATATATATATATATATATATATATATAGGGTCAGGATCGGATGACCCAACAAATTTTGACCCAGCAAATAACCTAGCACCCTTTGATGCACCTAGAGGTTTTAGAATGGGCTGATTTTCTGTAGACATGTTGTTTATGGTATGTTGATCATCTTCACCAAAATTCAGCTCATTCTAAAACATTTAGGTGCATCAATTGCGCTCTTCAAATCAACGGTTAAAATTAACACTCGAAAGCCGTTGATTTGAAAAGCGCATTTGATATACCTAGAGGTTTTTGAATGAGCTGATTTTTTGTAAGGATGATCAACATACCATAGACAACATGTCTACAAAAATTCAGCCTATTCTAAAACCTCTAGGTGCATCAAAGGGTGCTGGGCTATTGCTGGGTCAAAATTTGCTGAGTCAGCCGATCCCGACCCATATATATATATATATATATATATATATATATATATATATATATATATATATATATATATGGGTCAGGATCGGATGACCCAGCAAATAACCCAGCACCCTTTGATGCACCTAGAGGTTTTAGATTGGGTTGATTTTTGGTAGACATGTTGTCTATAGTATGTTGATCATCCTCACAAAAAATCAGCCCATTCTCAAACCTCTAGGTGCATCAAAGGGTGCTCTTCAAATCAACGGTTAAAATTGACAGTAAAAAACCGTTGATTTGAAGTGCGCATTTGATGCACCTAGAGGTTTTAGAATGGGCTGATTTTTTGTGAGGATGATCAACATACCATAGACAACATCCCTACAAAACATCAGCTCAATCTAAAACCTCTAGGTGTATCAAAGGGTGCTAGGTTATTGCTGGGTCAAAATTTGCTGGATCAGCCGATCCCGACCTTATATATATATATATATATATATATATATATATATATATATATATATATATATATATAGGGAAGTGCTAGAATGCGGCATGCGGTGCGTGCGGCATCGCACCGCAGCCGTCTGATGCACGCGCTGGGTGCATGCGATGCACACAGCAGTGCATCAGACGGCTGCGATGCGATGCCGCACGCACCGCATGCCGCATTTTAGCATACCCCTATATATATATATATATATATATATATATATATATATATATATATATATATATATATATATATATATATATATATATATATATCTATATATATATATATATATATATATATATATATATATATATATATATATGAGGGCTGGGTTCCTATGATATGTCATAGGGAGTACCCTATGACATATGGTGAATTAGTAATGCTAGAATGTTTAGAATGTGCTGAATTTTTTTGAGGGTGATCACCATACCTTAGATAGAATGTCTACAAAAAGTCAAAGCATTCTAAAACTTGTTGGGGCATCAAATGATAGAAGCTTTATCGGCCATCCATTTTAACCGTTAAATTGAAAATCATATTTGATGCCTCTAGAAGTTTTAGAATGAGCCAATTTTTTGCGGGGGTCCTATCTAAGATAGGGTGATCATCCTCATGAAAATTCAGAACATTCTAAATATTCTAGGGTTACTAACTCACCATATGTCATAGGGTACTCCCTATGACATGTCATAGGAACTCATTTCCCTAAATATATATATATATATATATATATATATATATATATATATATATATATATATATATATATATATATATATATATATATATATATATATATATATATATATATATATATATATATATATATATATATATATATATATGTGGAGGGATACTCTTACTCATATAGTTACCTATGATCTGGGCTCTCCATTAGATCACAACGTACGATTCGGATTAGATGGGGAGTTAAAGCAATGGTGTCCTCATTAAATGCTTGTATTGAAAGCCCGTAGTAAAACCCGCATTTAATGCGGACACCATTGATTTAACTCCCATCTAATCCGAACCGTACGCCGGGATCTAATGGAGGGCCCGAATCATAGGTAACTATATGAGTAAGAGATCATGAGTAAGTATATATATATATACTATATGAGGGCCGGGACGCTACCTCTCAAAGTAGCATTTTTGCTTCTTTGACAACCCACCACGGCCGCGCCACATGTGATCTCCAGCCAGAATCAACATAAACAACCTTCGATCACCTCCATTGGTGATCTCCGCTAACATCACCTGTCGGCTTCCACTGATAGAGGACTTTGGTGACTACTTCAATTGTGAGTCGTCCATTTATCATCCCATCTCATCCGGTGACCTTCGAGGACATCCGCACCCGGCTACCACCTCCGAGGACTTCTAATACCTCCCGATTATAAATTCGAATGACCTTTGTCGTCGTTCATGGCTTTGATTGCCATCGGCAACCTATCAAAGCAGCGAAGAACGCTGTTTTCGAAGGTAGCATTTTGTTTCTCTCTCTCTCTCTCTCTCTCTCTATATATATATATATATATATATATATATATATATATATATATATATATATATATATATATATATATATATATATATATATATATATATATATATATATATATATATATATATATATATATATATATATATATATATATATATATATATATATATATATATATATATATATATATATATAGGCATGCTATAATGCGGCATGTGGTAAGTACGACACCGTATAGTAGCCGTCTGATGCACCGCTGCGTGCATCGCATGCACGCAACGCGTGCATCAGACAACTACGGTATAGTGCCACACTTACCGCATATATATATATATATATATATATATATATATATATATATATATATATATATATATATATATATAGGGTCAGGATCGGATGACCCTGCAAATTTTGACCCATTAATAACCCAGCACCCTTTGATGCACATAGAGGTTATAGAATGGGCTGATTTTTTGTAGACATGTTGTCTATGGTATGTTGATCATCCTCACAAAAAATCAGCCCATTCTAAAACCTCTAGGTGCATCAAATGCGCTCTTCAAATCAACGGTTTTTGACTGTCAATTTTAATCGTTGATTTGAAGATCTCATTCGATGCACCTAGAGGTTTTAGAATGGGCTGATTTTTTGTGAGGATGATCAACATATCATAGACAACAAGGCTACAAAAAATCAGCCCATTCTAAAACCTCTAGGTGCCTCAAAGGGTGCTGGGTTAGTTACTGGGTCAAATTTTACTGGGTCATCCGATCCTGACCCATATATATATATATATATATATATATATATATATATATATATATATATATATATATATATATATATATATATATATATATATATATATATATATATATATATATATATATATATATATATATATATATATATATATATATATATATATATATATATATATATTAGTGAAAACCCCGTGCCCAAGGACACGCAAAAGATTTCGAGGGCGATGAAAAACATTTTGAGGGTGGAAACAATATTTTGAGGGATGTGACAAAAATTCGAGGGTGGCAAGAAAATATTTCGAGAATGACAACAATATTTTAAGGACAACGATAATATTTCGAGGTAGGTGGTAATATTTCGAGGGTGGACATCCCCTCTTGTTCAAAAAATAAAAAAAGTGTAAAAAAATAAAATTATTGTCATCAGCACTATCTGCTACTGTCGATCTCCTCCATTTCCTATGTCTATCATTGCTAGTATTCGCCCATTATACCATCGCCTCGTCTACTATCATTGAGTAAATGAATCATGCATTCGTTGCTCGCTGTTGCCCCGTATTAACATTTATGGTTTAGGGTCAAAGACTTGGCAGCCTTCTTCTTTTCATCTTGCTTTTTCAACCTCTTTTTTTCACGTGTGCCCTCGTTTAGTCTTGGACGTCAGCGGGTACGACATGTAGTCGAGATCAGTGAGAGCTTTCAACATAGTTTTTTACTAAGAAAATCATGCAATATTATGTAACAGAAAATTCAAACAATATACTAAATAGCCACAATTCTGTGCCCCGATTTTGTTTTAGTCAACGGATATATTGTAAGATTGAAATTCAGGAATGTCACTCAACTGAAATTTTGTACAAATGATGAAATTATCAAGTATCTAGATTCTCGAAATAAGTACATAATTGAGAATTTCATCATTCTTACAAAATTTCTATTGAAAAGTCTTTAGATTTTTTTTTGTGAATTCGACATTTCATCAAACAAATCAGAAATAAATATTTTGTGAGCTCTGCAAAGCAAATAAAACAGGTGAATCACACGGGTGTTTTCTAATCTAATTCACATAATTCAATTGAATCTTAATCACTCTAACTCATCCCCATCCCTCTTAAATCACCCTAACCAGTTCCCAATTCTCTTAAATCACCCTAACCCATTCAGACTCAAATTTTGAGACAAAGCTACAGTTTCAAGTATCTAGATTCAGACTTGAATTCACAAAATTCACATAAAGCGGTTTATTCAAGACCGAATCTATATACTCAAAAGAAGTACAGAATCAAGAATTTTATCATTCTCATAAAATTTCAGATACTCAAACACTGAATCTATATACATAATTCATAAAATATATTTTATGATTTTTTTGATAAAATTTGATTAGATTCAAGACAATCCAGAATAGGAAAGAAATGGCAAAATTCTCAAATGTCAACAGAATTTGCATACAAAACAATCTCATCCTTTTCTCTTTTCACTTGAAGGATTAAATGCTCATCAACAATGCAGAGACTTTATTTCCAAAAAAAAAAACAATGCAACGACTTGAAGGATTAAATATTCATCTTCAATGCAGAGATTAAGAGGTATCTACAAACTGTAGCTTGGCCAAATCTAACAGCTAAGCATCTAAAGCTCCGACTATGCCATGAGATATGAGATGCAACTCGGATTAATACCTACATGGACTCCTCTGCGACGAATGCTCATCTTCAAGACCTTTGGGGGGAGCTTCAGGTCTGATGTCAGAATTACCTTAAAACAAAAAAATCGACCAAAAAATCAGCCGTCAAACCACAAATCCACTATCATCATGATCATCATAGAGGGAGACAAAGAGAGAGAGAGAGAGAGAGAGAGAGAGAGAGAGAGAGAGAGAGAGAGAGAGAGAAGAGAGTAATACCTGAGTCTTTTGTTGTCAGACCTTTGAGAAAATTAATAATTAGATGCACATAAAAATTTGATTAGATCCAAGACAATCCATATAGAATAGGAAAAAATGGCAAAATTCCCAAATGTCAATAGAATTTGCATACAAAGGAATCTCATCCCATTCTCTTTTCACTTGAAGAATTAAATGCTCATCAACAATATAGAGAATTTCTTTCCAAAAAAAAACAATGCAAAGACTTGAAGGATTAAAATTCATCTGAAATGTAGAGATTAACCGAGCGAGTTTTAATTGGATGCTCACTATGTAAATGCAGTTGAATTGAATCCATCAGCAAATTCAATTGATGGTTCACTATGCAAAATCGGATTTTTCACTTGATGGTTCACTATGTAAATGCTCACTTGATTGTTCACTATTGAATTCACAGTGGATTGCATGTAGACAGTTGCTAACTTGATAGCATATGACTTTTTCATATCATTTATGTAACTTTGAACAATAAACAGGAACCTTATGGGCATTATGTTGCTCAATACAAATATTTAGAGCACCAAAATTATTACTTGAATTCAAGGCAAAAGAAAAGCAGGTCAGAGAAAAAAAATAGATCATATTGCGTTTTCAATTCAAATTAACCCCATAATAGTTTTCCCTGATGGCAACTATTACTTATTACATATTGAATTTTACTTACTTCGATCACCTCCATCTCTAGATCATCTCTCTCATGCAGCCTCTTCTCTCTCTCTTGCAGATGGGACCTCCATAGCTTGATTCTTCTGAAACATAGAAAGGAAAAAAAAAAAAGGGGGGGGGGGGAAACCTCTGATCAAGGAAGCAAAAGAGGGAAAAAAAAAGGATCGTAGCCTATTGAATTGCTCTAATTATGAAAAAAAAAATTAGCAAAATCAGGGTAGCTCCAAATTCGATTCGTTTATTAATCGGATCATTGGGTCGGATCTTGTTTAATCGGATCTTGGACCGAAAAACAGACACTTAAAGCAAACCACAAAATAGAAAACCTGGCAGAGCCTGTATTGAATTGCTAGTTTTCTGATTTTGCCTCAATTTTGAGCTCTAGCACTTTGGTATTATCCTTATTTAAAAAACAGAAAACCTGGCAGAGCCTGTATGAGCCTACATGAGCCTATATGAGCCTATTTAATATCGAGGCTCGAACCCAGAACCTCCTCATATAATGTGATATGCACGTTACCTGTGGAGATAAGGTGGGGACGGTCTCAGCGAGAGAGCTAGCTATGATGCCCATCTCAATGTTAGGGGTCGGATACTGCAAAAAAAGAAGAAATCGGGCGGGAAGGTGGTGCGACCGGCTTTAATTTAGCTGCTTGAATAGTTGTAGTGTGTGTTGTGTCGATTAACTTGGTAAACTCAGTTAATTGCTACCCCTAATCAATACAGAGACTGTAATGTGACCAATTGTGCAGCATCTAAATTGCATTATGTGGTCTATTGTCCCAAAAACACCAATCAATTCAAAACAATTAATGTGACCTATTGTCCTAAAAACATCCTCCTGTGTTGGTCTAGCAATACGACGGTGCTACACGAATCAGTTCTTGAATCTCCTACGCCACTGTATGGATCAATTCAACAACTACCCTAAAACGAAGTAGAACTATATATAAATTCAATGTCATAATGGAAAAAAGATGAGAATCAGCTTAACAACCTCTTTCTTTAAGAAGAGCATCCATTTGGAAATCTAAACATAATTTGTGTGAGAATTTTTAAATAAATGCATACTCATTAATGTTTTTTTTATAGAAATACCAGTCAATGTTGAACTAAAATTTTAGGTAAAAAAAATTACATAAGAGGAAGACAACATGTAGAAAACCAAGAGGAAGCTGAGGGCGATACCTTTGGCTCTCCATGATGAATATTATTATGTTATGAAGCCACAGTCACTGAAACCACATGCATTAGTAAAACTCGATCGGATCTGCTCCTACCCCCCAACTCTTATTATTAGCCTCCCAACTTCAAACAAAACAAAACCATGTTTTCAGCATCAGTAAAAGATTCAATACCTTGCATTGGCCAACTCTCAAAGTTGGGCATGCCGGAATCGCTGCAATGAATTGCACAACCCCGATCTTCACAATTGATTCAAGATAAACATTTAAATCATCAAAAAGTATGCTAATTTAATATGTGAAGGTTGGAAAAAAAGATATCTTTACTAATTAAAAAATCAGTGATTTGTGATATTGTGATCGGTGATATGTGATCAGTCATCTCGTTCAAAAAAAAGTAATTTGAAACCCAAGCAGGGATAGAAATCAGCAAGTCTAAAATTACCAAATTAGGAAATTAAGTTCACCTAAACCAATAACAAATTATTCATTCTACATATTCCATTAAGTTTATGAGCCTCATCCAATCTAAGGTATTGGGTCAGGGTCTAAATTTTGGATCCAAACTTAATTTATATCCGTCAAATTCCCCCTATTCAGGCCCTATTCATTCACAGTTGTGACTCAGAACCAATCACCCCTACTTTTGAGTGGATGACCAGGAAATTAAAAATTAAAAATATATGCCAAAAGCCCATTAGATTTCGGGTAAGACAGGATGTGAGAGGGGAGAGTGTATGAGAGAGAGACGCCAAATATGGTCCCTTTGCAGACATTGTAAATAAAAAGGGTAAGTTACACTTTGCCCTCCTTAAGTTTAGCTCTAAAACACTTAATCCCCTATAGTTTAAAAACTATATTTTACCCCTTTCAATTCTATTTTGAAAAGATAAAATTACCAAATGAGGAAATTAAAAAGTGGTATTGTGCTAACATTTCAAACTTTAGGGAGCAATTAGGAATAAAATAGACTACAGGGGGTTAAATATTTTTGATCTAAACTTAACGGAGGCAAAGTGTAAGAACCAGAAAAAGAGGGAAGAGGGTGTGAGAAAGATCCTGCAGGGAAGCCATCGCAGCCATTGAGTTCTTCGCCACTCCTCTACTCTCCTCCTGAAGTCCCCCGACCCCAGCCTCCTCTGCTCTTGAAGCCATCGAAGGCCCCAATCTCCTGTCCTCCTGAAGCCATCCCACCAAAAAAAAAAAAATCAGTGCGAGCGAGCGAGAGAGAGAGAGAGCCAGTGAGAGAGAGAGACTGCAGAGGAAGGAATCGCAGTCTGCTGTAATTTCGATCGAAGATCATGCCCCGGGACCTCTGTCCATCGGCTTGAGCGCCTTCGATCTGGTCGAGACTCGAGAAAGGCTACTCAAGGTCGAGGGTCGCCGGAGGGGAGGCATATATCATATCGCAACTCGCAAGCCCGAGAAGCCGGAGGGGAGGTAGATATCATATAGCGGGCGTGGAGACGAAGCGGCTGGCCGGGCCAAAAAGGAAAAAAATTACTGCCGAATCAAAATAATGGGCGACTAAATCCGGACTGTAATCTAGAGTGGGAAGGGAAGGTGAAAGGGGAAATCAGGGGAAAACAAAGAAGAGGGAGGGAGAGAAGAAGGAAGGGGAGGTGAACCATACCTGGTAGAGCTCCTCCTCGCAACCACACTGAGAACCGCACCGTTGATGGCGGCAGGAACCCCCACCAGCGGCATCACACTCGGCCAGTGATGGCTGAACGAAGAGGGGGAGAGGAGGGGATTCGGTGGAGAGTTGAGAGTGAGGGGAGCAGGTTTTAGGGCATCCAATTACAGCACCCCTATGGCTGCCACTCCGGACTGAACCGCTGCTGTCACCAGAGAGGAGGAGAGGAGGGGATCCGCTGCTGTCACCGGAGATGCCTGCAGCGGGCCAGAGTCGCCGTCACCGGAGATGCCTGCAGCGGGCCGTGGAAATCAACGACTACTCTGACCCTGCCGGCATGACCTTGGAAATCAAAAGAAAAAAAAATTAAAAAACCTAGAACATGGGAGAGAGAGAGAGAGAGAGAGAGAGAGAGAGAGAGAGAGAGAGAGAGAGAGAACAGCCAACACGAAGCACTCCTTGATCAGAACAGCCAACACGAAGCATGCATCGCTGGCCATGCCGACGTAGAATATCTGGTTGAACCTGGGGTTTCGGTTGGTGACGTCCCAGAGCCCGCAGCCGTGAGCCACGGCGAAGGAGGAACGGCGACAGGCAGCCATCGATGCAGGTCGCTTTCGGGCGCACCACCGGAGGGGGAGAATGAGGGGGCGGGTTCGGTGCTTCCGGTGAGAGAGAGAGATTTGGGTTTCCGAGAGGGGGGCGCACAGCGGGCCGGTCGATAGAGAGAGAGAGATCAGAACTGAGAGAGATTAAATCGGGCGGCCTTTGGGTTTCTGAGGGGGGGGGGGGAGGGGGGGCGCACAGCGGGCCTGCCGAGAGAGAGGGAGAGATCTAGCAGAAGAGAGAGAGAGAGAGAGAGAGGGATGATTTAAGAGAGGGGGGCGGGCTGTGGGCATCGAGGGAGGCGGCCAACGATGGATTTAAGAGGGGGGCAGCGGATGGGGGCTGTTTGATCAGACGGATGGGGTTGGGATGGGGGCTGCGGATCGGGTGGGTTTGAATGGACGGACGGCTCAGATGGGGGCAGGGCTCAATTTCGGGAGGGGGATTTAAGAGGCTGGTTTAAGGCTGTGGGGCTAGGAAACGGACGAATGTGATCGAGTCTCCCTGTTTATCCCCTCCTCTGCATAAATCTCAATCGTTGGTTTGTCTCAGTTCATTTGTCCCCCCCACAACCGTCGTCCCTTATTATATATATATATATATATATATATATATATATATATATATATATATATATATATATATATATATATATATATATATATATATATATATATATATATATATATATATAGGGTCAGGTTCAATGGACACTGTTTTTGTACTCAAATTTTTACACCGATTTTCAAACCATTAGATAGAGGTTTCAGAATTTCTTGATTTTTTGTGAGCATAATCATCTTGTCTTAAATAACACATCTACAAAAAATCAGGACATTCTAAAGCCTCTAGACATATTAAATGTGCTCTTCAAATTAACGATTAAAATGAACGATCGATAAAGCCTTTTAGTTTTGATGTACTTGGAGGCTTTAGAATGTTCTGATTTTTTGTGGACATGCTATCTAGGATAAGGTGATTATGCTCACAAAAAATCAAGAAATTCTGAAACCTCTATCTAATGTTTTGAAAATCGATGTAAAAAATTATATATATATATATATATATATATATATATATATATATATATATATATATATATATATATATATATATATATATATATATATATATATATATATATATATATATATATATATATATATATATATATATATATATATATATATATATATATATATATATAGGGGTGTTACGTTGCGCTGTGCGCTGTACCCCCGAAAGTGCGCTGCGAACCTCCAGTCGTCCGATCGGCGTGAATCGAACGACACAAATCCTTTCTGCCCCGGTTAAAACATTGCGACTCCCGGCCGTTCGATCAGCGTGAATCGAACGACACAAATCCTTTCCGCCCTGGTTGAAAGGTGTAGCCGTTCGATCGAATGATCGAACGGATGAGATCTGTGGGATCTCATTCCAATAGGACAAAAAACATAATTACTTTGACCCGGTTTTTTGTCCTATTCGAATGAGATCCCACGGATCTCACCCGTTCGGTCATTCGATAGAACGGCTACACCTTTTAACCGGAGCGGAAATGATTTGTGCCGTTCGATTCATACCGATCGGACGGTCGGGCCTGATTATCGCATTATCGCATGAACCAACAATAATGATTTTTTCTCCTATTTGAATGTTTCCTATGGATCTCATCCGTTCGATCATTCGATCGAATGGCTACACCTTTTAATCGGGATGAAAAGGATTTGTGCCGTTCGATTCACGTCGATCGGACGGCCGGGCGTTCGCAGTGTTTTAACCGGGGCGGAATGGATTTGTTCCGTTCGATTCACGCCGATCGGACGGCTGGGGGTTCGCAGCGCACTTTCGGGGGGACAGCGCACAGCGCAACGTAACACCCCCCCTCTTTCTCTCTCTGTATATATATATATATATATATATATATATATATATATATATATATATATATATATATATATATATATATATATATATATATATATATATATATATATATATATATATATATATATATATATATATATATATATATATATATATATATATATATATATATATATATATATATATATATATATACGAGAAACGGGATGCTGCCTATCAAAGCATTGCTGCTTTGTGACATTGTTTGACCATCCTAGAAGTTTTGGAATTTGATGAAATTTGGTGAGGGTGTTGTCTAGGGTAAGATAATCATCCTCACAAATTTTCATCAAATTCCAAAACTTCGAAAAGGGTCAAATGGTCGAAGCAAAATGCTGCAGATTTTAACGGTGACTGCAGATGACTGAATTTGCTTCGACCATTTGAACCCCTTAGAAGTTTTGGAATTTGATGAAAATTTGTGAGGATGATCATCTTACCCAATACAACACCCTCACCAAATTTCATCAAATTCTAAAACTTCTAGGATGGTCAAACAATGTTTCAAAGCAGCAAAAAATGTTGCTTTGATAGGTAGCATCCCATTCCTCTCTCTCTCTCTCTCTCTCTCTCTCTCTCTCTCTCTATATATATATATATATATATATATATATATATATATATATATATATATATATATATATATATATATATATATATATATATATATATATATATATAATATATATATATATATATATATATATATATATATATATATATATATATATGAGGAATGGGATGCTGCCTATCAAAACAGCATTTTTGCTGCTTTGAGACATTGTTTGACCATCCTAGAAGTTTTGGAATTTGATGAAATTTGGTGAGAGTGTTGTCTAGGGTAAGATGATCATCCTCACAAATTTTCATCAAATTCCAAAACTTCTAAGAGGGTCAAATGGTCGAAGCAAAATGCTGCAGATTTTAACGGTGACTGCAGACGACCGATTTTGCTTCGACCATTTGAACCCCCTAGAAGTTTTGGAATTTGATGAAAATTTGTGAGGATGATCATCTTACCCTAGAAAACACTCTCACCAAATTTCATCAAATTCCAAAACTTGTAGGATGGTCAAACAATGTCTCAAAGCAGCAAAAAATACTGTTTTGATAGGCAGCATCCCATTCCTCTATATATATATATATATATATATATATATATATATATATATATATATATATATATATATATATATATAGAGAGAGAGAGAGGAATGGGATGCTGCCTATCAAAACAGTATTTTTTGCTGCTTTGAGACATTGTTTGACCATCCTACAAGTTTTGGAATTTGATGAAATTTGGTGAGGGTGTTGTCTAGGGTAAGATGATCATCCTCACAAATTTTTATCAAATTCCAAAACTTCTAAGAGGGTCAAATGGTCGAAGCAAAATGCTGCAGATTTTAACGGTGACTGCAGACGACTGATTTTGCTTCGACCATTTGAACCCCCTAGAAGTTTTGGAATTTGATGAAAATTTGTGAGGATGATCATCTTACCCTAGACAACACCCTCACCAAATTTCATCAAATTCCAAAACTTCTAGGATGGTCAAACAATGTTTCAAAGCAGCAAAAAATGCTGCTTTGATAGGCAGCATCCCATTCCTCTCTCTCTCTCTCTCTCTCTCTCTCTCTCTATATATATATATATATATATATATATATATATATATATATATATATATATATATATATATATATATATATGTGTGTGTGTGTGTGTGTGTGTGTGTGTGTGTGTGTGTGTGTGTGTGTGTGTATAGTCTTACATATGATCCTAGCCATACATTGAGACTCATCTAACGGTTATGGGTGTGCTGGTGTGGCAAAGAGATTTTAATTGAGAAGTCATTCGGATAGGCTTAACTATTCCCCAGGATTTAAACCCACGTCCTTAGATATCCCAATAAACAATGTATACCACTCGTCTTCTTCGCCGATCTTCCACACCAACAGGTTCTTTCCCCACCAACAGGTTCTTTCCCATTCTTCCCCGAGTTTAAAACCCACGTCCTTAGATATCCCAACAAACATCGTATACCACTCGTCTTCTTGCATTCACCCTTGATGAAATATCAGTGGTGGGACCACCATCATTGCCTCGAGCGAGAGCCCTTTGACAATGGAGTTCCACCCATCATGCACCAAGAACTGACCGATCGATCGCCGATCCTGTCAAAATCCGATCGGATTCAGATCAAAATCCGGTCTATTGACACGTCTACCGATTAACAAGTGAGGAACTAAACTTGCTGGACCCAATCCCTACAGACCACCCCACCACTGTTGGACCAAAAATATGTATGTGAATAAGAGTAAATGGGGGAAGAAGAAACCCTAATGATAAATGGGCTGGAAAGGAAAAAATAAAAAGTGATATTGAGGTACGTGGGTTTTATTCTAGATGAGGTGAAGGTATCAAAGGCAATTTTGAGGTCCGACCGGTGGTCTTTAGAATTAAGGTTAATGGTGTTCTCGATGGACTCCGACTGGTTGTTGACATATAGGAAGGGGAACTCGCCGAGATGGAGGAGGCTAGAGAGGTCGGGGGGATGTTGGGGACGAGCCATCAGATGGATCTATTGGTGGGGAAGAATGGGGAAACAACCTGTTAGTGGGGAAGACCAGCGAAGAAGACGAGTGGTATGCGTTGTTTGTTGGGGTACCCAGAGTGCGACGCAGGGTGCACTCTACTTCCCTTGGACTTACTATGTTCACCCATATACCCCTACTCTCCGCTTAGTAGTGGTAAACCTATTGTCCCTCTACTTGATGCCATTACATGACTCGAGCGGTAAAGAATATCGTCAGACTCAAGTGCTCATATGACTCGATTCCTTCCAGGTTGACTATATACTTTGTATCTTCGATTACCCTGCCAAGTAACAAGATCCAATCAACTGTCTAACTGATGACCACCTGGACAGGGTTTAATACGACGTAAGTCAAACCAAGGAACACACATTCCGTTAGGGATATGGATGGCCTACCAAAGTGGCATGCTGATGCGATGCTAGTCGGGTAGCCCAACACACCGTGGTTTTGGGTCACATAACTGGACCCTAACATATTGGTGCGCTGATGCAGCATGATCAGCATCATCAGATCTTCGCAGCATCTTCCATTTATCGTCAGAGACATTTATTTACTGTCGTTTTCATTTTATGTTTGGATGACATTAGCCGATTGGGGCTTATTAGTCGTTTGTTCAGTTTTTGGCCATTTTTCCCTGTTTTTGGCCTTATTTCAGCTTGCAGTTTTATTTATGTTTTTGCCCAATTCATGGGGGATGTCCATGATCTCATCCGAGGGCTTTTCGGATTGAATCCGGGTCTTCTCGGGTGAGTTGCAGCATTATATTAATAAAATTATGGGTGCGTGTGTTTGCGGGGTGCCGACGGACGAGATTAGATCTCGAAACCGACGGTTAGATGGCGAAATAACACCATTTTGATGACGTGGCAAGTTATGGGCTTCATAGGGTTGTAATTGGGCTTATCTTAAGCCCAATAGGGCTTCACCATAGCATTACCGCCCCCCCCCTTTTGACTTTTCCGTGAACCGAGCGCCCCCCCCCTCTTGTCCGCGCGGAAGAGGCCACCCGGCCCTTTGGTCCGTTCCCTCTCTCTTCTCTCTCTTCTCTCCCTTGTTTCTTTCTCTTTTTCTTGCCTTTCTTGGCCCTTGCATCCACACCATCCAACCCTAATTATCCTTTGATCTTAGCCCTACAAACAAAAACCCTAGCCTACAAAAGATGAAGGAAGAAAAGAGATTTCAGATTTTGAAGAATTGCTGAACTTGTGCCTCTTCGTGAGCGCTTCCGGGTGAGACTCGAGTCCCCGATCATCGCCGATTCCACGACTTCGCCTCGTGAAGGCTTTGGGCTTCGTTTTCCGAAGGTTCCGGCTTCTCCCGACGTCCGGCCTTGCTCCGTGTGCAGGATCGTCGGCGCATCCTTGCAATCGACCCACGGCGGGAAACCCCAGGCAGTATCTTTCCTTTTTCCTTTTATTTTCCCATCGCATCCGCTTCGTTTTCATTAGTTTCCATTGCCTCCGCTCCGCATCGCAGCCGTCATCATCTCTTTCATCGCTAGTTGAAGCCATAACGTTTGCCATTTATTATAATTGCCATCTATCGTCTGTCGGTTACCTTTGCAAACACCCGTAGGCCTTTCTTTTATAAAATCTGATGCAAGCCTGTTGTTTTATTTCAATATCTATTGCTGCGATTGATTCTATTATATGCTGAAAATCAGTTTTCTGTGATAATACCGCATGCTTTAATTGTTTTAAGTTTTAAATCTGCTTTATGTTGATTGTATAAACTTTAGAACTGCGTGAGATAACTTTTGCTTGCTGTCCTTTGATTTATACGTCGCTATATTGATAATCAAGTACTAGTTATTGACCAAAGAAAACCCTAAACGGGTTCAGGATTGTAGTGTGCCTTATTGGTGCCTGCATCAAGTTGGTATCAGAGCTCGAAAGAACCTGTTCGGGTTTCTTTTGAGTGCTGAATTTCAGCAAACACCCAACTTCTTCTTTGCTAAAATTTTCATAGGCATCATCTTGCGTGCTTGAAATTGCATTAAGTGTTAGGATTGCACCGTGTGAAACATCTGCATATCTCATAAGCACCCATGGCTGATCGTACCCATCTGCACCGGGATGCCCGGAATCGAGGACGATTTCCCCAGGGACCACAACCTCGTGGTGCCTGGCAGGAGGCGACCCAAAACACCTTGGATCGACATGCAACCTTGTTGCAAGAGATCACGGACAGGCTAGGATTGCTGTTACAAGATAGAGGCGTTGACCCTAATACCCGACCGGTCGAAGAGAGCCCGGGAGGGGCAGAAACCGATCCGCATGCCGAGGGGCATCGGGTTGAAGAGCAAGACCGAGACCAGGGCCAAAATCGAAATCCGATTCCAACCCCACCTCCGAACCTGAATCAGGCCTTACCTCGGAATCACAACCGATACCAACCGCCAGAGCGAAATCAAGCTGCCTACCTTGAGTCGCCCCCTGAGTCTGAAGCTGAGTTGGACGAGTCCGACGTGGACTTTGAACGAGAGTACGTTCAGTTCGGTCGTCCCAGAAACCCTAGAGAGCAACATGCGCGTGATCAGCACGGCATAGAGGAGCGTCTGGTGCGAGCCCTTGAGAGGTCCCAAGGATACGGAGTCCGAGTTGACATCGATGACTTTAAGGGAAGCCATGATGCTGACGCATTCCTTGACTGGATAGATAGCGTCGAGCACTTCTTTGATTGGAGAGATCTCCCCGATGATCGAAAAGTCAAACTCGTGGCAACGAAACTGAAAGGAGCCGCTTTAGTTTGGTGGCGAGAATTGCAGACAAGTCGTCTCAGGAAAGGGAAGCAAAAGGTCGCCACATGGGCCAAAATGCGGGACAAGATGCGACTGAAGTACCTCCCTCCTGACTACCGTACCACGCTGTACCAGAGGTTGCTTAGCCTGAAACAAGGCAATCGAAGCGTACAGGAGTACACTGAAGAGTTTGACATCCTGACCACTCGTAATGCCATCCCGGAAGACGATGAACAGAAAGCTGCACGCTACGTCTCAGGGTTGCGCTACCAAATTCAGGATGCGCTCGCAATGCAGACCATCCTCACTGTGGCGGAAGCTTCGAGGCAAGCTCACAAGGCTGAGAAAATTCAGCAACGAGCCTTTAGGAGAGAGGCTGCCCCTAGAGTGCCCCCAGGTGCCCCTTCAGCTGGAAGAGGAGCACCCCCTGCTAGAGTCACCCCACCTGTCCCCACTCCGACTACAACTCCATCAAGAGTCAATCAACCCCCTGGCCGGGTTGAACAATCAAGTCGTGAGCGTGGTGCCATAGGAAGTCGACCACCCGGAGCGACATATAAATGCTTCGAGTGTGGAGAAGTAGGACACCTCATCGCCCAATGCCCAAAAAGGAGACCTCAGACCCATCTGACAGAAGGTGAAGAGCCAACTGAGGAAACCCTAAACAACATGGCTGACGAAGGGCATGATGATGATCCTAGAGATGCTGAATATCAGGAGGATGACGAGACACATGACGTCATCGCTGAAGCTGACGAGGCAACGCATGCACTAGTCATGCACCGTGTTTTGTCGACCCCAAAAGCTCCTGAACCAGATCGATGGCTTCGGAGGAACATCTTCCACACCACTTGTACCTCAAAGGGGAGGCATTGCGTCCTCATCATAGACAGTGGTAGTACCGAGAACCTGGTCGCCCAGATCATGGTTGACAAACTAGGGCTCAAGACAGAGAAGCTGGTCAAGCCATACAACTTGTCTTGGTTTAAGAAAGGGTCAGATATCGCTATCAAAGAGCGATGCCTAGTTGAATACACCATTGGCAAGATGTATAAGGAAGCTGTTTGGTGTGACGTGGCGCCCTTAGGCATTTGTCACATTCTGTTGGGCCGCCCGTGGCAGTACGACAGAAAGACGACCCATGATGGGGAGAAGAATACCTACTCCTTCTGCAAGGATGACTATAATATCACCTTAGTGCCGCAGAGGGAGCCCCTGAAGCCGATTTCTAGCGAGCCGACACCCCCAGCCGTCACCCCTAAGTTGCCAAAAGAGAAACCGAAAGCCCTGCCCACATTGCTGACCCAAGCGTGTTTCGAAGACGAGCTTAGGGAATCTCGCTCCATCTTTTTCCTAGTAGCCAAAGAAGCCACAGAGGGTCCTAGCATTCCTCATGAGATTCGAATCCTACTTGATGATTTCAATGATCTCATCCCAGAGGAACTACCTGAAGGACTTCCACCTCTGCGGGACATTCAACATTGTGTTGACCTAGTCCCAGGAGCGACGCTACCTCACCTTCCTCACTACCGAATGAGTCCGTCTGAATATGAGGAGATGCGTCGACAGGTTACCGAGTTACTGCAAAAGGGACTAATTCAAGAGAGCATGAGTTCATGCGCAGTACCGGCACTCCTGACTCCCAAGAAGGACGGGACATGGAGAATGTGCATAGATTGCCGTGCTATTAATCGAATAACTGTCAAGTATAGATTTCCGATTCCCCGATTGGATGACATGCTTGATATGCTACATGGCGCGAAAATTTTTTCAAAGATTGATCTTCGTAGCGGTTACCATCAGATCCGCGTACGACCCGGTGATGAATGGAAAATTGCCTTTAAAACCCGGGAAGGACTGTATGAATGGCTAGTAATGCCATTCGGTCTGTCGAATGCACCCAGCACCTTTATGAGGTTCATGAATCAGGTGCTTAGACCGTTCATAGGGAAGTTCATTGTCGTATACTTTGATGACATTCTTATCTATAGTACGACATCTGAACAACATGTCGAGCATTTGCGCGAAGTTCTGAAGACGCTTAGGAAAGACAAGCTGTACATCAATTTGAAGAAGTGCACCTTTCTAACAGACAGCTTAACCTTTCTAGGCTACATCGTGTGCTCCGAAGGGATACGGGTCGATCCTGAGAAGGTCGAAGCCATCAAATCATGGCCCGTTCCCCAGAACGTTAGTGATGTGCGACGGTTCCATGGTCTAGCGTCCTTTTACCGCAGATTCATTAAGAACTTTAGTTCCGTCATTGCACCTCTCACGAACTGCATGAAGAAGGGTGGTTTCCTTTGGACCCCCGAAGTCGAAGCAAGTTTCGATCTCATCAAGACCAAGATGATGAGTGCTCCAGTTTTGGCACTCCCAAACTTTGAAAAGGTCTTTGAGATTGATTGTGATGCCTCTCACGTCGGGATAGGAGCGGTCCTTAGTCAAGAGGGACGTCCCGTCGCATTCTTCAGCGAGAAGCTGAACGCCACGCGTTTGAATTACTCGACATACGACATTGAGTTTTACGCGGTTGTTCAAGCCCTCAAGCACTGGAGGCATTACCTGATCCAACGAGAATTTGTGCTCAATTCTGACCACGAAGCGCTTCGCTATCTGAAGTCTCAGCGTAGCTTGAACCAGCGGCATGCTAAGTGGTCTAATTTCTTGCAAGAGTACACGTTCAACCTCAGGTATAAAGCTGGGGTCCTGAATAAAGCGGCTGATGCTTTGAGTCGACGAGGCCTGATACTAGTCACATTACAGCCCGTCGTTGTTTCTTTTGAAGCCCTGAAATCAATGTACGCGACTGATCCGTACTTTGGTCCCATCTGGGACTCCTGTCAAGAAACGGGCACTGATCCCACGGCCTCCTATATGATCCAAGAGGGATTCTTGTTCCGTGGAACCCGCCTGTGCATCCCTGAGTGTTCCCTGCGCGAGAGTCTTGTTCAGAATACCCATGAAGGGACCGTCTCTGATGAAGGTCCCAATGAATCTTTTCGAGATACGTTAATCCACGACTTGCACGGAAGTAATTTGGGAGGTCACTTTGGCCAAACCAAAACAATTGAGTCAGTGGAGCGACGCTACTTTTGGCCTCACTTAAGAAAAGACATCGTCAAGTTTGTGCAACGATGTCGAACCTGTCAAATATTCAAAGGCAGAAAGCAGAACACAGGTTTGTACATCCCTCTGCCGATCCCTGCTCGCCCTTGGGAGGATATCACCATGGATTTCATCGTAGGTCTACCCCGAACACTTCGGCGCGTTGATTCAATCTTTGTTGTTGTAGACCGATTCTCTAAAATGGCACATTTCATACCATGTAGGAAAACTTCTGATGCATCTCATGTAGCTGAGTTATTCTTTAGGGAAGTTGTTCGTCTGCATGGCATTCCAAGGTCATTTACATCTGATAGGGACACTAGATTTCTGAGCCACTTTTGGCGTACTCTTTGGTCAAAGCTAGGGACTAAACTTCAATACAGTAGCGCGTATCACCCTCAAACTGATGGACAAACAGAGGTTGTCAACCGTAGTCTAGGGGATATGCTTCGATGTCTAGCTGGTGAAAGACCTAAACAGTGGGATGTAGTTTTACCACAAGCTGAATTCGCATATAATAGTTCAATTAATCGCTCAGTAGGTAAAACCCCCTTTGAAATCGTCTATGGCCATGTTATTCCCCATTTCTTGGATAGAACTGCCCTACCGCCTACAGGTCCTGCGAGTGCTGATGCTGATGACTTCCTTGAACACATCAAGACTGTACAGCGGGAGTCGCTTGAGAAACTGAGGGAAAGCAATGCCAGGTATAAGGCAAGCGCGGATTCACACAGGCGCGAGAGCACTTTTCAGCCAGGGGACTGGGTCCTCGTCTACTTTCGCAGAGAGCGGTTTCCCACGGGTTCTTATGGGAAACTGAGCCAGAGGAAGTTTGGGCCCTTTCGTGTTCTCAGAGCGTTGGGACCCAATGCTTACCTGCTGGACTTGCCAGATGACATGCCGACATCGCCGATCTTCAACATCTCAGAGTTGTTCCCTTTTCACGGAGACCGGCCCGACACGCCTTCAGCGCCACAGATCCCGTTTTCAGATACGCAGCGGGATGAGACAGAGCAGATACAGGAGATCGTTGACGTCAGAGAGCTTGCTACCCGCCGCGGTGTCTTCCGACAGTTCCTTGTTCGGTGGGTAGGCAGGCCACTTTCCGACTGTACCTGGGTGGAGGAGCGACAGTTGCGAGCACAGCGGCCCGACCTCATACAGCAGCTGGACGCCCACTCGATGGAGTCGAGTTCTTTCTAGTCCGGGAGAGTTGATGCAGCATGATCAGCATCATCAGATCATCGCAGCATCTTCCATTTATCGTCAGAGACATTTATTTACTGTCGTTTTCATTTTATGTTTGGATGACATTAGCCGATTGGGGCTTATTAGTCGTTTGTTCAGTTTTTGGCCATTTTTCCCTGTTTTTGGCCTTATTTCAGCTTGCAGTTTTATTTATGTTTTTGCCCAATTCATGGGGGATGTCCATGATCTCATCCGAGGGCTTTTCGGATTGAATCCGGGTCTTCTCGGGTGAGTTGCAGTATTATATTAATAAAATTATGGGTGCGTGTGTTTGCGGGGTGCCAACGGACGAGATTAGATCTCGAAACCGACGGTTAGATGGCGAAATAACACCATTTTGATGACGTGGCAAGTTATGGGCTTCATAGGGTTGTAATTGGGCTTATCTTAAGCCCAATAGGGCTTCACCATAGCATTACCGCCCCCCCCTTTTGACTTTCCCGTGAACCGAGCGCCCCCCCCCCTCTTGTCCGCGCGGAAGAGGCCACCCGGCCCTTTGGTCCGTTCCCTCTCTCTTCTCTCTCTTCTCTCCCTTGTTTCTTTCTCTTTTTCTTGCCTTTCTTGGCCCTTGCATCCACACCATCCAACCCTAATTATCCTTTGATCTTAGCCCTACAAACAAAAACCCTAGCCTACAAAAGATGAAGGAAGAAAAGAGATTTCAGATTTTGAAGAATTGCTGAACTTGTGCCTCTTCGTGAGCGCTTCCGGGTGAGACTCGAGTCCCCGATCATCGCCGATTCCACGACTTCGCCTCGTGAAGGCTTTGGGCTTCGTTTTCCGAAGGTTCCGGCTTCTCCCAACGTCCGACCTTGCTCCGTGTGCAGGATCGTCGGCGCATCCTTGCAATCGACCCACGGCGGGAAACCCCAGGCAGTATCTTTCCTTTTTCCTTTTATTTTCTCATCGCATCCGCTTCGTTTTCATTAGTTTCCATTGCCTCCGCTCCGCATCGCAGCCGTCATCATCTCTTTCATCGCTAGTTGAAGCCATAACGTTTGCCATTTATTATAATTGCGATCTATCGTCTGTCGGTTACCTTTGCAAACACCCGTAGGCCTTTCTTTTATAAAATCTGATGCAAGCCTGTTGTTTTATTTCAATATCTATTGCTGCGATTGATTCTATTATATGCTGAAAATCAGTTTTCTGTGATAATACCGCATGCTTTAATTGTTTTAAGTTTTAAATCTGCTTTATGTTGATTGCATAAACTTTAGAACTGCGTGAGATAACTTTTGCTTGCTGTCCTTTGATCTATACGTCGCTATATTGATAATCAAGTACTAGTTATTGACCAAAGAAAACCCTAAACGGGTTCAGGATTGTAGTGTGCCTTATTGGTGCCTGCATCATGCGCCAAAGTACCACACAACTGGTTAGCCCACCAGTCATGGTTCCTCAGGGTTTAGGATCGTTTTACCCTAAGCAAAAATACAGCTTAGTACACCGGTGTTTGCTCACTGATCTGTGTACTATGTTGGTTCCGTTCGGCCACAGACACTGCCTAGCTAGTAATGATCGGGGTGAAGACACCCACACTCTATCATCCCAACAGCTTATCTTGATAGGATGACCCATCCTAATTAGAGTTGTGAACTTATTTAGGTTACATGGGACCAATCCATTGAGTATCTCACTCAAGTGGATTACTATATAGCCATGACTCTCTATTCTGTAATCAGAACACGTACTAAGGTACATACCAAGATGCAATCTTAAGCTATTAATCATACACAACTAAACAATAGGTTTTTATGAGCTATAGACCTCATTAATTCTAACAGCAACGATCGGTCATGGTGATATTCAACGACCTATTGATGATGGCTCGAGTCAAACCCGTCCCTCGGTAGATCATGCGAACCACTCTCCCAGGTCGTGTGCATGATATGTTCAAGTATCATGCACACGACATATAGAAGTCATGCGCATGACTTCCTGAATTTCTTAACGCATCTTTCACCCCACTTATGGGTGTTTAATGACCGATTCCGGAGGAATTCTACTTGAAAGGAAAGCCTGGAGAAGACCCAATTTTCCTGGGAAGATGCTTTCGGGCATGGTGGCCGAGCCATAGAGGTTGAGGCCACGTTGTAGAGACCGAGGCCATAATAGGACGAGTCTGAGAGGATAAGCACAAAGCCGTTGGGAGATCTATGGTGCTACGGTGATGCCTGATCTGATATATCATGACTGATCAATATCTAGATCATGGCTTTTGTGGAACCCGTGAGAGTGATCTCTATAGAGATTTCCATGTGCAATCCGCTCAGTCAAATCTGTTAGATCTGTAGAAAAGAGTGAAATAAGTTAAATTGAACAATAAAGCTAGCTAAGTTTGGCTAGCTAAACTCTGTGCATTAAGAGGCCAACTAGACGAAGCTAGTTGCTGTGCCCCACAACGGGCAGATGCAAGCATGAGTTTTATATTGCACAATCTATAGAATAAAGGAAGTTAAACAAACAATGATCACAAGATATAACGTGAAAGAGTGTACAAGTTATTTATAGATAGAAGCTCTTAACCAGGATAAAAATCACCCTCCAGTCGAAACCGGGCCTAGACCCTTCACACAGAGGGGTCTAGCTTCTCTTAGAAGATCAGAACAAGGTTACAAGCAAACTATAACGTGACTACACAGAGATTACCCCTTAGCCCCCTAGATCTGTGACCCGCACCTTCAGTGAAGTGGAGGCAACGCTCCCACTTCATAGGTGCTGAACTGAGCTGACTCTTGCACCTCCATCATCATTCCTCTTCTCCGCTTGTCCTTCTCCCCAAAGAGGCCTCCCAAAGTGAGCAGCATCACTATGGGTGCTCGACGTGAACTGTGTCACAGAGCGCTCTCGCAAGAGCCTTCCACACGGCGGTGGGAACACACTTGGCATGTGCAAAGTAAAATGGGGAGAAATAAAATAGAATAGAATAGAGAAAGCTTGAACCTAAGAAGTAACTAAGATAAAAGGTGACCTAGATCTCTTTCAAGACCTTAGATACATTCTTTTAAGCCTAGTATACCTAGAAGATTCAAAGTACAAATAAAACCACCCAAAGGATAAATCAAGATCTAGGTGTTGGATGACACCTTAGATCTTTCACTAAACTTTGACCTATCTTACTTGTATGATCACAAGGTTGTTAAAAGACTCTTAAGTGACCATGCAAGGAGTGAGTCCAACCTCTATAGTCTTGAACTAGGATAGAAGGTTGAAGAAAGGAGGAGAAGGGAAAGAAAGAGGTGATGAAGTTCAAGGGATAACTCACTAAACCTTAAAAACCTCTTCTAATTCTTCTCCTAAACCAAAGACTCATTAGTACCTAAAAGGGTATAGGGGTGGGCTATTTATAGCCCAAGGGAGCCCTTATGTGGATGACTAAGATCAAGAGATTAGCGCTTATCTTTAATGGTTTGTCTCAGCCAAGTCGTGCGCATGATCAACACGTGGCACATTGTGGTAGGTTGAGCCGACTGACTCAAGAGATTAGCCCTTATCTTTAAGGGTTTGTCTCAGCCAAGTCGTGTGCATGATCAACACGTGGCACATTGTGGTAGGTTGAGCCGACCGACTCAAGTCTTCCAGAATATTCTAAGTCAAGTCGTGCGCACGAATTTTTCAGTTATGCGCACGATCGACCACGTGACGACGTGCCAAAGGACCGTC
Organism: Chamaelirium japonicum; assembly: GCA_947650365.1. Taxonomy (NCBI): domain Eukaryota; kingdom Viridiplantae; phylum Streptophyta; class Magnoliopsida; order Liliales; family Melanthiaceae; genus Chamaelirium; species Chamaelirium japonicum. The sequence goes on along the minus strand of OX393550.1, from coordinate 6,814,483 downwards.
CCATGTGGGGGCTAAGGTGGCCTGGACATCAAATGGTGTGTGGCCGACTAGGATCGTGCGCACGACTTGTGAAAGTCATATGCATGACTTAAGTCTAGCATAACACCAATTTGACCAAAAATAGTCTAAGGCAAAGTAGTGCGCACGACTTTAGTCTTATAAAGAGAGCTTATGCCCACCTCTAGACTAAGCCACAGTCGTGCGCATGACTTATGAAAGTTGTGCGCACGACTAACCTACTAAACACACACTAAGTGTAGGGCATCGTCCCTTATTCCGAGCGAGGTAAAACGTTGAAGTTCTATCATGCCCATGTTATCATTTCAAGGCTAAAATAGATTTCCATACATCTTTAACATTTAAACTGAAATGAACATACATGTAAGAATTCAAACAATAAAAAAGATCGAACAGAACTATGTGATGTGTGTGTTAGCTAGTCATATCTCAAGTGTCATCCTCCTCCTTGAAAACATTATTTGGCGGTCTAAGCATTAATGCTATAGATTTTTGTCAAAGGAATGCTAGTGTCATTGTTGTGGAGAAAACGTTAGCATATCCCATCAATCTTTTTTTGGTGAAAGCTACACACTACAGAAGGCAGAACAAACAATTCATTAGATCCTCATATGAACCACATGGATGTAGTCCAGGCATACCGACACCCGCATCACGCTAGGAAAATTGTTGGTGTTCGTGTTGCCTTGACCCATTGACGCGCATCTCTAGCCAACCAATACGCCACTGCATTGCATTCCCTGTAAATATGGGAGATTCGACGAACATGAAGTAATCACAATAGTCGATGACAATCCACAGAAAGGGCATTCAGTGGGCCATAGGAAGCGAGGCAGTGAAGTGCAATATGAGAATCTCCCTCAATCCAAAGTGTAGAGGTAGCCCAACTATGACTAACAACATGAAGCCCCATCCAGAGGGTTGGGTGCTAGGGGACCGTGTGCTTATCCAAACCAAACCAAATGATGTTAACCGTTGTCGATACAAGCTATCAATTAGATTGGATTGGGTCTTTTAAAAACCGATATGATTGATTCGGTTGATGGATTTATAAATTTGAAATAAAAAAGGTTCGAATTGAACCGACATATATATATAATATTTGATTAAACTATCATGTGCCATTGTAATGGTGTCATGTATTATTGTCGGTGACTAGATATTTGGTTAGTAATGTGATTACAAGAACTTAACATAGTCTCATTTGTAACTTTTGAAATACTTTAGGATGGCTCAGAAAATCAGTTAAAACCTTATTTAGGCCTAATAATTAAACAATAATTTTTATTTTTAAATTGAAACTAGATCCAAATAGAAGACAAAAAAAAACCCAATAAGCATATGGTCCAAAGTCCAAACCAACCATCGAATCCAATCCGAACCAACTTTAATTGGATTGGATTACAACCCTAGTGCGATATGGGATCGGATAGAGAATTCTTCGAACAGATCAATGTTGGATCAATTTGAGTTTTGCCTATATTGATTGGTTTCGAACCAATGCATGTTCCTATTGGATGCTGAAGGTATTTGGGGACAGGAAAATTTTTCAGCACATCCTGCTTACCATACAATTGCGGGGCCCACTACCCCATGTATCTTGAATGGAAGTGGGCCCCTTGGTTGTATGGTACCCAGGATCATAGTCACAAAATTAAAGTTCTCCAAATTTTTTGAAAAAAACTCTGAAATAAGGGTTCACCGAATAAACCGCCAATTAATCTTCAGATTTGCTAGTTCTCTGAATAATCCAGGATATTGCCGAATAAGCTCAAAAATTCATGAATATTTGTTCAGAAGTACTTGAAAAATCCTGAAACCTTCAAAAAGTCCCAAGAAAATATCTTGAAAATTCTAAATAATACTGAAAAACTTCTGAATTTTTCTGATTTTTCCTGGAATATTTACTGAATTTGTCTGAACCCAGCCGAATTAGCCCACCACTGAATTAGTGCTGAATCCGAGCTTGGTTATTATTAGGGGCTGCAATGGGTCGTGTCGGGTCGGGTTCGTGTCGTGTCTAGTTTCGGGTCGTGTCCAAAACCCCTAGACCCGGATGATTTGCCAATAATACTTGGGGTGCCACAATAAATTCATTGGGCGTGCCGAACTGCTAACAGAGTTTAAACTCCGAGGGTTTTCGGCAAATCTCTCTCTCTCTCTCTCTCTCTCTCTAACCGATGGCCAACGAGCAGCACCCGATCCCTCGGCCGTGGATCCTGGACGCCGTCCCCACCCTCGTCGTCGTCCTCATCGCCGCCCACGTCTTCGCCTTAGTAAGCAAAAAACAAAAAAAAATCCTCTCTCATCACCTCTTCTTGCTGTTGGAAATCTTGTGATGTTTCTCTGTTCTCTCTCTCTAACCCATCCTTGCTTTTTTGCTCTTTCCTCTTGTGTGATGTGTCTAGGTTTACTGGATCTACAGGTTAGTCATCGAGAGGCAACCCCGGCGCAGCAAGGCCAATTAGTACTCCACGTCCATTCCTGTTGCTGCCACTCCCCCCCCTCGGTGTACGGATCTGTCCCAATTAGACAGTGGGTTAGTGTGATTTTTGTACGAAAACACCACTTTCATCACCTGTGCTATGCATGTCTTCTCAATCTAGTCTTTAGGGGGATCTCTATTTGTTGAAGAATTTTGTATCTATTTTCCCCTCTTATTGTGTTCCCTTTGTGGGGTATTATACCATGATTTTCTCTCGCACTCATAATTTATAAAATGATAAGATTTTATTCATATACCACTCAGAAAATCATTCATTCTTTATCGTAACAATGAATTCTGTCATAGAAAGCTCTAAAAGAGCATTCCAATTAACATAGGAAGCATCAAACTAAGCAATTTCATTAACCATCAAACTATAAATTTGAGCAGAGCGCACCCTCCCATTCAGAGTCACAAATGACCAAGTATGCTGCTTATATCGTTGATGGGTTCCCCCTATCACTTACCGGATTTTTGAAATAATAGGGAACATAGCATCCTCTAAATCGAAGGAGAAAAAAAATCTATTGTTATTGTGCGGAGCGAGCCTTGAGAGGAGAAACAGAAAAGGGGAGAGAAAGAGAGAGAGGCGACGATATCAGATTGCGTCCTCGGTTATATGATCCAAATCGAGGACGCAATATGCTTTCCTTTTGCAGTGTCATCTACGGAAGCCTTTGAACCTGTGTGATATCAAATTTGCCACAAAGCTGACCCCACGTCTTGCTATTTTTGATACAGTCAATGCCGTCCTCACACAATTATTGGCATTGGTGACATATCTTAGGTTATGTGACTAGTAATCGAAGCTATGTCATCAGTGACAATAATAAATCACTAGTGATAACCTAAGCTATGTCACCACTGATAAAACCTGAGCTATTCTTATTGGTGATATGACTCAAGCTTATGTCACTATTGACATTATCTCTAGTGATTTATTATTAACACTGATAACATTAATATATCACCACTGACAAAACCTGAGCTATATCACTAGTGATAGAAGACATAACCTAGCTATGTCATCAGTGACAAAACTTTTATTATGTAACTGGTGACATCTACTATGTCTATCACTGGTGATATATTAACGTCACTTGTGACAGTTTATGTCACTGTGGAATAAATCATTAATGACATAACCTAATCTATGTCACTAGTGATATAACTCAGGTTTTGCCGGATATATTATGTCACTAGTGGCATTGCTCAAGCTTTTCTTATGTCACCAGTGACATAAGAGTCACAATAATAAATCACTAGTGATATAACCTAAGCTATGTCACCACTGACAAAACCTGAGCTATTATACTAGTGACATAGCTCGCTTATGTCACTAGTGACATTATCTTTAGTAATTTATTATTGTTACTGATGACATTAATATATCACCACTGACAAAACCGAAGTTATATCATTGGTGATATAAGACATAACCTAGCTATGTCATCAGTGGCATAACTTCTATTATATAACTAATGACAGTTTCTATGTCTATCATTGGTGACATTGTAATGTCACTTGTGATAGTTATGTTATGTCATTGGCGGAATAAATCACTAGGGACATAACCTAAGCTATGTCACCAGTGATATAACTAAAGTTTTGTCGGATATATTGTCACTGGTGGCATAGCTTAAGCTTCTATTATGTCACCAAAGACATAATAGAAGCTATTTCATCAGTGACAATAATAAATCACTAGTGATATAACCTAAGCGAGGTATTATCACTGGTGACATAGCTCAAGCTTATATCACTAGATTCATTAGTGATATTATCTCTAGTGATATATTATTATTATTGATAGTCTTAATATATCACCACTGACAAAACCGGAGTTATATCACTGGTGATATAAGACATAACCTAACTATGTCATCAGTGGCATAAATTCTATTATGTGACTAATGACATAGTTTCTATGTCTGTCACTGATGATATAGTAATGTCACTTGTGACAGTTTATGTTATGTCACTAGCGGAATAAATCTCCAGTGACATAACCTAAGCTGTCACCAGTGATATAGCTCAGGTTTTGTCGGATATATTATGTCACTGGTGGGATAGCTCAAGCTTCTATTATGTCACTAATGACATTATAGAAGCTATGTCATCAGTGACAATAATAAATCATTAGTGATATAACCTAAGCGAGCTATTATCACTGGTGACATAGCTAAAGCTTATATAACTAGATTCACTAGTGGCATTATCTCTAGTGATTTATTATTGTCACTGATGACATTAATATATCATCATTGACAAAAACGGAATCATATCACTGGTGATATAAGGCATAACCTAGCTATGTCATCACTGGCATAACTTCTATTATGTAATTGATGACATAGTTTCTATGTCTATTACTGGTGATATTTTAATGCCACTTGTGACAGTTTATATTATGTCACTGGTGGAATAAATCACCAGTGACATAACCTAAGCTATGTCACCAGTGATATAGCTCAGGTTTTATCGAATATATTATGTCACTGGTAGTATAGCTCAAGATTCTATTATGTCACCAATGACATAATAGAAGTTGTCATCAGTGACCATAATAAATCACTAGTGATATAATCTAGGCTATATCACCACTAACAAAGCCTGAGCTATTATCACTAGTGACATAGCTTAAGCTTTTATCATTAGATTCACTAGTGACATAGCTTAAGCTTTTATCATTAGATTCACTAGTGACATTATCTCTAGTGATTTATTATTATCACTGATGATATTAATATATCACTATTGACAAAACTTGAGCTATCGCTGGTGATATAAGACATAACTTAGCTATGTCACCAATGACAACTTCTATTATGTAATTGATAGGGTTTGAAATCTCGGCCGATACCGGTACGTACCGGCCGGTACATATCGGTTTTGCCCGGTTCGAGACTGGTACGACATCTGATCCCAATACCTGGCCCGTACCGGCCGATATCGGTACATATCGGTTCGTATTGGCCGGTACCGACCGATACGGCCGGTATGGACCGGTACCGACAGATAAATTTTATTTTTTTTGGATTTTTTTTTTCTTCAACTGGTATTGGTCCGTATCGGTCGGTACAGGTACGTACCGGCCAGTATATACTGGTTCGGGGTCAACCAATACCGCAACCGATACCGCGATTTTGAACCTTGGTAACTGATGACATAACTTCTATGCCTGTCACTGGCAAGGTACAAAAATCAATATATTTCATGAAATATCATTAAATATATGGAAAAATGAAAACCCGATACGAATTCCACTTGCAGTCACGAGCAGAATTGGAAATGTCAAAATATCGAGAGGTTTCGTGAAATATCATGATATTTCCACGAAATATGACAATCTCCACGAAACATCGCGATATCAGTACCAACACAAAGGGATTTTGGCAAAATTTTGCGAAACATTTGAAACATTTCATGAAATATATTTGAAATTGTGGGACTGATTGGTGCTTATGGCTTGGTTCTTAGTAGCTTATTTACACATATAATAACATTTAATTAAATGTATTTACTTTTAAGTTATTATATCTAAATAAGCAAATACCCCCCCATTTGATTTTAATAAAAATATCAAAAAATCAAAAACCAAAGGAATCAAAAAGTACACTTTCAGTTTTAGTTGGATAAAACAGTTTTCATGGTTTTTTATAAAATCCATATGGTGAGAAAAGTGATTAAATCAACTCCTTTTTAGCTCAAAAAATTCCACAAGATGTAGAAATACAGGTGCATCTAGAAAATCATGGTCCGTCTTAGGAAATTTTGAATGTACAAAAACTTTCATATATAATTTTTTTCCCCAGATTCAGTAAAAAAGCAATGTTTCATATTTCAACATAAGTTTTGCATAATTCCAAACTTGCATACCTTTTTTGTTTGAAGTCCGCTTTTAAAATTGTTTGAAACATTATTTTAACAATCAACTAATTTTTATTTTGAAAATATTTATATTAAAAAAAAAGATTAAAAAGCATTTGAAAAATATATATCAAAACCGGATCGAACAAGATTGCACAAGACTCACAGAGTCAATACATTGAATACATTCTACGTGAAGCTCTACACCCCTAGATAGGGTACAATATTATTTGAGTGTTCTAAAGTGTATATATACTTGGTTTATGACTATCCAGAGTTTCACTAAAAAATTTCATTAAAAAATCAATATTTTTATCATTTCTACAAAATTGCAATATTTTTATCATTTCTACAAAATTGCAATATTTTCAACCTATCGAAATACTTCCACGAAATATTTCCATATCCAGATGGTAGAAATTTCTACCGACATGGAGATTTCAAACCTTGGTCACTGGTGATATATTAATGTCACTTATACGGTTTATGCGTCATTGGTGGAACATAAACTAAGCTATGTGACCAGTGATATAGCTCAGGTTTTGTCGGATATATTATGTCACTAGCGGCATAGCTCAAGCTTTTATTATGTTACCAGTGACATAATAGAGTGACAATAATAAATCACTAATGATATAACCTAAGCTATGTCACTACTGACAAAACTTGAGCTATTATCAAGTTTTTAACTATACGGGGAATGGAAGTAGAACTTCCCTTCTGTTCTCCCCGAAATGAGCACATCCCTCTAGCTTGGAATTTCTCTGCATGGCCTCTTTTTGATGTCTTTATAGCCATCACGCTCTTCAGATCAATCACATGTGTTTTTCTATTGGACGCTATTACAAAGGATGCATCATTGGTTGCCGCATCATGCACCTTTGAGGAGTCTTTGGGATGCCCATTTATTGGCTTGGTGCTCATCTTTGATTCATGGACATTAACCAGGTCAATCTTCTCACTTTCCCTTGATCATTGCTCTCGTGTAGGTTGATTGATAACCGATTGAGTTCCATGAACATTTCAATTCTCTAGGGAAGAACTCAGTCATCTAGGTCCATCAGTTTGTGGAGGATCTCATGCCTTTGTGCATCCACGGAGTACAACAAATATCCATCACTATTTGTCGTCACCATGTTGCCAAACCTTAAACCCTGATGCTAAAGGGGATACGGGAAAGAAAGAGCTTGACTAGGTCTGAGGATTTTTGCTACATTGAGAAGAAACCCATAATTTCAAAGTGCTATAGATCTGAGTTTGGTATGAACTTGCACTAGGAAAGCGGTTATAGAACCCTAAAATTTAGTCTAGAAAGGATCAGTTCCATGAGGATTATGGATATATGAATTTATATTAAGAAATTGAGGATTTGTGGGGAAATCTCTAAACTTTAAGCTTACTAGAATTCATTTGTGATGCAACAATTTTTAGAATTGTAGAAGGTAGAAAATTGGTTTCTAAGCAATCTAGGTTTTCAGATGGATCGCACTGGTGGGATTTGGCTAATGTAAGACCCGGGCATTAGATTCGAACAACGGAATATCTAGACCACTGCACTTACGAGGGATAAGGACGTGATGGATACTCGGTAGAAGCATTGTACTTATAGCAAGAAAGTAAAGAGGGCGTTTCCTAGGCCTGCACCAAGTGATTTGCAGCAGAAAATGGAGCAACAAATGGACTATCCTACTTAAAATCTAGTTCAATTTTCTGTTTTCTATTTTATTTTTGGTGGGTTTTACTTTTTTTTTTCTACTTGTTTTTACTAGGGGTTTCTAAACGAGGAAGTGGGATGTTAAATATTTAATCAGGTTTTTGTTCAATGACATTATTGTCTTGGGTAAATTACACTTTGCTCTCCTGAAGTTTATCTGAAAAACACTTAACCCCCCTATAGTTTATTTTATTCCATATCGCTCCCTAAAGTTTGAAATGTTAGCACAGTACCCCCATTTTGTCAACTAGTTAATTTCCTCATTTGGTAATTTTTATCTGATCGAGACTTAATTGAAGGGGGCAAAATGTAGTTTTTTAACTATAGGGGGGTTAAGTGTTTTTGAGCTTGACTTCAGGGGGGCAAAGTGTAATTTACCCTATTGATTTTACTAGGAGTTTTTCTAAGTGAAAATCTAGGAAGCATGGACACTTCTCCAGGCCTCCCATACCCGTGTCGGACACGTGTCGGACACCGACACTCGTCGGACACTCGCCGAACATGCACCGGACATGCATGTGCCGTGTCCTACGTGCTTCCGGGAGCCGGACATGGTCGGACACTCGGGACACTGCGGGTTGACGGACTGTTTGATATAGGGTCGGATTATAAGCTATGGTGATTCAGTTTTGGCTTCAACCTATCTGATCATTTGAGATTATAACCTCAGAAAAACTGAATCGCAGTCATTCTTTTGCATGCTATTTGGGCCCGAGTGTGATTCACTTGTCAGGATGGTTATGATGGACGGTTACGATTCAGGTTTGGCTTTAACTTATCTTATCCTCTGAGGTTTTAGATAGGTTGAAGTCAAAATTGAAGCACAACCATTATTTTCCATACCATTTGGAGCTGTCTGTGATTCACCGATCGGACTGGATATAACTAACGATAGCGATTCAGTATGCATTAAATTTTCATTTTAGTTGTTTTCTATGAGGTTTTTTCGGTTATTGAAATATATATGAATTGCAAACATAAAATATAAATTTATTTTGCCGTGTCCCCGCCGTACCCGTGTCCTTTTTTAGGATTTGCTGTGTCGGCGAACCCGAGTCGTGTCGTACCCGTGTCCCCGTACCAGTGTCAGTGCTTCTTAGGTGAGAATGTTCACTAACATGGTCCCCTTGATCATTGCTCACGTGTAGGTTGAATGATGACTGATTCGGTGATCATTTCAATTCTCTTGGGAAGTACTCAGTTATCTAGGTCCATCAGTTTGTGGAGGATTTTGTGGATGCCTTTTGTACATCTGTGGAGTGAGTGCGACAAATATCGGAGCTGCTTTTAGTCGTCGTGGTGTTTGCCAAACGTTAAGCTCTGATGGTAACGGGAATACAGGAAAGAAAGAGCCTGACTAGGTTTGAAGATTTTTGGCAACTTGATGAAGAAATTCAGAAGTTTCAAAGTGCGATAGATCTGAGTTTTGTATGAAATTCCACTAGGAAAACGGTTATAGAATCCTAACATTTAGTTTTAGTCTAGAAAGGACCTGTTCCAATGGGATTATGGATGCAGGAGGGTATGTTCAAAAATGATTTAAGGATTTGTAGGGGAAATTGTAGCAAACTGTGCGATGCGACATATACGTTCAGAATTATTGGGAGTCTTAAATCAGAATTACGTAGATCTATCTATCGACTTCCAATCAAACTCGCACAAAGGATCGGATCATATTTGGATGCCCATGACCGTTGACGTTCTTCCTTCTCGGCCCAGGTAAGTGCCTCCTCCCGTATTACCTCCTTTCTGCTTTCTGTTCTTCTTGCGTAAGCAGCTCAATTTCTAAACTACATCACGTAGCTGTAGTGATGAATCTGATGATTGATGGATACCTGCCTGCTATCCTCATCAATGGTTTCAAGTGGTTATTATTTGTTGGGGGTAATTAGCTGTAGGTGGGGGTGGCAATTGGTCGGGTTTGGGTCAGACCCTACCCCTATCCATACCTAGGCGTGGGACTTGGGCGGGTCTGACCCGAGCCCGACCCGCCCAACCCAAACAATGGACAAACATGGGCAAGGCTGGTTAAGAACTCGGACGGGTTTGGGTAAAAAACCGACATGATTGGATCGGTTGATGAATTTGTAAATTTAAAACTGACATAAACCAAACCGAACCGACATATGTATATACGTATAATGCTTTATTAAATATACCATATGTCGTCATATACTCTTGCTACCAACAACCTTTGCAATACTATAGGATTACTCAAAATCAATTACAAATTTTATTTAGGCCTAATAATTTGACAACAATTATTAATTTTTATAGTTAAAACTAGGTTCTAATAGAAAGAAAAAAAAAAAGAAAGCCCAACATGCATATGGGTCAAAGGCCAAACCGACCATCCAATCCAATCCAAACCGACTTTAATTGGATTGGATTCCAATCTCAGTTTGGTTTGGATTGGATTGGAAATCCTCAAAACTGACCAAGGTTGGATCGGTTTGGGTTTTTGCCACGTTGGTTTCGAACCAGTGCACACTCCTAGTTTTGTCCAACACCCTAGACCTTGAAAAAACCTTACCGAACCTAAATTGAACCCTAACCTGCAGCTAAGGGTGGCAATGGGTCGGTTTCGGGTCAAGTTGAGACATAGGTACAAGGGCAAAACACCCAACCCGAACCCGATTCATTTAATAAACGGGTCATAAACTTAAATCCAAACCCGACTTGCCTAATAAATGGGTTGACCTGACCCTGTCTATTTAGCCCGTTTAATAGACGGGTCGGGTTGGGTTGGGTCTACTGAACCCATGTAAACTAGTCGGGTTGGGTCAAGTTAGGTCGGATTGGGGCGGAGTTGGGTTAGGTTGGGTTGCGTAACTTGCGTTGGCTCGGGTCGGGTTGACACGATGCATTTGGTAAATGGGTCAAGTCGGGTCAATTGGGTTATAAGTACAAACCCAAGTCCGACCTATTAAATAAACGGGTCAATCTGTTTAGACCCGTTTAGGCCAAACCCAAACCCAAACCCGCTAACTTCGGGTTGGGTTGGCGGCCGTGTCAAGGATTGTCAGCCCTCTTTGTAGCTGCTCATCTACGCTGCTCGGTGACGGCAAGCAACTGCGACTCGAGGTCATGGTGCCGCCATCGCCATCGGATTCTTTCTCTGCTGGCATTTTGGGGATTCGGGTAAAAATGCTAATTCTTTATACCGAACGGATACTGAACGGCCTCGTTGCGGCTCGAACCGCTATAAGTGCTTCGATCACATGCATGTTGCTTTTTTTATTGGCCGATCAACTGCATGTAGAATTTATCTTCTTGTGACTTAAGAAATTCAGAATCGAATATCTTGTGGTTGGACTCTATTATGAGTTCAGATCTCCTCCAGTCGGTCGGCCCTGGTCGGTGGGCTCTCACCCAACACTACATACGGCTGCGATGTGCGTTGGGCCAACCGACTGGGTCTGGAGGAGATCCGAACTCCTCTATTATCTGCTTATTTAGTTAGACACTGGGTATGAAAACTCGGTATCTGCAATCATATCAGCCAATACAAAACCGAGCCATATCGACTCGATCGATCGATATGGTCCCAATACCAAATCCGTAATGAGTATTTAGAAGAAAAAAACCAATTATGTACTTGGCAGTTGGGTCTATGGCAAGGAATAATAACCTATCAAAGAATTAAAGTAAAGTTAAACATGAAGTCTTTACTTTATACATAATTAATTTTTCTCTTTTTTTTCACTAACTACCCTCTTCTATCTCAAAGATGCTGATATTATTCCCTCAATTAAGTAAGCAAAGAAGCAACGCCCGCTTCCATCAGACACCAATGTGGCAAAAGATGGAAAGAACAAATGATACACACAACTCAATCCCGTTCCGAGCCGAACCGAACCTAGCTGAGCTGAACCGAACCAAGCTGAGCCGAGCGGAACCAAACCGGAACCGAGTTATCCCTTCTTTGCTTACTTAATTGGGACATCCCTATCAGCATATATCAAGTAAAGCCCAAACACCCCCTTAGTCCTTGCATGTATGAAGAATATAGGTTGATGCACGTACATGCATGCATGAGAGCAAATGGTCGAGACAATGTTTTTGTCACTCAAATTATGTAAAGCAAATACCCATGAAGCCAAGATCTCGAGACCGACCACCCTCAACTAAAAGTGATCGCAGTCACATGGGATGAGACACCTACTCGAGTTTCTTTTACCAAAATTCTGGCCCGAATGCTGGTGGGCATGTTTAATGACACTCGATCGGTAAGGCTGCCCCTAACTGTTTGAAGTATGTTGGAATCAAAAGGAGTCTCCTGACGGTCGGAAGGGCTTGTCTAGCGATCTTCAGCAGGAGGTTTTTTTTTTTTTTGTTACATTCCATAGGGGAGGTCACAAACGGATCTTCAGGAGGCGCCACATGTCGGCACTGCATAGGAAAACCACCAGTAGGTGAGAGAAGACGACCGTCGCCCGACGGAAAACAGATAAAAGTGACACTATGGGCACACCTACAGAGACCACCACTACTAGACGGTGGAACATAGATCACAACAAAGAGGGCGTCTCCACCGGCACTACGTACATCACGGCCACATGGGCTAAAATAACAACAAAAAGAAACAAACCAAAATTGGCGATCCGTCGCCATCTCCAGCAGATTGGCTCCTTCAGATAGGAGTCTCGCAACCAACGCCGCTCTGCGATCGACTACCAGAAGACCGCCGGCTGAGCCGAGGAGGCGCCCTTGAAAGCCACCAACGGAGAATATCACGCCGGGGTCAGAATCCGACCATCCCGTAACCGTCGATGGAAAAACGGACCCCAGCGCCGAGCGCGGGATATCAGCCAACCAGGGGGGGAATCGATCTAGCTCCTACAAGGAGCTGAGGCCAGGTAAGGCAGCAGACTTTATATATCAAATTGTTGATGAGAGCACGATGGCCATGCACGAGCTTGAGCGTCGGTCCAGGCTGGCCGGGATCTCAAGGTCAGTGCTGTTATGGGTTTGGACGAAAGAGCCGAGCAGTCGCGTGCCCAACTAAGAGTACGTACATTCAGAAACTTTTGTGTGCTAGCTGTGTTTTCTTTTGGGGGCTGCTCTGTATTTTGTATGGGAACTTTTTGTGTGTCCAGGAAGCTCGATCGGGTTTATTCTGGTTTGTGAGCACCGTTAGATGAATCATGGCCATTGAGAACGCTAGCTAGCTATACCAAATGCGTACACCCCGCGCGCGCTACACTACTTGTCTGCCATTGCAGCGAAACTTGATCAATTGGATGATGGATTTTATATAATAATAAAAAGTTGAGATAAGCTAGCATTGCAAATAATACGAAATTTTTTTAATAATATGCTCTAGGTGAAATGATGGAGGTTTAATAATATGCAGAATTTTTTCACAACATGGTAGGGTTTGGTTGTTTGAGGAAGATCCGGGGGTCAGATGTGGACGAAGTTTAATTGGTGCATAGGTAGGTCTATGAGTTAGCTAAAGAAGGGTTAAAGTTTGAAGGCGAAAGGGCAATTGATTGTGGAAATATCTAGGGGTTTTCAGATCTAGACTGCACAATCCATATTTGGAATTGAAAGCAATTGGATTTCTATTCGGTTAGGAACATTGAGACTTTTCACTAAAAGGGATGTGTATGATCAGGCTTTTGTGGAATCCAAAAATAGGGGATGGAGTGAAGGTTTTAATGCATGGAGATAGAAAACGTTGCCAAAGGAACCAAGGAAGATGATTACCAGTGTACGACCTCTCGTCGTCGATCTCTCATCAGTATCCCTAGGCCTCTCGTCGTTGGGGAAGTCAACCCATGACAGTCAATATTTGCATGAAGCATTTTTTTAATCTTTTTCTTCCCAATAGCATTGTTCACAATAGAGGTTTTGAGGTACTTCTATAGATTCCTAAGCAATACAATAGCTACTAGATAGGACTTAGATTCCTAATACCCTTGGGACTTGGACTCCTAACATACTCTTACAACATGAGTTTTGACCTGTGCAGAAATTAAACTAAAACTAACTCCGAAAATAAAAGATAAAACACCAAATAAAAGACTACAAACAAATAAGCCATCAAATATGAGTTGAGTCTAGCCTCAGAATCCATGCATGGCATGGTATGTTCCCTATCAAAATAAATAGGGAGCCTCTCGTTGTTAATATTTTAGAAAATACGTAATACATTAGAGTTAACACCTAACGTTTTCCAAGATTTTATATAGAGGCTAATTTTGTTGGAGCAAGATTTGTAAAACAATTAAAATAGAGAAGAAATCAGGAAAAGGGAGATTTGTAGTAAGAGAAAAACATAGAGAGATAAGTAGATAGAGAAGTTTAGAGATAGAAAAAGAGAGATGAGATAGATAGAAGAATCATAAGAGAGAGAGAGAGAGAGAGAGAGAGAGAGAGAGAGAGAGAGAGAGAGAGAGAGAGAGAGCTGACATACGGTCAGGGGCATGTACACCGAAAAGGGGGAGTTAGATAGAGAGAATTAGGGAGAGAAATGATTCATCTAAGCCCATACAAAACCCATCCAAGGATTGAAAACGAGTCCCTACCCAACTATTATTAGCTAGTGATCGAGTTGGTTTTGCCCAGGAAATATGAATTGGGTTTGAAAGGTCGAGGCCCAAAATGCCCAACTCCGATTCCCAACAAGCCATCAACATACTAACTTTAAAAAACCATAATTTATTAATTTTAATTCTGAAAATTATGAAAAAATATCTGTTGGAAAACTTGCCACGGGATGCATGCAAAGACACTAAATTTGGTACATTTTGAAAACTGATAAAACAACAAACTGCGTGGGAAAAGACCAAAATGCCTTTAAACGGAAAGTGCAGTAAGCAACAAACCAAAGCTCGTCATAACGAGTTCGAGTAGCCCGTGTGTAGAGTGCAGAAAAACTCGAAGAACTATCTCGCATAAGATGACGATGCCTGTCAATTAAAATTTTCAAAAGCAAAGCTTTCGATAAAACCCATAAAAATAAATATATGGTGAAAATGGTAATTTATTAATTATTCATTAAAACCCTAATAAATTTTGGGTTGTTAATTACATAGCAGAGAGCCAGTTGTACGTGTTTACTATTGGACGATCTGTTCATCTTGACGTTCAAGACCTATGTCATTGCCCCAGATGACAAGTAACACTAAACAGCCTTAATTGATGCACGGTCACCTTGGACCTAGCTCCCAGCACCCCGTCAACGTGCCCTAGAAGCAATGGAGGGTGGTAGCTCCGCTGGCCCAGATGGACTCATTCGTTGCCGGTCGGTTCAATCAAGCCCTCAACCAGGAACGAACTCATCTAACCTGGTACAACCGGCGGTTCACGTTACACAACCGACCCCGGAGGCGGAGGGCTCGGGAGGTACGTTCATGAACCTTGATTCGCCTGAATCTCCTATACTTGATAACTCCCAATCTGGGGTAAGGGATCGAGAATCGGGAATCCGGCCGTTAATCCTTTAAATGCAGATCGATACATCCTCGGATGAGCCGGAACTCAATTTGATTTAGCTGACAGGGCAGAAAATGTTCTTTTCCTTGTTACTTCTATTTATGGGTCAAATCAGAACTCCCTACGGACCCGGATGTGGCATGAACTATCGAGCGTCAGAACTCGATCCCAGGGGAAGTTGGTGCTTGGCGGAGATTTCAATCTGACCAGATTCTCTTATGAGAGGGCAAGACCCACCTCTATGAGGGCTTTGGAATTGTTTGGATCCTTTGTTCAGGAGCACGGATTAGTGGACCTACCTTTACGATCGAGGCAGAAATTTCACATGATCCAACCACATGAGTTTTGCCAGACTCGACAGATTTCTTATCACTGAGGAATGGGATAGAGATTTTCCTCGCACTACCCAAAGCATGCTCCCAGCTATCCTTTCAGACGAATCAGACCACACCCCTATCTTTCTTGACTCCGGCACGGACACTACCATCAAGAGCCTTTTCCGTTTTGAAAGAATGTGGATGATGCAGGACGATTTTGATAACTTACATATTGCAGGTGTGGTGGAATGAGGCCCCCTCAAATCGATCAGAACGCAACACTTAATATCACGACTAAATTCCGACTCCTGAGAAAGAAGATCAAGAGATGGGCAACTTCTTCTTTCGATAACATAATGAGGGTGAAGAAAGACCTACTTACAGTTATCAATGATTTGGAAGTCAAGGAAGAATCCTCTCAGCTCAATGATTCTAAACTCAACACTTTGAAAGACTCCAAGGAGAAGCTCAGAGATACTCTCCTTAAAGAGGAGGTGATGTGGAAGCAACGTTCGAGAGAAAACTGGATTCAATCGAGCGATGCAAACATGTCATATTTCCATAGCAATGCAAATGGTAGTCAAAGGAAGAATCTGATCTCTGCGCTGTCCATCAATAACGACGTCTTTTCTTCCCAAAACATGATTGTCCAAGCATTGAACGAGTACTTCCGAGATTTTTTTCTCCAGCAACCCAGCTGCCACTCTGGACATGGATTGGGAGAACCTCAACTTCCGACGCCCCATCAATATCTCCCTCTTCAACTCACCTTTCAATGAAGTGGAAATTCGCTCTGCGGACTTTAGTATGGCGGCTGATGGTTCTCCTGGACCGGATGGATTTCCCAATTTTTTCTTTCAGCATTATTGGGATGTAGTAGATACAGATATTTGCAGATTCCTTAGAGGCTTCTTTGAGCAAAGGGTCTCCATGCACAACCTGAAGTTCTCTTGGCTCATCCTGCTCCTAAAGAGGGAAGGAGCCACATCGATCACCGACTTATGACTGATAAGTCTTTCTAATTGCATCTATAAGACCGTAACCAAGATCATTGCTAATCGGTTGAGCACTGTCATAGATGAACTTGTTAGCCCCACTCAAACAACCTTCATCCGAGGGAGGAATATTCTTGATAGCATAGCCCCCACGCAAGAAGTCATATCCCATCTAGTAAAGAATGGCAAAGAAGGAGTCATGATGAAGCTTGATTTGGAAAAAGCTTTCAACAGGATAGAGTGGAAGTTCCTTATGAAGATTCTTAAAGCTAAAGGCCTTCCAGTTAATTGGATTAGCTGGATCTGGGGCTGTCTCTCCTCCTCCAAAACCTCATGACTTATCAATAACCATAAGGCCAACCACTTCAAGATGAAGCGAGGAGTGAAGCAAGGTTGCCCACTCTCCCCTTTTTTGTTCTTTCTAGTGGTTGATATGCTCGATGCAGTCATCAATAAAGCAGTGTCTAAGAACCTGATCAAGGCCATCAGGGATGAGAGCTGGCCAATCTCCAACCTCCATTTCGTTGATGACACCATTTTGTTCTATAAAGCAGACATCTCCCAACTCATAGTGTTGAAGACTATTATGTACTTGTTCGAGTTTTGCTCCGGATTAACGATAAACTTTAACAAGAGCTCCCTCTTCAACATTGGGTTTGATAGCGAAAGGGGTCAGAGGATGGCGAAACTCATGAACTGTAAGTATGACTTCCTACTGATGAAGTATTTAGGTATCCCAATAAATGATCGGACACCCAAGAAAGTGGTATGGACTCCATTGATTGAAAGAATCAACAAGCTAGTGACTGGCCGGGTGGAAAGGGCGCTACCTTTATTTAGGAGGGAGATTGACTCTTCTAAACTCGATTCTTACTTCCATTCCCACCTATTTGATGGCCTACTACTACGTTCCATCATGGGTTATTAAGAAGATAGATAAGATCAGAAGACGTTTTCGTTGGCAAGAAGCGGATGAGAATTCGGGCTCCTACCACCTTATGCGATGGGATGAGATCTGTAAACTGAAATCCAAAGGTGGGATGGGAGTGACAAATTTGAGAGACTTCAACATGGCACTCCTAGGTAAATGGTGGTGACATATGTAGTAGAATAACAGTGACAAATGGCGCGAGATCACTAAGCGGAGATATTTCAAAAAAATCTCCCCTGTGCAAATTAGGTGCAGGGTCACTGGGAGGCTATCTCATTTCTGGAGAGGTATTATTAAAGTAGCAGAAGCCTTTAAGTCTGGGAGCAAAGTCATCTTTGGAAATGGCAGGCACATCAACTTTTGGGAAGACTCTTGGATTGGAGACTCAAAACTCTGTACTCTTTTTCTCGGACTTTATGACTGTGCTTGGAACAAAGCAACGTCAATCAGGTCCCAAGCCTCTCTCTGTGGTACGAACACGATGTGGAAACCAACTTTCTCTTCCCCATTTCAAGGGAACTTACAACATGAGCTGGATTACCTTCTTCAAATCTTATCCCACTTCTCTCTATCGAACACAGTAGACCATATTGTTTAGCAAGCAACCACGTCAGGTAAGTTCACAATGAATTCTTTTTAAAAACTTATCAATGGTGATTCTAGGGATTGTTCTGCTTCTAAATACCTCTGGACCCGGACTCCAACCAAGACGAGGATTTTCATGTGTCTGGCCATTAAGGATAAGATTCTCATGAAGACGAACCTAAAGAGGAGAAATCATCCAGCTTTTCAAGAAGTCGCTTGCCCTCTCTGCAATGAGGCTGATGAAGACGCAAACCACCTCTTGCTTCAGTGCAACATTTTTAGGGACATTTGAGGCTATTTCAAGAGGAAGATGGAAATCGCCTATCACACATCCAGCTTGAAGTCGTTATGGTCCTCGTGGAGGATCAGGAGAATCCCAAAAGAGTCGAGGAAGTTTTGGGACATTCTCTACATTGCTATTTGTTGGAATATTTGGCTAGAAAGAAACAATAGAGTTTTCAAGAAGAAGTTCAGCCCTGTCTCGGAGATTGTATGACGCACGGTGGAGACCATCAAACTTTGGATGACGACAATCTCAGGCCAACTCCGGGAAGCATTGGATAACTTTTTGTAGTGTCCCTTGAGTGGTGTTTTGCCTTTTTCTTTTGTTTTTGTTTTTCCTGTAAACTATCTTATTAATCAATGAACAGGTGGGTCCAGGCCAAACCCCCTCTCCGATAAGAAGGATTTCGCAAAAAAAAAAAAAAAAAAATTGTTTAGGGGGGGACTTGGTGAACGGTCCCCGACAAGATACCGGTTTAGCCTATAGGACAAAAAACCCTGTGGATGAAACTATTCCTCACAGCATTCATGCCACTCCTTCTGAAAACTTAACCGAACCCTAGATCTAGTAATCCTAAACCTAACCCAAAAACCTAAGATCTATAGGCCATGGGATGAACCCTAGATCTAGAAATCCTAAACCAAACCCTAAACCGAACGCTACAACCTAAGATCTATGGCCACTCATCTCCGTTGGGGCGGCGGCGAGCAGCTTCGACTCGGAGGCCGCTACTCGTGCCCGCCTTCGACACGGCTGCTCGCGCCCACCTCCCCCACTCTGCTCTAGAGAAATGGAAGAAATAGATCGGGTCGATGAGGGTATTTCTGGGGTTCCTGTTTGTGGTTTGCCGGTGGCCTTGGGGGATCCGTCGATCCACTCTGCTTCATCCTGGACATTGATTGTGATTAGTCGAGAAGATCCTCGCTTCTCTTTCCCTGCACTGCACGCGTTCTTGACAATCGGCATACTATAGGTATGCTTTCTTCTCCTTTAATTATGGATGAATGCATGGGAGATGTTGGTTGTTGTAATTATATATGTTTCCTTTGCAAAACCTTACCTTAATTATAAGCACAAGGACTCTATCAATATCTATGTCACTCACCATGATTGCACTTGGGAAATAAAAACTCAATTGGCTTCTCCTTGTAGTCTTTTGCACAAGAGTAGTAGTGTCCTTCATACATCATCATCAAGATATCAAACACTTAAAAGGAAGGAATTTGAAAGAAAGTTAAGACAATGAACAAGGCCCTCTTGATCGATCGAGTGGTTCTTAACAAATGGGGAGCGGAGCACCATTCCAATCCCTCAAGCATTCAAGCAGGGGATCAATCACGTTCCACTCGCAGATTGCGGCGAACACCAGGTCGAACTCCTCGCCCGGTGACCGGACCTTCTCGCCCGTCAGAAACCCGGCACCCACCTCCTCCCTCACAAACCTATACAGCGGATAAGACCTGCACTCCCTGATCCGGTTCGGCACCGCCGTCGGGCTCCTGCTCTCGACCGCCGCTCTCGCCCTCTCCACCTCCTTCGGCAGGAGGGCCTTCAGCTCCTCTTCGAAGGCGGCGATCTTCTGGAAGATGGACGTGCTCGCGTCCCTCTCCTTCTCGCCGTTGCTCAGCGCGTGCTCCACCAGCACCTGCCGCACCCTCTGCATCAGAGGGTAGGTGGCGCTGCAGGGGTCGTCTATGTAGGCGAACGTGTGCTCCTGCTCGATCACCTTCATCAGATCCTTCTCGCAGAACCTCGACGGGTGGAGCTCCCCGTTGGCGCCCACGGTGAGGACCCGCTTCGCCACCTGGCTCACCGTGTTCTTCACGGCGGCCTTCAGGTTCTCCTCCAAGTGCCGCAGGTCAACGGCTTGGCAGAGCGCGACCAAGTAGGTGGAGGACATCAGCTTCAGGATCTCCACCGCCTCCGCCGTCTTCCTCGACGAGATCAGTCCCAACGAGTTCACGTCTTGGTTGTGCTGCTCCGCGCTCTGGACGTGGGTGGTCACCGGATTCGCGAGGAACTGGAGCTCAGAGCAGTAGGCCGCCATCGCTATCTCCGCCCCTTTGAATCCATAATCCAGGCTCGGGTTCCGGCCGCCGGAGAGATTCGAGGGGAGGCCGTTGTTGTAGAAGTCGTTGACCAGCTCCGAGAACTGCGCGAACATGAGCTTCCCGATGGCGGCGATGGCCAGCCGGGTGTTGTCCATCGAGACCCCGATTGGGGTCCCTTGGAAGTTGCCGCCGTGGAGGGCCTTGTCCCTCGAGACGTCGATCAAAGGGTTGTCGTTGACGGAGTTGATCTCCCGCTCGATGGACTTGGTCGACGACCGGATGACTTCGATCTGGGGGCCGAGCCACTGGGGGGAGGTGCGGAGGGCGTACCGGTCTTGCTTCGGCTTCTGGAGGGGGTCGAGCTCGTGGAGCTTCGCCGCCGCCTTCATGTAAGAGCTGCCGTCAAGGATGTGCTCCATGATCGCCGCCGCCTCGATCTGGCCCGGGTGGTGCTTCAGCTTGTGGGTGAGGTGGTCCGTGAACTCGGGCTTGCCTTGCATCACCTCGCAGAAGACCGCCGAGAGGACTTCGGACAGGACGGCGAGGACATTGGCTTCGAAGAGGACCGTGGAGGCTAGGCCGGAGCCAACGGCGGTGCCGTTCACCATCGCGAGCCCCTCCTTGGGTTGCAATTCGAAGAACCCACCGGGGATCTCGGCTAGCCGGACGGCCTCGGCGGCGTCGAGGGATGTTCCGTCGGGGCCGATGGCCTTGGCGTTGGGCCGGCCCGTGAGGACTCCGGCGATGTAGGATAGGGGAACGAGGTCGCCGGAGGAGGAGATGGTGCCGCGGAGGGGGAGGCAGGGGGTGATGCCATGGTTGAGAAGGCTGGTGATGGCTTCGAGGATCTCGAACCGGATGCCCGAGTAGCCTTGGAGGAGGGTGTTGATCCGGACCAGCATGGCCGCCCGCGTGGCGGAGGGGGGCAGCGTGTGCCCGGATTCTGTGCCGGACCCAAAGATTCCGGCGTTGAGAAATCTGAAACAAAAAGATTCAATGTCAATCATTGAACATTCCAACAGACTGAAATTTGCTTTCTAAATATTTTAAACAAAAAATAAAATTTGTTAACCAAACGAATGGTTACTCTTTTCTTACCGGATTGTTACTCTTTTTTTCTTAGAATCGGCTTGGTTTTGCATGATCAAATGCATTTTTTATTATAAAAAAAAACATATTTGTGGTCAAATGCCCAAAGATATATTTCACAACTAGTTACTATTTTAATCAAGTTCATACTATTTTACGTGCGAGATAAAATCGATTTTTTTTACAATTAAATTTATTTTTTGTTAAAAAAAATATATTGTACATGAAAAAAAAAATAATTATAATTATAATTAATGTATGAAATCATATTAAATTATTACTCTTTACCGATTATTACTTTTTGCTCTCAGATTGTTACTCTTTATATATAAGGATAAAATCGACATTTAAATAATTCACAGTGCGGTAGAAGTGTCTCATGCTAACAAAGGTTAACCACAAGAACTTAATGTTAACTGCGGATTTTATCCATCCTTAGCAATAAATAAAAAACTTTTTAAAGGTCTAACACTTTCTTTTTTAATTACTATATTTAACTTTTTGGTCTAGGAAGTCGAAAAAAAAATCCCTTTGTTTTATTCAGTGATGAGATTCCTGCGATCATTTTTCCCAACAAAATGGATCATGTTATAATTTTACTTTTATTTACTTATTTCGCATGTGACTATGTTTTAGCTTAGTTCCCTAGAAAATGCTTATATTTTCACTATGTATAATGCATTTTGACTTTTATTTTTTATAGATTTTCTTTTTAAATATCATATGTCAGTCATGTTCTATGTGTACATATAATGACATCATGGGTTGTCTGATTCGTCTCGAGTAATGATTGGAGTAGAGGTGTAAAGTTACAATGCTATTTTGAATCTCTAGTTTATAACTTGCTAGTATTGATCCCGTGTAATGCACGAACGGTTGCGATGTCGCTCGAACATATTACACATCCAGCACTGAATCCAGCTCCCATTTAGAGAGAGAGAGAGAGAGAGAGAGAGAGAGAGAGAGAGAGAGAGAGAGAGAGAGAGAGAGAGAGAGAGAGAGAGAGAGAGGGAGGGAGGTTTAATTAAAGGGGAATTAGAAAAAAAACCTTTTTAGGGGATATTTTTAACCTCCAGTCCCGACAATGTGTTTGTTTGAGTTCAACCTCTTCCAAAAAGACACTTTTACATTAAACCCTTGTTAGCATTTTCATCCCTTATTAAATGACAAAAAGGCCCTACCATGGGCCCTTGGATAGCAAAGAATAGTGTTTGCAGTTATTGCTATAATGATTTCACTATAGAATCTACAATGATTTCACTATAGCAGAATATCAATTCGGTTGCTACAATGATTTCAATGTAGCAACTAGTAGTGTTTGTACAGTGATCACTACAATGATTTCACTGTAGCAGAATATCAATTCGGTTGTTATAGTGATTTATCTGTAGCGGCTATAGTGAAATCACTATATCAACCGAATTGATACTCTAGATTTGTTAATCTGCTATAGTGATTTCTCGAGTATCAATTCGGTTGCTACGATGAAATCACCGTAACAGCTACATTGATTTAACTGTACAACCGAATTGATACTCTGCTAAACTAAATTGATACTCCAGGATTGTTAATCATTGTAGCAACTATAGTGATTTCTAGAGTAAATTTTTGAGCAGTAGAGTATTAATTTGGTTCTACAATGAAATCATTGTAGTTGCTACATTGAAATCACTGTAGCAAACGAATTTATATTATGCTACAGTGGAATTACTATATATGCACTATTACTGAATTGTTAATTTACCTTACTGAGTTGATGCTTGAGGTGTAAACTGGATATTTTTTTTAAAAAAAAGTTATGCAGGAGCTCAAGGCTAAACGAACTTAAGCCAAGGGTATATCGTAATACAAGGGCAGTTAGAAGGGTCTTTCGCTAACAACACCTTAATTAGGGATGTGAGAGAGAGAGAGAGAGGGAGAGAGAGAGAGAGAGAGAGAGAGAGAGAGAGAGAGAGAGAGAGAGAGAGAGAGAGAGAGAGAGAGAGAGAGAGAGAGAGAGGCTGCCACATGGGCACCAAAAGCATCCATTTTATCGGAAAATTTTTTATCACATCCTGCGTGCGCTACAACTGTTGCACATAACCTATCAACACGCTCTATGTGATAGGGGCCACTGCCCCCACGTGCTGGGGCCTGCTACCCCATGTCTCTTGAATCACAATGGATCCCGCGGTTGTAGTGTACGCAGGATGTGCTGAAATTTTTTCCCATTTTATCGGAGTAGTATCGAAAGATGCTTCATGGCTGAATCCAAACATAGCCACTAAACCAGCTAGGTTGGGCTTGTTTATAGATCACAATCACAGAAAGAAAAACACAGTTGGTGCCAAGAACATGATTAGCATTGTAAGGTCGTAATTGAACGTAGTGCGAACTTCCCTTGTACTTCAGGGCCCCTTAATAGCAACAAGGAATGTTTCAAACTATTCATGGCTATTAAGAATGTGCAACCATCGTCATAAGTATGACAAAGTAGTTGCCCATCGTCCCATGAATATACTTATCAAATATTCGGATGATGACATGAGAATATAGGGGAAATTTATTCACACCTCAAAACTACTTGACATACCTCGCTATCTCATGCTTTCCTATATTTGAATATAGGGAAATATACCCCGCCTCCACCCATACCCCATCAGATTCCCCGGCCTCCTTCCTCAATGCTTTATATGTTGCCACCACCCTCCCTCTTTTGCCTCCTTCCCAATAATCTCCTTTCTGTATTCGCCTTCAATCCCACCCCACCCACCTCTGCTGGTTCTGGTAAGGAGCAGGGGGGGGGGGGGGGGTTGCCAATGAGAAGGAGGATGAGGAAGAGGGAAGGAGAGATAGCAACATCTCCGATTGAGGTATGGGGTGGGCAAATTTGTCTTAAACAAAAAAAGGGATGTGAACCATTGGAGCAATGGGAAAGGAGGGTATGGTCATCAATTTTGGGAGGGGTGAATAAAATTTTCCAGACTATATCTGTCATGGTTGTTTGGAGGTCAGTATAGCTGGTGAAATTTGCATGTTTTACTTAAATCTTCAATTAATCCAAGGATTAGGAGCTAATGATTAACTAACTTTTTTTTAATAATTTTTATAATAGGCTTCTTTTGGGGGGTTTGGTTTGAAATTTTAGCACACTAAAAGTAGGTGGGGGTAGGTTTGTTTATGATTCGGTCGGTTTTGAGGGTCTATTTAACACCGAATTGATCATCTCAGTTTTGAGTTTGATAGAATCGAAACCGAACCGACTTTGATAGATTTACTATTGAACTTACCAATCCAAAGTCGGTTCAGTTCGATCAATTTGTTCGGTTTTGTTTTAAAGATGCGATCATGATCTAATCACCTTGAATGAGATTATTTTTTCATCCATGATCTTCCAAATTGTATTCATCATTCAAAGCTATTTCAAAATTATACCCATAACAAGTAGAATTAGCTATGATATTAATTGTATACCTTAAAATTCTCCACCAAATCATATTTTTGTTAATTGTTTGTTGATCATCAAATTGGTCAATAATAGGAAATGTTTTTCATAGTAAACCTCTTAGATACGGTTCGGTGTGAAACAACTTTTTTTAACAAAACCAATACCGAGCTCTAATTTTTTTTACATTCCAAAATCGATTTTTCGGCTTGATTCAATTCGGTTTTTCGGTCCGATCTATTTTTTAAACAGCCCTAAGTGAGGGTTGGTAAGATACAAAGGATGTATGTTGATTTTTTTTTTTTTGAGGAATGATGTATGTTGATTTTCATTTTATTTTATTATATTAATTATTTCCTGCAATCTTGAATCTGATTTCTTTGGCAGTGGGCATGCCACACACGTGACCTGACTGACCCCTATGTATAAGTTATACAAATCACATGCCACCAGCATTCATTACATCAGTTTTTTGAGCTGGCAACTACCATCCAACTGGTCTGTACGACTGTACCTACCTACAAGTGGGTCGGGCAGAGCCTACATCCACATCGGACCCGACCCTCACCCAGCACATTCCACGATGGCTTACTACTCTAGCAAACAAAACTAGTATAACCGACCCGACCCAAATTTGTTCAACACGTATTGCGGTCATGTTTGGATCTAGAGGCGGGTTGGTGGGTGATTCCACTTCCCACCAACCCAATCCAACTACAACTAACTCGATATTTATTAAATATTTTTTTCGTAAGGCACCACCATAATGACAGTATAAAATTACAAATATGCCAAAGTATTTTGTACAACATTAAGCAAGAAAAGATGATTACTTAACGTGTAAGCCACCTACCAATCTCACAAGTTTGATTCTAACAAGGGTAGGTGAAGGGTAGTTCCATGGTAGGGTAATTTTATTCGTACCCAAAAACTATTTCGCATACCCCACTTTCTATGGTTCTCATGTAAGCATCCTTGCCGCCACCTCTCCGTCTAGGTTCACCCCCTTCCTTCTCGTCTGGCGCATGAACCGTAGGCAATGACAGTGGGCTACGGATTGCACAAGGGTGGGGAGGGAGGTTGTTGGAGTGGAACAAAATTCCACTCTCTTATTTGGCTGATGTGGTAAAAAAGGCTCCCTTAGTTGGGCGAATGCTAAGGGAGGCCGTTGGAGATGCTCTAGGTTCTAGTGGATGGTTGTGTGCTAGTAGCTTTTTCGATAGTTACAAAACTAAAAAAATACTATTGCAACATCGGGAATATAGGTCCATGCATTCTGATGTGGCATCCAAACACAACCGTACGTTCAACAGACACACCCAACAGGTAAATAAAACTCCCTCCCAACTGGCAGACAGGATATAACAAAACTTATATATATATATATATATATATATATGCTATAATGCGGCATACGGTAAGTGCGGTACCGCACCGTAGTCGTCTGATGCACCGCTGCGTGTATCGCATGCACACAACGCGTGCATCAGACGGCTGCGGTGCAATGCCGCACGTACCGCATGCCGCATTATAGTATGCCCCTATATATATATATATATATATATATATATATATATATATATATTGATCCAAAAGATCGACCAACCTCTTGAATGAAAGAGAGCACAGTGGGTATATTAAGAGAGACCACCCTGCTCTCCTTAACGATGTAGGACTAATTGTTCAACATCAATCCACATGTAGAGCGTGTTTCAACGGAGGCCTATCTGCACGCGGAGAGAGGCGTCAGTGAGTATGACGGGGCCACTCAAGAGATACTTCCGAAACGGGTCCATATCTGATATAATGTGACAACACCCGAATGCTCCAAAAGACTGACCTCTTGAAGGGAGGAGAGCACAACGGGTATAATGCTTAACGATCGCCTTTGGCGTGCGACCAAATGCAATCGACGATCTTTAGGGTATGGTGATCATCCTCACAAAAAATCAGTAAATTCTAAAATTTCTAGGACTAGTAAATATTCAAAGCTTTATCGACTGTCCATTGTAACTGTTAATTTTGCTTAGCACATTTGATAATCCTAAAAGTTTTAGAATTTGCTGATTTATTTATGAGGATGATCAACTTATCCTCGATAACACATCTATCAAAAATCACCAAATTCTAAATCTCCTAGAATGATTAACAAGAGGAGAGAATTAGTAACGAAGCTACACCTCAGGTGGAGGGTCCCTGCTCTCATATATATAAATATATTTTTTGCTAGACAACTACTATTTCGTAAAATACTCAAATATTGATGATTAAATCTTTAATTCATCAAAATTTATCTTTCATGAGAGTTTTATTTTTTTCTTTTAAAAAATAATTTTAAAATAGGTTTTACCTACAGAAAAAGGTAAAAAAAAAAATTAAAATAAAACAGAGTTGTTAGACAGAGAGAGAGAGAGAGAGAGAGAGAAAAGGGTAAGGTTACCTAATAAGCTCCTTCTGAAGGGCTCCCCCTTGCTTTGTCCTGCGGTGAGAGGTGGCACCAAACCCGGTGGTCACCCCATAGCTGTCCGTCCCCTTGTTCATGCTGTCCATCACCCACTCGCTGCTCGCCTGCACCCCGGCCCTCGCCGACTCCGACAGCTCCACCCTCACCGACCGATCCCCGCCGGCGGCCACCGCCGCCACCTGAGATATCTTCAGGTCGGCGCCCTCCAGCCGCACCAACGGCCGCCGGAACTCCTCCACCATCCGCTTCACCTCGTCGAGGTGGCTCCCTGTCAGTGCCTCAGCGGCGGCCGACCAGTTGAGGGGGTCTCCGTGGAGGCAGAGGCTGCCGTTGGTCGATCCGTTGGCGCAGCCGTTCTCGAGGACCATGTGTGCTGCCTCCATGTTCTTTCCTTCTTTCTTTCAGAGAGAGAGAAATGTAGAGAGAGAGAGAGAGAGAGAGAGAGAGAGAGAGATGTGGTAATTGGAAAACTTGTTAGTATATCGCAGAGGGATTTTCCTCTGGGGTGTTTGGAGGATTTTGGGGTGCTTTAAATAGAGGGGGGCCTTCGTGTCGTAGAGAGCTGGGTAGTTGGAGGGAGGGAGAGGGGGTTTGTTGAGGATCAATCTGGGCTGTCTGATCGCATGGTGATCGGACGGTCGTGCTTTGTTTGGTAGAGATCGTTAGGTCAACACACGGGTTGGGTTGGTGGGAAGAAGGTAAGCATGCCGTCATCACCTTTTCTTTCATTTTTTTTTTTTGAGGTTTTTTCCAGAATGACCCCCATCTCTATTGTACTGCTCGAAATAGATCCTGTTGAATTACTTTTGATCAATTTTTTTTTTTGTTTCGGGCTAAAGTACCCCCGAGGCTTATAAAGGGCTTCCACTACCAAAAAAAATTATTTTTACTAATGTATAAATTCTGTCGGTAAAGATTTATTACGACGGACCGAGTTTTTGTTGTTGGCCGTCGGAAAAGGTGACGTTGGAAAAGAAAACAACGACGGTTTAATATTTCCTTCGGTAATAAATACTAATACCAACAGATAATTATGATCCGTCGGTGCTATATGATTATTTAAAAAAAATTATTATACCTTATTCTCGATGGATTATAATTAGTCCGTTGACAAATATATATATAAATCCTGACAGGTAAAATTATACCGTTGGTAAATATAAATATAATATCGACAGGAAGTAGTATAATGTCGGTAAAGATCTATATATTGCTGATGTATATTGTATGCCGTTGGTTAAAGTTATTTATAAGCTATTTAATAAAATTATTTTTACCAATGAAAGATATAGTATCTGTCAGTAATAAAAGTTGATTTTTTTAAAAAAATTGCTAAAATCTGGTTATTTAATTCCTGTCATTTACCACAATATATATTTACAATAATACACAAAATTACCACAATACCACAATATTACCACAGTACCGGACAATCACAGATAATTATAATACTATTATGAGATCAAGTGGATTGTGTGGCTGTCCATCGTCCGATCTCCCCTAACGAAATTAGGGTTTCCCATGGTTACTTGGGCCCTAAGTTTATTCACCCTATATATAATATACGATCCCAAAGGGTAGGGGTACGGTTTACGGCTATCTTTTCTCTCCGTTTCTTAACACGTTATCAGCACGAGCTCTACAAGCTCTGACCGATCCCATGCAGAGAGAGAGAGAGAGAGAGAGAGAGAGAGAGAGAGAGAGAGAGAGAGAGAAGAAAGAGAAACAAGAGAGAGAGAGAGAGAGAGAGAGAGAGAGAGAGAGAGAAGAAAAGAAAAAGAACGTACGGAGACACCATGAGATCAAGAGAGAGAAGAAAAGAGAACATACACACCATGATTTCAAATCCTCGCAAACTTGTGGGGACAACCCAACAAACCATCGCGCTAGGTACGCCTCTAGATCCCTCCTCCGTCGTACCACCAACCACTCGAGCCAGAAATCATACCGGCGGACAACCGACCAACATGTCTTCCCCAGCTATCTCCGGCCATCATCACAGCCCGAATCACTATCAGAACCGGCCGCTCTAGACCAAGAGACCCAGCCTCCTCCCCTGACCCCGACGGCAACCCGATCTCAACCATGACGGCCGCGACTCCAGGCGAAACCACCGGTAGCATTTTCTGCGTGTACGAACCGGTGACAGCACTTGCGAGCGTGATCAGCTGCGAGCGGCGCGGGCGAGC
The DNA here is from genome assembly GCA_947650365.1 of Chamaelirium japonicum. Classification (NCBI taxonomy): domain Eukaryota; kingdom Viridiplantae; phylum Streptophyta; class Magnoliopsida; order Liliales; family Melanthiaceae; genus Chamaelirium; species Chamaelirium japonicum. Next base: position 6,784,625 of record OX393550.1, on the reverse strand, counting down.
GACGACGGGCTACGCCACTGGTGGCAACGGCCTGCGTAAGCAGCTGCGGGCAGCGCGACTGGCGGTAGCAGCGGTGGACTCGCAACGGTGGACGACGTGGAGGGATGACGGCGTGTGACATCGTTTAGGGTTTTTCCCCGATTACATCGAGGAAGAAGATGAATAACTTTTGGGTTATTTTTGGGTTCTAAACCCGATTACAACCGGACCTGACCCAACCTGTGCATCTACATACCCATCAGCCATTTTAATGGCAGACCCGAATGTATACGTGGCACACCCAACTCTATTGTATAGTCTAGACACGACTGCTAATTATAGCAGACCCGACCCGACTTTATTAGTACAGACTTGACTGCTTATAGCAGACCAGACCCGATTGCTTCTAGCAAACCCAGACCTGACCTATCCACTTTTATATGTATTCACATGTATTTAAATGTCTGATTAAATCAGTTTTTATTATGTGATTGTGGACCTGATCTTGGACCGATTTGATTGATCAAAGGATGAATCTTAACTATTTGGATCGTTCCGGACGCATCGGTACTGTTCGATTTTATATATTTAAATTATTTAATACATGTTTAATGTGGTTCGTTTAATTTGATATTGTGATCATGTGTCTGATATAGATCCGTTTTCAATGATCCATATATGGATCTTGAATATTTGGGCCGTTTCAGACTTATCGGTACGATCCGATCTAATATAGACCATCGATTTTAGTTATGTGATCGTGGATTTGATATAAACCAGATCTAGACGATCCAAATATAGATCTTGGATATTTGGACTGTTCCGGACACATCGGTATGATCCAATTTTATAAACTCAAACTATTTTATATCTTCTCACTGTTTATGACAATACAATTGATATATATCTTGTTTAATTTAATTATTATTGTAAATTTATTTATTAGGTATATCTCTGCTTCATAATTCAAAATAGATATACTATATTTATCTTGTATTTTGTTTGATAGTATGAATTAGTCTTATTCTGATTAGTTAACAATAGTTTTAACTATTGTTAATACAAACATAATCTTATGCCTTCATTCATAGCCTTGTGTGAGCTCGGCGCTAGTCAGCCAAGACAGTACAATATGGCCATGGATATCTTGTAACTAGATTTTTCACTGTGTAGATCGAGGACCAGCAGTCCCCAAAACAGATAGAATCTTAGAATCTAGTAGTTTTAATCAGTCTATTGATTATACAATGCTTAAAATTTCATATATATCCTAATTAGAATTCGAGACCCTTAAAATCAGTAGCAAGAATTATCTAGCATGGCGTCTAATTACCACTATTCACTTACAATCAAAGAAACTAGGGAGTGCAATCGAGATCCTGCAACAAGACAAATGATTAACAAGACACTGTCTGTTTTCCATGCTACAAACGTGATCTTGCAACATTAGTATTATGAGCATAAAAAAATAACAAAAAAAAATTCTGATGCAAAATCATAACTCTAAGCCCACTAGAGCTATGACACTACCTTAAGCAAATGTAAATGAAAGATATCGCAAATATTGAGGTAGGGGTCATGGTAGACGAGTCCGTTGTAACTACCCTAGAAGAGGTAGTAATCATAGAAGATGTTGCTACCCTTGAAGAGGTAACTATAATAATCAAGAAAAATATAACCACCATAGAAGAGGTGCGTATAATCCATGAAAGGGTAAAATTTTTTAAGAAAGTAAAAGTTTGACGTAACATTCTCCTCCCATAGAAAATCCACCACCTACAAACATACAACAAGAAGCTTGCTATAGGTGTGGAGGCGTAGATCATTGGTCATGCACCTATCGTACATCGAAGAAAAATATAGAACTGTACCAGAGTTCCCAAAAGACTATGAAGGCAAACACGACCAACGATTTTGATAACATAGATAATCTAGACGATACTCCTGATTGCATCTAGTTAAAAGCTCTTGAAATTCTACAAATATATCGATGATGGACTTGACAATAAATAATGAAGGTCTAAATGATATAGTCTTATATTTGGTAGTTGCTATTTTTTTTAGTCAGTTGGACATTTTATATTTTTCAATATGATGAATTTTTATTCCAGTTTTATATGCAGTATTATCTAGAAAATTAGTGATGTAGTTTACACTTATTTTAGATAATATTTATTTTAGAAAATGTTTTTTATCCTCATTATGTGTTAACCATAGTTGGACCTACACAAATGATAGAAGGCTCCGGAAAAATCAATCTTCTGTTATCAAATGGTACCCATTTATTTATCCAAAATGTTTTATACTCAAGTAATTCTAGAAGGACCTTACTGAACTTCAAAGATATTTGTATAAATGAATACCATATCAAAACACAAAACAAAATAAACTTGAAGTTTACATTAGAAAAATTCTCTATCATTTCAATAGGGATATATTACACTCATAGTGGGATAATCGAACCTTATGTAATTAGGAGTCAGAAGTTCATTGCTAATGAGAAGTCTTTGGTAAGCTAGAACCTTAAAGACCCTGTAGCCATAAACCTTTGGCATGACCGACTTGGTCATCCTGGATCCTTTATGCTTAAGAGGATCATAGACAACTCTATTGACCATCCTTTATGAATAACCTCTGAGTCACCACATTTCCTTCATAGAATACAAGGTAACACTTGTGGACCTATACACTCCTCTAGTGGACCCTTTTAGATACTATATGATATTTTTAGATACCTTGACCATATGGTCACATATTTATCTTTTATCCACTCAAAATCTAGCTTTTGTTAGATTGTTTGCCCAAGATTATCAAGCTTAGAGCTCATTCTTCAGACCATCGTATATAATCTATTAGATTAAATAATGTCACTAATTTAACCTTTCCAAGCCTTTGATGATTTTTGTTTATTAATATGAATTGATATAGAACATTACGTTTTCTATGTTCATACCCAAAATGGTTTCACGGAGTCTCTTATTTAATGCCTTCAACTGGTAGTTAGGCCACTTATAATGCAATTTAGACTTCCCATTATTGTTTGAGGGCATGCCATACTGCATGCTACAATTCTTATTCAGCTTAGAATTGCAGCGTACGATAAATTTTTTTTACTCGTTTGGTATCAGAAAATCAATCTAATATCTTGCATTTGCAAAAATTTGGCTTTATAGTATAAATGTCTATCTCACCACCAAGGAGAACTAGAATGTGTCCCTAATGAAGATTAAATATTTATATCAGTTTTGATCGAATCATCGTCTATAATTAAATACCTAAAACCATTAATCGGTGATTTGTTTTTCGTAAGATTTACGAATTATCACTTCAATGAGTCAGGATTCCCATCGTTAGAGGGAGATAAAAATACGGGTGTTTAGAAGAACGACATGAATTATTGTGTAATACTTTCACTCTGTCTTATCTAGACCCTAGGACTTTCCAATATGAATACGAAGTTAGAAAAATTATGCATCTATAGAAAATTATAAACAATTTACCTGATGCATTTAATGTTGTAGCTAGAGTGACAAAATCACATGTGCTAGCTATGAATGTGCTAGTTCAAATTAGTATCCTAGAAGGACAGAATTTGAATACTGTAGCAAATAAGTCCATTGCACGCTAGAAGCATGATGGACTTATAGGTTCCAAAGATTTAACTCCCTAAAAGAGAAAGTTAAGTGAAAAATCATGCCATAAGAAAACTTCAGAAGTAGTGCCTTTGGAAGAGGCGATGCATAATGCTCCAGTCAAGATTATACCCCAGATCCTTGAAGTGACTCAGAATCAAAGGCCTAATTTCCCTGAAACCATACATAACACTCTTGACGAGGTTATGCCCTAGATCCTTGAAGTGACTGGAGAAATGGTACCGGTACCGAACAATAATGAGATCTTAATATTCTATTTATATTCAGGAGAAATTTGGGATCGAAAGAAAGTAGTCATCAATGACGTATTTACATATACAGTAGCTACTGAATAGCAAAGGGTAATGATATAAATAACATCCATGAATATCGACAAAGAAAGGAATGACCAAGATAGAAAGATGCTATTCAAGCAGAACTGAATTTTCTTAAAAAATATAGAGTATTTGGACCTATAGTACAAACACCATCCAGAATAAACTTAATGGTTTTAGATGGGCATTCCTCTGGTAGAGGAATAAAAATAGTGAAATTCAAATATATAAAGCACGACTTGTGCACAAGATTTCTCGCAGAAATCAAAGATCGATTACGAGGAAATATATTCTCCGATAAAGGATGCAATAAGGTTAATTAGTTTAACAATATCTTAAAAACTCCACATAAAGCTAATGGACATCATGATTGCATACGGAAGAACTAGACACTGAAATCTATATAAAAGTTATTGAAAGATTTAAGTTGCTAGAAGCAAAGTCCAGAAGCACACACTTAATTAGATTAAGACATACGTTGTACGGGTTAAAACTGTCTGGAAGATTATGGTATAACCATCTGAGTGAATATATGTCTAGAGAATGTTATAAAAATGATCTCGTATGTCCTTGTGTATTTATAAATAAATCCCTGAATGTATTTTCTATAGTAGTAGCGTATGTTGATGACATCAACATAATTAGGACTCTAGAAGAGCTCGAAAAGACTGTTAACTATTTGAAATGAAAGACCTAGATAAAATTAAGTTTGATCTCGGCCTACAGATTGAGCATATGGAGAATATAATTTTGGTCCATCAATCCAATTATACAAAGAAGCTCTTGAAGTGATTTAGTATAGATAAATGTCATCCATGAAGTACACCTATGGTCATTTGATCTTTGGATATTGAAAAAGATCCATTTAGACCAAGAGAAAAAAATAAAAATATATCTGGTCTTGAGGTACCATGTTTATGTATTATTGTGATATTACTATACTTAGCACAATGCACTAGACATGACATAGCATTTTCAATAAATATACTTACTAAATATAGTATTGCAGCTACTCCTAGGCACTAAAATATTATTAAATACATATTAAGATATATTCATGAAACTATTGAATTGATATTATTTTATTGATCAAAATAACTTGATTGGATATGTAGATTCAGGTAATATTTCTAACCTACATAAGGGCCAATAATAAATATATTATGTTTTATGAATAGTAATGCAGCTATATCTTGGTGTTATATGAAATAAACTCTGGTAGCTACATTCTCAAATTATTTAGAAAATCTGACATTACACGAAACTAGTAGGAAATCAAAATGGAGTAAATTTGATCCATCGATAAACTTGCAGACCTCTTTACCAAGTTACTACCAAAGTCAATATTCCAAAGTTGGTATGCAACATTGGACTTCAAAAGCTTCATCAACCATATTGTAAAGTGATGTAATTAATATGGAGAGTTTTTCTATATTTAAATAATATAATCAGAGGGAGGGTAATTCTTGATTGGCATCCTGAAGTATATAAAATATCCTGAAGTATACTAGCATCTTGAAGTATGCTAAGCGAGCTGTATTCTTTTTCCTTTGGATATGTTTTGTCCCATAGAGTTTTTCTACCAAAAGGTTTTAACAAGGTAACATGATGCGCGTTCACCATTGTTCATGTAGAACATTATAATTGATGGATATCCAAAGGAGAGTGTTATGAGATCAAGTGGATCGTATGGATGTCCACCGTCCAATCTTTCCTAACGGAATTAGGGTTTCCCATGATTGCTTTGGCACTAAGTTTATTCACCCTATAAACAATATACGACCCCAAAGGGTGGGGGTATGGTTTACGGCTATCTCTTCTCTCCGTTTCTTAACAAATACACTAAAATATATCACAATATTAATATTTTTTTCAAAACATTACAAAATGATTTTTACATAATCAAAAAGTGAAAGAACTTGCATGCCCTAGCTCAACCCCTCTCACCACCTGACACCAATGCTGGTACTCTCATCCCCTTACGCTGCACATCCTACAATTAACAATATATATTTGTTAAATAAATATTTGATATCTATAATTAATATAAAGGGCAAATTTGACTTACCCCCCTAAAATTATATGCTAATTAGTAAGTCACCCCCGTTTTAATCGATATTAGACTTCCCCCTAAAAATTATACTTATACCTGTAATAATATGATATTTAGACATACACCCATAATTAAATGATATTTAGGTGTACCCCTCCATTCTGACTAATTATCATATTGTAATTTGGTATAAGTCAAATTAGGGGGGTAAGTCTAATAATGATAAAAAGGGGGGTGACTTACTAAATAACATATAATTTTGGAGACGTAAGTCAAATTTTTTATAATATAAAAAGATGTTAAAAAATAAAACTTGGTTTGGATTCAATCGGATTTTAAACTTTGTTTGCATTCGATCGGATCGTTATCGGATCCTTTTCGGATCCAACCGTTATTAGATCGATCGGATCGTTATCGTTATCGGATCGATCAGATCGTTATCGGATTATTATCATTATCAGATCGATTAGATTGTTATCGGATCAAGCTAGAATTGTTATCGGATTTTATAGATATTTTAAAATTTTGTCATCTGATTGACTAATTATGAGTCTAAGTGCTTGAAAATCATAAGTTTTTATTTTTTGGCTTTTGAAGTTGGTTTGGATTTGATCAAATCGTTATCGGACCGTATTCGATAATCTGTACTTGTATGGTTTTTTATATTTTAGACTTACAAACAAGTATTTAGTAGATATTTTAAGATTTTACCTTCTGATTGATTAATTTTGAGTCTATATGTTAAAATCATTAGGTTTTCATCTTTCGGATTTTACTTAGCTTGGATTCGATTGGATCGTTATCAGATCACATCCGATAATTTATACTTATATGATTTTTTATATTTCGGACTTGTGAACAAGTATTTAATAGATATTTTAAGATTTTACCATCTGATTGACTAATTTAGAGTCTAAGTATTTACAAATCATAAGTTTTAGCTTTCAGATTATGAACATGGTTTATATTCGATCGAATCGTTATTGGATCGCATTCGATAATTCATAGTTGTATGATTTTTTGTATTTCGGACTTGCGAATAAGTATTTAGAAGATATTTAAAGATTTTGTCCTCCTATTGACTAATTTAGAGTCCAAGTGTTTGAAAATCCTAAGTTATCGTAATTTGGATTTTAAACTTGGTTTGAATTAGATCAGATCGTTATCTGATCGCATCCGATAATTTGGACTTATATGGTTTTTTTATATTTCGGACTACTGAACAAGTATTTAGAACATATTTTATGATTTTACCCTTCGATTGACTAATTTAGAGTCTAAGTGTTTGCAAATCATAAGTTTTTAGCTTTTGGATTATGAACTTGGTTTGGATTTGATCGGATCGCATTTGATAATTCAAACTTGTATAATTTTTTATATTTCAAACTTCTGAACAAGTATTTAATACATATTTTAAGATTTTGTCCTCCGATTGATCATAAGTTTTCAGCTTTCGACTTTTGAACTTGGTTTGGATTTGATCGAATCGTTATTAGATCATATTCGATAATTTGTACTTATTTGGTTTTTCATATTTCGGACTTGCAAACAAGTATATAGTAGATATTTTAATATTTTGCCCTCTAATTGATTAATTTTGAGTCTAAGTGTTTGCAAATCATAAATTTTTTGATTTCAGCTTTTGAACTTGGTTTGGATTCGATTAATTCATTATTGGATCGCATACAAGAATTCGTACTTTTATGGTTTTTCATATTTTGAACTTGCGAACAAGTGTTTCGCAGATATTTTAAGATTTTTCCCTTCGATTAACTAATTTAGAGTATAAGTCTTTACAAATCTTACATTTTTGGCTTTTGGCTTTTGAACTTGGTTTGGATTCGATCAGATCATTATCGGATAGCATTCGATAATTCGTACTTGTATGATTTTTTGTATTTCATACTTGAGACCAAGTATTTAGTAGATATTTTAAGATTTTGCCCTCTGATTGATTGATTTAGAGTCTGTGTTTGCAAATCAAAAGTTTTTGGCTTTTAGATTTTGAACTTGGTTTGGATTCAATCAAATCATATCCGATAATTTGTACTTATATGAATTTTTATATTTCAGACTTGTGAAGAAGTATTTAGTAGATATATAAAGATTTTACCAACCGCTTAACTAATTTAGAGTTTAAGTATTTGAAAATCATATATTTTTATCTTTCGGATTTTAAACTAGGTATGGATTCGATCAAATCCTTATCGGATCACATCTGATAATTCAGACTTGTATGGTTTTTTGTATTTCAGACTTCCAAACAAGTATTTAGTATATATTTAAAGATTTTGTATTTTGATTGACTAATTTAGAGTCTAATTGTTTGCAAATTATAAGTTTTTGGCTTTCGGATTATGAACTTGGTTCGGATTCGATTGGATCATTATCGGATCGTATCCGATAATTTGTACTTGTATGGTTTTTCATATTTCGGACTTGTGAAACAAATATTTAGTATATATTTAAAGATTTTGCCATTCGATTGACTAATTTAGAGTCTAAGTGTTTGAAAATCATAAGTTTTTATATTTTAGATTTTAAACTTTGTTGGATTCGATCGGATCATTTTCGGATTGCATCCGATAATTCGGACTTGTATGGTTTTTCATATTACGGACTTCCAAACAAGTATTTAGTAGATATTTTAAGATTTTACCCTTCGATTGATTAATTTAGAGTCTAAGTGTTTGAAAATATAAGTTTTCATCTTTTGACTTTTGAACTTGTATTCGATCGGATTGTTATCGGATCGTATCCGATAATTCAAACATGTATGATTTTTCGTATTTCAAACATACGATCAAGTATTTAGTAGATATTTAAAGATTTTTCTCTCCGATTGACTAATTTAGAATCTAAGTATTTGAAAATCATATATTTTTATATTTCTAATTTTAAACTTAATTTGGATTTGATCGAATCATTATCAAATCGCATCCGATAATTCATAATTGTATGGTTTTCGTATTTCAAATTTACAAACAAGTATTTAGTAGATATTTTAAAATTTTACCTTCCGATATACTAATTTAGGGTGTAAGTATTTGAAAGTCATAAGTTTTCATATTTTAAACTTGGTTTAGATTGGATCGGATCTTTATTGGATAACATCTGATAATTCATACTTTTATGATTTTTTATATTTCGGACTTACGAAGAAGTATTTAGAAGATTTTTTAATATTTTTCCTCTCCGATTGACTAATTTAGAGTATAAGTATTTGAAAATCATAAGTTTTTGGTATTTAAACTTGGTTTGGATTCGATCGGATCATTATCGGATAAGATCTGATAATTCGTAGTTGTATGGTTTTTTATATTTCGGATATAAGAGCAAGTATTTAGTAGATATTTTAAGATTTTTTCCTCCGATTAACTAATTTATAGTCTAATTGTCTAAAATCATAAGTTTTCGTATTTTGGATTTTGAACTTGAGTTGGATTTTGTCAGATCGTTATCGGATCATATCTGATAATTCGTACTTATATAATTTTTCGTATTTCGGATTTACGAGTAAGTATTTAGTTTATAGTTTGAGATTTTGCCCTCCGATTGACTAATTTGGAGTTTCAGTGTTTGAAAATCATAAGTTTTTTTATTGGTCGAATTTTAAACTTGGTTTAGATTCGATCAATTCATTATCGGATCGCATCGATAATTCAAGCTTGTATGATTTTTTATATTTCGGACTTACGAGTAAGTATTTAGTAGATATTTTGAGATTTACCCTCCGATTGACTAATTTAGAGTCTAAGTGTTTGAAAATCATAAGTTTTTGTCTTTCAGCTTTTGAACTTGGTTTGGATTCGATCGGATCGTATCCGATAATTCGAACTTGTATAGTTTTTTATATTTTGAATCTACGAACAAGTATTTAGTAAATATTTAAAGATTTTGCCCTCTGATTGACTAATTTAGAGTCTAAGTATTTGAAAATCATAATTTTTTGTCTTTCAGCTTTTGAACTTGATTTGGATTTGATCAGATCGCTATCAGATCACATCTGATAATTCATACTCGTTTGGTTTTTCATATTTCAGACTTACAAACAAGTATTTAATAGATATTTTTGACTAATTTAGAGTCTTAGTATTTGAAAATATAAGTTTTCGGCTTTTGAACTGGTTTGGATTCGATCAGATTGTTCTCTGATTACATCCGATAATTCGTACTAGTATGGTTTTTCATATTTCAGACTAACGAATAAGTATTTATTATATATTTTAAGATATTACCCTCCGATTGACCTATATATAAAAATACTTAAAGAAATCGTGATAGATTTGACAAAGTAGCATATTTGAAATCACTTAACCGATATTCTTTATCACACTCACATCATTGGAGAAACCCATGAATCATACATTGAATGGATATGATTTCTTTTTTTTTTCCCCGGGTTTGCAAAGATGACGATATCTTGTCTCAGCCTATTGCTCCAAATCTCAGTGTAGATCTTTTATAAGCCATCCTCCTTCATTGAGTCAGTTGTTCGCAGATATGTAAGTCTTCTTATCGCAGTTGATGTATCAAATGTCATCGGTTATAGCATAACATCTAGTATATACCATCTCCCTTCGAATGCCAGGAATACGTGTCTATCTATTTTGTCGTTGTAGTACAACATCTTGTATTTATTCTTATTTAAAGTAGTAAAGAAATATTTTATTGTTTATAATTAAATCTAAAAAAATCTTATTGGTAAGTACAATTTCTTATTGTAAGATATAAGAAAACATAAATCCTTTAAATAATAATTTTTTTGATTTATTTAATCTTTTTCTCTATCCCCTTTTATTTAATCTTTTTCTCTATCGCCCCTTATTTTTTTAAGGTCTAATTATTACAAATATTAGATTCTAGTAAATTATAATAATTACCATTAAGCTAACCCAAAACCTAATCCTAACCTAAACCCAAAACCTAATCCTAGCCTTAACCCTAAACCTAGTCTAAACCCTAACCTAAACCCTAAACCTAACCCTAATCATAACCTAAACCCTAAACCTAAGCCAAGGGGGGCCATGACCCCTCCTAAATTTTGGATTGGGTAAATAACACTCTCTCTCTCCCTGAAGTTTAGCTCAAAAAAACAACTAGGACTGCAAACGAGCTGAGCCAAGCCGAGCTTTGGACTGTTTGAGCTTGGTTCAGTTAAAAGCTTGGTTGTTCAAGCTTGGGCTTGGTTTGTTTAGTAATTGAGCCGAGCCGAGATTTGATCTATTCGAGCTTGGCTCGTTTAAAAACAAGCCTACTCGAACAAGCTCTTACCGAGGTTGTTCATGAATTTTATCTTAAGCCAAATCTTAGACTATATATATTTGGTCTATTCATGCCTTTTATGAACTTATTCACAAGATTATTCACGAGCTTACTCATGATCCTAAACGAACATGTTCACGAGCCCAACCTGGCCAAGCTTTAGTATGTTTGAGCTTGGTTTATTTATTAAACAAGCCTAAATGAACACTACTCTTGGGCTTGGCTCAAGTAGCAATCGATCAAGCTCAAACAAGCCTTTACCGAGCTTGTTCGTGAGCTACTCATGAACGTCCCTAAACACAACCCCCTATAAATTTTAAAAACTATATTTTGTCTCCTGTAATTCAGTTTTAATCAGATAAAAATAATCAAATGAGGAAATTAAGTAGTTGACAAAAGGGTATTATGCTAACATTTCAAACTTTAGGGTTCAATTTGGAACAAAATAAATTAAGGAAAGGGATTTATCTGATTAGGCTGCGATTTGGAACAAAATAAACTTTAGGGTGCGATTTGGAACAAAATAAACCAAATCCTAATTTAAACCCTAAACATAGACCCTAAACCTAATCTAAACCCTTACCTAAACCCTAAACCTAATCCTAACCCTAACCTAAATCCTAAATCTAAACACTAAACCTGACCCTAATCCTAAACCTAAACCTAAACCCTAAACCTAACCTAAACCTAAACCTAACCCTAAACCCTAAACCTAACCTAAACCCCACCCTAAACCCTAACGAATATATACACTTTCTGAAGACGAATGTATACTCTTTCTAAAACGAATGTATACACTTTCTGAAGACAAATATATACTCATTCTAAAGACGAATGTATACTTGTAAGGACTATAGCTAATATAGCAAAATATGGTGTCCTGAGGCTAATATAGCAAATTAGTCGCCCCGAACCACGATATCACCATGGTTCGGGGTCCGGGCGTCCGGCATGGACGCAGAGACGGAACTACAGAGACCAAGGGAGGGCCATGGCCCCTCTAAACAAAAGTAAGGAAGGAAGTGTTGTGGTTCTCAAAAAAAAAAGAAGGAATGAAGTGTTGCATTCTTGCACTTTCCATTTTAGCCTTACAAAAATTAGCAATATGCTCTTATGCCCCTATGATTATTTCATGTGTTCATACCCTATACTAAAATGGTTAATTTTAATTTGTGTACGTGTAAAAGGGTCCATAGATCAGCAACTGTTGCACGTGCAACGCACGTGCCCAATAAAAGTTATATGGTTAGGTTAGGGTTAGTTTTAGGGGTTAGGATTAGAGTTAGTGGTATGGGTTAAGATTAATTAGGTTTAGGGTTAGGGTCTAACCCAATCTCCCTTACCCACTCCTGTGCCACCCCCATTCTCCTCCTTCTTGACCTATTTTCTCCTCCTCTCCTCCCTCCTCTACTTTCCATCCTCCTCTCTTCCTCCTTTTATGCCTTGTTGCCCCCCTCCCCCCTTGTGCCCTAGCTACCCGATGTAGCAGCAACCAACCATGGCTGGTTGATGTTGCATCCGGTAGCTAGGGCACAAGTGAGAAGGGGGCGACAAGGCAAAGGGGGAGGAAGAAAGGTGGAGGGAAAGGAGAGGTGGGAGGAGAGTAGAGGACAAGGAGGAGAAAATGGAGAAAGGGGAGAATGGTGCGGCTCCGGATGGGGAGAGGGAGAGGGTAATCGAGCTGGAGGAGGGGGGGGGGGTGCAGATTTGATAGAGAGAGAGAAGGTAGAGAGGGGAGGGTCTCACCACTGGTCACCAGAGAGGGAGAGGACGGAGGTGCGAGGGAGAGGCGTTGACGAAGGAGGCACAAGAACTCTGGGTCGGTCGCTCTCTTTTTCTCTTTCTTCGCTCAATCGGGAATTAGGGATCTGGGATCGGATTGGATTTTTATTTTTTCACTTACAGGATTTATACCGACGGTCATATATATTTTTGTTGGTAAAGATGTACTTTTTCCCGACGGATATTTTAGTTTCCGTTGATAAAAATATCAAAAAATTAATAAATAAAAAATTATAATACCAAAGAATAATTTGTTTTCCGTCTGCAAAACATAATATTTTACCAACAGAAAATATATTTTTCATCGGTAAAAATATTTATACCAACAACACATAAATGTTGCCGGCATAAAAAATAAAAAAAAATAAAAAAAATCAATTGGGTTTATACCGACGGACATTGTTAATACCATCGGTTATAACCAATATTATACCGACGGTAAAACAATTTTTCGTCGGAAATAAACATGTTTCTTGTAGTGTTCACTCCCAATTTTAAAGGGATTTGACTATGTTCCACTGATGATCTATCTCCCCTTTCGATCGCTGATGATTTAGGAAAAGACACATGGTGTATCCCATTTCAATTAATGGCCACGATTGGGTCATGGAATTAATCCTAGAGGGATGCTAGTACCACGACCGACTACAAGCCACTACCGGTCGTCGTCTCCCACTCGTCACCGTCGACCACCGGCGGACACCTCCCGCAGACGACGCCACCTCGATCGTCCGCCACCACCCGTCGTCGTCGTCGACCACCACCCTCACCGATTGCTCGTCGTCGTCGCCCCCCCATCGGCCACAACTCGCGGTGGCCGATGGGACAACGAGGGTGGTGGCCAGCGGCGATGGCGGTGGACACATTTCAGTGAGGACCGCAATAGAATGTGCCGGCGCATCTTCACTGATGCGTTGGAGCATCTTCACCGATGCGGCTGGTGCATTTCAGTGAGGACCGTAATAGAATGTGCCGGTGCATTTCAGTGAGGACCGCAATAGAATGTGCCAGCGGCTGGTGCATTTCAGTGAGGACCGCAATAGAATGTGCCGGCGCATTTTCACTGATGCGATGGAGCATCTTCACCGATGCACCGGCGCATCTTCACTAATGCACCGGTACATCTTCACTTATGCACCGGCGCATCTTCACTAATGCACCGATGCATCTTCACTTATGCACCGGCGCATCTTCATTGATGCTCCGATGCATCTTCATTGATGTGCCCATCGTCTTCGACCACCGGCGGACACTTCTCACCGATGAAGCCACCCAGTTGGCCACCACCCGCCCCTGCCACCGACCACAGGTTTCCCGCCATCGCTACCTCGTCAGCCACCACTCACGGTGGCCAATGGGGCAGCGAGGGTGGTGGCCAGCGGCGATGGCGGTGGGTAATGGCCGATGGGGCGTCAGTCATGCCAAACTTGCCTCCGACTCTCATTTCTTCTTTTTCTTTTACTGTTTTTACATTACGTCCATCCAATCTTCCATTAAAAATTACTAGTGGTATTGACTTCATTTTATCCTCATCTCTTGATGATCTCATAGAAGATCACCCAAGGATCACAATGCCTTCAGAATCACTAAATCTGATAAGAAATGAAGAAGGTACAATGTACTGAACTTGTCTTCGGCTTTTATTTCCATCTCTTATTTCTTACTATCTACCACCGCCACCGGCTACCATCTGCTCACCACCGGCTTGACAACAATGACTCACTGAATACTTTACGCTATGTAAGGACGTTATGGACAAAAAATGACATTATCTCAACGATCTCTGACGACGAGAGGTGGCTGAAACGAGAAAAAATTCAAACGGAGAAGATGAACATACTTTTTATTTATTTTTGTTTGTCTTTAAGAATAAAATGGTCACAAAAATACAACGGCTATTCGGAAGTGACATTTGTAACGTGTTGAGGGCTAGAAAAGTAATGCCAAAAGCAACCGAGTCTAGTTTTAGTAATACGTGCGAGTTGGGGGCCATTCTGATTTTTTTTTTATTCTTCAGATACTTTTATTGTTTAACAATGAAACTATCAGAATGCTGCAGGTCTTGTATTTGTTTTATCAAATAATAATAATAATAATAAGTTATTTTATATATAACCTTAATAAAATCCAAAATTGTAGATTAATCCCTATTTTTACAAAACATTTTGTACACAAACTTGATCTAAACCCATCGGATGACTATTGCGAAATTTCACTAACTAATGGCATGTCTGGTTAGGAGGAGTTGGTGGGGTTACAACCCATGCACTTGCAAAAGCACAAGTTAACTATCATCGTAAAAAGCATGGGTTAGGACTCTCATGTAGTAGCAAAATGGCCGTTTGGTTATAATCAATGGTAGTGGGAGATGGTGGCAGCGGTGATCGACCTTGAACAACAGGCAATTGCCGATGGCGCGATCGGTGATTGTGGCCGTTGGGAGGTGGCTCTGGTGGCCAGGTCAACTAGTGCAGCTCGTTTTCACAACCTTTTCGAGCCTTTCCCAACTCCTACTAAAATCTTGAGAAATGATATAGTTGGAACTCCACAGTAAATTACAACTACATAATTGTCTGATTGGTTGCAGGAGTGGCCGGCAACACATGGCCGGGTCACCACTCACAACAACCAAACAAAGAGGTTTGATAAAAACGCAGAATTTGCAAAGTACAGGTTGCAACTCCTCCTAGTGATCAAACATGCAACAAGCTGCTGACGATGCATGCCATACTCCAAACTGACCCAACAATGCTTCTCCCTCAAATCTGCCAGCAACCACAACATCATTCCTCTCGTAGTCGACACTGGAGCTGCCTTCGCTTATTGGTGCCTGCCTTCTTTTGTCCATGCAGCCAAAGTTCCAACACAATTGGATTCTTGTCATCTCGATCTAGCTAAACCATCTTAATATGTTCTCCATTATCTTGTTTTCAATTGGTGTCACTCCAGCACTTTATCTAATAAACTCATTCATCACTCTATCCCTCGTAGTTCTTCCGTACATCCACCTAAACATCACCATCTCTGCCACGTCCATTTTCTAAGCTCGAGCTCTTTTTAAGGGGAACATTATGAACCATATAACATTGAGGGTCTTATTGTCTTGTTAAATTTACCCTTAAAGGAATGCATCACCATAAGCACTTCCGAGGCCCCTCTCCACTTTATCTAACCCACTCTAATCAAATTGGATATATCATCACCCATCGCTCCATTCTTCTATATGACCTAAGATACCTAAAACACTTACATTCTTGTACTTCTTGGCCATCAATTATGAAAAGGGCTTCATTATTATTATTATTATTATTATTATTATTATTATTAAGGTTATTTTGACTTTGCCCCCCCAAATTTTACCTTGAATTAGACTTTACCCCCCATTTTTCATTAATTAGACTTCCCCCCCCCCCCCCAAAACTAATTGTTTCATCAGCTCACCCCTCAAAACTTTATTTCTTTACCGTCAGCTCACCCTTTCTCTTAGATGGTGAGCTGATGGAACATTTAGTTTTGGGGAGTAAAGTCTAATTAATGAAAATATGGCGGGTAAAGTATAATTCAAGGCAAAATTTGGGAGGCAAAGTCAAAATAACCCTTATTTTTATTAAAATTATTCTCCATATATTCCGTTTTAGCTCTACTTAATTTTAAGTCCTTATCTTCCAAAATTTTCTCTATGATTCCAATTTAATATTTAACCCCATCATTGTCTCATCGAGTAACACTATTTCATTTGCAAATAATATACACGTACTACGCTACTTCTTCTTGAATATTACTAGTAAGGCATGTAGCCAGCCTATAGACTCACAACCCATCAAAAAGTAGCCCAGTGCAAAGCTTACATGCCGGAGGCCCACAACGACAGCTCGTGGCCCACTTGGAGATCAGATAGCAGGCCAACAGAGGCCCACATTCCCAAAGGCATATGAGGACAACACCTGGCCCATTTTGAGACCAACCAGCTAAGGTCCGTACGTGGACCAGTCACAGGTCTCCATATGGACCAATTATAGCCCGCTATATCATTTCAGATAGTTATGGAAGGCCAACACCTATAAATATACCCGAGCATAACAACAGAGGGACTTTTTACTAGCTCAAGCACTTTCAGCTTCTAAGGGAGTAGTAAAACTCTGTATCCAAGCTGATCGGATTTGAGACCACGTCTCATTCCTTGACCTTCTAGCTTCTTTCTACTTCTTTGTACAAGTCTCCCTCGGCCTGTCGAGGGATAGCTCAACTTCTAAAAAGACAGTGGATTCAAGATTGCGACTTACCTCACGGAGACATAGGCTATGACCGAACTTTAGTAGCAAATGCCTTTGTCAACTCTCTTATCTCCCTACTCTCGAGAATCTGATCAATTAATTGTGGGTGGGGATCAAGCGACGAACCCCCACCCCCATAATTTGGCAGCATCTGTGGGAACCGAGTATAAAACTCCATTGTTCATTCCCATAAGCTGATCGGTTGAGTAGAAGCGAGTGATCGACAACTCAATTCAAGAGAGTTGATCGATTGAGCAGAAGCAACCAATCAACACTAAATTCCTACTTGCTTACCTCACCAATCAGTACTAGCAAAGAATAAGAGGATCACCAACCAATTGAGGCAAGAGACAAGCCAGAAGGGCGAGGATCAATGTCAATCTGTAGCTCACTCTAGAAGCCATAGATCAACTAATCACCGAGCTCATCCTTAACTGAAACTCAACAGCCGTCCCATTCTCGGTAGTCAAGTGCATTCATGCAACAATTCAAGAAGGTGCATATCACCCCATCATCTTATCCACCGACGATCTATCAAGTTTCTGTGGAAGACTATGTAACATCCGCCCCAAACACACAAGATATTGTCCGCTTTTCCCATGCCCGCACGAGAACTTCCCAGGGAGGCCACCCATCCTAGTACTGCTCTCGCCCGAGCACGCTTAACTACAGAGTTCTAACAAAATCCATAGCGGCGCACGGTTTTAAAACGCATCTTCTATGTTTAAGAGGAAAATTATATAAGTAGGTCAGGATCTCCTTCTCTTCAGGCGATGTGGGGCTAACTCGTGGCCTTGTATACCTCACCTCATCCATCTTGGCATCACGGCCTCAAGAGTCTTGGCTCTTGACCTATTGGATCTTAGTCATCACAATCCACCCCCCTTAGGGCTACAAGTCCTCGTGTAGGGTTAGACCCCTATCCCTAGGATAACCGGCTCTGATACCATTTTGTAACATCCGCCCCAAACACACAAGATATTATCCGCTTTACCCATGCCCACACGAGAACTTCCTAGGGAGGTCACCCATCCTAGTACTGCTCTCGCTCGAGCACACTTAACTACGGAGTTCTAACGAAATCCGTAGCGGCGCACGATTTTAAAACGAGTCTTCTATATTTGGGAGGGGAAATTATATAAGTAGCTCATGATCTCATTCTCTCCAAGCGATGTGGGGCTAACTCGTGGCCTTGTATACCTCACCTCATCTCATCTATCTTGGCATCACGGCATCAAGAGTCTTGGCTCTTGGCCTATTGGATCTTGGTCATCACAGACTATCAGCTCTTTACATTCATGAAACAGAATGCAGCACTTATGGTTGAAAGGGACTCACTCAAGAAGGCCACTTTGGAAATAGGGGTTGTCATACATCAAGCAATGGTTGATCCATCGCCTCATGAACCTCTAGCTGATCCTCCGAGGCAAACAATTGATCCTCTACCACGTGCTCCTCTAGTCGATCCTCTATCTGAGCACTCAAGACGGATAATAGATCCCTCGAGACGCATGACTGATGTCCCATCACAGGATCCTCTAGATGATCCCCCAAGGCCAATAGTTTAGGATCGTATCGATATACCACCTCGGTGAATTCGATCACCAGAGGACGAAGCATATTCATGTCTATTTGTTCTGAGAATCCATAAGTGGATAGGGGTACATGATCCACAAGCTCCTCATCATGCACAAGAGGATCGAACTCGGGCTTATTGGCGGAATCAACGTCAAGATCAGCGTAACTTGATCAATGCTGAAGGTTCGCTTCATCGGACTATCCTCTAAACACCCTTCCCTTATAACTAGGGAGCTCTGACCTTGCCAAAATTCAACTATATGAAGGGAGACCCAACTCTCTATATCTTGGCATTCAAGCAATCACTCACTCATCATAAATACAACAATCATGTATTTTGACGTACATTCGTGAGAGGCCTCGACGAGCCTTCTCCATACGGGTACCACAACGTTTCAGCGGGTTTTATAACCCAATTCAAAGACCTAGCAGATCTATTTTTTCAACACTATCGACTGAACTTGAAGCCAAATAATAGGCTCGACCAACCCTCTACTGACTTCGAATGGGATCATATGAATTCCTTCGAAGCTTCACTCAAAAATTCTGAAACGACATGCAGCACTCTCCGGTCGACATCTAGACAATGAGGTAGCCATGCTCACCTTTCAGAATGTTATGAGTTGTACATCAACAGTGACTTCATCAGGAACTTGCCAATCACCCTCAAAGCCATGTTCGATCGGGTTCAAAGGAAAATTGAAATGGAAGACAACCAAATTACTCGCAAGGGACGAGATGCTAAAGACAACCATTAAACAGGCGGTCATCGATAAGGGTGAAAAATCTGGCTAAGGTACTTGTAGGGCCACGACGAAAACGGTGGGACCCCCAACCTTGTCAAGGGCCCATAACGAAAAGTGGGACCCCCCAGTCCTGCGTGAGACCCACGATGATTATCCTGTGTCTGATAATTGGTATGTAAAAACCGCTTGGGACCCAGCTACTTCCAAATCTCTATAAATAACATACTCAACACAATAACGAAACCAGAATTATTATTCTAAGACTCAACTCAAAAGAACCCAACAGTAAAAAACTTATTTTTTTGAGGTTTGGTGATTTTCTGATTTTGGTTTTAGATAACCAACTTTCTAACCGGATCCCAAATGTACTCAATGTCTTATACAAAACCAGTTTGACAAGTGGAACTGATTTTGACCCAAAACTTGGCGTCTACAACCAACGCCAAACATGCCCTAAGCTCCTAAGTTTTTACTATACATGCTTAATCCTTAGTGAGATTTTTGTCCTTTCCACGGGGCATCAAGCTATTTGAAGGAAAATATTGAGACACTATGTCCATTGTGGAAAATTTTCATTGACTAAACCAAGGCATTGTTAGGTTGTTGTGCCGTGATCTATTTACTCGACATGAAAAGTTAAGGTAATTTTTTGTAAAGGATACTAGGGGAAAGCATGTAGTAGAAGAGTGGGTGGGTGGGAGGTGGTTTATGGAAGAAGATATAATTTTAAATTCAAGATAGGGGTAGCAATGTACATTGTTTGATTTGTGTCATAAGGTCAAATTCTCTTTATATTGCAAAGATGTTAGTGGTAAAACCAATAATAATTCTAACACCACTATTGATTGACATTATTTAATGTCCTAAAATAAGCCCACAAGAACCCCCCCCCCCCCCCCCCTAAAAAAATACAAACATTTTGATGCTAAGTAAAATATCCTCAAAAGTTTTCATTATTATCTTCACTCCCCCAATACAACCATAGCCTTTAGAGCTCCATCCCACTAGCTTGCTGAGTCAAAGCAGACAGCATCGCTTGGGCAACTGACAGAGTATTTTACCCCTCTTTAAAAGTAGAATTACCCCGCTTTATTTATTAAGTATTTAGGGGGACACTTCCACTTGCAGAAACCCTCGATTCCAACAAGAACAAGACCCAAGTTTTGAAATGGGGAGCTTCAATATAAATGTAAAAACTTGTAAAATGAGGATATGGGAAGGATTTATGGTATGATTTCACCATTGAAGTCTTGTTTGATCCATCACCTCCACCTACTTCACTTAGGGTTTGGAGCTTTAATGTAGGTGTGGTTATCGATTTCATTAGACCCGGACCGATGTACATCGCTCAACCGTCGGATGGTTGACACATCGCCCTTATCGACCATCAGGTCGTACTAGCCGTCAGATAAGCGACATGTCACCCCAGTCGACCATCTAGTCAGTCTCAGTCATTGGATGTGTGATACGTTACCCCGATCAACAATTAGGTCGTCTAAGTCATCGGATGTGCGATACGTAACCCCGATCATCATTAGGCCATCTTAGGCATTGTGTGTGCAATATGTCACCCTGATCGACCATCAGGCTAGTCTTAGTTGTTGGATGTTCAATATGTCGCCCAGATCGGCCACTGAGCCATTCTAGTCATCGAGTGTGCAACAAGACATCCTGGTCGGCTACTTGCATGGTGGAATTTGCACATAGAGTATTGGACTACTGTAAACTGGGGTGCTTACCTTCGATCAAGCACCGTATGTGCCATAGTCGTCCGATCAGTATACCCCCAAACCCTAGGGCTTCGGTATATAAAGACACCACAAGAGAGAGAGAGAGAGAGAGAGAGAGAGAGAGAGAGAGAGAGAGAGAGAGAGAGAGAGAGAGAGAGAGAGAGAGAGAGAGAGAGAGAGAGAGAAGGATCCTCTCCTCTACCCCAATATCCAGCCACCAAAAAAAAAGGAAAGGGGAGAGCTAGCCCCCCTATTGGAATTAAATCCTTTTATCAGAGTCGCTGCGGAAGCAAAAGATAGATATGAGGTTCTCATGGTGTATGTTTCATTACAATTAATTTTACAAAAAATAATCTACTTGCAAATTTATGACCTTAGCATATGTGCGGACACCCTCGAGGTATACTACGATCTACGAAAGATATGCATACATCTGGTTAGGTGTTTAGAATCATCATACCTTGTGGATCTTAGATCCGAAAAGAACGAAACAATGGTTGATGATGAACCGCATGTGAATTGAGAGAAAAACTGTTGGATATCATCTTGTCCTTTGCGAAATGAGGAATTCTCGAAGTCCTATATCTGAGTGGAAGGATTACAAGCTGACGGATGATATCACGTTGCGAAGACGATGACACTTCGAAACCTTCTCTTCTCTTTCTCTCTTCTTCTTCCTTCTCCTTCCTTTCCTCTTTTCATCCTCTTTCTTCTTCCTCTTCTTATTGGCCAAAACCACGAAAGAGGAGAGAGAGGTAGGGTGCTGGATTTTTCCAAGGAGAGGGAGGAAGCCCTTGGGTCGGCCTCTCCCCTCCTATATCTTCTTATAGGGCCGGTCCCCTACTTGCACAAGCAAGCTAGGGCCGCCCCCTATAGGATAGGGATGAGAGGGGAAGGATAGGTCAGGTCGGTTAGGGTTTCCCCTATCCATTTGATACTTCGAATGAAAACGCCATTATGTCGGGATACCACTGATGCAGAGATAGAGTGAGATACGCTTGTCAGAATAAAGTTCTGTCGGTGCCTACGAACTCCTGAAATTATTTCACTCATTTTAAGTTTCATATTCAAGATGTTCTGAGCCATATTTCAGTATTTACTAAAATTCCCCTGTGACCCCTTAACACATGTGAATTAGGTTCTTAGGATTCAAGCTTGTGCTCCATCGCATTACTTCGCATCTAACGTGTCCAACCGGGTCAGGAAACAATTCTTATACGCAACGACAGGGTGGAACCTTTAGGGTTCAGGATCTCTAGCTTCAATCGGATCCTTGATTAACTATTTCGTTGACATATCAAAAGTTTTGCTAATAAGCCCTAATCCGATTAACCCGTGTAGCCACCCAGAGTGCGACACGAGTTGAACTCTAGTGATCCTAAACTTATATTGTTCCCTCGTAACCATGTTCTCTACTATACTCTGATAATCTTTAGTCTCTCCTATTACTGGTGGCATGATTCGAATCGGGTGGTGGGGAGCACCGTCATACCCGATCGATCATCTACCTAGGATTTGATGACTTGTCATCTATAACACTACACACCTTCCGGTACTATGCCTGGAATATGGAATATCTTTAGTCATACTAACAACCACCAGGCTTGGATTAATCATATGGACAGATTGACTCATCAAAACATACACATTCATCAGTAGACGTCGGATAACCTATAGGAGTTGCATGCCACTCCAGTGCTAGTCGAGTAACCCAACGCACCATTGTATTGGACTATGAAAATTCCAAACACGTTGCCATATTGAAGCACCACTCAGCCGGTTAGCTTAGTATACACGGTCCCTCAAGATTGAGGACAGATTATCGATCTATAGTAGTAAGACGGTTTATGCACCAGACTCTAATACACTAATTCGTGCACCGTCTTGGTTCCTGTTCAACACTATCATTATGCTTAGTCAGGTGAATAGGAATCCCATATGTTCCCGTGGTGGAGACTTCACCACATCTTCTACTTGCCAACAGCTTATTCTTGGCAAAGCGACTGACATCACCAAAGTTGTGAACTAGTTCTAGGTCTACACTGAACTGGTCTACTGGGTCTCCCAAGCATGAACCCACCATGTGCCTAAGTGGCCTGCTGTGTTCCCTAGGGTCCTTTATTACATATGAATTAACATAAACCAAAGCAGTATTCTAATTAAAGCAATAACCAAAGTCATCTATATTAATGCTATAATATAGAAAATCCATGCTCAAGATATAATAGCTACAACAATCTACAACAATACCCCAACTCGATTCGGGGCTTCTCGCCTTCTGGGATCTCGGAGTAGCAGGACCTGAGTGCCTCGCGACAGTCCAACTCCATCCGGTAGAAGGAGTAGATGATTCGCTAGGCATTGTCGCTGATTTTCCCTGGCGCTTGCCTCGAGGTGTTGAGCAGCCTGGCAGTGAAGGGCTGTAGAGGCAACCTCAAGCCATAATTCATCTACCCCATGGAGATGATCGTGCCAACGATCTTCTCCTTGCTCGGCACAGAGATGAAGATTCTCCGGGGGTCTATGCCAAAGGCATTATGGATCTGAGCGATCCTCGGCCTCGAGTCCTTCTTCCTGAACTTCCTTATCATGGAATCCCAGGCCTCACGCTTCTCTATCATCGTTTGGAAGCCGACCTCACATCCCGTAACTTTCTCCTCTGATAGAGGCATCAAAGGCCTGAGGGTGAACGACATCTTCGGAATGGTGGTAGGCTTGTTAGAGGCCGTAGTAAAGGCTGTATCCTTGTGCCTCGTCATCCCTTTTCCCATCCCTACAGGGTAATTCGGTCCGACCGAGGCAGTGCCAAACAATTTCTTTGATCCGGAGCCTCTACTCGATGAGACCACCTTGATCTTCAATTTCCCACCAGCGGAGGGGATGGAATGAACAGACGTACCACCCTCAGAAGCCATCGAAACTCTCACGCTCAAAGAACTCAAAGAAAGTAACAGCAAGGGTTCGAGCTTTGGATTTTTCAAAGCGGTAAAATTGAGTTTTCACCGATTGCCCCTATATATAGACTTCAAAATCTCGTACCTCGAGAAATGTAAAGGCGGGAAGCAAAAAGGTGGGAGATGAAAAGACTTGACCAGATTCAATGTACAGAGTGAGACACTTTGCCTTCCAACGAGACCCGTCGCCTTCTTGCAGGCCTCGTCAGCACCATGCCACATCAGTATCCTTACCACGTCAGTACTGTGCCACGTCAGTATCCTTACCATATCAGCACTGTGCCACGCTAGCATCTTTGCCTCATTAGCAACCTTACCACGTCAGCATCCTTGCCAAGTCAGCAACCAGTCTCACCATCGAGCCACTTTACTTCGATTTGTTAAGGAGAAATTGATAGCTTATCGGCCTCCGGAGGCCAATAGACTATCGATCATGATTCTACGTGATCAGCCAAAGAGGGTCTCTAAGGCCGATCATCAACTTCGCGAGGCCGATGGCATCTGACATCCTATCGACCTCTAGAGGTCGATAGCCTATCAACCTCAAGAGACCGATAGCCTATCAGCCCTGATTCTTGAATGATCGGCCTCAAGGAGGGTCTTTGAGGTCGATCATCAATTTCATAAGGCCAATAGGCACCTGACATCCTATCAACCT
The DNA here is from genome assembly GCA_947650365.1 of Chamaelirium japonicum. Classification (NCBI taxonomy): domain Eukaryota; kingdom Viridiplantae; phylum Streptophyta; class Magnoliopsida; order Liliales; family Melanthiaceae; genus Chamaelirium; species Chamaelirium japonicum. Next base: position 6,759,639 of record OX393550.1, on the reverse strand, counting down.
CTAGACCGATAGCCTATCGGTCCCGATTCTTGAATGATCGGCCTCAGGAGCACCTGACATCCTATCGGCCTCCAGAGATTGATAGTCCATCGACCTCTAAAGGCCGATAGCCTATCGGTTTTTTATTCTCGAATGATCGGCCTCATAGGGGGTGTCTGAGGTCGATTATCAATTTTGTAAGGCCGATAGGCATCTAACATCCTATCGACCTCCAGAGGCCGATAGCCTATTGGCCCCGATTCTCGAATGATTGGCCTTAGAGGGGGTCTCTAAGGCTGATCATCAATTTCACGAGGCCGATAGGCTGATCATCAATTTCACGAGGCCCATTAAGACCTTGTACCTTAAAAATGACTTCCTTCTTCTGCTAAACCATTGGGCACCGCTCTACATCCATGGCTCGCTAGCTTCCTCACCTATATACTACTATTGCCTCGAGTCAACTTTCCCATGCTGAAACTATCCCATCTTGCCCAATCCTTTGACAATGAGCATGTAAATGCTAAGGTCGGTCCTACGCAGTGGGTCGGCAAACTCCAACGCTTGTTAAAGCTGCCTCGACATCAACAAGCTGATTTCTCACCATGGAGTCCTAGCTAGCTAGGTTAGCACCTACCTAGCTGGGAGGGGGTAACTGTGGGTGCAAAATCTGACTAACGTCTGACGGTGGAACCCGCCAGTCTTGCCTGGGGCCAACGGAGACAATGGTGGGACCCACCAGTCCTACTTAGAGCCGATAGAGACGATGATGGGACTCGCCAACCCTGCTTGGGGCCCACGGAGATGACGGTAGGACCTGCCAGCCCTAACTGAGACCACGGAGATGGTCTGGGACCCACAAAGGCGGTCTGGGGCCTGTAAACCCCCCGGATATTACCATAACCATAGATATTTCTAAAACTATATAAATAACAGATCCTGTAAATAAACTAACCCAGAATTCATTACTCCCAACTTCACTTTCTGTTTTCCTAAGCTCTCTGAGCCTTCTGGTGATCAGACTCTAGTCAAGCCTACTACATCCTCTGTCTACTTGTATAAGAACTCCTCGACCTGTCTAGTGTAGATCAAATTTTCTTTCAAAGATAGTGGATTCAAAGGTTGCGTCTTATCGCATGGAGACGTAGGCTTCGGCCGAACTTCGTCACCATATCTTATGTCAACTCTTCTTTTCTCTATCTCTTTTTCTACTCAACAGTATTAGCTTGACAGCTCAGCATGTGACAGCTTAGCGCTCTATACCTATCACACTCGAAATCGACCCTCAATCAACTGTTGGAGGGAGATCGTACGGACGACCATAATTTTCCCCCATAAGGACATCATTATTACCAATATTAAGCAGAGAGCAAGGGCATGCAAGAGTATATAATAAGTCTGGGAGAATTGGAGTGCAACCTGCATTGCACTCTGGGTCGTTGCATAGTTTAACCGGTACTCAGAGGACTGATGGAACACTTGGGTAGTGTATCGATCGAGTCCAGTTGGAAGCCATGAACCCCGACCTCTGAAGGTTTCACCTTATCCATATTCTACACGGATCTTGTCCTTTCTCCTTATTTCACAAAGCACTAGAATAGGAAGGACATCTAAACCCTAATTATCTTGCGCTCAATGTGTATGTGGCACTAGAGCATGGTAGTTGCATATGTTAGTATGTTTCCTATGGGGAAACCCTAGAGTAACATGGAAATATACTTAGTAGTACCCTTACCCTGTGTGGGTCTCACTCCATAAATGTGAGGCATCAGAGCATGGTGCAAGTGGGCTAAATGATTTTACTAGAGGCACCCCATATATTTACTAAGTGCACCCTAGTGAATAGTGAAATCACTAGAGGCACCCCACGACGGTTGGCCATCGCATGTGTGAGAGGTTTCCTAGTTTAGCTAGGATTCCCTTGCATGCGAGGTAGCTGGCCATATAGGCTTCCCATGAGAGGGGGGGCGACCAATTACTGATATAAGGGCATTTTGGGAAACCCAAAAGCCTCCCATGCCCTAAAGCAGTCACCCCCTATTCATGCAAGGACTCATGTGCCCCCCCCCTCCTAACGTATTCCTATTGCTATAACGATTGGATAGACATTAAGTGATGTCTATCCTCTCCCCTAGCTTATAGGAATCGACCATAAGGGGAGAGGGTGACGAATCCTCAGGCTTCTATGGTTTAGCCAAGGGTCTATAGGAGCCAGGTATAAGAGAGGAAGGAGGGGGAATGGCCTAGGTTAGCTAGCTTGTTGTCCAAAATCCCTCCCCTCTCTCCATCTCCCTCTCATCTCTCCATCTCTCCTTGGGTCTTGTTCCTTGCGAGGTGAGTTAGTAGCTGGAGGATCTAGGCCTGCTATGTGGTGGCAGTCATAGATCCACTAGCGAGGTTTAAGGTAGCATGCGAGATCGGGTGAATAAGAAGGTTGCTTCTGCCTCACGTTCTTCTTCCACGAGGATTTCCTTCCGTCTCCATCGAATCGGGAGCTACAGGTTTTGGCACTCGGGAGAATCAATAAGTGCCCAGGTGAATTAGGACCAAGACCGGGGAGGTACTAGAAGAGGAGGTGACACCTGGGCGAAATTACAAGGGGCATCCGGGACCCACGACCCAAGAAGCACACACAACTTGCTTTAGGGTATGGTATAATTTAAAGGCTCTTTGAGTCATCAATGAAAGATGAGTTGGATGAGGCATTGTGATGAGTTGAAGACGAATTGAGAGAGAAAGAAAAGGACCTCTTGACAGCTAGGGTTCTTCCACAAAGTTCTGAGTGCAGGGACAATGCAATGCAGAGGTCACTAGGTAGATCTGCTTCTGCTGAAGCTAGAAGCATTGAGGATACAACAGGTATCGGGGCTGATAGTGTTGTCCAAACCGAGACTGCTAGGTGCATTGTAGGTAGGGTTGGGTGTGCTAATAGCATGTTAGAAACAGGGTTTAAGAAAGGTGTGACGACCAAGATCCAATATCCAATAGCCAAGACTTCTGAAGTTGTGATGCCAAAATGGATGAGTTGACGTGAGGTATGCAAGGTCACAAGTTAGCCCCACATCATCTGGAGAGAAGGAGATCATGAGCTATTTATATAATTTCATCTCCCAAACATAGAGGACGTGTTTTTAAATCGTGTGCCGCTGCGGATTCTGTAAGAACTCCGTAGTTAGGCATGCTCCAGCGAGAGTAGTACTAGAATGTGTGACCTTCTGGGAAGTCCTTGTGCAGGCACGAGCAAAGCGGATAATAACTTGTGTGTTTGGGACGGATGTTAGTAAATGGTATCAGATCGAGCCAGTTCTCCTCTTGATGGGGGGGGTCTAATCCTACACATGGACGTGTAGCCCTTAAGGGGGGTAAATTGTGACGACCAAGATCTAATATCCAAAAGTCAAGACTCTTGAGATTGCGATGTGAAGATGGATGAGGCAATGTGGGGTGTACAAGGCGACGAGTTAGCCCCACATTGTCTGGTGAGAATGAGATCTTGAACTATTTATATAATTTTTCCTCCTAAATATAGAGAGCGCGTTTTAAAACTGTGTGACACTACAGATTCTGTAAGAATTCCATAGTTAAGCATGCTCGAACGAGAGTAGTACTAGTATGTTACAGAAGGCGTGAGAAAGGGAGTGGGAACTTGAGCCTGGAGCCAATGGGTCTCGGTATGCAGTCCTAGGTAAGGATTTGGATACCTAACCCAAGAGTGAGGTGACTAGTATAGGACCTTTTTCGAGAGGAGGTGGTGTAGATACCAAAGTGTGCTATGAGGTTGCATAGGAGGTGGGTGGTATTGAGATGGATGCAACCGAGGCTGGAGCTATCGAAGAGATGTTGAACATGACCAGCATGGCTAATGTTGTGGTTATTCGATTCAATGAAGAGGAGATGTCAGCACTATTCAAAAAGCATTCTCTCCGTTGATGGCAATGAGGTTGCGAAAGTAGGGATTCTACTAGTTTAGAGGGCTGTGGAGGTAAGAGGCTACAGCTGAAGATTGTTGTTTTGAGAGGGCTGTTGGTGTACGGGTAGAGGTTGTTGCTGTGACTACTGGTTGAAGGGAGGAAGCCACTTTCGTTTGGCAAGGGGAGTGGAAACGTAGAGGCTAGTGCTCATGGTCCCACTGGTGCAACCCATGAGGAATCAAACGAGAAATCTGCTACTGTTGTACACGCTGGAATCGGGCCAATGGGTTTAGGCATTGATTTGGAAAGCCTGGTGGGCATCCCGCCAAAGGATGTATCGCGGATCCAAATGGCTGACCTACGGAGCAGGGACGCCTAGTGACGACATTTACCATCTGGTGCCGGAGGATTTGGCGTTCATATATTCGATTGTTGTCGAGCACTGGTATCAGCCCTCACGAGGATGCTCTCCCCTTCTTATGACTTCCCCCGAGTGTCTCCAACGAATTAAGCGTAAATGAAGTTGGAGGGGATGATACCTTGGCTGATCTGAATGGGGGGGGGGTGTCTTGGAGCTAGCTCCCTCTACCCATTCGGAGGAGACTAAGGAGATGGAGATGGGGGGACATGATGTTTATCCTGAAGAGGTTCTGGTGGAGGATGGTGTTCCTGTAGTCTTCATAGACAATAAAGCATGGGCCACTGAGAAAAGAACGATTCTAGAAAGAAAAAAAAAAAGAAATAATCAATAAGAAAGATTTTAAGAAGAAGCAAGATTTAACATGGACTATTGTGAGGCGACGCACGAGGAACATGGGAGCCAAGGACAGCCATGGATAGTTATTCCCCTTGGATTGAGGCTCGATAGTTAGGCTGGTATTTAGCCCTTTTGGCGGTTCTTACCATGATCTTACTTGTCTTTAAAAAATAAAAAAAAGGATTCTTTCATAGACAGAGCTCAGAGAGGGAGCTAGTTAGCGATCTTTCACGGAAGGAGGCTTTGAAGGGGAGGTGAGTGCTTTGCATTTTCTGAAGAGAAGGGATCGGATGTATATCTTGTATGTCATTCATAGTGAAAATTTCTCGAGCGGTCTAAGTGTCTAACAACAATGGACATAGCTCAGATTGAAATGAACCATCTAAAAATCCTTCTTTTTTGTGTTTGTTTGTTTGTTTGTTTTAATTTTGTAATTGCTTGTGTGCTTGTTCTGGTGAGCTGAAATGGGGAGTAGAATTCAACGCCTGAGGTGCGAGCGGATTCGAGCGGCATCATAGTCATCCATGCGTTGACCGCACGGGATTAGCATTAGTTTGTATGCATCTCTCCCACCCGGCCGTCAGGGTCGAATCCAGTCAACTGGCCGGCCGGCCGGCCTGCAATCTTGTTGGGGTTGAGTTAGGGTATGGAGGGCAGGTGGACGTGAGTGACACGCCTACCTAACCAACTTGGAATTTTGACCACGTCGAGCAAGACGACGGCTTTGGAGTTTGGCGTCAATGCTCACATCATCTTCAGTGCTTGGTGGTTGGTGTAGAGTGCTGATCGATCCCCCTACCAACCCCGGCCCACTCCAAAAGTGAATCTCTCCCCCACCTACAACTTCGTGTGTCGTAGTGTTGTGCTGCCCACATCCATCTCAATATTATGTGTGTGTGTGTGAGAGAGAGAGAGAGAGAGAGAGAGAGAGAGTCGGTCGTCCGGACCGTCCATCGAATTGAAAAAGGGTATCGGCTCAACCGCAGGATCAATCTGTGGTTTTTTTTTTTTTTGGTAAACCCATGATTGAATCATGACATCATCATGATATTATAACTAAATTAATTTATTATTAAAATTAGTGAAAAAATATTTTATATTATTTATTTAAAAAAAATTAATGCCATCTAAAATTAATTAACTTCTAGCAAATGCCCAAACAGATGAAGAGAACAATAACAAAAAAAAAAAAAAAGATTTTATAACACTTTTAATAAACAACAGTTTACTAAACGAACGGATCTTGTGGGTTGACAGTTCAACCGATGGATCGTTGATTTTGCCAGGTTTAAGTTAGGCTTATGATAATTCTAATTTTTGTGTTTCTTAAACCCAGAATGTGGATCGGTTCACAGGTCTACCTGTTGAATCGTTCGATCCGATCCAGATTTTAAAACATTGACAGAAGAGATCCCAATAAAAGAGAACAAATTCAGAAGAGGTAAAAGGTAGAGTTGACAAAACCTTGGCCACATGTTCCACCAACCCTCACCAACAGATACCACTCATGGTACCCTCTCACCAACTCTTTGGCTGCACTTGTTTCCCTTCTTTATGAAAACTAGCGAGTTGTACTGCCCAAAAAAGAAAAAGGGGTTATTAGCCTAAGCCCCTCTAACAAATCCAACATTTGGATAAACCCACTGAATCTTTTCATTTGAACTCCATCCCCTCTTACCAACCAAATATTAGAATAAACCCTTCCCTTTTTTTTAATCCCAATACCACCCTCATCCTCTCCTCTCAGGTTGTCAGGTCCGGCGGCGACCGGCGATGTGAGCAGCGGAGGCGAAGGCGACGGATGCAGCAATGGCAGCGGGGGGAGTTTTGGTTTGGGATTTCTAGGTCTAGGGTTCATCCTATGGCCTGTAGATTAGGGGGGGGGGGGGGGGGGGGTGGGGTTCGATTAGATCCGACGGCGGTGGCGGGGGGGTTTCGATATGTCCGACGGTCGTAGTGGCGATGGGGGGTTTGGTTAGGTCTGGCGGCGGCAGGGGGTTCGGTTAGGAGGAGCTTCGGCGGCGAGATGATGGCAGTAAACATAAATTTGAAGTGGGATGAGGGACATTTTCGTCCATTAGGATTTGAGCTCAAATGGAAATGTTTCGAAATCATCTCCTAAGATGGGTTCCTTTCTAATTCCCCCCAACAAAATCTAGGGAACGCTGGGTGGGTACAGTATTTAAATGAGCAAAGCTATTGAGCCATATAGTTTCCCATCCAAATCGGGCCATCCTGGTAACTAATCATAGCCTATTTATTTTAAAGCCCTTAACTTAGTCGCCCCGAACCACGGTATTACCATGGTTCGAGGTCCATCCATCGACGCTTGCTATGTCTGTCCGCTTGGATAGTTTCGGATTGTTGAGATCTACAAGCCACCAGGAGAACCCCAGGGGCTCCCATCATAAGGGCTGGATGATCAAACGGGTGGGGACAGGTGTTAATGGTTGAACCCCGAGCTATAGTGATTCCATGGTTCGGGACGACTATTTTAAGTCATTCCTATTTATTTGCCTGCCCTAGCTGAGTGAGATTCACCTGCAGGGAGCGGGTGAAGCAGATGGCCATCATCAGGTGCCACATCATGATGACCAAGCCAGTATGGCTGAGAAAGATTTTCTTATTCAAATTGCATGGAGAGATAAGGAGTTCAGATCTTCTCCAGTCGGTTGGACACGGTTGATGGGCCCGTGCGCATCACAGCCGCATGATGACAGGCAACCCAAAAGTGAATCGTACTCCAGTCGACTATACGCGGCTGTGATGCATGGGGCCACCAACCAACTCGAGGAGATCCTAACTCAAAGAGAAGCTAGTGGGGTAACCATTAACGAACTCTAGCTAGCATTTGTCCGAGGTCATCATTTGATACCAAAGACTATTCAGGTTCGGGTTTGGGACGGGTTGGTCTTATTGGGTATAATCAAGGAACAAAAAATCGATATATTTCATGAAATATCACGAAATATATCAGAAAAATGAAAACCTGATATGAAATACCACCTGTAATGTCGAGCAGAACTGGAAATGTCAAAATATTGAGCGGTTTTGCGAAATATCGTGATATTTCCACGAAATATCGTGAGATTTTGTCAAAATTTTACGAAAATTTTGAATAACTTCACGAAATTTATTCGAAATTCTGTGACTGACTGGTTATAAAAAAGGACTGGGGGGCTTGGTTCTCAGCAACTTATTTACATATAATAATATTTAAGTAAATATCGTTTTACTTAATTTTCTCCATTTACTTTAAGTTATTATATGTAAATAAGTAAATACCCCCTCATTTGATTTTAATAAAAATATCAAAAAAATCAAAAAACAAAGGAATCAAAAAGTAAACTTTCAGTTTTAATAGGAGAAAACAATTTTTATGGATTTTTATAAAATTTACATGGTGAGAAAAGTGATTAAATCAACTCTTTTTTAGCTCAAAATTTTTCACAAGATGTAGAAGTACGAGTGATCTAGAAAGCCATGGTCCGTCTTAGAAAATTTTGAATGTATAAAAACTTTTCTATATAAAAACTCTATTTTTCAGACTTAGTAAAAAAACAGTGTTTCACATTTCAGCATAATTTTTGCACAATTTCAAATTTGTATAGCTTTTTTGTTTTTAGTCCGCTTTCAAAATCGTTTGAAGCATTATTTTAACAATCAAATAATCTTTATTTCAAAAATATTTTTATCCAAAATAAGGATTAAAAAATATTTGAAAAATATATATCAAAACTGAACCAAATAAGATTGCATAAGACTCACAGACTCAATACATTGAATACATATTATGTGAAGCTCTACACCCCTAAATTGGGTACAAATATTATTTGAGTGTTCCAAAGTGTGTATCTATACTTGGTTTATGACTATCCAGAGTTTTACTAAAAAATTTCATCAAAAAATCAATATTTTCACCATTTCTACAAAATTGCAATATTTCCACACTGTCAAAATATTTCCACGAAATATTTTCATATCCAGAAGGTCAAAATTTCCACCGAAATGGAGATTTCAAACCTTGGGTATAATGATATGATATAAAACTATATTAATTGTATATCTTATTAAATATACTAGTAATGTCCGTGCCTGTTGGTATATAAATTCGGCGATGGCGTGACAAAATTTTATGGATGAGGCAAAATTTTTAGGAGGGTAATATTTTAGGGTGATAATAATAATTCAAAAACGGTGATAATATTTTGAGGGATGTGACGATATTTTGAATACGGCAACATAAAAGAAATATGAAGATAATCATATCGGCACACACATTCAGCGAGGGTGTATACATTCTTTGAAGGCATTCACATTCGGCTGGGGTACCCACATTCGGTAAAAATGGTCACATTCAGTGAAGATGCTCATATTCGGTTGGAAACAACCACATTCGTCATAAACCATTTTCAGTAGGGCGATCACATTATTCAGCAATCCCCAGCAGGAAATAATCGTAACGGACTAATGTGAGCGTTGTCGCCACCCACATTAAATAAGGGCGCCCCACACACATTTGGTTGGGACGCCCACATTCGACGGGAGCATGCTTGTATGGGCAACATTGTTCTTCCTCAAATAGGATGAGAAAGTTGCCTACCCAGGTGGACGGCCGCCGAAAGCAAAAAAAAAAATCACAGAAATATAGTAAAAAGCACGCGCCTGGGGGAATGGACAAATTTAGATAGCGGCAACAAAATTTCGAGGGTGCAATGAAACTTCCAGATCGCAACAATTTCGAGGCTCAGCGCAAACCTCAACGAGTACGAAATCAAACCTACAACAGTGGAATTCAATCCTTTATCATTTTTGTCATTTGTCAATAGAAATAGAATATCAAATTTGTTTCCCTCCTTCTCTCTGCAATTTCTCTTTTCCTTTCTTTAAATCCTAGCCCTTGCCATGTTTATCCTCCCCTCCAAATAAATCTGGGCCACCACTTATCTTGCCAAACTATCTCACATCCTTCCCATGTTATAGTAGATAGTAATACCCGTGTTTGTCGGTACTCGGACGACCGTCTTTAGCGGCCAAACAATTTCAATTAGGTGGGGGCATTAAAATTCGGTCGACGACGCCCACATTCTATTGTGGTGCCCACATTTGTCAGCACTCGAATAGCTGGCCACCTTTGGCGCCCATCGTGCCTGCCTTCGACAACAAAACATTTTCGGTGGGGGACACCCACATTAGATCACAACGCCCACATAATCAACCGCCGAACATCCATGGGCCGACTCAAAAGACTCAAAGAAAGTATGTCGGCACTCTAACGGTCACCTTCGACGGCTATGATGCCTGCAGTACCATATTTAAATGTCATTTGGACATTATTATACTTAGCACAATGTATTAAACTTGACATAACATTTTCTATAAATTTACTTGCTAGATATAGTTTTGCACCTACTTATAGACACTGAATGAAATTAAATACATATTGAGATATTTTTATGGAATTATTGATTTGGGATTTTATTTTGGTAATCAAACTAACCTGATTGGATATGCAGATTTATGTTATCTTTCTGACCTATATAAGGGTCAATCATAATTATGTTATGTTTTATGAATGATAATGCAGCTATTTTAGTATTTTACGAAACAAACTATGGTAGCTACGTCCTCAAATCATTCAAATATTTTAGCATTACACGAAGCTAGCAAGAAATTAAAGTAGAGCAAGTTCGATCCGGCGACAACCTTGCAGACCTCTTCATCAAGTTACCACTAAAGTCAACCTTACAAAATTGGTGCATGACATTGAAAGGTTTTTTTTTTCAAGCAAATTATTAAATTATATAATTAACAGGGGGAGTTTTTATTTTATTTAAACAATGTAATCAGGGGGAAGGTAGTTTTAGGTTAGCATCTTGAAGTATGTCAAGCATTCTGAAGTATGCTAAGCATGTTGTGCTCTTTTGTCTTGTTGGACTAGTTTTTCCCACTGGGTTTTCCTACCAAAAGGTTTTAACGAGGCAGGATGATGTGCGTTCACCATTATCACTGTATAATTAGTGGACATCCAAGGGAAAGTGTTATGATATCAATGGATCATGTGGCTCTCCACTGCCCGATCCCCTAAGGGAATTAGGGTTTTCCATGGTTATTTGGGCCCTAAGTTTATTCACCCTATAAATAATATATGGCCCCAAAGGAATGGGGGTGTGGTTTTTGGTGTCTCTCATCTCCCGTCTCACAAAAATATATATGTAGAGGCATGCTATAATGCAGCATGCGGTAAGTGCGACACCCACCATAGCTGTTTGATGCACCGCTGCATGCATACGATGCACGCAACAGGTGCATCAGACGACTGCGGTGCGGTGCCACACATACCGCATGTCGCATTATATATATATATATATATATATATATATATATATATATATATATATATATATATATATATATATATATATATATATATATATATATATATATATATATATATATATATATATATATATATATATATATATATATATATATATATATATAGGGGACGAGGAGCCTGGACCTCAGGTGCAGCGTGAACGCTGCACCGGAGCCAACCCCCGCACGGCAGGTGTCCAAAAAACGGCCGGATCGTGTTTAAAACGCTAGGATGAATCGTAGCCGTCCGATCCGTTAGATCGGACGTGAGATCCGGCCGTCCGGATCTCAAATACACGGGAGCCTCCACCCACCGTCCGATCGGTTTGCCCCAGCCGTCTGATCCGTGCATCGCACCCCCGCCCGGTGTTCCAATTGGGCCAGGTGATTCTCATCCGTTCGATCAAGCGAATCGAACGGATAAAATCAATTTTCGCTGTTACTGTAGCTGCTATAGTAACAGCGAAAATTGATTTTATTCGTTCGATTCGCTTGATCGAACGGATGGGAATCACCAGCCCAATTGGAACACTGGGCGGGGGTGCGATGGACGGATCAGAAGGCGGGCGGACATTGGGGGCAAACCGATCAGACGGCGGGCGGAGGCTCCCGTGTTTTTGAGATCCGGACGGCCGGATCTCGCGTCCGATCTAACGGATCGGACGGCTGCGGTTCATCCTGGCGTTTTAAACGCGATCCGGCAGTTTTTTGGACACCTGTCGCGTGGGGGTTGGCTCCGGTGCAGTGTTCACGCTGCACCAGAGGTCCAGGCTCCCCGTCCCCATATATATATATATATATATATATATATATATATATATATATATATATATATATATATATATATATATATATATATATATATATATATATATATATATATATATATATATATATATAGAGGGGTGTTACATTACGCTGTGCGCTGCCGACACAGTAAATACGCTGCGCGATTTACAGCCGTCCGATCGCACGGATCGCGTGCAAACCGGACTGAAATCACTCGCCCGTCTGATCCATGTGATGGCGTGCAAAATCGACCATCTGATCCATCTTATAGTGTGCAGCGCACCCCCGCCGGCCATTTGTGTGTTACCTTCGATTCCCATCCGTT